>WACJ01000179.1:0-712032 GCA_008973525.1 Stenopsyche tienmushanensis | reverse complement strand
TAATTTATATAAAATAATGTCATTGTTCTTACATTAATTCGTAGAATGCTCAAATCTGCTAAAGGGCAGGGCTACAAGAGTCGACTTGGACACCGCGTTGTTTCTATACACTTAAGCCTTTTTTTGCGGTAGATGCATTTCGCGGAAATCGCACAAAAAAAGCTTTGACTTACATAGAAAAAATGAAGTTGAATTTAATGGATTTTAAAAACCGCATAACTTTGAAACGTCTATATAAAATATATACAAAATCGCATAAAAAAAAATTAATAAAAAAAACTGGAAAACAATAAGGCAATTAAAAAACAACATTTTTGGTAACATTTAAAGAATGTCTTACATCATTTTAAGGAAATACTAATTATTTTAATTACAAACTGTTATCGCTGTATGGTAATTTTCTTTGCGATTTTCAATATGACTCAAAATCGCTCTCTTCTTCTGAAAAAATAGTATACCCAGTTTCAATGTCATCATTGTTATGTGTAGATTTTCTCTTTCAAACAATATAATTCATAATTACTAAAAATGTCACTATAAACCCAAAATCAAAAAAATAAATCACAAAATGGCGGGTGCTTAAAAAAAATTCAGTCAAATCATTTTTATTTTTTTAAATTGTTAAAAAGTAAATTTTGACATAAATCTGGTAGGAACAATAGAAAATTATATTTAAAAAAATCATATTTAATTAGAAGTAAATCAAATAATTAAAACTTGAGATATAATGTCAACCGTGTTGAAAAAAATAGTTTCGAGAAAAACGCGTTAAAAGATTTCATTCTGGTTGGACCGGCTTTGTTGATGATTTATTTCCTATTTTATCCAAAATATCTCGATACGTACTTTTTATGAAATCATTTTAAAAAATGGCTTTAAAAAACCGCATAACTTCGAAATCGCACAAAAAAGAGGTTTGAATGTATAGTGCATATTCATCAATAAATGCATCACACATTGAAAGGATTAATTGTGTTTTAGTGTTCTCAAATATTTTCTTTCTTGAAACATGGTGAAATCTTTTGTTTAGCCCTTTGATAAGTAAGCTCACATATGCTGCGGGTGCACTTAATAGGCCCAGAAAGAGTATGCACGCACATACTGCGGGCAGTGCTTGTATTGTGTAACGTGCTTGTATTACTAATATAATATTATTTATCACGTTTCAATAAATTTCCAACGAAGCTTCATGAACAATCAAAAAAGCTCAATAACCAAAGGGTTAAGGATCGCTCCGTCTGATGATCGTGCATCAACACTTCTTGTCTTCCTAAAAGCATAATCATTGTCCATCGAAAAAAAACCGTGCATGGATACTGTTCCTTTATCAAATTACTTTTTAAATGTGCCTTAAATGGCTCTAATCTGCCCAAAGTATACTAAATTATCAAAATTGGCGCATTCTTCTCGGAGACTTGTACCAAGTCGAGCAACCCTGAGAACGTCACAAGTCTCCCGCAATTTAATCTCCGGAGTGCATTATGGCAAGGTCGGCAGTATGAGATTATTAGTTTTGTTCTCGGCGTTTCGTGGTCATTATCATGGCAACCAGAACGACATTAATATGCTCGTGCTTCGAATAAAAAGATTAGATATGGTTGAAGTATTACAACCGCTCTCTTATTTGCTTATCATCTCGGATGAACATCGTTTATCTTCGTGATGCAGATGCTGAACAGCCTATTTATGGAGAGATTGGATTATATTTAGAATAAATGCCATTTGCGTACGCAATAATAAAACCAGTCTCATAAACCATTTCCTGATCCGCATTACTCTTTCTTGGCTTGCCGGAACATTCGGATTAGTCCGCGAAAAATTCGCGAAATGATGTAGCGCCTTGCTTGGGGTCGGACGTTAACGAGCCACAATAAACATGATTAAAGGTGGATTTTATGACTTTTACGACATTCCGCGAAATATTTCTGTCTTATATTAGATGTCAAAAACTGGTATATCCATGCTAATAGAATGATTGAATCTATTATATAACAAATAATGGCAGAATAACGGAACATTAACATGTGCTTGTCGGCCATTTTGTTCAGTCACAGTAAATTCTTCCGGTGGAAAGGTCATCGCACGCTTCTGCTAACCCCCAACACTATCGATAGCACACAATATTCGGTCATTTCTTTACATAAATATAAATAATACACTTGATATCGATTCATTATATTATTCACATATTATTATTAGTTGATAAATTTGGGTTAACGATGTATACAATCATACGATGTACGCAAGATACTCTCTCCGTCTCTATTTTTCACCAAACTCAATATTCAAGATAATCTCCGTCTCTGTTTGTCTCAGAGCTCAGCGTGTAAGAATGTTCTTTCTGCATCACTGGAATTCGGACACAACTCTGTGTCCTTATCTCTTAAAGAGGTTAAATAAAATTTGTACGAATATTTTTAATACAACAACTACCATTTTTAAAACACTGCACTGTATATGAGTGAGTTTCTGCCAAAATGCGTTCTGTTTAAAAGAACTCTCGAGAAATTTGAGAAAATGTAACCATGCGGTCACGCTACATTCAAACATACTATAAAGAAACTCTTTTCTAGATGACTTTTTATTCACACGAGAGAGAAAGAGAGATCTGGCTGCAGGAAGGACGTCCTCCCGCAGCCAAGGCCAATCAACTTTTTTCCCGACTCATACCTCCTGCGCATCACCACCCAACCAACACACACCAAGAAAACGCACAAGAAGCGATCGGTCAGTATTTCAGGTGCAATATCCTTGCAGCGCCACATGGCGTTGTTAACAGATTGACGCATACGTTGGAATAACGATTTTCGCAATTTATGAACGTAAAATTGGAGTTAAACCATCGCTAAAATACACACTTATTATTGTTTTGAATCAATGATATTGATGGTTGACTGTAACGTTATCTGCCTCATTTCAATTCTCAGAGAAGTTTGAAAATTTTTGTGCCGCTTAAGTTTGTTTTCGTTTTGATGAGTTTCGTCGATGTGAGATAAGATTTGAAGTGTCCACGAAGACGGTATGCATAGACTTATCTGGCGCAAAAAGCAAGTATTTTCTGCTGACGCAAGACGGGACTTGACGGCTGTGTACGTCAAAGTGTTAAAATAGTACTTTGCATATGAAAAGAGACGGAAGATGTCGCTGTTAATTCGGCGAATTAAATCTTCTCTTATATTAATGTTTAATTAAGTCTTCAAATATCAATTTTACATTCCTTATGGAGTTATATATCAGCTATTAACACACAATCGGATGATCGCTCCGTTTAAAGATTACTCCCGGTTTGGACCGTCTCGTAGCTGATTCGAATGATCGAAGCTAGTTCAAGTCGAATTAATCGACTCATGGGACAATGTTCTGGTATATTAATGATTTTTGCGCAATACAAAAAATTATGATTGATTTATAAGGAGTGAGCGCCATCGATTAGCACCTGAATTCCATTTCACAATCCAGACCGACAGACTTGCAATTACGTCGACTCCTCGAGCGTCTTTTGATGGGACCATCCAAATAGAACCTTCTTATAAGCCACTCGGTGTGTATACATTTAGCTTTTTTTCGACAGTCAAATTAAGTGTTGATACTCGGAGAGATTGACATGTGAATCTCAATCACGGCGCGCCATTGTGTCCCATCTCGGTTATAAAGAAATAAATATACACATAGCGTGTCATATTGATATCGAGATGAGATATAATTAACCCTTTGACTTCGTTTGCATAATAGCGTACTCCTAAAAGTATTTCGAGATATGGGTTTTTGTGATGGCAGCGATCCGAGATTCGTATATTCATATGATCGCCACTCATCGTCCACACAAATCCATTTTTCTCTCAGGACCGCGCAGCGTGAATCAAGCTTGTATATCAATAAATGAACCTTAACACTATTGATAGCATACAATTGCTATCAACAAGGTACACTTTTAGATTTAAAAATTTATATAAAGATATTTTATTTAATGACGATCAAGTGTAACCAAATTATGACATATATTATTGCTTAAAATATGTTTTTTATTGCAAGAAAGGTACAAAAAATAGTTAAAAACAGTACAATTTTGTTTAAATATTTTTCAAATATGTTTTTTTTTCATTCAAAATTTGGTTCACCTATTTAAAAATTATATTGCTAATAAAATTGAAATGTTATATTGATTTCAATTAAAAATTGTGATTTGCACGTTGCATCAAAGCAATAAACTTTGATGGCGACCTTCTATGGGATGTATCTTATAACTCGACTATTCCCGGCGGGAATGACTCAAAAATAAATCCGGATGTATTTCAAAATATTAATATTATAATATCTAAGTTTAAACAAATTCTAATTATTTCTTCTTCGTTAAAAAAAATAATGAAAAATGCTAAAAAATTAGCCTACTAATGTGATTTCCCCTCTTAAGGGTTGACACGATTTCAACCATTCTAGACATTTAAAATATAAAAATATTAAAGATTCTTAATATGTAAATATGTCACTATAGTCTCTACCTCAAAGAAATAAATTTATCTTCATGTCATATTTTTAATTATTTTTTGAAAAATAGTTAAAAATAAAATTCTGATAAATCTGATAAGAACAATAGATGATTATATAATAAAGGTTCGTCCTAAATTTGAAATAAATCAGTTAATTAGAACATGACATATCATGTCAACCGGGTTATAAAAAACAGTTTCGATAAAAACGCGTTTAAACATTTCATTCTTGGAAGACCTGCTTAGTTGCCGCGCCACTAAAATAGCTATAACTCTGTAAATAATTAAAAATTTGGAAATTCTTTTGCGGAATATATTCTTAAAGGTCTAAACTCTAAAACAATGTAAAAAAAAAACAAAATCGATTTTTTCAAAATTCTCGACTAAAATACCGTTCTAAAATAACCACCAACGGTCTAAGACGACCCCATACCTAATGATTTTCAACCGCATACGAACAAATGTCACTATATTTTTAATGTTTATTTTGTCGATCACTCGAGTTCGAACGCATATATGCGCGCTTACCAATCAATGGATTAAATCGTAATTGATCAGATTTTGCATGATCGTCTCATATCGAGCTCAAATGATGATTTATTTGAGCGTGTCGCATGTACAAATTGTTTATGTGCATTGGTGAAATCAAAGAGCATAATTATTGTGAAATTGATATGCTTTTTGCTCAATGAAGCATTCCAGGAATTCAGCCGGGAACACGCGTGTTGATTTATACGACACGAATGTTTGGAATATTAATGGCGTTGTACAAAGTCCGTTTTACGGTTTGAGGCGTTTTTTCGTTGAAAATCGAATTGAATGGTCGATACCGAGGCAACTTTGTTCATTGTGAAGCCGACAACTGTCCGAGAAAAAATGCGATCCTCAAAGTGTGCAATCATTCAATTCAGTTGGCATAAGTCTTCGGTAAAATCGAAATGGAAACATCTTTTTTTTCGGCGCAAGAAAATAAAAAGGCAAGCACATTTACCACTAACCGCGGCTAATTGTGTTCCTCGAAGATTCTTTATTAGAAGAATTTCGGTTATTATCGTTAATTGAGTCGCAACGGTTGTTAGATAATATCACAATTGTGTTTTCGCTGTCAGATCTACAAGGCTTTCATGAACTGACGACCATTTCCAAAACGGTATTTTTGACTACTGAAATACCACCGAATAATGGGGATTCAATACTTCATACGATTTCAAGCAATCTTCAATGTTAATAGAAACGAGTATTTTCAAGTAATGACCACCACCCACTGTGAGCATAACCGCGTATATTAATTCTGCTTCGTGTTAGATTAATAGAGTTGTTCTTCATGAACTGTGATAATAAGTGGTGTAGCAGATTGACTAGGATAGATAACAACGTCTTAGTATAATACAAGCTTTATGACTGCAATTGATCATTTTTATTGCTTTAAGAATACATAAATATCTTCGTTTAAAAATATTAAATGGAAAAAAATCATTACGGCTCAAATTGTGACCCAAACGATTTCTCAAATTTTGATTGTCACTCGCTGCTTCAAATTATGATTGGATTTTTTTTGTACCTATGTACTTCATTTTATTTTTGTTAAGCTGGAATTATGATTATCTTCATATCAAATAAAACAATAATGTGAAAATTTTAGTGCAATGAGCTCTTTCAAGTCATATCTCTGGTTTTCTGAAATTTTTTCATCTTATTAAACGCGAATATATTTTTTAAATATTAATTTTCATGCAATTAACAGGAAAGTTACAGTCTACCAAGATTTTAACGTTGCACTCTTAAATGATAATTTTTGAAACTTCTCATACCATTATTAGATTTAAATCTATAAAGCTGTTTTTTAGTCTACAAGTAGTTTATGTCAATTATTATTAAATAGACGTCATCTACTTTCGATACAAGATGGCTAGGACTTCGATAAATGTGGCAAAATGTGTAACGCGGGAACTTGATTGAAGTATTACAACTTTAAAAGCATTGCAATATTTGTTGTCAATCGGCTACAATGTGGTTAAAGTCTTGTAAGTATAACAAATTCGCATAATATCTATTTACAGATCTAAACTTTACGTTATTTATGTTCTGTGGACGTATTGGAGCATGGTGTCCGATCATGAGGAGTTATTTCGCCGTATC
Source organism: Stenopsyche tienmushanensis (assembly GCA_008973525.1). NCBI lineage: Eukaryota > Metazoa > Arthropoda > Insecta > Trichoptera > Stenopsychidae > Stenopsyche > Stenopsyche tienmushanensis. The sequence goes on along the minus strand of WACJ01000179.1, from coordinate 705,406 downwards.
AGCGGTCCGAATAGCGGACCAGTTGGACATACAGACCTTGTGGTCGTTCCAAGAAGTCCCTACACGTTCAAACATTATTTTTTCAAACCATTATTTGAAGCGTTACATTTGCGATCTCTTTTATCATTTTGTCGTGTTTCAATTAAATTTACAACAAAGTTTTACGGACACAATCATTTGTATTTCTATAAATGAATACAATATTTGAACGTATTTGAATAAGTACAAAATAGAGAGTGATCACATCAATTATCAACATATGACAAAAAAATAAGCGTTAAAATTATAATGGAATTTGTCCGTATCCAGTTAAAAACCATCAGGCATGGGGTTTTCTTAGAATCATAACAAATAGTAGAAAGTCACATCAATCAATTATATACCAAAAACTCAGCCAAAATTGGTTTTATTTAAAACGCTTTCCGATCGAAACGATCCTCATTGAAAATGCATTGAATAATAAAAATCTTTCTATCACTGTGTCAGGACACGAACTGAGCTCAAACTCAAACAACGCAATTACTTTTGGGTTTCCCTAATATCGTACATTCAATCAAATGAACAATCAATTTCAAGCTTTATTGCAAATAGCTCCTCTGTTAATTTAAGCCGATTTTATTGCCTTATTTCTATTACATTCAGTTTGACGTTCCTCAAATTTAATTTGCTAATTCTGATAGAGTTTGGACGAGGAAAAAATTACTTTAAAGACTTTAATCTAGAAAAAAAGCACTCGATGTCAATGACATAAGAGTTTGAATTGCAGGAGAATGATGTTGCTGAATTGTTGGATTCACATGACGAAGGTCAATCTACTGTGGAATTTATTGTAACCAAAATTTATAATTTGAAAAAAAAAGGAGCAGAAGTTGCTTCTAAGCTTCCAAGCTTTGAGATTCCAAGAAGCGACTGGATGAAAAAAGGGTCGTGGTATTTATTGCGGGGTATTGTTTGAGTCGTCCAAAGCAAACGCTCATCGGAAGACATTGAATATGAAGATTGAATACAAATATTTTATGATTTTTCCAAGACCGTATTTAAGGCTTCGATAATTATTCACGTCAAACTGCATTGCGTAAGCTTTTCAATTAACGGCTTGGCGTCTACGAGACACAAACATATTGTCTTTTTTCAAGAGCAATCATCGGAGTAAGTGATTATTCGACTTTAAGTGCATCTCGTAATATAATTTTCAATTATCGCCCTGTTATGTTGAGTCGTAAAGAATGGCTTTGAGGCACGAAAGAACCTCTCATTATCGAGTGCTTCTAACACTTGTCGTTATTAATCGTTCCGCCTGTATAACACTTTTTTCGACGGCAATTATGCAAGTCGCTCAAATCGAAAGCATTTCTCTCTCTCTAGAAAATCTAAAGAACTTAATGTCATTATTTATAAGGTTATTGTCGCATGGCCACGAGAAGATCTTCATTTGGAGACGGGAAACGATGCGTGTAATTTGTAAACGGAGAGTAAAAGCAGCGGAGTCTTTGTCGTGTAAAAAATAATTATGGCGAAGAAAAAAAATTAGCTTGTAATTACACATGTACGTTGTCATTGTTGCAGTGAGAAGATTGATCGTGGACGACAGTGAAGATTCTTGGGTGCTTGGATGCTCTTCAAATGTATTGCTCAATCTTTGCTATAAAGCATGAAATGAAAAATGCCAGTTCCATAAATTATATCCATATAAATAATTACTTTTCTCATAAAAATATAGCAATTAACGACGTGGTTTCATGCAGCCTTAATCGTAATTCTGATGCTAATGCTCTGCATTAACCCTTTCAAGACGCTGATATGGATGCGCGTGCACTAAATCTGAACATATCAATATATTCTATTCGTACAATAACCTTATCGTCCACACAAATCCACTTTTCTCTCGAGTATATAATGAGATGCAAGATCTCTGTCTCCGATTCCTTTCTGTAACACTTTAATCCGAACGCACATACGCGCGATTACTCATCAACAGGTTAAGAGATGAACTGAGAACATAAGGATCTTTAAATTTTGATAGCAATGCACTTATTCCCAATTGAATCAAGTTTTGCATCAAAAAATAGAAGAAGAACAACCGTATTTATCCAACAGGAATAAAACGATACTACTTCATGATAATGCGTCAAATTGCATAAATTTGATATTGGATATCTGTATTTTTTTACTAAATACGCAAATACTTTCGGATCGACCTTATATATTTGGCTCCTTCCTGACTTATAAAATTACTTCATCCACTTCAATTTTACTACTTTTCCACTCTGTAATTGCTTTTAATCACAAAATACGATAAATCTTTAAAGTATAACCATAAAATTATACGCCCAGGATATAAATATTTTATAAAGCTGTATCATCCAACGGGTTTGGATCATTAGATCCCATTAGGACTTTATTTAATAATCATAATACAATAGTCATGGCAATCTATATAATTTATCACTTAAAGAGTTCAAGTTCAGTTATAAAAAAAATATATATATACTGATAAATTATACGGGATAAAGAAATGGCGTGTCCTAGTTGACACGATTTAAACTTTTTTAGTTATTTGAAATAATGAAAATGTTGCTATAGTTCCTACCTCAAAGACATAAAATAATTATATTTTTTAAAAAAAAGTATTTTTTTGGTTTTAATTTTTAAATACTTTTAAATCTATTTTTGACATAAATCTGGTAGGGACAGTAGAAGGTTATATATAAAAGGTTTTTTATTAAATTTGAAGTAAATCAATTTATTAAAACTTGAGATATCATGTCAACCGTGTTAAAAAAAGTAGTTTCGAGAAAAACGCATTTAATAATTTCATCCTGTTATGACCGGCTTATTTATCGCGTCACTAAAATAGCTATAACTCCGTAAATAATTGGAATTTTGGATTTTTCTTTGAAGAATATATACTTAAAGTACACATCATTATATACAGTGTTTATGTGTAAAACGTAGCATGATCCCCCTAGCCCCAAAATATATATATATCGGTTCATGTGCAAAACACCCTGTATATATTTTGTAGTTAAATTTAAAAGATAATTACTTAATATTTCGGTTTTCAGCACACAAATATCCATTTAAATTAACTTTATTATATCAAAAATATTTTTAAAATGCACAAAAACAGTTCCCTGGTATCATCAAAGCGATACGGTCGCTTTAGATCAAGTTACCTTAAGAAGCATGCCAAATGTGCAAGACTACCATCCATATTGCACATCAAATCGACCAAGATCAAACATTTTAGCATGTCATGGATCTTAAGACGTTCCCAATAAACAAACATATAATTACAAGTGTCAAGCGCTTTAATTCCATCGGACTTTTCGACCTCGATTGAAAGCTGTCGAGCTGACGGACTTAGAAAGTGCACAAGTCAAATCGAAATGCAACCCAAAACTTACATTATAATAAGGCTTTTTGAAAGTTCCGTTTCCGTTTTGATTAGAGAAATCATCTTCCAATCGATCGGCTTTGATTTATTTGCAAATATTTTATAATCAGATGCAATGATTTGCGCTTGATAATTCGGACAAAAATCAATGCACTACACGTGTTTGAAATTACTCAAATTTTCCACGATCGCAATGAGAGATCCGAAACCTTTTTTTACGGCCATTCTGCAACAAATTCATTGTGCGACCCGTTTGATCCGGACTGGTTAACGGAATCGATTATTCAAAATCGGTCAACAGAATTGATCTCCATCGATTGAAATATCGCGCGTTGAATATCAATGCGACTTCATTGTTAACCGTTTGATTTGTCGTATTTGTCTTATTTCAACAAAGAGAGTCAATTCGACGATCGCGTTTCATTTAATCATTAGAGTCAACAAATACACATCATCGGATCGATGTGTTTCATGTGCAAACAGTACGGTACGTTGAGATTTTCAAGCTGAATAGAAATTGCGGTAGTTCGTAGTATTTCGCATGTCAATATGGACATAATTGGCGCCAATGTGCGATATTTTAATGAATAGCTCAGTTATATTTAATATGTGATATCATCATGATGGTATATCTTATAAATAAACATATACATGATGCGGCAGAGAATTAATTTAAAATCTTAAAATGTCTCTCTGAAACATGGATAAATAATTAAGTTGATATCTCCTAACGTTTAAAGATGCAGATCATGTTCTGTGGGCGTTTTGAGATATGGCATCCGATCATAAGAAGCTCTTTCGCTGTATCAGCGGTCCGAAGAGCGGACCAGTTGGACATACGGACCTTCTGATCATCTCTGTCGTCGAAGAAAGAGCGGCCCTCACAAGCTCGACATACATTTCCTATGCTGTTAGTGTTAATTGTGTTAGTGTTAAGTAAATAGAAAACCACATTAATCAATTATATACTAAAAGTTCAACGTGACAAACAAGTTTTGATGCAATTTATAATATATTCCTAAAATCACTGGCGTTTAAAAGGTTAAGGGGATTTTCTAGTCTGGAGGCACAAATATTGGGTGTTTTTTCAAGTTCAATAAAAAAAAATATTATTTATTTATTTTACTAAACGTTTATCAATGCTTTCAAAATATATGAGAATACATTTTTTTTGCAAAATGGCGATTTTTTAAAAAAAGTAATTTTCACACAAGACATCTAAATTACGGGCACAGTTTTCATTTGCACTTGAAAATATCAGGATTTCAATAGTTTTTATGTCTTGTAATTCGTGACGGGTTTAGCCGTCGTTGGATGCAAATCATATTTTCTTTAAATTAAAAGTGAACACGTATACTTTTGTCAATTTTTTTAACGTCCAGCATGATAATATGAAAGGGCAATGCGTATTTTACAAAATTATGCCAATCTGCAAATCGAAACATTGAAATTTAAAGAAAAAATACGCAATTCAACAAAAAAAAAGATTTTTTCGTAATATTTTTCTTTGCTAAATTGAAAATAACTTTTAAACTTCTTTAAACTATACTTGTTTCATTGTTGTGGTGTTTATTGAATTCTAAATTACGGGCACAATTTTCATTTGCACTTGAAAATATCAGGATTTCAATAGTTTTTATGTCTTGTAATTCGTGACGGGTTTAGCCGTCGTTGGATGCAAATCAATTTTTCTTTAAATTAAAAGTAAACACGTTTACTTTTGTCAATTTTTTTGACGTCCAGCATGATAATGTGAAAGGACAATGCGTATTTTTCAAATTTATGCCAATCTGCAAATCGAAACTTTGAAATTTAAAGAAAAAATACGCAATTCAACAAAAAAAAAAGATTTTTTCGTAATATTTTTCTTTGCTAAATTGAAAATAACGTTTAAACTTCTTCAAACTATCCTTATTTCATTGTTAAGGTGATGCTTGAATTCTAAATTATGGGCACAGTTTTCATTTGCACTTGAAAATCTCAGGATTTCAATAGTTTTTATGTCTTGTAATACGTGACGGGTTTAGCCGTCGTTGGATGCAAATCAATTTTTCTTTAAATTAAAAGTGAACACGTATACTTTTGTCAATTTTTTTGACGTCCAGCATGATAATGTGAAAGGACAATGCGTATTTTTCAAATTTATGCCAATTTGCAAATCGAAACCTTAAAATTTATAAAAAAAATACGCAATTCAACAAAAAAAAAAGATTTTATCGTAATATTTTTCTTTGCTAAATTGAAAAAAACGTTTAAATTTCTTTAAACTATACTTGTTTCATTGTTGTGGTGTTTCTTGAATTCTAAATTACGGCACAGTTTTCATTTGCACTTGAAAATCTCAGGATTTCAATAGTTTTTATGTCTTGTAATTCGTGACGGGTTTAGCCGTCGTTGGATGCAAATCAATTTTTCTTTAAATTAAAAGTGAACACGTATACTTTTGTCAATTTTTTTGACGTCCAGCATTAAAATGTGAAAGGACAATGCGTATTTTTCAAATTTATGCCAATTTGCAAATCGAAACCTTGAAATTTATAGAAAAAATACGCAATTCAACAAAAAAAAAGATTTTTTCGTAATATTTTTCTTTGCTAAATTGAAAATAACTTTTAAACTTCTTTAAACTATACTTGTTTCATTGTTGTGGTGTTTCTTGAATTCTAAATTACGGCACAGTTTTCATTTGCACTTGAAAATATCAGGATTTCAATAGTTTTCATGTCTTGTAATTCGTGACGGGTTTAGCCGTCGTTGGATGCAAATCAATTTTTCTTTAAATTAAAAGTGAACACGTATACTTTTATCAATTTTTTTGACGTCCAGCATGATAATGTGAAAGGACAATGCGTATTTTTCAAATTTATGCCAATCTGCAAATCGAAACCATGAAATTTATAAAAAAAATACGCAATTCAACAAAAAAAAAAGATTTTATCGTAATATTTTTCTTTGCTAAATTGAAAATAACGCTTAAACTTCTTCAAACTATCCTTTTTTCATTGTTGAGGTGCTGCTTGAATTCTAAATTACGGGCACAGTTTTCATTTGCACTTGAAAATCTCAGGGTTTCAATAGTTTTTATGTCTTGTAATTCGTGACGGGTTTAGCCGTCGTTGGATGCAAATCAATTTTTCTTTAAATTAAAAGTGAACACGTATACTTTTGTCAATTTTTTTGACGTCCAGCATGATAATGTGAAAGGACAATGCGTATTTTTCAAATTTATGCCAATTTGCAAATCGAAACCTTGAAATTTATAGAAAAAATACGCAATTCAACAAAAAAAAAAGATTTTATCGTAATATTTTTCTTTACTATATTGAAAATAACTTTTAAACTTCTTTTAAATATACTTGTTTCATTGTTGTGGTGTTTCTTGAATTCTAAATTACGGGCACAGTTTTCATTTGCCCTTGAAAATCTCAGGATTTCAATAGTTTTTATGTCTTGTAGTTCGTGACGGGTTTAGCCGTCGTTGGATGCAAATCAATTTTTCTTTAAATTAAAAGTGAACACGTATACTTTTGTCAATTTTTTTGACGTCTAGCATTAAAATGTGAAAGGACAATGCGTATTTTTTAAATTTATGCCAATCTGCAAATCGAAACTTTGAAATTTAAAGAAAAAATACGCAATTCAACAAAAAAAAAGATTTTATCGTAATATTTTTCTTTGCTAAATTGAAAATAACGTTTAAACTTCTTTCAAACTATACTTGTTTCATTGTTGTAGGTGTTGCTTGAATTCTAAATTACGGGCACAGTTTTCATTTGCACTTGAAAATATCAGGATTTCAATAGTTTTCATGTCTTGTAATTCGTGACGGGTTTAGCCGTCGTTGGATGCAAATCAATTTTTCTTTAAATTAAAAGTGAACACGTATACTTTTATCAATTTTTTTGACGTCCAGCATGATAATGTGAAAGGACAATGCGTATTTTTCAAATTTATGCCAATCTGCAAATCGAAACCATGAAATTTATAAAAAAAATACGCAATTCAACAAAAAAAAAAGATTTTATCGTAATATTTTTCTTTGCTAAATTGAAAATAACGTTTAAACTTCTTCAAACTATCCTTTTTTCATTGTTGAGGTGCTGCTTGAATTCTAAATTACGGGCACAGTTTTCATTTGCACTTGAAAATCTCAGGGTTTCAATAGTTTTTATGTCTTGTAATTCGTGACGGGTTTAGCCGTCGTTGGATGCAAATCAATTTTTCTTTAAATTAAAAGTGAACACGTATACTTTTGTCAATTTTTTTGACGTCCAGCATTATAATGTGAAAGGACAATGCGTATTTTTCAAATTTATGCCAATCTGCAAATCGAAACTTTGAAATTTAAAGAAAAAATACGCAATTCAACAAAAAAAAAGATTTTATCGTAATATTTTTCTTTGCTAAATTGAAAATAACGTTTAAACTTCTTTAAACTATCCTTCTTTCACTGTTGAGGTGCTGCTTGAATTCTAAATTACGGGCACAGTTTTCATTTGCACTTGAAAATATCAGGATTTCAATAGTTTTCATGTCTTGTAATTCGTGACGGGTTTAGCCGTCGTTGGATGCAAATCAATTTTTCTTTAAATTAAAAGTGAACACGTATACTTTTGTCAATTTTTTGACGTCCAGCATGATAATGTGAAAGGACAATGCGTATTTTTCAAATTTATGCCAATCTGCAAATCGAAACATTGAAATTTATAAGAAAAAATACGCAATTCAACAAAAAAAAAAGATTTTTTCGTAATATTTTTCTTTGCTAAATTGAAAATAACGTTTAAACTTCTTCAAACTATCCTTATTTCATTGTTAAGGTGATGCTTGAATTCTAAATTACGGCACAGTTTTCATTTGCACTTGAAAATATCAGGATTTCAATAGTTTTCATGTCTTGTAATTCGTGACGGGTTTAGCCGTCGTTGGATGCAAATCAATTTTTCTTTAAATTAAAAGTGAACACGTATACTTTTGTCAATTTTTTTGACGTCCAGCATGATAATGTGAAAGGACAATGCGTATTTTTCAAATTTATGCCAATCTGCAAATCGAAACTTTGAAATTTAAAGAAAAAATACGCAATTCAACAAAAAAAAAGATTTTTTAGTAATATTTTTCTTTGCAAAATCGAAAAAAAGGTTTAAACTTCTTCAAACTATCCTTGTTTCATTGTTGAGGTGCTGTTTGAATTCTAAATTACGGGCACAGTTTTCATTTGCACTTGAAAATCTCAGGATTTCAATAGTTTTTATGTCTTGTAATACGTGACGGGTTTAGCCGTCGTTGGATGCAAATCAATTTTTCTTTAAATTAAAAGTGAACACGTATACTTTTGTCAATTTTTCTAACGTCCAGCATGAAAATGTGGAAGGACAATGCATATTCTACAAAATTATGCCAAACTGCAATTCGAAAAATTGAAATTAAAAGAAAAAATACGCAATTCAACAAAAAAAAAGATTTTTTAGTAATATTTTTCTTTGCTAAATTGAAAATAACTTTTAAACTTCTTCAAACTATCCTTATTTCATTGTTAAGGTGATGCTTGAATTCTAAATTATGGGCACAGTTTTCATTTGCACTTGAAAATCTCAGGATTTCAATAGTTTTCATGTCTTGTAATTCGTGACGGGTTTAGCCGTCGTTGGATGCAAATCAATTTTTCTTTAAATTAAAAGTGAACACGTATACTTTTATCAATTTTTTTGACGTCCAGCATTAAAATGTGAAAGGGCAATGCGTATTTTTCAAATTTATGCCAATCTGCAAATCGAAACTTTGAAATTTAAAGAAAAAATACGCAATTCAACAAAAAAAAAAGATTTTATCGTAATATTTTTCTTTGCTAAATTGAAAATAACGTTTAAACTTCTTCAAACTATCCTTTTTCATTGTTGAGGTGCTGCTTGAATTCTAAATTACGGGCACAGTTTTCATTTGCCCTTGAAAATCTCAGGATTTCAATAGTTTTTATGTCTTGTAGTTCGTGACGGGTTTAGCCGTCGTTGGATGCAAATCAATTTTTCTTTAAATTAAAAGTGAACACGTATACTTTTGTCAATTTTTTTGACGTCCAGCATTAAAATGTGAAAGGACAATGCGTATTTTTCAAATTTATGCCAATCTGCAAATCGAAACCATTGAAATTTATAAAAAAAATACGCAATTCAACAAAAAAAAAGATTTTATCGTAATATTTTTCTTTGCTAAATTGAAAATAACGTTTAAACTTCTTCAAACTATCCTTCTTTCATTGTTGAGGTGCTGCTTGAATTCTAAATTACGGGCACAGTTTTCATTTGCACTTGAAAATCTCAGGATTTCAATAGTTTTTATGTCTTATAATACGTGACGGGTTTAGCCGTCGTTGGATGCAAATCAATTTTTCTTTAAATAAAAGTGAACACGTATACTTTTGTCAATTTTTTTGACGTCCAGCATGATAATGTGAAAGGACAATACGTATTTTTCAAATTTATGCCAATCTGCAAATCGAAACTTTGAAATTAAAAGAAAAAATACGCAATTCAACAAAAAAAAGATTTTTTAGTAATATTTTTCTTTGCTAAATTGAAAAAAACGTTTTAAACTTCTTTAAACTATACTTGTTTCATTGTTGTGGTATTTCTTGAATTCTAAATTACGGCACAGTTTTCATTTGCACTTGAAAATCTCAGGATTTCAATAGTTTTCATGTCTTGTAATTCGTGACGGGTTTAGCCGTCGTTGGATGCAAATCAATTTTTCTTTAAATTAAAAGTGAACACGTATACTTTTATCAATTTTTTTGACGTCCAGCATGATAATGTGAAAGGGCAATGCATATTTTACAAATTTATGCCAATCTGCAAATCGAAACCATTAAATTTATAAAAAAATACGCAATTCAGCAAAAAAAAAAGATTTTATCGTAATATTTTTCTTTGCTAAATTGAAAATAACGTTTAAACTTCTTTCAAACTATCCTTTTTTCATTGTTGAGGTGCTGCTTGAATTCTAAATTACGGCACAGTTTTCATTTGCACTTGAAAATCTCAGGATTTCAATAGTTTTTATGTCTTGTAATTCGTGACGGGTTTAGCCGTCGTTGGATGCAAATCAATTTTTCTTTAAATAAAAGTGAACACGTATACTTTTGTCAATTTTTTTGACGTCCAGCATGATAATGTGAAAGGACAATACGTATTTTTCAAATTTATGCCAATCTGCAAATCGAAACATTGAAATTTAAAGAAAAAATACGCAATTCAACAAAAAAAAAGATTTTATCGTAATATTTTTCTTTGCTAAATTGAAAAATAACGTTTAAACTTCTTTAAACTATACTTTTTTCATTGTTGTGGTGCTTTCTTGAATTCTAAATTACGGCACAGTTTTCATTTGCACTTGAAAATCTCAGGATTTCAATAGTTTTTCATGTCTTGTAATTCGTGACGGGTTTAGCCGTCGTTGGATGCAAATCAATTTTTCTTTAAATTAAAAGTGAACACGTATACTTTTATCAATTTTTTTAACGTCCAGCATGATAATGTAAAAGGGCAATGCATATTTTACAAAATTATGCCAATTTGCAAATCGAAACCTTAAAATTTATAAAAAAATACGCAATTCAACAAAAAAAAAAGATTTTATCGTAATATTTTTCTTTGCTAAATTGAAAATAACTTTTAAACTTCTTCAAACTATCCTTATTTCATTGTTAAGGTGATGCTTGAATTCTAAATTATGGGCACAGTTTTCATTTGCACTTGAAAATCTCAGGATTTCAATAGTTTTTATGTCTTGTAATACGTGACGGGTTTAGCCGTCGTTGGATGCAAATCAATTTTTCTTTAAATTAAAAGTGAACACGTATACTTTTGTCAATTTTTTTGACGTCCAGCATTAAAATGTGAAAGGACAATGCGTATTTTTCAAATTTATGCCAATCTGCAAATCGAAACCATGAAATTTATAAAAAAAATACGCAATTCAACAAAAAAAAAAGATTTTATCGTAATATTTTTCTTTGCTAAATTGAAAATAACGTTTAAACTTCTTCAAACTATCCTTTTTTCATTGTTGAGGTGCTGCTTGAATTCTAAATTACGGGCACAGTTTTCATTTGCACTTGAAAATCTCAGGATTTCAATAGTTTTTATGTCTTATAATACGTGACGGGTTTAGCCGTCGTTGGATGCAAATCAATTTTTCTTTAAAATAAAAGTGAACACGTATACTTTTGTCAATTTTTTTGACGTCCAGCATGATAATGTGAAAGGACAATACGTATTTTTCAAATTTATGCCAATCTGCAAATCGAAACTTTGAAATTTAAAGAAAAAATACGCAATTCAACAAAAAAAAAGAATTTTTCGTAATATTTTTCTTTGCTAAATTAAAAAAAACGTTTAAACTTCTTTAAACTATACTTGTTTCATTGTTGTGGTATTTCTTGAATTCTAAATTACGGCACAGTTTTCATTTGCACTTGAAAATATCAGGATTTCAATAGTTTTTATGATTTGTAATTCGTGGCGGGTTTAGCCGTCGTTGGATGCAAATCAATTTTTCTTTAAATTAAAAGTGAACACGTATACTTTTATCAATTTTTTTAACGTCCAGCATGATAATGTGAAAGGACAATGCGTATTTTTCAAATTTATGCCAATCTGCAAATCTAAACTTTGAAATTTATAGAAAAAATACGCAATTCAACAAAAAAAAAGAATTTTTCGTAATATTTTTCTTTGCTAAATTTAAAAAAACGTTTAAACTTCTTTAAACTATACTTGTTTCATTGTTGTGGTGTTTCTTGAATTCTATATTACGGGCACAGTTTCCATTTGCACTTGAAAATCTTAGGATTTCAATAGTTTTCATGTCTTGTAATTCGTGTCTACACCCAATAGTATCAACAGTGTTAGGGTTCATTTATTGATATACAAGCTTCAATCACGCTGCACGGTCCTGGGAGAAAAGTGGATTCGTATAAACGTTAAGTGTTGGATATAGAAATATAGCATCTATGTTTAACACAATTTAAAATTAGCTGATTAATGAAAGGATGAAGACATTATTCTCGCACGGTGTGAATAATAAGGCAAAATCGCGTACATGACGATATATCGACGTTCAATATACATTTAAATCAAGTTCAATTTTTGACATTTTTTTAAAATAAACATTAAAATCGAGTCGTCTTAGATCGTTGGTCGTTTTCTCAGATTCATAATATATAGTAGAAAGACACATAAACCAATTATATACTTAAAACTCAGCGTGATAACAAATTTAACTCTATTTGAGCGATTTTTTATGGCCATAATTGAATCATATTGATGCGTTTGATGTCTACTGTCAGCAAGACGGAGCTACATTTTACACACATCCTTTGATGGGGATGACCCTTTCCTGAATATCTTTTCTGCAAAACTATAAAAACATCTTTTTAGGAAGATTTTATACCAAGATGTTCTGATATCTGATAAAAAACTTTGCGAAGTTAATAATCCTGATTTAAATATATATTTTTTGCATTATTTTATACTGTTTCAAGATTTCCATCAAACACTTTAATATTTTTTGTAGCAAATACGGTGCTCTCAGATCTTGATAACGCTCATGCATTCTCTAATTTATAATAGTATCAGATAGACAACACGCTATATGGTGTACCATGAACGTATTAAGATAACGTTTTTGCCCATCTCGAAAGACATTTGCAAGATTTTTAATGTGCTGGGTTATTTTCCTCCTCAGACTTTCCTATTTCGTCCGACAGAAAGACCATTAAAAGTTTATCTGCTAAAGTTAACCGTTAGCTAGACAATTCTTAGGAATCAATATTAGGTAAAATATCAATATATGATACGTTAAGATAGATTGTCAAATGTTGTTTCTGCGCGTGAAAGAACGTAAAATTTCACTGGGAAGATTTTTTTGCGGGATCGAAATTCTATTACGTGATGCATTATTGTTTTTTTTTACGACGAGTCGAAAGCATTTACTCAGCTTCAATTTCATAGAATCACTTTCCGAGTGTAATTTACATCAGTGAGATTTTTTTCGATGGGTCTTCATAGAAACGGGCACGCAAGCTCTTAGTCAACGTTGTGTAACGTGGACCGTAAATGATGATGATGATCCCAAAAACGCAATATTAATAACTGTGTACTTTTATTCGAAGATGACTCCGAGGTATGTATTTAAGTATTTATTGCACCTAAACACACGAAGGCCACCCAAGTGATTTACTGGAATTTTTGGAGAAAATTAATATGGAATTTTCTCACGGATAAATTTCTCCGAGCTTAATAAAAGCTTATTATAACAGATTTTCTTCTCAGCGTCTACTCTCGTATGCTCAAAAAATTATATTGGCTTATTGGGTCATAAAATATTATTTATTAATCTTGTGAGTGTGGATTTAAGGGAACATTCTAGTCTATAATTAAAAAAAAAACTATTTTGTTTTTTTTTTATATTGTTTTTTAGTTTAGACTTTTAAGAATGTATCTTCCAAAGAAGTTTCCAAAATTCCAATTGTTTACGAAGTTATAGCTATTTTAGTGATGCGGCAACTAAGCCGATCCTACCAGAGTGAAATCTTTAAACGCGTTTATCAACATGGTTGACATGATATCTCAAGTTTTAATCAATTGATATACTTTAAATTAAATGTAAATTTTATTTATAAAATCTTCTATTGTTGCTACCAGATTTATGTTAAAATACTATTTTTAACTATTTTTAAAAAAATTAAAACTATGAAATAATAAAAACAAAAATAGATTTTTTTTAAACAGTCACCATTTTGTAAAAATAAAATATTTTTTTTAATCTGAGGTAGGGACTATAGCCACATTTTTATTAATTAAGAATATTTTTTTTTTTAAATTTAAGATGATTAAAAGGGTTAAAACCATGTCAACCAAAAGATGCTCTATAATTTAAATATTTTTTGTATATTTTGAAAATTTCCAATATGGCATCTTAAAACATGACATGCGTAAAATATAAAATTTTAATTACCAATAACATTAGTCTTAATACAACAAATCCTCACCAAGTAATAAAACTCAGTGCATAAACCAGTTAAACTATTACTATACATCGTATTATTGCTATTCAATATTGAAATTTATGTTCTTATTTAAAAATAAAATACTTGAAGAATTCAAACGAGCACGTTTACGACTGTTAAAGAATGCTTCCGAGAATTATTGAATTAGCTGCATACAAAGTCAAAAAGTGCGTGCATTTTCTCCAAGATCATATGGAAAGTTAATGGTCAATAAATCAGAATGTATTTATTCAAAAACATTAATATTAAAATCCATCGTTCAAAGTATCAACAGCTCAAATGACTTTGGATACAACGGAGACTATTAAAATTGTATGGGACACAAAAAATGCGGTGTACTGTTACGATGCGATCACGCTCGTCTTTGGTTTGTTTTATGTGGCATACTGGACAAAATTTATTCGTTGTGGTTTACGGGGAAAATAACAATTTGAGAATCCGAATGTTTCCATATAACACGTATTTCTTCGCCTGTCAAAAATAATTATTATTGAAAAGATAGACATGATGATAAATTAGATATTTGGGGAGGTCTAAAGGACGATCCAATTCATCCCCTAAAAGACCTTAATTTGGCTTAATAATTTAAGATTTAATTTTTTTGATTAATATATCTCCCAATGAAACAATGACAAAATTTAAGAAAGAACATGAAGATTCCACAATAAAAAGCAAAGAAGCCAAAAATAATAATTCTGTGCAAAAATCAGAACAAAGAATTCAAATTACTGCTGAAAAAGGATTCTAAAACGCTACTTCACTAATCATTAGTCTCACAGACTACAAACTCGGAATGAACCTTCACCGATCCACCCCACTCATATAAGCAAATTAATGACCCTTGCATACTCACTGCATGTATCATAAAATATTCAAGTCTCTTTCCAGTTTAGTTCTAACATTTATATCGGTTCGGTAACGGTTTTCGGTTCTTCTTGGGGTAGCTTTAAGCAAATGTTTTATTTCTACATGACTATTTCCAACAATTTCTACACGATATTTCATAGCAAATATATGCTTTTAAAATGTGGTCCTCAGCCACACCTTCTACAGATTTGAACCCGTATCAATCGGGTTACTAGTCCGATCGCTTAATCGCGGGACTATCTACAAATGGACTAACTACTATGATTCATTTTTGAAGTTTTTAAATGAATTTGTATTAAAAACTATATATTGATTTGACTATTATTGATTGGAAGTTAGGGACTCCCAGCTTGGATTGTATAGAACTAGGAATCAAATAGAAATGTGGGAGTCTGTGTTAAGCTAAAATTTATTTTTAACTTTATTAAAAAAAAAATTGACAAAACTCGGATAACTACGCCACTTGAAATCCTACGCGTACCAACGACCGGATGATGATTCTTGAAGAATCGAAACAGCGATATGGAATTCGGAACGGATATTGAGTTACAAGAAGCATCCAAAAAATAATAGGGATTTCGGATATAAAAAAGGTGCAAGTCTATTCGAGATAGTTCGAGTCAGAATTCCAAATTGAATAAAATGAACAGATCCGTAACAAGGGCGTGGCAAAGCAAGCGCCCGCCACGGGCGCTACTGGGATTGGGGCGCAAAACGCAGAATACATACCGACCCGATCGAGAATTGTACGTGGTTTTTATTTTTAATCAACACTGATTGACTTTGTCCGTTTTTATAATATATACTCAGTTGTCTTATCCCTCTTTTCTTCGTTATCATTATGTTCAGGTATTGTATCCGATTGCGAGCCGCTCATTCGTCATATCAGCGGTCCGAAAAGCGGACCGATTGAGCATACAAACCTTATGGCTATTCCATCCTCCTTTAGGGCTTTTTGCGACATTTTCTATGATCTCTACGATCACGGAAGCAACGAAGCGTCTAGACAATTTCTATCATAGTATTTGTTTTACAACAGATAAATTGGATTTCCTGGGGCATTAAATTAGATACTTGCCACGGGCGCTTCATACCCTAGTTACGGCTCTGAAAATGAATATAGTCATATATGATCTTCATTTTTTTTAAATATTAATATAAATATTTGAACTTGAGACCGAGAAAAACCTATATTTTCGAATCGATTCAATTCCGGTTTTCGTATTATTTATTAGCACTGATAATCGATTAAATGTACTTTGAAATGATAGGTTATATTATAAAGCTCACAAAAAGCTCAAATTTATCATAGATAATCCTTTTAAGATGTTATGAACAAAAAAATTAAGCTCAAACCGCGACGAAAGATCAAACAATTATTAGATATCAACGCGCGGTCACAACACAAACCCGTTTAATGCCCGCAGTATTATTGAGCAATACAAAGTATTCTTCGTCAATTTCTCCTCGTTATTTATGCCATAAATATTATTTATTATAAAAATATCCGCCATTGGATGCCGACGATGATTACCATATTTTTTCTCGCCTATTCACACTCCGCAATTGGTTAATAAGATGATCATCGACAGAATGTCATTCACATAATGATGATTTATAATCGCTTATCCAACAATTGCCATACCGACCAAACACGGCTTCGTTATAACTGTTTCGTACAAAAAAACCCTAATTATAACCGTTCAAAAAAACACATTTTAATTATAAGTTGACATTGAGAAATATGAACGGTGTTGCTTTTTACCACGGGGAATTTTAACCCCTTCAATGTATTCAAACCCAAACGCTTCTTTACCGTATCAATAATAGATTTTGAATGCTTATAAAAGGTTGTTTGGAATTTGTAAAGGATGTTAAAATGCACATATCCTTCTTAATTATATATCACCCGGTATATTTCCTGCGGCTTGAATAGATCAATAGATCTATCAAAGGGTAAAAACGCAGCGTAAAAATCGCCTTTTTTAACACTTTTAATTGGTACGATGTAAATGATAATATAAACATGACAATGAAGGAATGTTGCGTGATTCAAAACATGCAAAATATATTATTTTTTCAAACACATCGTTGATGAATTTTAATGTATCGTGTATTTCTTCGCCACATTATGCTAAATTATCAGTTATAATAGTTAATGAGATAATAACAAGTTGAATACACCACGACCTCTTAAGTGTTTTAACGCATTAAATGCCGAATGTCTTCCGAATGGAATTGTTTTCGAATTACTAATATCAAAGCCGAGCTAATTTATAATTTTGAGAAGTTTTCTCCCTCATTTAGAATATTAAAATATTGAATGGCAGAGTTTAAACGATGCCGTACAAGCTGCCAAGCAACCATTGACCAAATGAGTTGACCACGCCAGAAATGACAAAGAAAATTTGAACATGAAAAAGCTGTGCGGAAGATGGGTGCTGCGTTTGCTCACAGTGGGTGTTTAGCGATAATTTAACAAATAAATAAAGCCAAGTTTTTGCGCTCGTTCTAACCTTGCCTGGTATTGGGTACGCATTTATCACCGAAAATGCTGCCTTAAAGGAGAACGGAGTGGCCAAAAGGCGTGCGTGTCCAACCGGTCCGTTTTTCAGACCGCTGACGCTTCGAATGAGTGCTTCGTGATTGAATGCTATGCCCAAAAATATTCGCAGAACATGATCTACGTCTATGAACATATTCCCGTATGCGCATACCAAGATCGGGGAAACTCCAAACCTAAAGAGTGAAGCCCTAAAACAATTAAACAGTAAAAAAAATGGACCACATACATCAAAGAGACGCTATACGCATACGCCACGTTGCCTCTCGCTTTGCTTCTTATTAAGATGCTGGGAAATTGATATTTCTATCTTAAGAAAAGTTTTCATCAACAAAAAGCAATTGTTTTAAACCATAAAGTAGAGTTTGAAGACCACCCTAATACGTACGTGTTAAATACACACTCATTGTCTAAAAATACAAGCGATATTGGACGTGTTATTACCGCATATCAAAGTGAGAGCTTTGTTCTTCGCACAAAAAAAAGAAAAGTAAAACCATAATTGACACGATAATTAACAAGCAAAAGAGTAGGTCAATTGTAGAGAGTTCAAAAATCACAATATGTTGTTTGTTACGGCACCAACAGCATATTAATTTCTCCCGTGTCCAGGTATATTTAACAGCTGAATAACGGTGCGGCAGTCAACGTGTTGAAATTTAAAGACGTGCGTATTGAATATTTTATGTCCTTAACATCTTCGCATTGACCTTCGTCTCGTTGCGAAAGAAGACACTTATCATCTGGGTGATGATTACATCACCTGCTTAACGTAATTATGTTTTGGTATGAAAATTGTGGCGATAATTTATGTGGACGCATTAGAAGACGTGCTAAAATATTAATTTGTCCAGTTTAACGACCTCACTTTATTATATGTTTGGGCTCTAGACTGGGGAATCGTGCTGGAGTTCTCATACAATGTAATTAAGTGCTAGAGCAACCGATCGAAAGCCTCAAGGATCCGGTCTAAAATATCGAGTGTATTTTTAAAAATGTTTACATAAAACATGCCCATATATTTATATAAGAATAAAAATGTATATTGATTCAGGTACGGAATAGCGATTTTTTGGTTTAGTTTTAAGTCAATTGAAAAACATATGCAGTCAATTCTTCTATAGCGTCCACTTCGTTTGCGATGTCTTTTCCATTAGCCACTTGCACTTTTTAACAAACTAAATACGTAGAATTTTTTTATGGGTATCTAACTTTCTATAGCGTTTTGTTTCTATAGCGTTATCCCTATTTCGTATACAATAAAAATTGATTACTAAAATATCTCGAGAATTTTTTATTCATATTTTTTGAAACATTAGCTTTCGTAAAATGATCTGCAATTCATATATTTGTTTAGAGTTACTCATTGATCGTAAGATAAAATGTAGTTAAGTATGGTCAATTGTTCTCAATTATTTTTAAATATTATTTTTTAAAAAAAGTATAGCAAATACTAAATAATTATTTGTGAATATTTTTCGATTAAAATAATTTTAAAAAACTTAACCTTCCTTTCATAAACACTTTCATACATTCATAGAGAATAATTTCTGAGGGTTTCATAAAAAATCATAAAACAGTATAAAAGCTACGTTTAGATTGCCTTAAAAACTATGATTTTGCATATAAACCGCCGGTCAATAAAGTGTTAATAATGTCGATTTGGTGACACTTTAATAACGAGTCCTAGAATTAACCCATGATATTAAGATTGTCGACGATTGTTATTAAAGTGGCATAGAATATAAAGATCCAGTGATGGATTTATCTAAAAAAGGTTTTGATTCAAGGGATTCAAAGAATGATCTTTGAAATATATGGCATGTGGGAATCATGATTGAAATTCCAATCTTCAATTGAAAAACTATGCCCTTATCTACCCTAATGCCTCGTAATAGATAAATCGTAATAAGAAACTGCGCATATCAAGGGTCGAATGGGGCAGAATTTGTCCTAATGTGCCTTAAATTTAAATTGTACTAAGGGCCTCTGAAATGCTAAATCCGCCATTATTCACCATGATTTAAATTCAAATTGTCTTGATCTAAGCTTACCCTTATTTTCTAGATCCAGGCTTAATGTATTCATAGATTTTTTCCCACTTTAAAAAAAATAGAAAAATCTAGTTAATAGTAACAGATGTGGTACCATATGAAGGAGACAATTAAAATTGACTAAAATTTAATTTCTTGGCATTTATAAATCAAGATAATGTGGACAAGATAATATTGTTATCGATTCAAATTCCTCCTTACGTCGTTATTATTTATTTTGTTTAGGATACTTTATATTTGCTATGTATATATAATTATAAACAGGTGCGGCAGGGAAACTACCTTATTTAAAAAATAAATATCATAAACAATATGGGATATTTTAGTTTAATTATTTTTTCCATGTTATAGAGAGACATTTAAAGATAGCCCATTGTAAAAAAAAGCGTTAAATCTCGCTTTTTCCAATAAATTATTCTAGAAATAATTGTCACATAAAGGAGCACATTTCAATTATGGAAGTTTCCTACTGCACCCTATAC
This sequence comes from Stenopsyche tienmushanensis, assembly GCA_008973525.1. Classification (NCBI taxonomy): domain Eukaryota; kingdom Metazoa; phylum Arthropoda; class Insecta; order Trichoptera; family Stenopsychidae; genus Stenopsyche; species Stenopsyche tienmushanensis. Next base: position 684,975 of record WACJ01000179.1, on the reverse strand, counting down.
TTGTTTATAGTGTTAATATTAAATTAATTTATTAATAAAGTTGGGCACTGATTAGCTACATTTACTAAAATGTGATTCAAAAGCTACAAATGCTAAAAATATTACACATCTACGTCTAGTCTACACACGAGTCTACATACAGACTCGTGATTTAACCATTAGATTTGTAACTAAATCATCAAGAAAAGACTGAATAGAGTTGATTTAAAGGTGGTAAATTGTAATATTATGCTAGTCCATATTTTAAAACAAAATATGCGTACATCACGAGAAAGTGAAACCGTCCATTTATACGTAATATTTAACAAATTATGGCCGCGAATTATGAGATTTTAACGTGGTTTTTTTGCCCGGATAGTGTGTATTTATAAATGTATCAACGCTTTCGATAATAAATCTCAATTTTTTCATCGCTAAATGCATTCGTGTCATCAACTGCGGTGAAACTCCGGCATGTCAAAGAGCGCCGAGATCAACATCAATCTTAATCTGATTTAAGCTCGCAGACTTTTTGCAATTCTGATACTTCCTTTAATCAACATGAAAGTCGTGAATCAATAAAAATTTCCCCCCATGTTTAATTTGGCCTAATCACGTCTCGCCAGCGTTTACCGCCTAATGTCCGTCATCATCGTCTCGACAAATACGAATGCTCATAAAATCGCATGTTTACGTCGAATCTGCTCAAAGATCGATATAATTACAAGGCATCGATCGTGACCCACTGTTTTTATGTGGAACAGCCTATTTGGTATTGAAATTCGCTATCAAAAATCATGTTTATCGGAATGGTATGTAACGGTCCGATGTAGGCGTTAAGGATTCGCCGAAGAAACTGGTGATATATGCATAACTGTCGCCGGAATTTTAATATTTCCACTTTTCATTATCCTTTTTCGTCGATGGATCTATTGACACTTTCTATTTTAGTCCGTGTTTTAATATTTTTCAACGTCATTTCATCGTATCGGGGTCAATTTTTCTTCAAATTCGTCGGTATTACAATGCAGGGAAATCGATTATTGCGATGGAAACGTACGACGAACAATGATTGATGCCGTATGATTAAGTGTGATGAGTTTAGAGGAAATGCACTAAATGCAATGATTTAACAAATCGCGAAGAAAGTAAACGTTTATTTTGGGCTTTAAATGCAGGTCAATCCAAACACTTTGGATCAATTTTATAATTTAGTGAAATCACTCTACAAAACACTACATTTATCGCATATCAAAATAATCGGCGTGAATAAAACTGCAATTAAAAAAATTGCCATAAAAATATACCTGTCGATTTTCGGCGTGAATCTCGATCCTTTTCCGCTTCAGCTGCAGAAAATTCGTCACTCAAAATTGTTTCAATTTTTTGCACTGTCACTCGATCGATTTGATAGGTTCGGCAGAGTCGTTCGATTTGTAAATGCGAGTGAAAACTACCCCTGTTCGATCAAAAGGGGGTGGCGTTCGCGAGCGCGCTTCTGCACGGTGTTTCTCGTCGCGTGTTCGCGCAACAAGTGTCATCAGAACAGCAACGGTAGCCGAGTTTATACAGCACTGCACCGACCATCGTACACTGCATGAACATTTCTAGATCAGCGCTTTCCCAACTGGGTGGCGCTCCGCGGAAGATCCGGACGCTTTCGGTCTGCAAGAGGCGAGCCCGAGTTTGGGAATTCCCGCCGACAATCGATCAATTCGGCTGCAAATGCGAAAGAAATCCGGACACTGCGGGCACAGTCTCGGATTTGACCCGCGAGCTTACTGTGAACCCCAAAAACGAGAAACCACACAGCACTGACGACTTGTCGACAATGATCTTCGGGCAACATCTCGAAGATATACAAAAAAGGCACATAGCGGAATGTCAATTATTTTAGTATTTTGAGCAGACTTCACTCAATAAGTTCGTAGGATGACTAATAAAACAACGACTTTTAGGCATAATTCGAATTAATTCATCAACATACTCTCATTTAAGATTGATACGCAGATATTCAAATATAACCCGGAATTTACTACAATTACATCACCAATTGTTGATAAATCCAGATTGTGTACCGTACCAACAAATTTGGGAGATCAAAAATATTAATATTTTTGATCGATCGTCTCGATCCAGGTTTACCCTGATAAATTATAAATTATAAATAAATAAATAAATAAATAATTTCGCTACTCACTCATAGATTCTCTCCTCTCTTACCTCTCCAAAAAAATCCTTACATTACTACATGTGGAAGACATATGAGAAACCACCACATTAAAATCCCTAGTATTATGGAGATTCCATATGTCCACTATCGGATATAGCACATTAAGATTCATGCTCTGATGATATCATAAATACATGAGGAGCATCTTGTTTTTTTTCACACAGTTCATTAGAAATATATTTATTCCATCGGATAGAAATCTCTTATTCGGTTGCGCAACGCATAATTATTCGTTTTCATTTATAGTATAGTAGAGTCCTAAAATACCGTAGTCATCATTATTCCAGCACTGTTTTTCGACTTTTCGACACGAAACATTTGGGCCCAATCAAACTCTTGGATCTTACTTGGAGTAGCACTTGATTTCAAGCCTTCATTTATGATAAAACGTATCGATAAGTTCTTGCCAATTTTGATAGACGTCTGTTTGAGCTCAGCTTGTATCCAGACACAGTAAAGACAGTCTTGGTAAGTTTTTTTTAAGAATTTATCTTTCCGTAATATTAACGAGTAAAAATATGTTATTTTTGTTGAGGGTGAAATGTCAAAGCCTAAAAATGACCAACATTACATTCAGCATTATATGCTACGGTTTTTCGACCAGGGGTTGAACATCTCCAAGGCCACAAATGAAATTTTACAACGTGTCGATTTTGGTTTTCAAAATTTAAGGGGAGAAAGGAGGCTGATTTTTTAGCATTTTTTTATCAAGGAAAGAATAATTAGAAATTATTTAAACTTTGATAATATTTTATTAATACTTTGAAATAAAGTTACATTTTTTATTTGAGTAATTTCCGCTGGAAATTGTCAAGTTATTAGGTGCTTGTCATGGAAGGTTGCCATTTGAGTTTACTGCTTTGGTACATTATGCTAATCAAAATTTTTAATATAAATCAATATAACATTTGAATTTTATTAAAAAATATAATTTTTTAATAGATGAACTAAGTTTTGACTGAAAAAAGAAAAAAAAAACATGTTCAAAAAGTCTTTAAACAAAATAGTACGATTTTTTACCTATTTTTTGCACCTTTCTTGCAATAAAAAAGATATTTAAAACAATATTTTTTTATCAAATTTAAGTTAACATAGATTACAATTAAATATTTTTTTTTGTGTAAATTTTTAAATAAATTGGTTCATAAAATTTTGAGCTAGAGTGTATCAAAGTGTTTAAAAAATGTGAATTCCGAGAAATTGGACTGACGGGCGTTCACTTTAGGGATCATAACATCGGAAAAAATCGGAATTTTGTTGTGAAGCTTTCAAAATATATTCTTGAATAGTTTTACTAATGATTTATGAAATTAAAAAAACCATTTAATGTGATTTCCTCCCTTAAATCGGATAATTTATGTTTGAAAGATATCCCTAGAATTGGAAAACCCTCAAATTTTGATGACGAATTATTTGAGAGCCATAATTAAAACACATCCTCGATTAAGTCTCATTGCAGAGGATGAATTCACCTTGATCGATAGCCCAGGAGCATTTAAAATGTATCGAGAAGATGAATCGAATAGGGGGTTTAGATGCCGCACGAACTGTCCGATGATAACAAAGGAAAGCGACGAAATACGTTCAAAGTTTTGTTATCCAGACAAAATGGGTTGTTTATAACAACATAAATCGAACAGCAAAATTCTTGTGTGCTTTTGATGTGGTACTCAAGGAATTATTCATTAGAATATTGGAAGTCAAACATCAATAATGAATCAGGAACAATTAAGTGATTCTGCAACACGACAATGCACGATCCCATAAGGCGAAGAAGGCGACTGAAAAAGTTAACTGAAAATTAAAATGGGACGAACACCCTCCATTTTCATCAATCCTGGTTCCGATGGATTGTCATCTTTTTCGATCTTTGGCACATTTTCTAAGAGATAGACGCTTTTGAAACCCAACTGAAGTTAAAAATCATATTTGTACATATCTAGACCATTTTGCAATATTTTGTACATAAAAATAAACAAAAAAAATCTTTCATTATTAAACAATCGGCAAGGACTAAATCTAATATATGCGGCTCTCTGGTACCTTTGTTATCCTGTTTCCATTACAACTTTGCTCTTCTCACTTGACAAACTGCCGACCCCTTGTGTCAGGGCTAGTGTTTCTTCTCGAGAATTTCTCGAGAAAAATGCAAAATCGAATATTCTCATTTCTTGAGGTTTTTTTTATTCGATTCTCGAGAAATTTTACAATCATTTTTTTTGTATAAAATAAAATTTGTACGAATATTTTTGATACAAATCATATTCTCAAGATATCACGCTCAAGATATCAAATGATATCATATTCTCGAGATATCACGCTGAAACAACTCCAAACAGCGCTCTGAATTGTGGACGCATTCTCATAGACAAACATTGATGCAAAATTTCTGATATCTTTAAGATGTCAGCTATTTTGTGCAGCTTCAATTTACGACCAAAAAGAACTATTATGTGGCTTTTTTATGTATTCTGGAAAAATTGACTAATCCGGGAACTCCCGGGTCAAACCGCACAGTCAACCGATAAACTATATAAAGTACCAAAGCTACTTATTTCATACGCAATATGTGCATAACATCCACGACCTCCATATTAACACTACAAAGTATTTTTGGTCCGTCACATCAATAATACGATTAACCTTCGAATAATTGATATTTCTGCGCCTTTTATCTTCATAAACATCATTTTGCATATAGTAAAATATTGATACGAATTTAATGACAAATTAAAAATGTCCCAACAAGTGGAACAAGAACAGTTATTTGATATTTTGTTATCCGGAAAAAAATATCGAAAATGTCATTCGGTGAAAATTTAAAGGAGGTTCAACAGATCGAGGCCAGATGATGTAAAGAGATGTAAGCAACTGAGTGGCATCTTCAATTTCGATACGAATCTTGAGAGCCATTTTTGGTCAACAGGATGTCTTTAAATATACAAAAATATTAATTTTGGCGATAATTTTTAGTATCGGCTTTCAATTTAAAAAAGTGGGGCAGACTTGCTGTGCATATTAAAATAACATCATTATGGAATGCACTTTTATCTGACAATATTATCGTGTAGACTAAGGTGATAAAATCTCAATTCCTGAACTCTTACTATAAATATTTGGTTTCAAACCAAAATTAGCTTTAACTATCATATATTTGGAAGTCAATGTAACACACCGTATAGAAATCCTCCTTTTATATAAAAATATGACGTAGGATAGGTCCCAAACAATAACCACCCCAAAACAGACAAACTGTATTTTGATTGTTTTATAAATCATATCCATTCATATCATGATGCTCTTTTTCAGCTATCTTTAGCAGAGCTGTAACTAGGGTATGAATCGCAAGTATCTAATTTAACGCCCCCCACCTAAAAATTCAATTTATTTTATAAGTTAACTAATACTAGTATAAATGCAATATATTAAATACTATTATAATGTATGTTTTAAAATAATATACAAAGATAGTCCCAAAAGTACCCGACCTAACGTATATGGCGATCACTGTTGTACAAAAAATGCCATGATAGAAATTGTCTAGATCCTACGTTGCTTCCGTGACCGTACAGATCATAGAAAATGCCGCAAAAGGCCCTAAAAGAGGACGGAGTGGCCATAAGGTATGTGTGCTCAATCCGTCCGCTTTTCGAACCGCTGATATGTATAACGCTGAAAGGATAATACTTAGTATATTTTATAAAAACGGACACAGTCAATCAGTGGTGATTCATGTAAAGGAGAATGGTTGAGTAAAATAAAAAACCATGTGCAACTCTCGACCGGGTCGGTATTCTGCGTTTTAGCGCCCCAAGCCCAGTTGCGCCCGCAGCGGGCGCAACTGCTTTACCATGCCCTTATTATGGCCCTCATCTTTAGCATCATCAGATAGGATACTGCCCAAAGAATTACATTGGAGGACCTTGATATTACAGTTTAAAAAATAAAAATCAATGAAAAGCTTCCAAATATTGTCTTCTACGTCCACACAAATCAACTTTTCTCACCAAACTGCGCAGCGTAAGTCAAGCCTGTATATATAAAACACACAATATCTATTCATTTGTATACATAAACATAAATAATACACATGTGTGTCTTCATTTTAGTAACAAAATCGATAAATTTAGACCGATCGATACAAAAGCGTTTCAAATAGAATCACTTATCACGCTTAGTTTCAAGTATATAGTTGATATATGTGGCTTTCTACTATTTATTATGATTCTAAGAAAATTACCAACGATCTAAGAAGATCCTATACCTAATGGTTTACAACCATATAAAGATAAATTCCATTAAATTTTAATATTTATTTCGTCGTCATCTGTTGATGATTGATGTGATAATGCACTATTTTGCACTCGTTTAAATATTGTAATATGAACATTGTACTATTTTAAAAATGTAGATTGGTTGACCAACTTTGTCTTAAGAAAGCACAAAGTATACATTCAGTATAAGCAACATTCTTCAATTTGTATCCAGAACCAATCGCGAATATCCTTTGTACAATGGCTTGCGTTCAATAGTGTTTAATTTTTTAATAAAAGGCTTAGTAAATCTGAAATATTACATAAGATTACAGCCATCAAGCAAGATGTTCTGGTGGAAGTAGATAAGGAAGCCAGATTCGTAGACCACATCCAGATCCAATTGTTTTATGTCGGATGCCGTTTCGTTCCGCATTTTCGACCGGCCTTCACCGTCGCACCAAATCGCATAATGAATAAGCAATAAATCATAATCATCGAAATTCGGCTCACAACATTTCCCACGCCGAATATAAGGTACTGTGTTAATTTAATGAAAAATTCATAAAACAATGAAAATTGTAACAATTAACGAGCGGAATACCGACGCAGTATCACAGCACGTTCCGTTTATCGTCGAGCAAATAAGAGCCTGAAGATGTGGAGCGATCTGAAGATATGTCGAAAATGCAGACGTTCTCAGGATGGATGGAGGCGCTACACTTCTCATCTTACGCTCTATATAATTAATGCTTAATTATGCTAATTCGGCTCAGTCTTAGGAGTAATTGAAATTCAAAACACCTCAGATCAAATGTTTCAACTTTTCAACGTCCGTTTTGCATCTGCGTTTATTCACCGTTGCCACAATGCAACATTAAACAGATTCGATCTACGAATAAACCTGATGCATACAATTACACTGCAGCTTGTGCATACATTGTAACCGCGTTTTTATTGTGCTTATTAATATCTTCATTGCTTTATTTACAAGGAATGCGTAATTAAAATATTTTTATATCAATCCGCCATATAAATCTTGCAGTTAACTATGACGAGGACTGCTGAAAGTCCATTATAAGTCTCGTGTTATACAACAAGCTTTTATCACTTGCAAATTTATCTTAAGCTATTAAGATTACGGACAACCCCCGGTTTAGATCTATGATCTAACTTCATTAAATCAACCGTTAGATCAGGGGTTCATTGCTATATTTAGAACTTATTACATCAAATAATCATTACAAATCAGAGCTCCTCAAAGTTCCTTCTTTCAGTCAATTATTTTGACTGTGACTTAATCTCTGATGTGAAATGTAAGATCCATATTTCATCCGTGGCTATGAAACGACACAAAAACTTGGCTTTATTGCCGGAAAACATCGCCAAACACTTGACTGAAACAATCTCAGGACGCTGTTTTTGTTCCACTGTGAGCAAACGCGGCACCCATCTTGCGCACAGCTTTCTCATGTGCAAATTTTCGGTCAATATGCGATATACAGCACTTTTTGAAATGCCTATCATGCTTGGGAGCTCAAGCACTTTTAGTCGATGGTCATCCAATACCATTTTGTGGATTTCTTCATCATTTCTGCTGTAGTTATCTCACTGAGAACGTTCAATATTTTTATGGTACATAGTATTTTTTTTAAACAACAGCCATTATCTACAGTTCAGGCACTTCTGGGACTACCTTCGCAGTTCAGTGTGTAAGTCTTATCAAATCTGCTGAAAATATTATAGAATAGATAAATAACGGTTGTTTCGTTTTCGAATCAGCTTGGGGTGTTTCATTTTTGATGTCAAATTTACCCTATTTTAATGAATCCATTTCTGTCTTTACTTGGAATTTACTTATAGAACATATAGTTAAATTTACATCTTGGACAGTCAGATGAATACAATTTAAATCTGCATAAGAATGGCGAAGGTCATATGTTATATCGACACAAAAATCAACCAAAATCTCTTTCGCCTAAGATGTGCATCGAACTTCTCTTTTGTTCAGTTTCGGTTCTGTGGCATGATTTTGAGCGCCAATTTTGCTCATTAACTAATATTTTTAATTAGATCAAAAAGTCCAAAAAAGTTTATAGTACAGGATGCGGCAGGGGAACTTCTTTATTTAAAATACGTGCTTTAAAGCGAAAATTATTTCGATAAATATGAAATGGCACTTGTTCAAAAGGGCGGAATCTAAACTTTTTATTGTGCAGTTAGTACTAATATGTGATGAAATTTGAAGCCAAATAATTGATCCAAACTCGATTGAAATAGTCTTTTGATAGCTTTTAAGCCATCCAAATATCTTTATTTTATAGTGTGTATTTCCATCAGATTTCTAAATTAAAATTATTTTGAATTGAGGGTTAATATGATCTCATACGGGGTGCAGCAGGGAAACTTCCTTATTTAAAACACTTTAAATGTCTCTCTATAACATAGAAAACATAATTAAACTGATATCTTCTCTGCTGTTTGTGTTGTTTTTTTTTAATAAGGTAGTTTTCCTGCCGCATCCTGTACATACAAGCCAAACCCGGATGATTTTATAAAGGATTCTGCCTCCACAAGCTGTATTTAAAATCTCCTTATAATTTAGATAGTGGTGAAGTGTGAGAGGGGGGGCTCTACTTGTTATAAATAAACTCAGAGACCACAAAATACAACATTGTTTGGTTCCAGATATTTTGTATTATATCAATATGAACACCACGGAAGACTAGGCCTTCCCGCGTCTAAGACCATTGGTCGGACCCCCGACTCACTCTATTCACATTAAAAGGAGATTGAAACTGTAGTTGGGTGGGCGTTTCATTCTACAGTGGCCACCAATAAAACCACAAGGGAGGGGGGCAACCTTATCTCCGTGGATAACAGTCGAATCCCTGGGGTAATGATATAGAGTAGAGGTGGGAGAAAGCAGCCTAGAAGGTAGCCCAGGTAACATAAGTTGGGTGGGGATAAAGTAGAATACGGAACTGCCGATTTCAGAAGAAGCAGGACACCACTATTCTCAAAAGTCTAATACATAAAGAAGTAACGGCGACTCGTCTCTGTGGCTATCTACTACAAGTAACCGAACCAATACGAGTACCATGGGGAAGGAGAATCCCCTGTAGTTCATCATCAGCTACAGCCTTCTTCAAATGCAAGTTGAACTCGTGGTGGCAGTGTCCTTGCATAATAGTTTTTTTGCGTTCTAGCGTAACTTTTTACTTCCTCCTCTGTCACACCTTCGGATGCACGTAGTCTAAAATGGGTCTTCCTAGGAATAAGGATAGGCGCCTGAAAGCTCTGTGCGTAGTGTCAAGAGTCGAAAAAATCACTAAATTGCTATCTGTCCAATCTCAACTTGACCTTGGCTATGTTTGAGGAAGAGGTTCGTCATTAGAGTCTCGCAACACTCTTGTCTCTTGAATAGATTTGTTTTTAAACTCAAATTCTTGGATTTAATTTTGAAGCCTTGGGAGTTAATATAATCCCATAGGGTATAATAAATCTAAGTACTCCCATTAGATCATCTTGATAAAGCCAATTTGATAATCTCGTGCAAAAAAATGCACTTTCCATAGAGAATCGTCTATTATGGCGTGACCCATATGTTTTGCAATAAACGCCAATATTTATCACCAAGCATGTAAATACAGTAACAACACTCTAAGTGTGTTTACATTGTCATATTCAGATAATCGCGATCTCATAAATCGAACAACAAGTCACACAGAGCTCAAAAAAACGATTTTCTATGGTGGCTATTAAGTGACAACCGGACTAGTTAACACTTTATCTGCCCACTGCATTGGTTGCAACGGCCGAAAGTCACGAACTGGACCCGATGCAGTCTTGCCTCCGAAGACATGCAAAAGACGTCAGTCTTACACGCTAATTTAACGTATTTTTTCCGTAATTTATTAGCGCGTGCATGTCCCCATTTTAACCATCCTAATCTGAGCGACCATGCACGGGGAGATCATAAATCACGCGAAATCACACGCGAATTAATGTTTTACAATCGAATATCGCAATTAAAGCTTGCTTAATTGATGTACAACTTAATCCATGAACTCTCGTTATATTTATTTAATTTATTGATGATTGCTGTTGAACGTGATGGTCGATCACGACTGGATTGTTCGCTTAATGATACATTTCTTACGCAGCAATTTAGCAAAAAACCACGTATTCAGATGCGTACTTTTATTGAGTCGTGTTATTCGAATTTTCTATTTTCCTCGAAGCTCGTCTCGATTACAGTAAATATGGTTTTAATACAATAACATGGATATCGATACCTGGCAATGCTTGGCGTATCGCCGAATTCAATGGCCGTTAATGAGGAAATAAAAGCTTCACTTCATTCTTGCTTCACAAATTATTGTGGTGTAAAAAATGAATTAGGATGCTTAGCGGTCCAAGTCGGCGCTCTTCAAACAATTATCCTTTTTGCTAATGTACGATCAATTTAGAAAATATTTCTCGTTGAAGACTTCATATGAAACCATCTAAAAATCAGGGTTTTGACCCGCTGAAAGCCAACGGAGTTAATATAATATAGCCGTATGAAAAACATCAAACATTCATATAATGATCACTGGTTTCTGATGTTATTATAGTGCATTTTATGATGAAGCAATTGACTTGCTAAATGAACCCTTATACAGTTGCTGATTAGATAAATTTTAATTCAAAATTATGTTATATAAAAATATTGAGGCCAACAGGAATTAATTCATTATATAGACATGTTTAAGTTCAACCATTAATTCATTTTTATTAAATTTAATCACAGGAAAAAACTATATTAGATTCACAAATTTGAAATCATTCTGATCTTAGTCCACCTTTTGAGAGTCGGGAGAGTTGTCGGTTAGCCTTGGCTGCGGGAGGTTGTCCTTCCTGCAGCCAGATCTCTTTCTCTCTCTCGTGTGGAATAAATAGTTATTTAGATCCATTCGTCCCATCCCGTCTATTCCCATCCATTCGTTCAGCAATATCACGCCCCGATAGAAGAACGGACCCGCACACTAGCCCGGCCATAATTTTCCACGAGTTTCCGATAGTAAAAAAACGGATTATCTCACACGGATAAGGGATGGTGGGAGCGCACGACGACCTCTCTATTGGAAGAATACGACGATATATCGACGTTAGCACTTTTCGCAAGTATTGATAATGACTCAATATCGGCGCCCGGCAATAAAAGGGTTAATAACTATTAATACATTACAGCCATCAAATATCATGAATCAATTCATAATTTTTAATCAATATTATCTAAGAAAAAAATATTTTTTCCTCGCCAAGTAAATTAAACACTGTCATAAAAATCTTTATGGTTCATAATGAAAGTACATTATATATTAATAATTGTGGTAATTATTTTTAAGTTATGATTTTCTATTTGTACTACCGCACCCCTGGAACACACTATCACGATGCTTGCATACAAGAGGAACGCCATTGTTATCGTGTCAAATCACGTGACTTGAGGGATGCACTCGCGGTATATTAAAACAGTAGCTTCGCATCGGATCAGTTTACTTCATGCTACATTATATTCAAAGTCATTTTTATATCAAGAATGCTTGAGGGATTGTTTTTTTTAATCAAAAGTATATAGTAAGACCCGCCCTTAAATTAATTATTTTGGCTATTAAAGCACAATACAATTTCATATTTACTATATTGAAAAATATAACTGCTTAGGAAATACAAAATAAAGTCAACTGCAATCCTATCCAAGCCTCATTTAATTGGATGTATTGAGTAAAAAGTCCGCACGTGTTTCAATTTATTTTTGATATACTTTAATTGTATTTATTAATCAGGTCAGCTTAAAAGTTTCTAAAGTAACTAAGAAGGGAAAAGATTTATTTTACTCCAATTAATCAATAGACCCATTCCCATTTGTATTAGAATCGGACAACATATGGCATCCACGAAATCTACGCGAGAGAGTCATCCCGATGTCAGTGGGTTAATAAGGAAAAATGTGCTTTGTTGGATCTTTTACACGGAAAATCATAATCATCCGATGCAGAAGAGCTTTTGAACGGCTCTCGTATTGAAATGCATTCTTAGGACAAGTTAGCAGCGTATTTGTTGCACAAAAGACACCGCTAGTCAGTTTTCAGGTCATTCGAATGATCCAGATCAGTTATGTTCATTTTCAAAAGAAATTCTTCAGTGACACACAGTGAATGCACAAACCGTGACGACGAAGATTTTATTTCGCTACCGGTGAATATGCAACGATAGCCTCCTATAAATCTATTATGTCTTACTTCAATGTCAGATAAAAATGACAAAGTAGTCTCATTAGCATATCCAGTCTGATTTATGGCAGCGCCATTGTAGTTGGACTCCGCGGCGCCAATGTCGATTCATTTCTGCACAATTGCCGCACCCACTTTGCACATTTTCGGCTTCTCTGCAAGATGCAGTCGATGCAAATCACAAAATGAATACACTAACTTAGTTTTGAATGAGAAGTGCTAAAAAAAAATTAACTTGAATGACTATGAATTTCTGGAGCTTAATGTTGTTAATAGTCGCTATCAATGGCGATTCAAATCTTATTTTATTAGGAAATTATTTTTACAGCGGAAATATTAAGATACTGAATGATTCCTTTATTTTTTTTATTATTTTGTCATTACTTCAAGTTCATCTTGATTAAAATACTGTCGATAATGATTGCGCTAGACGTCAATAATTCCTTTCAACTCGGCGTGATGGCTCCTGATCCTCAGAATCTTGAAATAAATTGACACCCCATCATACCTCATCAGATAGGTAAAGAGCTACCTGCACGGGAGAGCTCTTATCTACGCAAACGCCGACGGAAAAACCAGTGACACGCTGAGGTAGGCCAAGAAGTGGCTGACAGGAGCTGATCTGGAGTTCACTGTCCAAAACACAGAGACCCTCTTTTTCACAAGACGCAGGAAGCTTGCGCCCCTACCCTTTAGGATCGGGGGCTGCGAGATTAAATACTCAAGATTCAATCGGTATTTGGGGGTGGAGATTGATGACAAGCTCCGATTCGTTACCCACATGGAGTAGGCGGCAGCGAAGGCAGCCAGCATCGCGGAGAATCTGGCCAGGTTGATGCCCAACATTGGTGGCCCAAAAGCAAACAGGAGGCGACTTTACACCGAGGAAGTGCACTCGGCACTACAGTGTCGGAAGATGCCGTCCTGACACTGACTGCCATACCTCCAATCGACCTGCTCGCTTACAAGAGATAGGCAATACAGAAAGGTGAAGACAAGAATAATGCTAAGCAAAGCACTTAGACCGACCTTTAGTGGAGCAGTCCCGATGGGACAACTCCACTAAAGATCGGTGGAGGCACGAGCTAATATCAAACCTAAGAACCTGGGTAGCCAGAAAACACAGTAAACTGTACTACCACTTGATCCAGGTCCTCACCGGGCACGGTTGTTTTGGTAGCTACCTACACAAAATAGGCAAAGAGACCGGCCCGGAGTGCCACCACTGCGGAGTAGAGTACGACGATGCTGCACACACGACATTTGTCTGCCCAGCATGGAGCACCAAAAAGGACATCCTACGGGAGGAGCTGGGAATCAGCTAGCTCTCTCCTAGCAACATGGTAACATCAATGTTAACGGATGCTAGGGCATGGAATGCGTGGTGCAAATACATGGTTTGCGCTATGCGGCAGAAGGAGGATGCTTAACGTACAAGACGATGAACAATAGCAGCATCCTCCTAACAGACACACAGGCGACATCCATGAGAACAAAGGACATACAGGAGGACCCGGAAGGGAAGCATTTTTACCACCCTCGCGCAATACTTAACTAGTAGCCGGGTGGCAACAGTTAATAAGGAGGGGTTTAGTGAGTAGCATCTCCGCAACCTTACACTACTATTGGGTACGGGTCCGGCGGTGGGGTTAAACCGTTTCTTCTTCTTACGAATAAAAAAAAGATTAAAATACTGTAGCGTAGGACCACTAGCCAAATTCTCAAGGCCTAGTTAACCTCATCGCAGGCTTCACTCTCACAGGCCCTCCGGTACCTCAGGGCAAGATTTTCCAGGCTTACGGCTGTCGCGTCATCCGTAATGTCAGTTTTGGTTACGAGGCGTAGACACACCGAGGAACTTCAGACCGAATGTTTCAATTCTTCGAGAATTATCGTCCGGTCGGAGGCACGTGTAAGGCGTGGCGTACATAGCCGAGTTTAGCCAATTTTTATGGGAATTAATTTTCTTTAGAAAAAAAACTAAAATGCTTTCACGGCAACACGGTAATACTTTTTATATCTGTTTATAAAATATTTCAACCTATAAAACGATGAATGATGATGAATGGATATGGTGGATCGATGTCATGTTTTCTTACCAAGTTTTAAGTACATCTGAGCCTCGTATAACACGGTTATATACACAGCGGTTTCGATATAACACGGTCGATGAGTCCTCCAATGATGAAAACTCGAACATATTGAATTTTTAGTGATTTGCATTACACGACTTTCTTGTGGGACCATATGACGGTGCTATACGAGGTCCAAGTGTACTACGAGGATCATCCAGAAAGTAGGGTTACGACATTTATTTGGGATTGAAAAATTCTTGTATTTAATTGAAATTCATAGGATACTTCACATATCGAGATAGAGACATTTCTGTAGACTAGCTTTTGTATGACAGTATCATAGACTTTCGCCGCTAGCTCTTTTTGGAGCCCAGAAAAGCTTCACCATCTTGTGCAAAAGTGCGGATCCTGCACGTATAGGAGATAGCGAGAACGCGCGACGACATCTCCATGGGAAGAATTTACTGTGATTGAACAAAATGGCCGACAAACATGCGGAACATTAGGATCCCCCCTACGTTCAATTTTATTTTGTGGATGACCCTCGTATATATTCTAACTGAAATTTTATGCAAAGTCTTTTTATTAATAAATCGATGTTTTATTAATTGTAGTTGCTAATTACAAATATATATTAATAATAAATAGTCGGAAGAGAACGTTTAACGTCGTTTCAATATAACGTTACAGATTTTACGCCGAATGAATTATGTTATGCAAATGAGTGAGAGTTTTTTTTAGAACATACTTGTCATCTAAATTAGTTGTAATTAGTCTATTAGAATATTTGCTAATTGAATATCAGTAGATGTAATTAGCGTTTTTTGCATTATGATATTAGCGCTAATTACAAACGAATCAGAATCTATGTAAAGTATACATATGATGGATCAGATCCATTCTTAAAAATATCAATTTGAAAGTTACATGATAAAGATGGATTTTATGAGATTTTCAGTCATCAATCATCGACTTGGACCGCAGTCTTAATGTCGAATGTCAATACGTCGACGATGTAGATCTTCTTAGAACGGCACAGCACTTACATACGCAAACTTTCTCAGAATCATCATCAATAAGCAAATCGCATATGGAATGATTTAATTGAGCAAAATCCGCATAAGCCGTGTTCTGATTTAATTAACAATAACCTTGGCTCACTTTCTTTCTAAGCTTCGTTAGGTTTTTATGTTTGCTGCATGAAAAAATGACCATTATACGTGAAACATCGTGGCCGCATGAAATCGAGAATATATGAAAACGAACGAGATGAGAGCGAAAGTTAAAGGTAATGTTTGTGTTCATAAATTAATTTTAGAAAAGAGCTTTGTAATGCAGTGATTCTGAAATGTTGGACATTGATATGTCAGATGTTTCGAATTAATTGCATCGCTTAAGAGATCCATTGTGCTGATATTTCCTATTAAATTATGATCGAAATTTCGATCGACTGCTGTTGGACACATACACGATTGGGTGTCAAACACTTGGCAAAATTAATACCATAAAATCTATTTTTATAGAAATACAAGCAGACCCGCGACAATACGGCTCCGATCTAATCCGGCGCCCCCTGTAGTCCGACATCCCAATACAATCCCAGTACAGTATATTTTTGTAAGTTGGTAAGCGAGTACGGCGTAGGACGATCCACAATGTATGATTCAAAAGCTTGTCTCTATTATTGATTTTGAGTCAGGCAAGAAGCAAACTTTCAAACAGCAACGGTGCACGCGCAAGAATCGATCCGTCGGTATGCAGGTGTAATGTCTCCGCAGGGCCACAAGAGATGGCGCTGTTAAAATAACACATTGCGCCTGAAGAGAGATGGAAGATCTCCTTTATGATGACATCGATTCGTTATGTTGATGACATCGATTCTATAATATGAAACCTTGTATTATCAATGTATATATCATAGTTTTCGAATTACAAGTACTCCTATCCAAAAAGCTCCGGACTACAAAGGTTCGCGGGCAATGCTATATTGGACAATCTGACATTGCCTTGCAAAACGTTTGTCGGATTACCATGGGTCTGCTGTATATCATAAAATGACTACAGAATTAATTAAAGTGCTTAAATTCTATTTTATAGTACTTTTTATGAGTGATCAGATACGCCCAACGAAGCTTAACGCAGATCAAAACAAAATAAAAGATATTATTAAAGAAGTACTTCTAAATTATGACTTTATTAATCTTAGAGTTTATTTTATAGTATTCCTTTAATTAACAGCAAACAATCACTTAGAAATAATAATTGAGATCTCCATTTCCTTGTTATATTAATTATTTAAATGAATCGCAAGAGTATTTAAAAAACAACAACGCTTATCAATCAATTATTATAAGGGTCATTTGAAAAGTAAGTTTGTTTGATTTCGCATATTTGTCGGCCATTTTGTTCAATTACAGTAAATTCTTCCGAGGGAGAGGTCGTCGCGCGCGCCCGCTTGACTGCAAGACGCTATGTGTGAGATAGATGCCCAAAATACTCACACCGGAGCATCTTTTGGATTATTTTGCACAGGAGGGAGAAGCTTTTTTGTACTTCATCGTGAAATGGGATGAGACGTGAGTGTGTCACTACACCTCAGAATTCCTCCACCTTACTTCACTTATTTACTTTCTGGATGACCGTCGTAACGCTGTAATTTATAAATATAAAAATGAATGTTTGTTAGCGTGCTGTCATCATGCGGTTTAGTTGCTATGGATACATTCCTATATCTTTTATACGATTACGATGAAACTTTAGTGAGTTATTGGACTTGTATCTGAGTAGGTTTTTACATTAGCACGACTATTATTTATATGCGGAATTTATTTTGCGAGACGTTTAACAGATGCACCATTTTGGCGCATATTGGTCTGGTGAAGTGAAATGGGACCGCGGGGCGGAAAAGGGAGAAGGTCTTCGAGGCGAGAAAAATTGCACGCATACTTTTGGATCATACATGAAAATAAAATATCGAAAAATACACTTCGTAAATTCAAGTGTATCAAATGATTGGAAAAAAGCAAGAATCACTAAAATAATATATGAAACTTAAATAGAATGCTGTTTAATAAATATTTAATTTATTAAAAATAAAATGAAAAAATAATTCAACTGGGTGATCTCAATTTAAAAAAATTGTTATATAATTTATTTATTATTTTTGAAGTAAAACTTCTATAGGTGCGGTAGAGAAATTGGCTTGATCGTCACGAAAAGTGAAACTCCAAGCGGCAGTTGGTCGGATAAAGAGGGAGAACCGTTTTGGAGTATTTCCGTCTCCTTCACATACATCATAGATGCACCACGCGCATACGGCGATGTGCTGTGTGCGGGTTTTTGAAGCACCGTCCATTGTAAATCGTTGCTCTTAACACTTTGTATGCGGTGTTGATTTTGCCGATCACCATGACCTAAATCGCTATAATATAATATTTTTCGCATTATTTTTTTCCATTTGTTGTCGGTTTGATTAGCTATGATTTATATGTCTGTGTGTCTATACGTAACATAAAGCAACCACTACACCAGTAGTAAGCCTATTTTATTATATATTACACAACACACAGCTTCTTCATTTAAAAAAGCAATACACAAAATAAACTTTTCCTAGCAATTAAAATGTGACATATTTTAGAAAATCCGTCTAAAAGTACATTTTTCTTTATATTTTAACACTTGACAGTCCTCGTTTCTTTATGTGAGTTCGATATAATTCTTAAACTAGTTGATAGATTGAAACGAAATTTCAATAATACATATAAAAGAGTTTACTGCGTTAATATATTTAAATATATTTGAATAGTGTATTTGATCATTCAAATGAAAATGACAGTATTTATGACTTAGAGTAGATTTAACGCTAAAGAGAGACATTGTCTCCCATAACAGTTCCCTGGGCGTAAAATCATATTTCGCCACAGTACATCGTGGGCTCGTTGCTTTTAAAATAACCGTTTATTGAATAAGCCAAGTTCTCATTCTTCCCATTTGTCTAGATGGTGAGCATTACTTGGAGCCGTTTACAAGCCGAAGATTGATCACCCATGTTACATGATGTTGCCTAATGTATAGTTTAATGTTCCATTAATCACATTATTTTTTTTTCTCCAGCAAGGTGAAGGACGGTCATGACGAATGCTATCCGACAATCTTCGTGATAATTTTTTTACTCCACTTGCGGCAATGAACTTTTACTATCTGAAACACTTTTCCTAGGAATTTCAACATATGGCTGATCAGTCGTTTACACTCGAGCAGACCGAAGAAAATTTTAATGGGCACCTTAAATGAGCCTGATCAAACTTAATTCAATGAGCTTTTGGCACAATTCGCTTTCGTGGAGAAGAAGATGAAAGTGTCAGTCGATGTTTTACCATCAGAAATGGATGAATATGACTGCATAACAATTTGTACTTATACAGGATGCGGCAGGGAAACTACCTTATTTAAAAAATAAATAGCACAAACAGTATATAAAATATCAACTTGATTCATTTTCCACGTTATAAAGAGACATTTAAAGACAGACCCCTGCTTGTTCGAAAAATATAAAGGGTGTGGTAATGAACCATATTTAATTACACATTTTAACATTTAACAACCCCTGTTTGCCATTCCGCATAAATCGCGACCCGCAAAAAATAGCACCATTCGCGCACAAGTTATCAGATCCGATAATCAGTATATCTAATGCTTAACACATTTTTTTCGGCATCTAAATAAATAACATAGTTGTACCACTTAAAAGCGCCTCGGTACGGGCGTTTTTTGTTCTTCCGCACAATTGGTAAAGTTGAATGATTAGGAATGATCAAATAAATAATCTCAATCAGAGCGAGATTAATAACTTCATTAGTTTAATGGATCGATTTTCGCTCGTTATAACCGATGATTTTTTGCCTTGGATCATTGATTTTATGAATACATAAACGTTTATGGTTAACGATTTTATAGAATTTACATAATATAACTTTTGATTATTGTTTTTATGATGATTAAGTTATAAAATTCAACGTATTTTTCTATGGCATCACAAGTATATACTTCCGCAGATTATACCTTGGCAATGGTAAAAGACTAGAAATTCAAAATGCAAATGTGTTGAATAAATTAAATCGGCAATCAAATAGGATATGTCTTCTCCAATATTCCCGATTAAGCCATAAAAAATAGTTATTTACCCCTGATTTCCATTCACTGTAAATTAAAATAATATACATATCGACGGAGCATCCTCCATCCTTCCAATTAAGGATTTTATATGATTTTTTGTACTTAAATAATTATAGGATGCGGGAAAAGCCCAACATAAAATATAAGCTATTAATCACGGTTTATTTTTTTTAAATATTCCTCATCAACACTAAGAATAGCCATATTTTGTTGAGGAGCTTAAACCGAAGTACTCTGCAGAGTGGAAATATAATAGTATTCAAGGAAACGGGATTGTAAACAAGAAGTGTTAAAAGATAAAGAATCTACTCTTCTTCATTGATTCTATTACGCCCACATTGATTCACAAATAGCAGCCCTGAGTGCAATGCACGACCTTCGTATAATTTTTATATGCACCTCCATCTACATATCATATGAGGTCCTTGATTTGTCTCCGTCATCTGAAAACATTTTTGCAAACTGCAATCCTAGTGCATACGTGTAAATATACAAGTCAATACATGAAAATATTTAGATGTGTAGGGGTGCCTTTACAGCACAACCTTGCCTTCGATGTACGAGTATATGATGAAACGCAAGACACCCATCTTTTTCTCCGATTCATTCGAGTTCAATCGCAAATGTGCGCGATTACTCATCAACAGGTTAATGACTCTTCAAAAAAAAATCAAATATATGCCTGAAGTAACATTAAAGCATCGAGTGTTTCGTCATTTAGTCTGGATCTGATTTTGGTAACCAGGCAACTTAATGCTGAAATAATTCATTCAATTCATCATAGTTATTCCCATTATCAGAGTCGAGGTGTAGTAAATACATCACCGGTAGAGAAAGGTTAATATTACAATTTGAAAAACATATATGTGTATACATAGATTAGACAGTCACTGCCCCTTGGCGAGCTTAGGCGTCGCCTAAGCTCGCCAATTAGTAGTTACGCCACTGCTTCCAAACGTCCAGATTTCGGCGGGAATCTTGATTTAGTACCCTTCATCGTGTTGTTGGGGTGTACAATCTATGTTAGATAAAAATTTCAAACCCGAACTTCTCGGGACTACGTTTACTAATCCCGGAATTCATGAACTCCTAAAATCCGAAATTGGATTTAGGTTTATAGGCATGCGATGCAGTCGCAAACAAAAATCTTGAATCATAACAACTGTCATTTTATTTCTGATCATCGTCCACCTTCCGGCGCATCTTCTCTGATCCATTCCGCCTTGTGCTTCAAAATCTTCCAAATATTACTATGAAAATTCTAATTTCTTCGTTATGTTGTATCGCACAAGTTCTAACATATGAGGGTAGTCTTAGAAGTATCCAAACTAACAAATAAAAAATAAAAAAAATAAAAAATCTCTTTTCAGGTCGATACCCTGTTTTACCAATCTTCACCTTCTTTGGGGGCGATTCTTCACATTTAATCCATTGTTTTGAACCCTAGGCGGGAGAGGCAAACCCTACACCCATGAGTAACAATCAAACCACTGGGGTAATGATATAGAATAGAGGTGCACGAAAGCAGGCTCGACCGTTAGCTCATCAAACGCTACTAGGGTAGTCCAGCTGACACGAGATGGGTGCGAAGCTTACTCTATGCTGCGTACCCGCAAAGTAGAATATGGAACTATCGATTACAGGCAAAGCGGGAGGACTACATAGGGCTACAGCTGCTCGAATGACTACTTGTCTCCGTGACTAGGTATTCCAAATGACCGAACCAATACGAGTACCATGAAGACGAGGTAGTCCCTGCAGTCCTTCATCTGCCGCAACTCCCCTTCAAACTGAGGTTGGGCTCGTGGTTACTATGACCTTTGCGTTTAACGTAACATCTTCCTTCCTCCTCTTATGCACCTTTGAATGCATGTAACCTGGAACATTCTTCTTGCGAGAATCTCGCCTCCCCTGGAAGGCGTAGATTGGAAAGGACAGGCAGTTGGAAGCCCTGCGCGTAGCGTTTCTCGAGAGATCAAAAGAACCGTAGAAGACATTCCTGTAGAGCTATTCGGAGAGTACTCGAAACAGACCGCAAAGCAGCGTGGGGCATAGACTGCTTACTAAAAATTTAAATACCATTGTTGTTATCTGTTCAGCCTCTAAGTGTTCCTTTATCTCAGATGTGAATTGATGGACCCGTATTATTGCTGTGAAATATCGCCAAACACTCGATTGATGCCCATCATTTCTGCTAGCTCGCTTCCAGTTGACGGTCATCCAATACCATTTTGTGGATTTTTTTCAAAATTTCTGGCATGGTCACCTCATTTGGTCCATTATTGTGATGTCCGTCTTGGCAGCTCGTACGGCCTCATTCAAACTCTGCCACATTTTACTTTTATAAACGAATTAGCAGACTTCCTCAAAGTAGAATCTAGCTCGGCTTTGATATTGGTTGGACTGAGATCTTTCAAATAAAAATATTGTATCACATAACAATATTTTTTTTTTTTTTTTTTTGATACTTCTGGGACTATCTTGGTATCTTCCAAAATTTTACAGGAACATTTTACACAACCTAAATAGGTGATGATTTTGTTTTTCGGCAAGTAGTTTCGTTGAAAAAATACTTACCTGTGAAGTAGGTAAAGCATGGTTTGGCGGATAAAAGCTGAAATATGAAAACACACTTTTTTGTATGATAAAAAATAGTAATTCTATCTAGATGCTCACTTCAGTAGCTAATCTGGCATTTTTCCTGGGACCCAGTATAAAAATAACCAACCTTCAACCTTGAGCAAATAATATAATTACCGTCTGCAAACTCAACACCTACGTAAAGTATCGTTCGCAATTTCCAACATCCTTTAATTATTCAAATTGTTTCGTGGTTGCACCTTGCACATTTTTGTACAAAGGCGCGTGCATCGGCCGGAGTGCAGCGCGTGCATCAAAAATGCGTTATTTTTAATCAGCGCCATACCATCGAGATTATCATTAAAATATTTCTTAGCATGACCGCTGCGCCATGTAATTATGCAATTATTCACGTTTCACATTGCCTATAACTTTTCATGAATCCTTCCACTGTATTTCTTTTTTCATCACGACAAGCACCGATTTTTTCTCCGCGATCTGACAACCGGCAATTTGTTTAAGGGAGTGACTAGTAAAATCGGGAGCATGACAAGGCTCATGATCCAACACGCTCGATTCAATTTCTTTGAATGTAAATTAACAGGCTGAGACCTCATAAAATTATCTACAGGTAGCCTTTTCTTAAGAGATCATGTACAAAATCGAATTATATGCAATTTCGATCGTGGAATTCCATTTAACCCTCTTGTGTGCACAGCGAATCACATTTACTTGGGTGCTTCGATGAATGCAAAAACTTATACTGCCAAACGATGCATATTTACTTTAAATGGAATCTGTAGATTGATTTATACTCGTTAGTGTATTTTAACCACAAAAGAAATAAAAGTATGAAATAAGTCCTAGAAGTACACGACCTCATTTATAAACGGTAGTTGTTGTTTAAATAAAAATACTACCTTTTAAAGCTTAAGTTTCAAGTTTGTTAAGCTATCATCAATAGTGAACGCTCTCAGTAAACATGGAAAAATTTAGTCATCGTTATGTGATACTATACGAATGTTTGGCGATATGTCACAGCAATAGAGTCCAGTTTTTGCGACGATTCATAACCGTTGATGAAACATGGGTCTATAACTTCACACCTAAGACAAAAAAAAACAAGACAACGATAGACAGCGACTAACAGGAAGCGAGGTTTTCGCAGGAAGACTAGCTTCAGACCACGTGTACCCGAAGATGTGTTGGAGGAGGAAGGACAGAGGTTATTCTAATTTCAAAGGATGGTTTCTAGCAGGATCACTGCTACCACTTGAAGTTTGAAGGAGGCTGCATAGTGGTGACGCTTTTAGCATGGACTCCACCAACTTCTGTAATCTACAGTTCCACACACACCCCTTTACTGCGTAACCAACTCATTATAGCTGGACTCCCTCAGCAGTATTTGCTTGCGCAGTACCTTTACTCCACATCATTACCCCAGGGACTCAACTGGTGCCCAACATTCCCCCTGGGATTTTATGGGTGAGCATCGTGAAGTTTAACATCTACTTAAAGACAAAAGAACAAAACGACAGCGACTGACTGGATTGGGGATTAATTATTAATAGAAAACAAATCCTGCGCTGCTGTATGATCTATTTCGGGTTATCTTGGACTAGCCACACAAAGAGTGTCTTCTACTAATTGAATAGAGGAGTCGGCCAACTCAATGTCTTTTTCAAAAAAAAATTCTCATGGTAAAATTTATTTATTAAAGAAATCCCCCTTTTTTAAGATTTAATGGAGCACATCTGATACAAACTTCAGTACTTTTTCTTAGAAAATATTGTAAATAGAGCTGCGTAGTGCTAATTTTAAAGTGTAGCTTATCGAAAGACCAGTATCTGTGGGCAAGTTTGAATTTTTAATTGGCAATTAACCCTTGTATTAAGAAATTATGCAAAGCTCATTAGAATTGTAGATGGAACAAGCTACAGGTAAATATATAATAATAGAGAGCTTTACGAGGCGATATTTATCTTGCAAGTTGTACTCTGAATATTGATGCAATTACTGAGCTTATTTTTTTCCGGCTTTACCGATTATTACGAATGCATTTAAACATTTACACAATCATTGTCAAGTTTAAATGCAAAGAATTGTGAAATAGATGCAATTATATTGCCACGTCATAACTACGCATTGAAGCGAGATTCATTAAGAAAAAATTAGATTTATTTTGCGCGAATCGTTTGATTTTCGCGCAAATGGGATAATAAACTTTATAAATATTTTTTTATTATTAATTGATATTTTTTTCTAGAATTCCAAATGATTGTTTGATTAAATGGCAAAAAAATGGTTCTATTTTTTTAATCTCACATCGATATTGTAATTATTTGTCTTCTGCATGTATGGCGAATATAATGGCGAATGCTGATTTAAATCAATATATTGAATATAAATTCAATCCAGTGCAGTTCTCTAATGCACGCACATCCTGTTTATTGAATTAAAACGCTGATTAAATACACCATAGTTAACAATTCAAGATATGTATATATTAACCATTTAACAACCGAATTGTGAAGCGAATTATTCAGATAAAATTTGTTTTTGTTATATCTTTTTTAATGCTACTGTACGTTTATTGTTTCCAATTTGGCGTATCTCACGCGTAACGTTTAGTTTGTTTGGTCCTACGTGTTTGTCGGCCATTTTGTTCAGTTACAGTAAATTCTTCCGATGGAGAGGTCATCGCGCGCTCCTGCCACCTTCCTTCAGTGCGAGATCCACGTGGGCATCCGTCTTTTAACTTTGCAGTACAATACCGCTGCAAATATCCATTGAAAGTTCGTGCACAGGAGGGAGGAAATAAGGGGGGGGGGGAACAGAGGATTCTTCACACTCCTGAGCGTGTCCTCAGATCATAATCGACCCTAAAACAACTCACGCATCTTTACTACACATTTAGTATAAAACTAATTTTATGTCCCCCGAGAGGACAAAACTTCTACTCCATCTGGTGACCGAGACTGTTGTAGTGAGAGAGAAAGAGAGATAACAAAGAGAGGAAAGGAAGTTTTAGCCGCAGGGCTGCTTACATTAGCTGAGGGCTGCCACCAGAGGCGTTTATTTGAATTGTGTTGTAACAGTGTGCGATTCTAAAGTTACGTTATGTGGTGAATTGATTTGGAGCTATGGTGTCTACTACGGAGGCCCTTGTATCAGTCCAGTGCCGAGCTTGTTGAGTATGCTCCAGTTCCACAGCATTTTGGTTGCTACTTCCGCGTTCCACTCAGCTTCTCTATTTTAGTTGCTGCATATTATCATAGTGAGGTCATCAGCATAGGCGACAGGCTCAGTTCTTGTTGGCAGTACCAACTTGAATATGTCGTCGAGCAGGAAGTTGCTCCCAGCCTGATCAACTTTTTTATTTTATTTTTTTTTGCGAAGAGGAAAATCTTCCAAATACACCACAATTACTATAGTAGTGTGGGATTTTTACCCACTAATGCCCCCCTCCCTTTCTTCTACCACCGGCTACTAGTAAAGTATTGCACTAGGGTGGCAACCCTGTGTCTCTCCTTGGCTCTTCAGTAATGTCTTTCTGCTCAGTGGGAGATGCTTCAGAAACTCATGTCTCGCTCGCCTCTCACGTTTGGCGTTTTTGGCGTTCTACTGCATAACGCACTCTGTGTACCTGTACCATGCATTCCATTCCCTAGAACCCTTAAGCATAGAGAAATCACGTTGACGAACGAGAGCTGATTTAAGTCTGCCTCCTCGCAGAGAGTATTACTTCATGCTGATCAATTGAACGTCGTGTGAGCGCTATTGTCATTGGTTGCTCCATAGTTATAACATTCCGGGCTTGTCTTTTTGGCTATTTTGTGGATGTATGCTCCAAAGCAGCCATACCCAGTAAGAACCTGGGTCATATGGTAGCACAACTGACCATGTTTTCTTCTAATTTACTCATCCAGATCTCTCTTCCACCGACCTTTTGTGGAGCTATCCCATCGCGTCTACCATACAGCCATAATGATTTCTCTGGCAAATTTCCTTGTTGCTCTTTTTTGTCTGTTTCTCTTGGATGAGTAGGCTAATTGGCGATATGGCAGTCAGTAACAAAATAGCGTCTTCTGACACTGTGCGATATACAGCAACCACTACGATCATGCTTCTGCGCTGTACCCTGGCCACGTTGAGGCTGACCCTTTCAACTTGTATTGCCCATATTGGTGTACTCACCATGCTGTTGTTATTCGACTGCTGCTGTCGACAGCGTCTAGAAGTCTGTTAATCGCTTGAATCTGCATGTTATCAAGTATTAAGAGCATGACAATGCGGTATGCCTTGGGATCACACGGTGGCTTCTCCAGTTTTACTTTTGGCAGAGTGACTACCAATTCCGTCTTCCAACATTTTGGAAAAACTCCGTTACTCTGATACGGCTTTATATGCGGACCCCCACGGCCCTGGTTTGGTTTGGTCATTGATAAATTCTCTTCAGTTTTTATTTTATTTTGACTAGTCCGATGTCCTTTCTGTATTTACTTACCATTGCGCTTCTGAAGAATCATTTTTTACTGCCTGCCAGTTACTTTTTGCTTTTCTAAGGAGAGCTCTTTGAAGCGAAAGCTTGGCGCTCTATCAGGGCGGAATTCTATGACACTGGCATACAAAAGCTGTTTCGATCTCGATGACTCGATGAAAAAATAGTTTAATATATTTGTGAAGTATTCCGTAAATTTCAATTAAATACAAGCATTTTTCAATCTTGCGTGAATATTGTAACCTTACTTTCTGGATAACCCTCGTATTGATCCTGGTAAATGAAAACACTTGATCTGGTGAATTATTAGATCATTATGGTATTCGATCAAATTTCATCTATTTATTCGGCGATTTCATGCGACACTATCTAATGTTTAGAATGCAGGGTCTCTTATTACAACCGTATAATTTTTTCAACGCGTATCACTCTGTTTGTGATTGATGGATGAGTTGACTTAAAAACACGTGTTGCATCAAATTAATACGTGAATAAATTTGCGAATTGGAATAATTAATCATTAATTAATTAAAGACTGTTCTAGTTCTCGAAATTCACCATAAAATATATTTGGCGTGAAAGTGAACGACGTACCATAACAAATATATGTCAATTTCTTTTGCCCGTCAGTACCTATGGCAATTACAGTGTGGCCAACGTTGTAATTAAGCATTTTGCATAGGTGAAAATATTTTTAAATAATTAATTATTCATAAAATTTATTAGGCGTATAATGGTGAAAATGTATACTTGAGTTGGGAATATAACGATCTTACTTGCGCAATGAACGTTGAAGAAGTTGATATGAATGTATTGGAAAGTCTTGATGAATTTTACTCCTATAATCTAGGATATTTAGATAGATTTCATATCCTGAGATTAAATTTTTCTCATCTCTAAACATTTCTATAGTAAAGCTGCGTATATTATATCCATTTACAGCTTTTAACGCAGTCTAAACTGGAGCAATAAAATAGGGAATAGATAAAGGTGCACTCATCTCACAAACAACTTCTTGTAACCAATTTTTCCGACACTATATCACCAAAGAGGCTTCTAAAAATTTCAGGAAATCTCATTCAATAACGGACAACTTTTGAACTAAATAATGAAATTAACCCTATATGGTCTAGTAAGCCTTATTTGCCACAATTTAAATGTCACCCAAAAGCTTCGCCGAATCCAAGCACAATATAATTAGCCAAACCAGCGAATTTCGCTAATGAGGAGCATTTTAATGAGTGTCTTTTAAACGCCTTTTACTGTTAAGACATCTTCATCTAATTTCGGACCACTGACAACAGGCATTTAAAGAACGGAATCAAAGCAACTGGGGTAATTAAAATTAAAACGGTACACTATCAAATCCCGGTTCTAGAGTGCTTTTCTTCGCCGTTCCCATATGGACCAAAGCTAATTAGATCGTTGACGAATCCATTCTTAACGCAAAGTTACACTAAACTTAACTTAACGCTAGACGAAATAATAAAATGTGATTGAGATATCTTCATTGTCGTGTTGTGCGAATTTCGGCATCGTCTAATCCACTTAAGCCGCGGTAAATTCGCGATAAAATGAATCAAATCTGCATCGTTTGATCTGGGGATTCTAGCTCGTTTATTTGTATAAATTTACATTACTAATCCGATCACTCTTGTGTGACATGTTTCTAAACGCAGAAAAAGACAATAAAAAGACTCAGACTCAAAAACTCTAAATGCATGGAAAAATTAAGGTTTTTTTTGTGTTATAATATATTTTTGTTCTAAATAAATCATTATTTTATGCAACTGGTTTAAAAAAACAATTCAGAGCTTCTAAAGCCACAAACTTATAAATTCTTTGAACAAAAAACTAGCTACTATTTTGAACTTAGTTTAGTTCAAAAAGACTTTCTAGATTATACCCTTTTCAATGATATGCTACATGTCACATAAATAATTCAATAAGTTGTTAAACTTAAAGAGTTATCAGTTTCCCTGGGTCAGGTTTGAGAAAATATGATTTATTATTATGTTGTTTTTATTTAATTTATTCACAAAATTTGTTCAAATTGGCTACTTCTGCTTCATACGCGAATCAATGCAATCCGATCGCGAAGCGCTCTTTCGATGCGTCAGTGGTTCGAAATTCAGACCGGTTGGACACAGAAACCTTGTGGTCACTCCCTCCAGTTTTAATGCGTTTTCTGAAAGAGTTTTGGGAAAAAATACATTCTCGGGGCTTTCTACGAACTCCATCAGGTCGTAAAGTCCCTAACCCCACCCCCAGAGGCCGGTAAAAATCTGTAGGCTTACACCTTTTTCGGGGCCTAAGAATTTTAAAGTTAAATTAGAACTTTTAACTAGTGTCCCCCCGCGCTCAGAGTGGAGGTGATCGCAAAAAGTGAAGAAAAATTTAGCAATTTGCATTGCCAGCCATTATCTTCGACTCACTGTTTACAATATAGCTCTCTGAAGTGGCATTTCTGCTCAATAAAATGCTAAAAATATGTGCTTTAAGCGGATACGAAGCACCATAAAGAATATTAGCATTGCTATTTTATGATACAACGTTGATGGAATCGCATATTTTGCATTGCATTTTTCAACGTTGTGAACATTGAGTCGGTCGCTTTTACACGATTTCCCCATAGGGTCAAGCGGTGGTCAAATACGCGTTGAAAATGTCTAACACACAAACCCAACAAACCGAGAAAACTAGTCCTAATTTAGAATTTTTATGGCTGCCGCAAGGGTTATCGTCGATCTGCAGTTGGAAATGTTTGCTCTTGGAGATAAAATCGTTTTCAATAATTATCATAAATTCCGTGATCGGTTTGCTTTGATTCCGATTGCTTGGCTGCATAACGAGAAACGTATTGCTTGAAAAAACTCTTTGGCGGATTTTTTGCACGATTGTTTGGTTTTGCGGATGACCCACTGGCCTCTTCCTGATAAGGTATTTTCCTGTTTTATCGACCGCCTTAATTGGAGTCAGTGGATATAAAATAATTAAGGCTTCGATGGCTTTCACCGTTTGTGCTCTTATATCTTAACGATGATGGGAGTCCTCGAGCTATGCTGGAAAACCACATCTTGGTGGTTTGCAATCATGGTTGATCATCTTGTTTTGGGATAAGAAGCGTTTTTTTGACGTTTTATTTTATTTTGAACCAACTAGATCACCTCAACGACATTTACAGGACTTAGGCTTATTCCGTCCTAATTATCCCTTGTATCCACTACAAGCATTTTAACCGCCCTAAATGCATTGTATAACATCCCATATATGTTATGGATCGACAAGATTTATCGAGAACAGTGACTCGTTAAGGCTAAGCTTTCATAATAATTCTCATCGCAACTTAATAGTCATAATGCTCATTTTTGTTATCCATGTTCAATGATTTAACTTTTTCACCCCAACATACGTACTAGAATCTCAGGTTAAACTCCAGAATCGCAATGCACGGGGCTGGCCAACAAATCCCTGTGGCCAAGAGGTCCAAAAAAATGACCTCTGATACGGCACAGGTGAGCCTCTCTTTCGGCCGACATGCCCAAACACGACCACAGAACGTGATCCGCGTTCATGAAAGGATCCCCGCACACACAGTCCGAACTATATTTAGGTGGTAATAGAATCCGTTAGAATTCCATCTGCTTTGGAGTGGAGTGGAGTTACCAACTTGAATTGTTCTACATGCTTTTTTAAGGTGCCTCACTGTCTTTATTTGCACTTTTAGGTCTAGTGACATGATTCCTGCAAGAACAGGGAGGCTGTCTATAGCACTTGTCTGTTGATCTGTAGGCTCCAGTGATTGTACCTTCAACCATTACAAGATCCAGTAGCATAGCACAATCAAACACTGACGGGCACCTGACCTTAACAAAGATAAGCGGAGCCTCCACCCCCATTCTGTTTCGACTCAAATCCAGTTTTTTTTTTCAAAAGTGGAATTGAAAAACTCAAAAACCTGTAAGAAACAGTAGGTAGTGCTGCGTTTGACTCTTCGCCGTCTCCAGGGATCTGCAATCTTCGTCGCGGCTGCCTCAAGCAGCCCACCACAAGGGGCGTCTCAAGTCACGTGGTAGTCCGGGGGTCGTCCATGCGCCTCTCATCTTGACCTGAGGGGCCTCGACAAAAAAGAGGAAGGGGTTCGTCCCTCAATAGCGATAGGGCTTCGCAGTCCCGAGATGGACTCGCAGCATACGAGACGGAAATCCGCATTTTTCCTCCGTAAAGCGGGCGATTCTTTATCTCCGACCGTTCATTTGACAACACCGAAGAGGAGGAATCCTCAAAAAATAGAGGGAAACAATTAAAACATTTTGAACTTTAATATTAAAATTTATTTACCATTGGTGATACAAGGCAGAGGCTTCCAGATGATATGAATGCAACTCAAAATTAACACATGACGGCCAACAATTCCCCAGTAAGAATAGACAGCCTATTCGTCCTACATAAAACGACCTGCTTTGATAACCAAAATTCGATCATTATCGACAAAAAATATTATTTTAATATATTTATTTACTTTTACATTGTTATAATTATTCAAAAAAAATCACAAATTATTCCCACGCTACAGTAGTTTGTTTTAGTATTTCCTTGAACTTTTAATTAACCAATATTTGATTTTGATGCAGTCACCCCTTTTAAAGATAATCAGTAATAAGAAATATGTTTTTTAAGTATTTTTTTAAAATAAGAATTAAATACAAAAGTTTGTTGATAATAACAATGATTGTTCCTTTACAAAATGTTATTGCTATAATTTACAATCCACGCTAATTTTGCAATGGCGTTTCAATGGATGACTCAGAAACACATAACAATGGTCAATTGAAGAAGCGACAATTGAATTTAAAAAGAACTCTTTTATCGGAAACAAATTGAAAATTAGAAATAATGACCGGAAAATAGTTACAATATTCCACCGTATTAAATTGCGTAATTATGTTTACATTTTTTTTTTACATAAATCATTCGCCGAAATTGCCTAATTTTTAGATTAATTCGACAAAATTGAGTTGGCCTTTCGATTGTTTTTTTTTTCAAACGCTCTTGGCCTCAAGACTCATAAAAATCAGATAGGCCAAGAAAAATATTTCCTCGAATTACACGCGAAGTCAATACGATAAGCAAATAGGAAACAATCAACAAACACTCCGTTAATCTCTATTTATAGCTAATATATTCAAATTATACCTATTTGTTTATTAATAATGATGACTCAGTGGTTCTAAAACCATCCCCGCGTATTTGCAAATTGAAAATTAGCCGCGATTTAAAGTATAGACTGTCAAATACATCACGATCGATGAGCGCGCCAGTATAATTGCAAAGGATCCAGGCGCAAAATTATCATCCCATAATTCGAAATTCGAGACGAATCATTATCCTTAGATTATAAGTGATGCTCAGATTTTTTTTCTTAATGGCATGTTCCGATAATATCTTAAGAAATGTATGAAGTTTTCAGATCTGCCCGCTCCAGTGAGCAAGCTCCACATTGGCACGATCCAGTATTTCACTTTTTTCTTGGCGTTTGTCTCTTTTTTGTGTCATTCAATTTAAAATAAATTGTTTGCGGTCTTCTATACTTACCGCTTCTGGTAGCTCCTACCTTTAACTGGGTGCTTATTTATTTTAATGGCCAATGAGCAATTACTCACCTCTAATTGTCAGCATCTTACTTATCTTCGGCGCTGGGTGTTATTTTGAACTTCAACGCTTCTCGCTGATGATTTTCATCGCAAGAAAGATGCTGGCATAAAAAATGATGCTTGTTTCAGTTCTCAAGCTTAAAAAAATATAACAAAAATGCTGCGTTATTAGGATGATGTATAAGTTCTGCACCTTAAATAACGTAACCCGACGCGAATGTGTTAATAAGAAAAGGAAGATCAATTCTTGTATCTGTAACATTGAGCGGGGGTCGTCTTGGGATGGAGTCCCAAGACGACAGACCCATGACTCTCCAAAATCTCTTAGCAAGATGTGCACCAGCGTGCATCGAACCTATCTCTCATCCAGGATGACTCCCCTTGATTAAGCATCGTTTGCGATGACGCTGGATCATCAAGTCACGTTTCTCATAGTCTTCGCGGAGATTAATTTATGGACGCAGACCATGTTCTGTGAAGATGTTCGGGCATGGTTTCCAATCACAAAGCGCTTCTTCAATGTGTCAGTGGTCCTAAATTCGGACCGATTGGACACGAAAATCATTCCCTCCAGTTTTAAGGCATTTAGGGTTTTCAATAAGAGTTTTGGGGGAAAATACATCCCCCAGAGCTTTCTACGACATTCATCAGATCATAGAGACCTTAGCCCCATCCTCAGTGGCTGTTAACAATCAGTGGGTTCGCACCTTTTTCGAGGTCTAAGAATTTTAAAGATAAGTTAGAATCTTTAACTAGATTCCCCTCGTGCTTAGAGTGCAAGTGACCGCAAAAAGTGTAGAAAGAGCGCACGTAGAATTCTGTGCACTTTGCAAGCGGGCTGGCATGGTCTCGAAGAGCGGGACCAATATATAGCTCAGGTCAGAGATTTCCCATGTCGGTAGTGTAATTGTTATCAAGAAGGCTAGGCAGGTCGTCGCTCGTTTTTGTTGTATACGCTACCCATCCTACCCCATAAGACCCATCCTATTCGTTTTTGTCGACCAAGTATTTTAAATCCCAGTCTTTGTGATAACATGATTGTTTGCCGTGAATCTGACACGATTAGGGCTTTTAGTGCATTGCAAAATATGTTGTTCTTTCAAACACAATGAAACCGGTGAAAGTCATCAGCGTTAAACGGTGGTCATGTTGTCGACTCATCACATCACTACCATAAACTTCCACGAGCTTCCGATAGATATTCGCGGCGGTGTTGTTCTTCAAAGTATAAAAACGGATAACTGTGCTGATCTTGGCTCATGGACGGCGGGTGACGGGAGCGCGACGACCTTTCAATCGGAAAAAATTACTGTGACTGAACAAAATGGCCGACAAATACGCGGTACTTAACTAACTGACTACTCCCTCAGAAAATAGTTCCTTCGATTCCGAAACCACATGTCTGATTTTTGGAAGTTTTTCATCCAATTTCATCAACTGATCACTGAATTAATTTGCCATGAATTTTAATATGAGAAAGTATAGAGTAGGCAGGGAAACTTCTCTATTTAAAATACGCGTCTTTAAGCGAAAATTATTCCAAGAAGAGTAGGATGTCACTATTTCGAATCAACAAAACATAATGTTTTTTTTATTGTGATTAGTTAGTTAGGTTTAATAACGATTATGCAGTGGATGAGAGAAAAACTGTCAAGACACCTGAAAACATCGAGCTTTTATGAGGGTTTATCTTTGAATTTGTTGCAAAATCGACCTTTAAAATCTTCCCCATTTTCAAAATAATTAAAAAACTTATTGAAAAGCAATGTCTTTCGTGATTTATTGTTGAAATAGTGCAAATCTTTCAAGGACTGTTTTGAACTCTTATTGAGCACGTCTTGCTTTATGCAATCTTATTAGCCATTGAAGAGATCAAATATTTAGTTTAGATTGCTTAAAATCACTTCGAATACCAACAAAATATACATGTTTATCCTAATAAAAGCACATGTTTTAATGCTATGAATATTCGGAACTTTAAAGACGAAGTTGGTATCAATTTGCCTTCAATGTCGAAATTTGATGTTTGTGGAAGATAAGCCTAATCATCGGGGGATCCAAAGATCTCTCATTTTTTCCAGGTCAATCGACCAACTGTGAATATTCTAAATGTTAAATGATCGCTTTGGCTATATTATGGTTATAAGTATGAAAGCCCAGTGACATGATTATATCGTGGGAAGTGCGCTTTGTAGTAAACAATAATGCATTGTAAACAATATTTTTTGCGATCATCAAGGGCCGTGTCGACCGTTCTTCAAATAGGACATAACGCCAACAAAAAGCGACAATTTCACCATAATGCGGTATCCAAAGACGCCATACCAAAAAACAATGATTCCTCCGATGGCGACGCATTTCAGAGCGATATTTTATGTTAAACACACGTCTGTCAACTCCCATTGAAGGCTGCATTTAGCATTGAAGAGCTGAAATAAGACGTTGGGCTCTGAATGATTACATGCATTGGAGCGAGTGTAGTAACGATTTATTTGCCCCTGATTCCAAAGCGCAATACCGCGATAGTCATCGGTATTAAAATGATTGATGGACCAGCCGATGAAAGATATCTTCATCGTGGAAAACGGTCCTATATTATCGTATGGTTTTGATGCAACTTTAAATGTCGTCTTCTAAATGCAGTGTTTTATAGCAAGCCCGTGGGCATAAGCTCGGGCTTATGAATAAAATGTCGGTACGATTTTTTGCATAAATTGATTTGAAGGCGATCAATTGCTAATATACATATGGAATTAAAGCTGAAATGTTTGTATCTTGAGACTTTAACATACTATAAGTATTGCTGATGCGGAATACCAGCAAGATGTACAAATTTGCATAACAAATTATTGGGTATATGCAAAATTTTTAACATATTTAAGAGGATATTCTATTCTAGATTTTTAGAAAAATCGATTTATTTTTTGCATATTTTTAAAGCTTAAAACTTTAAAAATACATTCTTGAAAGGAATTTCCAAAATTATAATTATTTACGAAGTTATATCTATTTTAGTGAGGCGGCAACTCAGCCAGTCCTACCAGAATGAAATTTCTTTAACATGGTTGACATGATATCTCATGTTTTTATTAATCGATTTACTTTTAATTTTAAAAAAAATATTTTCTATATATTTTCTTATCGTCTCTGCCAGATTTATGTTAAAAATTTATTTTTAACTAGTTTTAAAAAGAACAAAACTGAAAAAGTAGGCCAAAATATGATTTTTTTTAAATCGTCGTAGAATAACCCTTAAAGAGGTAAGACACAGGGTTGTGTCCAAATTCCAGTGATTCAAAAAGAGCATTCTTACACGTTTAGCTCGGAGACAGACAAAGACGGAGAGTGTTTTGCACGTTGAGTTTGGTGAGAAACAGAGACGAAGATAGTATCTTGCGTACATCATACGATTGTATAGATTTGTAACGCGAAAGGA
Organism: Stenopsyche tienmushanensis; assembly: GCA_008973525.1. Lineage (NCBI taxonomy): Eukaryota > Metazoa > Arthropoda > Insecta > Trichoptera > Stenopsychidae > Stenopsyche > Stenopsyche tienmushanensis. Next base: position 648,808 of record WACJ01000179.1, on the reverse strand, counting down.
AATCCTGGTAAAATCGCAAGCCTATCAGTTACGAATTTTCTATTTTCAAGAAGAAGTTTCTGCAAAGGAGTAGTGATACTCGGATAATGACCTCTCTTTTCAAACCAACTTCGACTTCGAGAAGATGGTTCCGCAAAGCATCTACCCTCGGGTGGAGGTTTTCTTTCTTGGGCTTGTTTGTTACTATAGGTTAATTGTATAAATACGTTGTGCTGATTGTTCGGCGTTTTATTGCTGTCTTATTTTGACCTATATCACAGAGTGAATAAAAACATAAACGTGTTCCGTCGTTCATCGCAGCTGACTCGTGAGTCGGGACCATTGTTACAGATTGCGCCGCGATTGATTTCAATCAATTACGCATCGCGCCGAGATGCTTTAATCGCGGGTTCACTGACACAATACACACAATGACACAAAATATCTTTACTATGATCTGATGAAAGCATTCATTTTTAAAATGATGTATTATTTAAACACATCTTGATTGTTCATCATATTATATTTAGCCAAGTTCTAACAAAGCACGCGTTAGAACTGAACGTCACAAAAAGTGAAACTGAAGAGTTTCATTTTTTGTGACATGAGAAAGAAGTCCTTCGCGGACTCCAGAAAAGAGGGAAAAAAGTGAGAAGTCTCAGTGTCACGTAGACACAAACACATTATTGGGTGGGAAAAATAGCATCTCTACGCAATGCCCAGATTATATCAATTTAATAATTACATTTTCTGTCGTCCTACGAAAACATTTCGTTTAGATCAACATGCGCAGAAGAGGGGTTAGCTTTGGCTACGCGACCCGAAAGCAGAACAAACCCGCGTGCGAGCCCGCCGTCTTAGAGAACACGTGAAAGCGGGGAAAGGACAAAAATAATTGGTCAAAAAATTTAGATTACATAAAAAAAATAATACAAAAAGATGCCTTAAACGATATTGCACCACAATACAATATAAATCCAATCGAAAAAGAGGGAGAATAATTGTCTTTCCGTTTACATCGTATACATAATAGACACGATGTGCGCATGCGCGGCATCGCCTCTTCTGTATGTGATGCTTTACGTAGCATAAAAAAATCACTAGACCAGTATCCTACTTATTTTATTATATATTACACAAGCTTCATCTTTAAGCACAATAAAAATCAAATCAATGTATAAGATCAACTTTTCCTGAAAGTCTCGCGCATTTTTTTATTTATAGTTCCTGTACTATAGAATTATTTAAAGGCAGGTATTCCTGCAAAAATTACCTCGTAATGATAAATCGAAAGTAAAAAATATAATAAACTACGTTTCAATTTATTTCCATTACATCTGTATTCATCTAATAGAATTCAGCTTTTGGAACATTAACGGGCAATACATCACGTTAACGGCAATTCTGTTGGCCAGATCGATTTATTAGACTCCAAAAGTCTGTCTTCTACATTATAAAAAAGCATAAAATTAAATCGCATTCAACATTTCGCTTGCGAAAATGTATTAAAATCCACAATGCTACTTTCATATCAAAATTGTCTTATTTCAGCGTCTGACAACGGTCTTTTCGAATACCTGACTATTTAGTCAGCGTCGTTATTGATTATTTTTTTGACATCTCAATACCCCGTTGCAATTTCCTTGATTTCTAAACGTATCTTCTTGTGGACTTTTTTCTCACAAATCAAATTTCTAGTCGATTCGAAACGGATTCGTATTCATCTTAAGACACAAATATTTTTGAAGGTGGGCAAAAAGCAATGCGACAAATTCCATTACTTTCCAACAGTATAACTGGGTTAATAAAGCGAATCGGTTCTCTTTGCAAAGCATATTTACAAAAAGCAAACGTACTAAAACAATCGGATGAAGTAAGAGTTTTGGACATTGTCATTATGTTCAATGGATCAATTATAATCGACGATCGTTTTTACTGTCGAAAGAAACACACTCTTATCACTTAAAATCCGTTTAGTTTCTTTCAAAACTTTAAAATATTCTTCTGAAGCCAAAATGGAACAGAATACATTAAAATTTTTTTCGACATAAAAACGTTAAATTGCATTGTTTATTTTGTACAAAATCTCTTTGTTACTACAAAAAATACTTCAAATTTGCATTTAATACGTTTGGCGCATTATCGAGACTAATGGTTTGGAGCGCCCCGTGCTCCAAGTGGCCCCTCGGTGTTATTACTACAGCCGAACAACGCGGCAATCAGCAACTGACACAGCGGCGAAACAACACGGACTTCGAGAATATGATGCAATCAATTTCTAATTATTTTTCTAAATTTAAATTAACACAATTTCTGCACATTTGAATTAATAATCATTAATTCTTGCCGAACTTCAAGAACACTATTATTTTATACCAGGATGGAAGAATAAATTGAAAATAATTTGGAGCACCGACTGATCATGATAAAACAATGATTTACTTTGGACTAAAAATGACCGTCAAAAATTACTTTTATTCATATAAAAATAATTGACATCCATAAAATAATGCATCATTTCGACATTGAAAATCATATTCCACCGCTTATCATCCGCTTATTTGTCAGGACCTTCGCAGTGTGTATGTAGCTTGTACATAAATATGTTAACACTGTCGACAGCACACAATATTCGGTAATATCTTCAAGTTAACATAAACAGTATACTTGAAATCGATTAATTACATTATTATCAGTCGATACATTTGGGTTAACGATCTATACAATCGTACGATGTACGCAAGATACTCTCTACGTTTCTGTCTCCCATTCACAATCTCCAAACTCAATGTGAAAGAATGCTCTTTCTGTTTTACTGGAATTTAAACACAACTCTGTGTCTTACCTCTTTAACCCCTTAAGTGGATATGACGTATATATTCGTCAAGACCAAAGTCCATGCAAAGTGGGTATGACGGATATATCCGCATTGTGAAAGTTAAGCAAATCTCAATGGAAAATGAAGGATATGTCCGATTACAGTGTCGTGAACACACTACACTACACGATTTTCGTTCCGGTTCAGTTCCAACCATTTATACCAGTTTGGTTATGGTTTGCATTTCGGGGTTTTTTTTTTCAGTTTTCGATTCAATTCTAACTAAAAATATATCCTCTTAAGGAATTTCCAAAACTCTAATTATTTACAGAGTTATAGTTATTTTTGTTGAGCGCGTTTTTCTCAAAGCTTCTTTTTTAAACACGGTTGACATAATATCTCGAGTTATAACGAATCAAATTATTTTAAATTTAGTACAAACCTTTTTTATGCAACCTTCCATCGTTCTTACCAGATATATGTAAAAATTGTATTTTTAACTATTTAAAAAATAAAAATTTGCGAAGGTTAAAAAATTACTTTTTTTAAACATTCGCCATTTTGCGATTTTTTTTTACATCTTTACTTATTAAGAATCTTTTTTAAAATTTCATATGACTAGTAAGGTTGATATCGTGTCAACCAGAATACGCCCTATTTTTTACCCCATACACTTTACCAATCTATATATTTTTCTATTTTTTTGTATAAAATATTCTTAAAAAATCTCAATAAACATCTAGTAAAAAAATGTATTGTAAAAATCCTTTTTGTTTCCTTTTTATTGAATTTAAAAACACACTATAGAAACAAAACGCTATAAAAAGTTAATCACCCATACAAAATTAACAAGTGCATGTGATTAATATGCGAAGGAGGCATAGATCTTACGTATTTTATCCGGTTTTTTTTACGTAAAAGATGCCGTAAATGAAGTGGATGCTATAGGAGGGTTGACTGTATTATCAAATAAAACAATCAAACAAACTGCATAAGAATGGTCATATATTATATCAACATAAAAATCAACCAAGCTCTCTGGCGTGAGTCATGCGCCGAACCGATATTTTCAAATCGGTTCAGCTTCTTTTTTCGTTCCTTTTTCCTTCCTCGAATTGAAGAAAGCCTTTCCATGAGCAATTGACCCATTCTCAATTTCACCAGATGCCTGAAAACAAATATCATATTTGATTGACAATTCAAGTGGGCATCGTACGATGCTAAAAGTGTGCGAATCAAATCGAGCCCGTTTTTGCGGCGTTTTTTCATAACGTCGCTGACAATTGTATCGAATTGACACGACGCTTCCAAGATACGTTGTGAATGGATTTCAATGAGACGCGTGCAAATCACTGTCCGATTTGCGCATAATCGGATGAACACTTTCCTCCACAATGGCAATCGGCTTCTTCGTTTTGGAGTCGAATTTGAATCAATTCCCCAGACCACTTTCGGTTTTCTTGCGGTACCGTGTATAACGCTACATTAATCGCCGTCGCCGTTAAAAACACAATGATTATGTCCTTTCCCAGGAACCTATTAAATCTGATTCTGCCCCAGATTAAACCGACTCGATCGCCTTTTCAAATAGATTAACCGGTTAATTGAAAGCGGAGGGCAGATTGTATATATTAGCTGGATTTATTTAATTTATACGGTCATGCAAAGCTTTAAACAGTCTGCATTGACGCTACTTGGAACACACGGCATCGCTTTGAAGTGCTTTTGAATGACATTCACTCCCATAATCCGGTAGTTGTTAAAAACGAACCTCACATCCTGTGTAAGTGTTTGCTTCTGAAGATGATAGATAACTACTCATCAATGCAGTGTGTCTCCGGCCAATTGAGAGTCATACTGGCAACTCTGCAATGCTTCAAAGAAATATTAACCCTTTGATTAGTGAGCTAGCTTTTTTCGATTTTTTGATTGATTCTTTGTGTTCATGAAACATTGTTGCAAATTTAATTGAAAAGAAAAAAAACAATAAAGCAGATCGTAAATGTAATGTTGGACATCATAAATTGAACAAATAATATTCTATTAAAAATACAAGCACGACATTGTAATTAAAACGCTGTCCGCAACATATGCGTGCATACTCATCAAAGGGTTAAATGTAAGCGCTAAAGATTATTTTCTCCAGACGATTTCTTTGCTGATGGTATAACATAGCTGTAACGTAATGTAACGTGGGCGATTTACCATCCCCAGGTAGACGTGATGTTAACAGCGCCATCTTTCATCTCTCTTCAGGTGAAATGTGTTATTTTAACAGCGCCATCTCTTGTGGCCCTGCGGAGACATTGCACCTGCAAACGCGCAGGAGGCGGGAGGCGGGAGAGTCTGCGGTTAGCCTTGGCTGCGAGGGGTCGTCCCTCCTGCAGCTAGTTCTCTCTCTCTTTCTCTCTCTCGTGTATGGAATAAATAGCTATTAAGAGAAGAGAGTATTTTTATTCGACGCCCGTCTATTCCCATCCATTCGTCCAGCAATATCGCGGCTCGATAGAAAAACGGACCCATGCGTTAGCGTGATGCGAACGTGGGGGGGGAGCATATAAACGTTATTGTAACGAAAAATGAAGAATTATAGGAACATTGCAGGAAATTTTGCGAAAATAGAGTGACGGAGTTACTGGGCAAGTCAAAAGGGTAAGTTGTACAAAAAAGTGGTGGCACTCCAGAACGGCACACGAGGCGTCATATAAGCACTAGTCAAGGTTGCTAAAATCAACACGGGTGGGCGTTTCACTTTACTGTGCCAACCCATAAAGCCCAAGGAATGGGGGGGGCAACCCTACACCCGTGGATAACAGTCAAACCCCTGGAATATTGATGTAGGTAATATGAATGACCGAAACAATACGAGTACCACAGGGAAGGAAGATCCCCTGCAGATCGGTTTCTGAATGTTCCAGTTCCTCGCAAGACACGGGTGGATGAGGGCGTCGTTGCTTAGGTTTGAGCTTTCAACTACTTCGTAGTGTTCAAGCAGAGATCCGTTCATGAACGTAGACTACGTTGTGTATGGATATGTTCGGGCATGGCATCCGACCGCCAGGCGGTTTCGATCTGTCAGCGGTCCAAAATTCGGACCGATTGGACACAGAAATCTTGAGGCCACTCCCTTTAAGGGCTAGCACCTTTTTTGGGTCCTAAAAATTCTAAAATTAAATTAGAGTCCTTAGTTAGATATACCCACGCGCTCAGAGCGCAAACGGCTGCTAAAAATGGAGAATGAGCGTGACCTCGCAATATTTTAAATTCATGGTTTTGCACCCTGCTGTGTACTTATGGTGAGCAGGCTGGCATAGTCTCGAATAGCGGGATCAAGATACACCTCCGCTCACAGGAAGGTCCCCATGTTGTTGTTATAATTTCCGTCATCTACTGCAGCCCGGGTTTCGGGTGCGCATTGGCCAGAAGTTGGTCTTCTTCCTGATGCCTCGCCTCCTCTGGAGGGCGTCGAATGAAAAAGCTGGAATCCGTAAGCTCTGCGCTTAGCGCGCTGGAGGATCCGAAAACAGACAGAAAGCACTCTGTGGCTAATCCGGGGACACCCAGATCATCAAAGAGTCTAAAATACTGATAAGTCGTAATCTGTTCGATCATACCGTATCAAAACAAACGCTTGATCTCAAGACAACATGGATAATGGGGCTTTGTGAAAGTGTGATACAAATGTTAAGCCAATGTTGTCAATAACATTCCCGAAAACGATAAGAGCGATATCAGTATAATAGTTTCGAGAACACATAGGACAATATTAGGATAGGTTAGGTATAAAACAATTCCAGATAGCTATAGAGAGTCAGTCAGTTTCAATTTCCATTTAATCAGAGCAAGTTAAATGTTGGAGGTCCGACCAATTGTCTTGGCCGCGGCAAGACCCATTCTTTCCGTGGTCTTTATCTTGGTGTGGCCTGAAGCCAACGGTTATATATTATCGCCCTCATCTCCCTCCTCTGCGGATTTTTTCTATGAATCGATGGTGAACGAACCATCCAACAAAAAAACCATCCGTTCAATTCAATCAATTATTAACAGCAGAATATTTTAGAATTTTTCAAAAAACAAGTGTATAGAATATTAATTAAAAAATTCTTCATTTTCATAAAGGCAGAATTTAAAGGAAACATTGATACACATCTACCAAATTAATCGACATTTTGACTCCAGGAACCAACTAGGAGTATTTTAATTGTTGAAAGTCAGCTGGATTTCATCTTTTCAATCGACATATATATGTGCAGATTCTGAAAGAAGCGGAAATTGCTAACGTGAGAAATTGTACACCAGAAAAAGAACATCAAGCTAGACTTTGAGATTGCAAAAAATGTCTATAAAGCGGAAATTGATTCGGGACCTATAATAGAACCTTAACACGATTCTTGTAATTGACTGACGTCACGATGTAAATCATCGATTGGAAATCCAATAATCTTGCAAAAAATGACCCAGACATGACGACCCAAAACCATCATGAATTTAAAGACGTCTCAACTATATAAATATATCTTTGACAGTATGTTTATATAATTAATAAAAAAATATGAGATATCGATAGTTATTGCTGAGTTTAAAATTTGCTTAAAACATGAGCACCAGACTAAGTGTTACCATTTTCAATCCATTTTAGCTATGAAAGAAGCCTTGATTCCAGCTTATGTGCCAATTTACTTCATTGCTTAAAAAACACAAAAAAAAACTTCTCGTTAGAATTTGGAATTAAACTGGGAGGCTCCATTATACTTCCCATATTCCTCAAATGCTGTCTATATAATGATGGAAGAGTTTATTTGACGACGTCAATAAATTCAAGCTAAAATTCATATAACGAAATTTCTACTTATTAAGGCTGTAAGCAGCAAGGGTCAATCTATCTACAAATATTCTGTATATAATAATATCCCCAATTACGTTCATGAAATATAATGAAAATGTGTAAGTATCACATCCTCAATGCACTGCATCAAGGAATTTATATTTATGATATGTTGGTCAAACGCATAAAAGCATTCTAAGCTAGATGCGGTTCTTTGACGGTATGATATAAATAATTCTTATACAAGTAGAAAGCCTAGAATGATTTAATAGGCAAAACCCGACATAAAGCTACTAGGACGTAAAGAATCTATCTTAAAACGATTGCATTTGCATTCCTTGCTTCATAAAATATTCCACCATATTGATTGCGTGGAAATAGCGGGTTGTTAGAAGGCAAAAATGAGAGCAAATTCCAGCTTGAACCATTGTAATATATGAGGGTAATCCCGAAAGTGCCCGATCTAACAAAGTTAATACAATAAAAAATGGAAAAAAAATATCTTTATTTCTCTATAGTCTTCTTTTAGCTTTTTAAAGATAATCAATGAAAATTTTATCACATGCATCCCAAAAAACTGGCACCATGAACTTGCCTGCAGATGGAACTGTCTTCGTCTTCTTTGAAGACGATTCTCCCCTTTCAGTACATTATTTTGACTGTTCATATTCTGTGGACATGTTCGGGCATGCTTCACGAGGCGTTCATTCGTCCTGTCAGCGGTCCGAGAAGCGGACCGGTTGGACATCCAGACCTTGTGGCTGCTCCGTCCTCTTTTAGGGCTTCTCGCTATGCTCTTTTCTGTGCACTTCTATTGAGCGGATTAGCATGCTCCAGAATAGTTCGGGTTGAAACATTCCAACTATGAGCAAATTTTCAATATGCGATGTACGACACATTTTAAAATACCTACCATATCTGCTAAATCACGCACTTTTTTTGACGGTCATCCAATACCATTTTGTCGATTTTATTTACCATTTCTGGCGTGACCACCTCATTTGGTCGACCACTAGGGCGTTCGTCTTAGCAGCTCGTACGGCCTCATAACTCTTCATAACATTTCATTCAAATTATATTACCATTATTTTCTTTATCTTGTGTCTAGTATTCTTCAACCTTTTTGGAATTTCTCAATTTCCGCTCTAAATGAATCCTCAGAGTTCTTTGACTGCATTATCGTTGTTACAAAACCTCTTTCAGTTATAAAAAATCCTTTGTGACCCAAAAATGTGATGATTAGATGATGACAGGATATAATGAATCATTAAAATATACTCACATTTTTTTCTAATTACATAGATACACCAATTTTACAATAAATTTTCATTTTTTTATTTCATACGTATATATATGAGAGATGTTTATAAAGTAAGTGTACTAGATTTTTTCATAATTGTTTACTAGACCGTTCAAAGCATGTGGTGAGCTATGACACAAACTTCTTTATACCCTCCTCGAAGAATTCTCTCGCCAGCTCCTTTCTACACTTGCTCGTTGATTGAAAATTTAATTCCATTCATGTGTGCCTTCAAGGAGGTGAAAAGATGACTATCTAAAAGCACCAAGTCAGAGGAATACGGGATATAATTCAAAACATCCCAATCAAATGAGTCCTTGAGCGCCTTGGTGGCATGCAACAAAGCCACTCCTCTGATTTTTTTGCCCAAAATTGTGGTTGTGTAAGTCTATTTGACCCACTTTTTTATCTCTAGTCACAAAAGAGTTCAGAAAATACTCACCTTCCAATAGTGTGTGTTAGACTCCACAATGCCAACCCATAAAACCCCCAGAGGAGAGCCAACTCTACGCCCCTGGGCAACGATTGAACCCCTGTGGTAATGATGTGGAGTAGAGGTGCGCGAAAGTACCCTCGTCGGTTTGCTCATCAAACGCAGTTAGAGTAGCCTAGCTAGCATGAGTTGGGTACGCCCAGCTAATATGAATACGCAGTCACCCTGTGGTGCGTATTCATAAAGGGCTGTATGGAACATCTGACAGTACAGTAGTTGGTGGAGACTGCGTCAAAGGCTCACCACTATCCTCAACAGCTTAGACATACAGGGGAGAACGGTTTAAGGCTGTTCGAACGGCGACTCGTCTCCGTGGCTATATACTACAAATGACCGAACCGATACGAGTACCAGAGAGTCCGTCATCTGCTGCAGCTCCTTTTAAGCTGAGATTGGACTCGTGATGGCAGTGAACTCACGGTAGTATTCCTTTGAATTTAGCTTTAATTTTTGTCCTTCCTCCTCCGCCCCACCCTTAGGTGAATAGCCTAAAGCTGGTTTTCCTGCAGAAACCTTGCCTCCTCTGGAGGGCGCAGAGCAAAACGGGTGGATACTTTAACTGGATTGGCTCGCTCGCATCTGGTGTGATTTCTTACCGACATCTTTCACGCAACTGGACACTACAACATAAGTTTACGTACTACCATATTCCTGCTATTTTTTTTTATTTTTTTATTTTTTGGAGGTTGTGACCTTAGGGCCAATGCCTCCCTGAATTTACAGGGTTGGTCATTAATGACCATAATTGTTATTTTATACATGGTACAGATAAAAGTTATATAATATAGCATCTTAAAGGTTATACAACAAAATATACAAAGGAAATATTAAATAAATAAAATATGCATCTAAAGAATATATAAACATAAAATAGACTAATAAAATAAGAACATATGTGTAAAGATAATAAAAGATTATAAAAGATTACAAGAAAAATTATAAAAGATTACAAGAATAAAATTATTTAAAATTATAGTTTAGACTAACCGATACCCTTTTTTGGGTATCGGAATCTGCGTATGTTCCTTGTGACCTTAAGACCAATTATCGCCTTCGGGCGGCGTTTCCTGCTATGCTCACTTTGTCTGGAGATCCTGCTCTACCACTCAGTATTGAACCAACTCTTAAAAAACAAAAAAAAACACAACGTGTTACAGTCACAGTACACTTACTTTATGAACATGCCTTGTACATACATCCCACAAAAAACCGCGTTAAAAGAATATGAAGCTCATTCAAAATCTAGAAATACGTTTTTATTATCATAAAATATTTTTTTTAAAAACCCTTTTTGGAAAATTACATTGATCGAGGGTTTGTTGCATTTTTGGATGTTTTATTTAAATGTATTTTTTTAATGTAGAAATTATCCTCTGCAGTGCTACTATTGTTATGCGCTCCGAATGTACCTATCTTTAAGAAAGGGTTCGTCATGAAGTCTCGTAGTTGGGCACTCTCTATGTGGAAGGCTTTAAATTTTAATGAATCACCGAAACAAAACAGTTCTTTTTCGAACCAACATCCACCTTTTATATCATATTAATTTTTTTTTTAATATATCCTATATAATAAATTCGAGAATACGTTGAATCAAAATGAGGTGATTTTTACCATAATTTTCTTCAAAAAATGCTTCCTTCTGACGCTTTTCCAGCAATGGAACATGACGATAAGATCAGAAGCGGTATTAGCATTTTCAAATGAACTGCGGAGGGTCTATCAAATAACACGTATCAATAAATGGATACCGCGAGTAACCATTGCCATTAAATCACTTGCGTTATGGTTTTTTAACTCCTGTTACCTTCGGCCATTCTTATCCCTTGTTGATCGAAAGTTCCATTTCCAATTTATTAAATTACACCGTTGTAATGGCTAATTACGAGCGCGCCGGGGCTATGATTAGTCCGAGTTCGATCGATCTGTCTTTTGTTTGTCGATATCCGTTCGTCGGTGTGAATTTGTTTTTATTTCATCAAATTATGCACTTCTGCCAGTGTGTTGAAAGTGAACTTTAATGATATGTATTTCCTTTAAATACGGAATAATTTGCTTCTTTAGATTGCTCTAAATATACGTGTGCATATAATAAGCATTTTGAAACATAGACGTCCGACGCCGCCGTAAAAAAACGCGGCAATCTTCTATTATTATCGACTACACTAGGCCATTCGATAGAATCCAATTGACATTCGAATGGAAGAAAGTGATTTGGAGAGAGAAAAAAATCGAAGAAAAACGGTCGCGTACGCAGAACCTTTGTTGAACTCATTTGCTTGTTGGGCGAAGCGTTGCAAAAAGTTTCAGACCAGTGCGGCTCCGGTCGACTACTTTGATAGAAAGTGTCCAACTTTTTTTAGTACTCTCTGATAAATGTATTATGATTGGCAATTTATTTATTTAATGCACTTTGTTCTGTATGCATTTTTTTACGTTTCCAATACAACCGAGCGATATGCGAAACATTTCGTACCAGTTACCAGCTTTGAGTTGTGCCTTATGAAAATTGCCAATATAAATACATTTTCGAAAACAAATATGACAACTCTGCGTGTTTAAATTCAAATAAACTAGAAGCAACATACTACGAAAAAATTTCCATACCATCAAATATGCAAATTTACCGATACATAACGGACGTTCGCCAAGATGAAATTTGGAAACGGATCATGCAGGTAAAATATCTAAAAACGTATAAATACAATCAACCCTCCTATAGCGTCTACTTCGTTTGCGGTGTCTTTTACGTAATCAACGGGTAAACAATACATAAAGTCAATTTCCCACTCTAATTAGTTAGTCACTTAATAACAAACTACACACGTATAAATTTTGTAAGGATACCTAAATTTTTATAGCGCTTCCCGCCGAAAACTGGACGCTTGGAAACAGCCTAGGGACAGAAACTGTCTAAACTATGTGTATATATATATATACAGTACATATATTTTTTTCGAATTGTTATATTAACCTTTCCCTACCGGTGATGTATTTACTACACCCCGACTCTAATAATGGGAATATCGATATGAAATATAATAGATACGGGATTCAGAATTTTTGTATTTCGCCGTAACATAATTACGAATCACATCAAAGTATTATAGTATACAAGTATTCATTTGCAGCGACGAAAATAAAAAAATTGTCGGGAAATCGGGAATTTTGCGAGTTTTAGTCCGTGTCTCAGCAGAAAGAAATTTTATCAAGCACATTGATAGTTTAATATGAAAATGAAGACTCGCGCGGTCATCAACTTGAACTAGCATTTAAATATCTTCGGAATTTAAATTCCAGTTCGAGTTCGAAATCCCGGGATCGAAATTTTGGGGATTGGATCCCCTACCCGTTACGATAGAAGCCGCGGCGGAATTGTCCTGCAAAGTCAAAACAACAGAAAGGGCGGGAAGTGGCGGGAGCGCGTGATGACTTCTCCATCGAGAGAATTTACTGTGACTGAACAAAATGGCCGACAAATACACGGAACCAAACAAAGGATTTTTTTATGATTACTCTTCTTTGAGTTGACCTTAGCTATGCTTGAGAAAGAGGTTCCACCAAGTCAATGAAATATAATAATAATTAAAACTTTTTAGCACTGTTATGGCTGATGACACAACGTGTGTACCATAGCCAGGACAACCGCTACTGTTCGACGATAAGTGCTCTGTATCACGTTTTTCGTCTCAAACATATACTCAAACAACAGTTATTATGTTTATAAAATCCAACTATGCTGTTTATTGCTTATGCTTCTGTAAGAACGATCGGAAAACATTATTAAATTAATTCTAAAATAGTTCGTTATCCATATAGCTCTGTTAAATGACAACTAATTCTAAATAAGCAATCAATTGAGAATAAGAAGAAAGATCATTGTTAACCACTTTAATGTGGTATTTATAGTGTATATATATATATATATATATATATATTAAAATGTGGTCGACGAGTAGACGTCTTCTAGATTTTAACCCAAGACGATTGAGCTGCATATTCAACCCCTAAATCATATTGACCTTTAAATCGGAAAATTCCCTTAGTTGTGTTACATCAATTCGTATATTTATCAATGTAAATCTATCTAATGTATCATTCAAATATATCCCAACGATCGAATATGCTAAATATTGCCACAAGAAAATATCACAATCATTTGCACCAAGAAAACGCGTTATTAAAACAGAACCGTGACCAATCTTCGATATTTTGGACTTCTCCAAGAGCAAAAATTTACTCTCACTATTTCCGTTATATTTCTTTGGCATTGATTAGACACACGCAAATAAGAAGAACAAACATGTGGATCACGTTTTGGATCCCTATTCTGTCGACGTGGCCAACGATAATTCAGTGCTCATTCAATTTCCTTCTTATACAAAGAACTCTGATAATAATCGAAAGCTATCTTGCATATTTTTGGATGAATGCTCAGAGTGAATGAAACCGTTCCAAGTGAAATTGATCGACAATTCAACATATTTTTTATACAATCAGAGACATATCAATGTGTGTGTAGAATAGTTATTATCTTATAATCTGGTTAATGATGAGCTATATCAGTTAAGTACTTTTAAACTACTAAGAATTGAACGATCAAGAAGGTGTTGATATGATCTATGTGTCAATCAACTTGAGCTAATGCGTTTTTGTTAATTTATTTGGAAATATTAATGAACTTCTATTGCCAAATGAATTTAATTTGATGTTCTGGATGTTCCAAAAATTTAACAGCGAACTTTTATCGCCCTTTTGCGCATAGGTGAGATAAAAATGCAGACATTCAGCAAAGAAAAACAGTCGGCCTTCACTATGGGAAGACGTTTTCTTCCCGCATGCTCCTAGTGCATATCACAGCTGAGATCTCCCTCAGAGTAAAATTAAGATCTTAACACCTTTTGATCCGTATCAGGTAGGTCCTTACCAAGTCTTACCTCTTTCGGGACTCTATGCTCATGGTACTTGTAATTGCAGTATATTTTGCTTCGTGATCATTAGTTCATCTTTGTCTTCTGTCTTTCAAAGTTGCAAATGTAACAAGCGCCTCTCATTTTACATATCCACATAAGAGGAATCGTTGTATGTCTTCGTCTTCTAGCGTTTCTCCTTATATATATTACTGCCTTTCTTCAATCCTTCCTCATTTTCATCCCTTCTGCGATCCGATAACAAACGGACCCGCGTGAGACCATCCATTTCAGATAACACGCGTGAAACAGGATGCAACTCAGGTGCTTTACGGCTTGGGATTTTCCGTTATGATAGTATTCCAACTTTATTGATAATCCTAGAAAACCAAATGTATTCATTTTTCCAACTGATGATTGAATCTTGTAATTTTTTTAGTCAATCAAAGAGTAGTTTTTAGTCTTCCTGCCCCTCACGTGCTCGTTGAGATGCCCGCGCTAACACACGGGTCCGTTCTTCTATCGGGTCCTGATGTTGCTGGACGAATGGATGGGAATAGACATGCGTTGAATAGGAAGACTCTCTTTTGTAAATAACTATTTATTCCACACGAAAGAGAGAGATCTGGCTGCAAGAGGGACGACCTCCCGCGTTCAAGGCTAACCGATGACTCCCCCGACTCCTGCCTCCTATGCATCACTACCTAACTGACAACGATGCACGCGCAAAAGGCGATCGGTCGGTATGCAGGTTCAATGTCTCCGCAGGGTCACAAAAGATGGCGCTGTTAAAATAACACCTGCACCTGAAAAGAGATGGAAGATATCACTGTTAACAGCGCTACTACGTGGGGATGGTAAATCGCCCACGCTACAGAACGATTTTCCCCTCTTTATCTGACTCGATACTCTCTACTTCTTTCCGAGGTATCATAATAAGTCCTCCGTTTACCACTAAATATTTATGTAAACCAGAATTATGCCGAAGAACGAAGCCAAAGTTCAGAAACACACTAGATGCTATAATTCTTTTAACTTTATAAAACTCGGTGTTCCATGAAAATTTCAGGATTTATGAAGTATTTCAATGTTTTATTTATGTTTATACATTAGATTAGGCTAAATTTAGCTTTATATATATAAATAAATGTCTTTTTTTTAATTTAGTGGTTGCACCATTTTGAAGAATCCGCGCGCAACACGGGGATTGATCTCTGCTCACGGGAGAGAGGGAGACAGTTGATCTGCTCAGCGAGAGCAAATGCGCGCGCATGGTTTTGGATCATAGCCCTTCAGCCCACGCTACACGTGGGCTCAAGCAATAAATCACGTGACTATGCTACTGGGTTTCTTTTCAACTAATTTACTTAGCGCGTGCTACTAGTTTTATTACAATTTCTCCGTTATAAATGCAAAAATATTTTTTTTTTAAAGAAGAAAGAAATTAGCCACAAAAAATAGCTCACTAATTAAAAGGACAAAAGTAGAAAGTTAACAATCCAATATTTGGGGTACATAACAACGATGAAGCAGTGCGTTGCTATAAAAATATATGAATCTGCTCAGATCATAATGACATGTAAATTGCATGGATACTTAAATTAGAAAATTTGCAGTGTTAGGGTATTTTAAATCGTCTGGAATTCCCTGTATAATCTCATATCGTTGTTGCAAAAATGTCGTTCTAATTTTATAAAATCACGAGCGACTCCATTGCTCTTCACAGTGAAAGGGTTGACTTTCTGACAGGCAGTTCTATGCATAAAAGACGAGCAGACGCAACTCGTCTTTGATCAACCACAGGGACATTTTAATGAATGCAATTTAAGATGGCATCGTTTTGAGAAAGCGATTCTTATGCAATCCACATAGTCATTGAGCATTCGACATCGAATACATTAACCCTTAGAGTGCTAAGATACGATATATCGTCGATTACAAAACTATAGAGGAATGCAAACAACGATCGCTATTGATGACTTTAAAATGCTCTGAGCATCAGGGTATCAGTGCTTAACCTTAAGTAGTCAATCATGCTTATATGTTAATATGATCAAACAAGATTTAAGAAGATAGTAAACAGATTTTCGTTTATTGAAATACACCGTAGCAGCCAAAGGGTTTAGTAGAGTTCATTTCTTGGTCGACTACCGCAAAATGTCTTCGGCGTAAAAAGTTACACTTAAAACGACGGTTGCCGGTAGCAGCCTTTTGATTGGCATCAAAATGCTTCTCCGATCTTTTCCCATTCTACTAAAGAGCAAACTCAGCATTATGACCGTTAAGGATTTCCGTATGACGTTCGCTTATCTCAGAAGCATCATGCAATTATTTACCCACGGAGCTGCTCCTCTTTAAAGTTGCACATTAGCAGATAAGGCGTGAGAAAATATAACTGGGCGTATCTCAACTACCTGCCTCCTTCGACTACCAATAAATTTCTTATTAATGCACTCGTGCATAATTTTTACCGGCAATCAGGTTCGTTCAACCATTTCGTGGCGAAGGTCAGTCCGAAATGTGAAGATCCACAATCGATATACCCTGATTACAGAAAAAGAGACTCAACGCTGCTATGCCAATAATTGGGCCCTAGAACTGTTATTAAAGCTTTCAGTACGTCCCGTGTCCAATCATCGACGTCATACAACACGGATCGACGTAATTGTCGACTCGTTTTATGGCTTTCACGTTGATATGAAAATGCGTCCATTTTTATAACGGTGCAAATTGGATAAATGCTTGAAAAAAACAGTTACTATATCGCCAAAGTACGATTGCGACGTTTATCGCTTGTGCTTCTGCGAGAACGCTTGGAATATTCATCTTCCAATACACAGACTTCTGCCACCAGCTCTTTTTTGTGAAGATTCTGGGTGAAGTCCGAAAAGCTTCTCTGTATAAAACTCTTGTCTAAATCGACCCAAAAATTCAAGCGCGATGGTTACGCGATTTTGACGATGCTCCGGTGTAAGCATTCTGGGCACACATCTCGCACACAATTTCTTGTAACCAGGTTTTTCCAACACAATATCACCAGGGAAACTTCAAGAAATATCAGGAAATCTTTCTGAAAGTCATCAAGCGTCACACGGCGGTCATTTTGCACTTGTTCTTCAATTTTTTGCACAAATTCGTCAGAGATAATTGATGGTCTTCCACTCCTTGCCTGGTCGTGAGTATCAGTATAGCCTTTTCTGAAAAACCTAATCTACTTCGTGACACGCTGTGGACTTATCACATCACTACCATAAGCTTCCACGAGCTTCAGGTGGATTTTAGCGGCAATATAATTTTACAAAATCAAAAAACAGATGACACGCGAGACCAAAAAACTAACCGTTTAAATACTCACCTAAACATCAGTTGCGCTTTTTTTGAAACAAAAATATCTCCAGGATTTCTAGATTCTCCTCGTACAATTTCAACCATAGACATGCATAAATTGCAATAACCCAGCTAACATTTCTAGCAACACACACAACTCGAGTAAACATTACAAAAAAAAAACATTTAGGTGTCATATTTGGATAATCCTGTAGCATGGATGAATTATCATCCCCATTGCCGGTTGTGTGGTGATGCGCTGGATGTTGGATTCGAGAGGAGTCATCGGCTAGCCTTGGCTGCGAGAAGACATCCTTCCCGCAGCTCTCTTTTTTGTGGCTAATGAAGAAGTATCAAATGAATCCAACCTCTCTATCCAACCGTCCAGCTACATGAATTCCCGAAAGAAGAACGCGTGGGAGCAGGGAGCCGCCCGGAGACTCTGCTCCTAGAGCGCCCCCACTCCGACGCATATGGCAAGTACGTAGTAAGTAAGTCTGCAAATCACGCATGATTAACGCCACAACCAGGGTTTACCCTGATTTCCTAAGTCTGAAAAAGTGAATGCGGTAGAGACGTAGCTCTTGCTAACTAAAGAATGAGAGAAAGTACTTCAATGCTTACAAACAGTATTACTTAAAAATTTGCAAAATTCGAACAAATAAAAACTAAACCAGGTGAGGGGTCTATAGGCACAGGCTAGAAACGCTAGAAATAAGAAGGATCAAGGTCATTACGGATGACCAAAAGGAGAAACTGTACGTGGCCAGGAAGAAGGAGATCCACCAGCTGCGGAAAGAACTCAACGAGGCACAGGAGCGGATCAAACTGCCCAACCAACAGGAGACGGAGAAGGAGAAGAAACGGGAGAGAGCATCGGAGGCTTCGGTCCCACTTGGTTCATCGATCCCAACTTCAAAGACGGTAGAAACCCCATCCCCCTTTTCCGCACCTTTGCAATCGCCCAAACATCCTGAAGGGTGGAAAGCGGCAAAGAGCAAAAGCAAGAGCAAGAAGAAGAAAGGTTGCAAGAAGTGCGACAATGAGAAGCCTTGCGACAAGGAGGGCCCCTTCGCCTAAACAGGAGGAAGAAGGGAAGCCTGAGAGTCGCGCTTAGCAAATGCGTAGAGGCTGGGCCAAGCGCGACAAGGGACGAACAAATAGGGGTTTTAGCGGGTAACCAGACTCGGGTTTTGTTTTTTAAGATTTGTTTTTTAGGATTAATTCCAGACTACTACCGGGCACGGGCCCAGTACGTGTGTCTAAAACATTTCCCTTCCTTGCGCAAAAAAAAGGGTAGAAACACTCAGAAATGAACAAACAGCTCAAATGACTCTATGTAGAAGCCCCGGCTAACGACAACGCATGCCGCCATTTCAGTCTATCCTGAGTCTTCTCCCTCTAATTGCCCTATGCATCTATGTCTCCCTGTCTATCCCAGCGTAGACGAGTTTTATCAGCGGCTATACTGCCACTCAGTCCCGAATCTAATATGATACAAAACTGTGAGTCGGCATCCGCGTTACATGACCTGTCCAATACAAACGGCGAGTTCGGACGAAGCTGGCAATTGACGCTTCGCCGTACATGTCCATGACCTCTCGATTTGACGCCAAGGCTTCGGAGCCTTTCGGTAATTTTGCTCTATGCCAGTAGCTAAAACAACGCTCAGTTAACATCGTTTTAGCCTTTGATAACGTACGACATATGCACGTGCACAATAAAAATATCAATCTTGGATATAAAAATGAACAAACAATTTAAATAATGTTGTTAAGACGTAAAAATTTTAAGCATAAAAACAATAATTATAAGGAGTATTTATAAATACCAGTTTTTACACTCCATCATAATATTGAATTTTATTATCACTGATCGTAATAAAACTTCTTTTATACGTTAATGCACTTTATAGGCTTATTAATGCAATATCCTACAATCAATTCGGGCTCCATCGTGTCTCTGTTTATTATTATTTCACAACTAAAGTTTTTGGAAATTATTGAGTCAAATAAATTTTAATTTAGCAGGCTAATTAATTTATTTATCATGTTTTAATATACTTCAATAAAGCCATATAATATTCAATTTGGCGTTTGATTGATGTCTAATATTGAAAAGTATAATTCATTTTATATTTGAGACGCTTTTTGAGCGTTCCGTGCTTCGAGTAACCCCTCTGGTGCAGTTTTCGCAGCCTAACAATGCGACAATCGGGAATTGTCGCAGCGGCGAAGACAACGTAACCGACAAAAGTCGAAAAATATATGCTGCATTGATGTTATGAGAATGTATTTTTGAATTAGCTATGGTTCATAAATAAATTCAGCATATTTGGGCTAACCAACGCCATTTAAACTGTAGCACGGTTTACGTTGATGCCCTCGACTTGTTGTTGAGCACAGCCGACGATTTCGCATATTTAATGAGTAAATATGGGTAACGATGAATCGGCAGATAACCTTTGCCGACTAAAGGTGTATCGTACAATTTCACCACTGACCGACGATGATATCTCCATAATCGTACAGTAAGGAGGATGGGCAACACTGGAACATCTAAGTGAGCCATTAAAGCAAATATTCTCTTTGTATAAACCGGAACCAATGCATAATTGAGCTAACAATGGCGAAGCACATCGACAAGACCAGAAAGAAAGCGACACGAGGACGTCCTCAAGTACCTTCGACTTGTAAGCCATCGATTAGTAGCCAAAGTGGCTTTCCGCTTAGTCAAGGTGAATCGGATCCAGCTATAAGTCAATTAATGGGAAAGCTTGTTAATCCAGAATCATAAATGTGTATAGTGGCCGACGATAAAATATCGATCGCATGAGCTCATCAGAAATCTGAATTATCGATATGGCTAGAAAGTTCGGTGCTTATTAATTCATCAGGTTCTGAAGAAAAACCAATCCGGAAGTTGAGCTAGGCATCTAAATCGAGGTGTCGGATGCACTTAACACTTTGTCGTGCATCACGATTTCAGATTTGTTGAAGAGTCCATCGCAAAAAGATCTGAACTAGAAAGTGACCTTTGAACTCATTAAGTCATCAATATAAATAATGGACGAAGACACATCATAGATCCAGATTTTTATATGATGAACCACTTACATGTAATGGGTGCGACAGGGAAACTACCTTATTTTAACATGAATAACAAAAACAAACAATATAGAATATATCAATTTAATTCGTCTCTCCGTGTTACAGAGAGAGATTTAAATACAGTCCCCTGCATGATCTTTACTAAACGTCAGGTGCTGTTCTTTTGAATAAGTGCCACCCCGCCTTTTTCGAAATAGTTGTCATATCAGGGCACGCGTTTTAAATAAGGAAGTTTCCATGCCGCACCCTGTATAAGATCATATTAACCCTCACAATTCAAAATAATTTTAATTTAAATATATAATAGAAATACATACTATGAAATAAAGATATTTAAATGGCTTAAGAGCTATCAGAAGACTATTTAAATCGAGTTTTGGACCAATTCTATGGCTTCAAATTTCATCAGATCTTAGTAATTTAACACTCTCGTCACCCAGTCTGAATCAGTGTTGTTTCACATGAGTTTCGAGGTCAATCTCGAAAGATATTCAGACAGTTATCGTCTGAAAGACATTATGGAAAGACTTTCGTAAAGTTAGCATTTGTAGGTCGTTATAGAAATACGTAACAGTAAGAGGCTGGATTCGCTTTTTGAAAACTGTATAAAATTCCACTGCACTTACACATTCGGTTGAAAAGCATAGTTTTTTTGCCAAACATATCAGTATTTTTTTATACTCAAATCAGAAAATTTGTTTGAATTATTTGAATAAATACCATGCTATTTAATATAATATTATATATTTTAAACATATTTTATGTATAATAAATGTATATTTTAATTATTTTAATTTCATACCTTTATATGTTTATATTTGTTATATTCCAGTTTATTTTATATTAGCATATGCTAATTCCATTAAATAAAAATGAAATAAGTTGTTAAATCGCGCATATCTGATGGACGCAGTGACGAACGAGTTAAGGGGGAATTCTAGTCTAATTAGTCTAAAGGTACAAATTTTGGGTGTTTTTTCAAGTTCGATAAAAAAGAAGCATTTTTTTTAATATACATATTTTTAAAAGACATTTATTGATATTTTTAAAATATATAAATTTGAAAAAAAATTATAGGTTGATAAAGTGAAAGGAATAATAAAAAGGCGTGTCTTGATTGATACGATTTCAACCCTTTTAGTCATCTGAAATAAAATTTTAAAAGAGATTCTAAATAAGAAAATACGTCGCTATAGTTCCCACTTCAAAAAATACTTAAAAATATTTTCACAAAATGATGACAGTTTAAAATAAAAGTCGTTTTTTGGCCATATTTTTTCAGTTTTAATTTATTAAAAAATAGCTAAAAATAAAATTTTGGCATAAATCTGGTAGACGCAATAAAAGATTATATTGAAAATATTTGTACCAAATTTGAAGTAAATTTATTCCAAAAAATAGGATTTATAACAAAAAATGTTCATCTTAAGGCCCGATCCACACTATGGTGCCGGTAACGGTTCGATCTCGCTCCCGGTCTCGGTCCGGTCAAATATTCTCATACAAAAAACGGGATTGGAACGATCCGATAGTGTGAATACTCTGATTGTTTCTTGTGTAAGAATATTTGATCGGACCGAGATCGGAGCGAGATCGAACCGTTACTGGCACCATAGTGTGAATCGGGCCTAATAATTTCGCACATTGAGTGCGGAGATTAGTGAATCAGATACAGAGATGGATAGAGTGTCTTGCGTCTCATCATACACTCGTACATCGATGACGAGGTCGTACTGTAGAGGTACCCCCTACACGTATATAATATTTGAAACGCTATTATGAGGCCCAACAATATCAACGTTTATCGATATACTTGATCACTCGGAGCTGAACCGAAAACCGTTACCTTTGAATTTTAGCAATTTTAGCAATGCAACAGTCGATTGGGATACAGTTTGTAATGGAGTGATATAATTCGTTTTTAATCGTCCGTAGGCATGGGTCTAAAATTGAAATATAATTAAAACAGGAACACAAGTGCAGAACGCATGGTTGCAGCAACGATACTAATCTCATGGCAGCCACTGGAAAAGAAGCGTGAAGGAAAGCTAAATCTAAAATTACCACTTTATTGCGGCCACTTTGGTACCAGCAAAGGTCTGCTGCTTAACAATTCTTTTTCTGTGGACTGCTCCGAATCGAATCTCAAAACTGACGAAGACGAGCTTTGTTCGAAATGAATGAACCGTATTGTGCTTGTTGCACCAGCCTCCGGGGGGAGTTTTTGTGCCCGCATTTTTAGAAGATCAGTTATAATTTGTTCGAGCTTTTGTTCTTGGATCTAGATGCAAATATTGATCCTCTTTGCATTTTTTATAGGCTCTTTGTTGTTTTGGTCTTTTTGTTCTACGATGAGCGACCTTGATCTTTCCGATCGACGTTGCTGATGATAATGCCATTGTTTTCTGCTTTTTGTTCTTCATATTTATTGCTTACATAAACAAGTTTTGGGTTACATTAAGATTCGCATCGTTTAACATACATCACAAACCGCAACATGCGCCATAATGCTAATTTGCAAATATTATCTGGACAACATTTCAGGTTCACTTGCATAGTTTGCTTGAACTGTCCACAGTTTTTAATAATATTTTCAAAGCGTCATACGAGGGAGATTCAAATATAACCCGGATTTTTTCTGTCCAAATTTATTAGTGATATATAAAAACACTTCTCATTCAATAGAAATACATTTATTCCATCAGATAGGAAGCTTCTTGATCCCGTCACTAAAGAAAGAAGAAGAAAATTAGCATTCTCTGTTGCGCAACGCTTAGTTTTTCGTTTTCTCATAAACGATGGCGTGAAGCTTAAACCGATCTTGGAGTGAAAGGTGTCCTTCTACATGACAACGCATACAACAGTTGTAACTCATGATAAACTCACTCAATTATACTAGGAACACCTACCTTACAATCCAGTATTAGCCCCATGTAACAACCATATGTTTATAGAGCCAAAATAAGCTACTCTATTTGTAATTTTATATATCACTAACAATTTTGTATGGCAAAATTCCGAGCTATATTTGAATCTCCCTCGTACATTGTTCCATTAAAAAAATGTTTCAACATGTGCATTAATCTCAACGATAGCTATTCAAAAATGATTCAAGCCAAACGCTATGTAAATCCATCGCATAGAATTTGCTCAGACAATTTATGAATTATTTAAACAAGTTAATTATTCTACAAATAAATGCTCATTCACAAGGGTATCTATTTCAACAAGAGATTAGATCAACTTTCACAGCTCAGCATAGTAATTAATTTAATTTAACATTTAGCATATATTTTCATATTAATAAATTAATTTTCTATGCGTATCATAATTCATGAATGCAGAATGTAAATAACGTCGTTCTAATGCAGAGTTCTTTATATTAATGATCCATGAGCTATCGATTGCTTTGAATTTACTATCCTACAAAAAGGAAAAAAAAGTATTATTACCTCTTTCCGTTTGAATCTAAGAATATAAGATTATAAACTAGTCAAGGTTGCTAAAATTAAAACGAACCCGGGTAGCCATTCCACTTTGCTGTGTCAACCCATAAAACCCGGGGGGGGGGGCTACCCTACGCCCATGCAACGCAACAATCGAACCTCCGAGATAATGATGTGGAGTAGAGGCCCTGCGCAAGAAGGGGGAACCCAGTTAGTTAGATACGCAGCTTACCGTGGCCTGTTGACCCGTAAAATGGTGTGTGGAGTTGCTGATTACAGAAGTTAGTGGAGTCTGTGCAAAAGGCGTCACCACTATCCTTAACAGCCTAGTGCATACTGGGCAGAACTACTTTAGGCTGCTCGAACGGCAACTCGTCTCCATGGTTAGGTACTATAAATGACCGAACCGATCAAACTGAGGTTGGACTCGTGGTGGCAATGACCCTGCTTTCTGGCATCCCTTGAATTTTAGAACCTTATAACTTTCCTTCTCCAACGCAACTTGTTTGCATACGGTCTGAAGCTGGTTTTCCTGAGGGAACCTCGCCTCTCCCAAAAGGGGCGCGGAGCAAAAGGGGTGGACGCTCTGCGCGTAGCGTTTCTCTTGGGATCAAAAGATCGGTGGAACACAACTCTGTGTGGCTAATACGAGGAAACCCAGAACAGACCACACAGCAGTGCGGTCTGTAAACCGTTGTAGATCTGCCAATGTTCTTTTGTCTCACCGTTTCACTTTCGCGACGTTTCACTTTACGGCCATTTCTACGCCAGTGGATAACTGTCAAACCCCTGACGCAATGATGTAGAGTAGAGATGTGCGAAAGCACTTTGTCGGTTTGCTCATCAAACGTAAGTTGGGTGTGCAGCCTACCCTATAAAAAGGAATGTAGAACTGCCGATATAGAAGAACACCGTGCAAAAGGAGCGATACCACTACTCTCAACAACCTAATACATATAGGAGGGGGGGGGCTACGGCGTCTTGAACGGTGACTCATTTCCATGAAAAAGGGGAATCCCTGCAATCTGTCATCTGCTACAGCTCTTTTGCTACCCTGCTGGGGATCCAATGACAAATGGAAGGCACTCTGTGTGGCTAGTCCGGGGATACCCGTGTCAAAATGCACAGCAGCATTCGGCCATGAACTCTGTCAGGAAAGAGTCCAAAATACTGGTAAGTCGTTATCACACTGTGTTTTTTGTTTCAGCTGTAAAGTGATGACCCATATTTCATCCACGGTTAGCAAACGATGCAAAAACTCGGTATATTGCTGTGTAAAATCGCTAAACACTTGATTCCATTGTGAGCAAACACGGCACCCATCTTGCGCACAGCTTTCACATGTCCAATTTTTTTATTCAATTTACGATGTACAACATTTTTTTAAATATCTACCATGTCTGCTAGCGCGTGCACTTTCATTTGGTCGACTACTGCCATGTTCTTCTTGGTAACTCGCACGCCCCCGCTTAAACTCTGCGTCCCAATATTTTACTATTATAAAAGAAGGGGCAGACTCCCCCTGAGTAGAATCTAGCTTTGCCTGGATATTGGTTAGACTGAGACCTTTCACACAGCTATTTTTTTTAAACAACAACCGCCATCTATATGTCTAGTTGGGTACTTCTGGAATTACCCTTGTATCTTATCGCTTATGAATTTATTGTAGATAATCATTGTTTCTCACCGGGCCGCCTTCTATTATGTTCTTATTAAACGCTTTCTATAATAAGTGCGTACCATATATTTAGCGTGCGGCATTATTAATATTCTATGTATTATTGTGTTATGGCATGAAAACATAATCATTTTGATCGATGACTATCATTATTATAAAGGGAAGTGAGTTCTCATATGGTATTGTTTATTTTTTTCTGAGGGCACTGAAATTCCACGAGACTAAACAATGAATTCATGATTATAATGGTGGTGTAATGGGCACGTTGATAACAATTTATTATCAAATTATGCTTTTAGTGACCCGAATATTTTTATCTGAAGATTCTATCGTCCCACTAAATTCGCCACAATGGATTCGGACGATTTTATTAAGTCTGTGAGCTTTTAATTTGACGGCTAATTAGGTTGCGATCATCTATTGTTGTTAAGATCTATGATTGGTGATTATATAGTAGTAGTAAACGGATCCATTTTAATAATGTCTTGTGGGTCTTTTGATGTGACCCTCGCAGCAAAAGCTGTGACCTCATGTACGACCTGTCACAAAAAGTGAATACCACAATTAAGCGATGGCTCGTACAAAAACTGTCCAAGACCTGAACTGGTGCTCCGAGATCTGGTAATCCATTCCCACGGGCTTTAAAATATATTATTTGAAATATCATCACGCCGTTATGCCACATTTCACACGACGCTTTAATTTATTCGGCTTGATCGCTTCATAATGAGGGAATTCATCCATTTATCAAGTTGTGCAATGTGTTGACTGGATATTCATTGAATAATTAGTTAGATGCTAATTTATTTTTTATTCGGCAAACTTCTTCTTAAGAAGCCACATCTATTATCAAACATGTGCAATCTCCGTATGAGATTTTTCTAAACAAAAGTAATTCATGTGAAATGATTTCTAGGGCTCTAATTTCGTTGCCTTTGCCGCTGCGATCGTCCCCGACTGACGCTTCATTCGGCCGCGTAAATCACACCGGTCGGTCATTAGAAGCACCGAGCGCTTCTTACTAGGGAATCCAATCCTGAGCCAAAATTTCGATCCCGGAATTTCGGGATTGCATTAGACCATCCCGGGATCAGTCCCGGGATCCTGGGACCGGCATTTTCAATAGATTAAGATATTAAATTGATAAATTTGATCAAAAATTACTAATAAGTCCATTTATTTAATATAAAAAATAATTTGAAGGCTAAAGAATTTTATTTATTTAAAAAAAGATAAAAATACAATTCAAAACTAAATAAATAAAATACTAAAAAATTCAAATATTAATTTGAAAATATATTAAAAACTTTATATATTAATAATTTTATATACAATCACTGATAAAAATGTTATGACAACTTAAAAGTGATTTTTTGGTATTTTTTCAAATGTTAAAAAAAATCTAATCCGACAATCCTGACATACAGGCATACTGAACATAGGGTTTGTGTAAAACGTAGCAAAAAAAAACCTTGACTTCCAAAAAAATGGTCGGTCCTTGTTCGAAACACCCTGTATAGAGAACAAGATCTAGGTATGGTTTGTGAAATTATCTATTTTATAAAAAGCACCGAAAACTTGTATGTCAATAAATTAACCTTAACACTGTTAATATTGTTGGGTCGCATAAGAGCGTTTTAAATATTTTTTTGAATAAATAGTAATATTGTATTAGAAATACGGCATTAAAAATTAAATGCTATGGGTCGCTTTTGAGATATTTGAGAATATTAAGACGTGTAGGGGTACCTTTACAGCACGATCATGCCATCGATGTACAAGTGTATGATAGGACGCGAGACACTCTCCCCGTCTCTGTCTTCGATTCACTAATACCCGCACTCAATGTGCGAGAATGCTCTTTTTGTATCACTCGTATCCGAATGGATTTTGTTCAATTACTGTTAATAGTTTTGATTAGCAGCATCCATCGAAAGTATTGATTCAAATTTGTAATTAACCAACAGTTCAATACAATCCTTGCGCGATTTATCCTTTCAGCAAATTATAATTTGACCTTTCGCAATAAAAAATAATCGGGCAGTCTTTATAAAAATATCCATTTTAATGGTCTTCATCCTATCAATAAACATAAAATAAATATCGTCTCAGCTTGTATTCATTGGGCTAGTCTGGTGGATCGATCCGTAGCCTCGAGCTACGCATGTAGATTGAAGAGTAGAGCATTCAAGGAAAAATTTATGATGGCATTATTTATGAAATTTACTAGTATTATATCCCTTATAAAACGCGTTGAAAACCATCCAATTACATTAAATTAAAATCTGGTCTGAGATTGATTATTTTTTAATTACACCTTAATTAAAAACGCAGTCTCGCTACATTGTAGCTGTCAAACCGCTGATAACAGCGCTCATAGTAATAAACTTCTTGTGTAAATAAACCACCTGCGCTATGAGCCACCTATGTAAATTAGCCTCTGGGGGAGGGAGATTCCGTGATCAAAAAGATTGTAGAAAGCCCCCGAGATGCATTTTTCCCCATAACTTACGAAAAAAGCCCTAAATGTCCTAAAAGATGAAGGAGTTGCCACAAGGTATGTGTGTCCAACCGGTCCGCCTTACAGACCGCTGACAGTTCGAATGAATGCCACGCTATCGGACGCCATGCCTACATGTCTACAGTACGTAATCTGCATCCATGAACGGATCTTCCCACGGATACCCCGAAATAGAAGAAAGTCTAAACTTAAAAAGCAAAGCCCTAAACCGCCCATATAGCGCTGTATGAATCATTTAAGAAGATTACTATGAAGCATCAAGAATAAATATCTTATTTTTTCATTTTGGTCCTGGGACAATATTCAATGTTCATTCCTTACTCCAAATCTATTTATCTCAGTCATTTCTAGCATGATTATCTTGGATGACATGACTTGATGACCGCTTATCGCTCACATAAGGAGCAATGATTTATCCCTTCTAACCTGAGGGCATCTATTATAAAGTAAATCATTCCGACACCTACTCAAACTATCAGCTCAGCAAAAGAGTGTTGGGTGATGACTGCCAACACTGACGGTAGTAGACCGTAAAATTAGTTAAACGTGTAATTATAATATGGATAATTAGAGGAGTAAAAAAAGTGTAGACCGGATGCGAATTTTAATTAAGTGTTAACCTTTCAATACCTACGCGTGTCAATTTAGCACCCCCACGTTCTATTCAATTTCAGCGTACCTGCGAAGAATGCGTTTATCAATCAGAATATATTATGAAAGCATTTGCATAATTGCCATTTTATAATGGCTATTTTAAAAATGGTGTATCAATTTATTTTTGAAATTGCCCTTTAAATTAAGCTTGAAGCAATTTCATCGCTTGTTTCTTCAGGATGGTTGTGTCTATTAACGAGACAAAGTATATTCACTTAGGAAGTCATCAATCATTTAAATAGGTAGGGAGTATATGAAAAAGTGTAAAGAAAAAATTAATCCAGTGAATAACTGTACTTGATGCAGAAATATTTATGATATTTTTTAATCTGACTTATGGCAATTTTTTATGCATGAATCGCGAAGGCAATGATATTTATCATTTGAGACTTGATATTCATAATTGTACACGGTAAATCTATTTTTTTATCTTTGGAATACAGTCAACCCTCCTACAGCGTCCACTTTATTTGCGGCGTCTTTTAGCAAGGGATAAAATATGTAAAGTCAATGCCTTCTCTTGTGCGTTATTACTCAAAAATATATTTATATACTCTAATATTGCCTCTCCCTTTTTCTCTTTCTCCTCTCTCTTTCTGTTTATATTAATAAATTCATTTCACAGTTTATTGAGACTGTAACATGAGCGAAAATCCTAGGAAAACTGCAAGCTTATCAGTAGAAATTATCAAAACAGCAGCCGACTGTAAAAATGGCGGTAGCTTTTCAAAAAAGGTCCCGGCGGTAATCAAAGCAAACCATTAAGCTTAATTATCAAAACAAATTATAC
Organism: Stenopsyche tienmushanensis; assembly: GCA_008973525.1. Taxonomy (NCBI): domain Eukaryota; kingdom Metazoa; phylum Arthropoda; class Insecta; order Trichoptera; family Stenopsychidae; genus Stenopsyche; species Stenopsyche tienmushanensis. Next base: position 618,960 of record WACJ01000179.1, on the reverse strand, counting down.
TTAAACCTTTTTTGTGCGGTAGATGCGTTCCGCGGAAAATCGCACAAAAAAAGCTATGCGTTTCAAGGATTTTAAAAACCGCATAACTTTGAAACAGCTATAAAAAAATATACACATAACCGCGTAAAAAAAGTTTATAAAAAACACGAAAACAATAAGGCAATAGAAAAATAATATTTTTGGTAACATTTAAAGGATGTCTTCATTATGGTAGGACCGGCCAAGTTGCTGCGTCACTAAAATAGCTATAACTCCGGAAGTAGTTGGAATTTTGGAAATTCCTTTGAGGAATGTATTTTTAAAATTTGGAATATTCCAAAAATTCTAAAAAAAAACGAAATCATTTTTTTCAAAAATCTAAACCAGAAGAAAGGGCGTGATCGTAATTCAGCGATAGCAGATGCAATTTGATGTACACAGTCCCAAATTATATTTTTTTTCCAAATTTCAGTTAGTGTTGAGGATTTATTTCCTATTTCTCTAGTACTCTATTAAATTAAAATATAAAAATTGCTTTAAAAAAACCGCATAACTTCGAAATCGCACAAAAAGAGTTTTGGGCGTACTACCAAAGTAAACGCCGGGATTTTTTGGGTCCAATAGAAGACATCAAGCCGGGAGGAAAGACGCCGAGTACAATTGAGTTGTCGAGCAGACCCCGACGGAGAAGAATCTCCTCAGACAACCAGTTTTCAACCACACCCCCAACGAAGAAAGATCTCCGCGGGGGGGGGGAGGTTTTCTCTTCGCTTCTGGATCCCGATGGGGCAGGATGTTCGAGAAGATGACCAACTTCAAGTTCAAGAAGACACTCCGACAAAGCATCTATCCTCGGGTGGACCATCACCCGCTTGCTCCGTATTGGTTCTCCTACTGTGGATTAATTGAATAAATACACTGTTCTGATTTTTCGACATTTTATTATTCACCTACAGCATCTGCCTTATTTCGACCTCAATTAACGAACGAATTAAATCATAAACGTGTTCCGTCGTTCATCGCAGCCGACTCGAGGGTCGGGACCATTGTTACGGATTGCGCCGCGTTCAATCTCGATTGATCACACATCGCGCCGAGATACTCTCAATCGCGAGTTCGCGTGCGAACAACGCGACCTTCAAGTCGCAGCGACGAAGATAGCCGACATCTTAACGTCAGAAGAGCTCTCGAACGCTACAGAGACCAATAAAATAATTTATATCTATTATGAAATAATAATTGATCGTCAGACATCAAATATTTTTACAGCTTACTCCATTCCCATTGAAGCTCGCTATTATCGAGACTAAGCCGACAAAGGTATTAAAATCTTATAATGACTAAATTAATTATTACACAGAGACAGAAATAATTATTCTTTCTAGCATCATATTAATTAGATTTGTGAATTATATATTGTTTTATACGAAATACTAAATATAGACATTCCCGCTGTATCTAATCTACGTGTCTAAGTACTAATCTACATGTATATAGTACATTTATGTTTTTCAAATTTTTATATTAACCTTTTCCTACCGGTGATGTATTTACTACACCTCGACTCTAACAATGGGAATATCGATATGAAATATAATAGATACGGCGTTCAGAATTTTTGTATTTCTCCGTAATATAATTACGAATCACATCAAAGTATTATAGTATATAAATATTTATCTGCAACGACAGAAATAAATAATTTGTCGGGAAATCGGGAATTTTGCGAGTTTTAGTCCGTGTCTCAGCAGAAAGGAATTTTATCAGTCACATTGATTGTGTTATATGAAAATGGAGGCTCACGCGGTCATCAGCTCGAATTAGCATAGTGTTTTATTTATCTATTTTTGAATTGTATTTTTATATTAAACAAATGGACTTATTAGTAATTTTTGATCAAATTTATCAATGTAATTTCTTAAACTATTGAAAATTGTGGTCCCGGTGACTCTTTGGTGATATTGTGTCGAAAAAACTTGGTTATAAAAAGTTGTGTGCGAAATGGGTTCCCAGAATGCTCACACCGATGTGAAGTATCCTGTGAATTTCAATTAAATACAAGCATTTTTCCTACATAAATCGTGTAATCTTACTTTTTGGACGACCCTCGAATGTATCCTTATTTACATGTTGAGCTTTTCGGTATTTATACATGAAGAATACTTCTTTTGGAGTCGAAACGTGACCCATTATAGTTAAACGGAATGCAAATAAAATGGCATAAGATCGACATATTTGAAAGCAAGTACACATTTTCCCGATGCAGAATTCGATTCTGTGACTTCGATTTTTGCTCACGTCTTCATCGCGTTCTTCCAGAACAAATTGCTTTGTATTCGGACACGATAATCGAATTGCACTCTGGACGAGGAGAGCAATCCCGTTATAATTTCAGCTCATTTCAGGGCTTCAAATGTAGCTTCATTGCAAAATGATTGATGCAAATTATGTCTGAATTTTTCGATGATATCGAATATCGAGATGATTGTTCGCGTATAAAATTATTAAAGGGAATAATTATTCAACATGCGTAGTATGAAATCGAGTGTTAGCAGCGCCGGTGGTAGAACGAATGATCCAGAAGAATGATAAACCGACTACCACTCTCCGCTTATCAACTGTCTGTCATCTCCTGGATAGATGCAATTCGTCTTCTGATCGTCGGCAGTCTGAGGATGCTGATGGCCCAAGGCCCAATCTGATTATATTACGAGATGATAAACATACCTATGATTGAACAAAGTATACACTACTTACTACATTCTCATGTGAATGCCATAATCACTTAATAACGTCGTTTTCACTTCGCGAATTGCATGCGATAGCTAAAAACAGAATCATTCACAAGCAATCAGCTGATTGTTACATTGGACTTTAATTTTGAAAGGAGCTAAATTGAACATTCACAAGCTATTTGAGCTAAATTACAGACTTCGCCACAACAAGTGTTACCAATTTAAAACATCATTTTTGGCGCTCATTAGCACTCTAATCATGATCCAAGCAAATCCTGGCTTTCTCATAACCACTCACTGCTCCAAATTACGTCATCGCTTAATACTTACACTAATGTCATCCCTACGCAATAGTGCTGTTAATATTTACAGATTTGTCTGCGCTGTTGATCTGTGGACATGGGTTCGATTACCATTTCTGACACCAATGTTGCGTGGTGGAGTATAGGAAACCTCGAGGCAGAGTTCTCGAACTGCACCTCGCTTCCACGTGTCCGTTGAGATAACCGTGTTCGCACGCGGGTACGTTCTTCTTTCGGACCGCAAGGAACTATGCGGTGAGATTGGTGTTGATAGAAATGCTATAATCTTAACTAATTTCTTTTATTTGTGGAGAGAAAGGTTATATTTATCAACATCTTCCCACAGCCAAGACTAACCGCGCGCAAGACGGTTGCGAGACCGAACAAGGCCTTCTCGCGTCCAAGACTTTCGGTCGGACCCCAATATTTAACTGGCTGCAGTACATAATTTAGCATCAATATTAGGCTACCGATGCCCACATGGCCACTAATTTTATCATCTCGTTGATTTTTTTCATCAAATTAATACCATTTAAATCATAAATAGCTTTAAATCGCGTAGTATCAATTGGCTATGGTGTATAGTTTATATTATAACGAGGTTAGTAATGTTCGAAGACGAGTTGGAAGTCGTCTCCGTCAATGGGTCTACGTCTTCAGAACCACTTAGCCTTCTTAATGGCGCAGCCAGCATCTGTGATGTATGCAAATAATGCGTTTACACGCGAAAGATTCTTTGGCGAAGGACACTTCATTCCGAAGGACTATTATGGCGCCCAACGCACAATAATGACATTTTAATGACACCGACTCCAGGACCGCGCCGCAAAAAGCCGCTGGGGATATCCTGCTAAATTATGATTTGCTATAAATGTGCATTTTTGAGTGTTAATATCTTGATCGTCGGCATTATGACAAGAAGCGTTGTCGATTAGCCCAAATGACTCAAATGAAACTGTATGATATTCTTGTGTGAGAAGGCTTTATTACAAAATAATTATATATAATCAAAATAATCTCCAAAAACTCATCGCATATTCTTTCGTCAACTTAATCCACATGGAAGAACTTCCTGATTGTTTTCGCGTCATAATTGATACCCCTACACGTCTTGTGTAGGGGTACCTTTACAAGATGATCTTACCATTGATGTGTATGATGAGACGCAAGACACTTTCTCCGTCTCTGTCTTCGATTCACTAATTTCCGCACTCAATGTGCGAAAATGCTCTCAATCTGACTCGATTTGAAAGAAATATATATTGTGGTTTCCAAGCTATTTTCACTAAAAATTCTTAGGTAAAATTATGTCCACAACAATGTTTTTAACCTTAACAACAATATTTTACATAATCTACTCCAATATCCACAATTTTAGACTGCATCGTAAAACACGTTGTTTATTTTCTTCAATATCAACACATTTAACCGCTTATTTTACAGCATCAACGCGAGTTTCCGATCACAGTGTGTAGTCAGTTGATTATAGCATTCAACATTTTCAAGCCATCTAATAAAGTACTATCCCATAATTTAAAAAAAACCTTTTAATTCAATCTGTGATGTACCGAATAACCGGAATCGCCGAGATAAGCACAAAAATTTATTATAATTATACACCGCGTGCGAACAAACGTTGGCTATTTCCTTACCATATCATTTACTATCCCAACAAACAACGCTTTACATGGACCCGTATCAATTAACGTTTTTACTAGTTAAACACGGTATTTCGTACCGAATTTGCCTTAATTGAATGCACTAAGCTGTCAAAGCATGGCTTTATTTTGACGATTTGTAATTTGAGAATTTACATATGTATGTCGACAACTTTTACATATCTATGTGCATCAAAATTAACCCATTTTTTACTCTTGTAATTTATATAATTCCCTCTTATTACATAGTAACTGATCGTTGATAATGACGCTCTTTGAACTTGAATTAAATGCGTTTTCATGGCATCCTTAACCTTTTGATGAGTATGCACTCACATGTGCCGTACAGCACTCCACAGCGCTTTATTTTTAATGCCGTACTTCTATTTCTAATTTCTAATACAATATGTACTGCGACTGCATAAGTTTATGAGTTTCAATAACTGCAATTCAAGAAATAATAAATTTTCTTCAGCAGTCCTCGACAGTATTTAGAAAAACACCATAGCAACCAAAGGGTTAAATTTGTGATATTTGTGCCAGTATAGAATAATTTTAAAGCAATGATAAATATAATAAGCGCTCCTTGATTCACCGTAAAAATGATATCAAAAGAATTTTTAAAATTTTTAGGAAGCAATAAATAAAATTGCAAGGAAGCATGAGATCAGATTTCGCAACCATACTAATGTAAGCTCAATTATAGTGGCCTAATAGAAAGAAGACTGAAAAAACTTAGTTTTAGGGAAGAGTAGACACTGCTAAACACATTCCTGTCGGGTCACGCATAGCATTGTGTTTCGCCTGACGAAATTTACAGGATGCTGTACAAATATATTGAACTATTTTTTGACGTAATCGCCGTCGAGATCGAAACAACTCTGTAGTCTCTAGTAATAAAGCCCCAAGAGAGGGCCACCCCTGAGGGTAACAGTCTACTAAGGTAATAATGTAAAATAGAGATGGGCGAAATCAGTGTCGTCGGTTTGCTTATAAAACGCTGCTGTGGTAGTCCAGCTAACACGAGTTAGGTGCGCATGTAGCTGTAAATTGGAATATGGTACTGCCTATTACAGAAGGAGCAGGAGGCCTACATATGGCTACACTTGCTCGAACGGTGACTCATCTCCGTTGCTAGGTACTACAAATTAATGAACCAATTCGAGTACCATGGAAAGAGTTAGCCCCTTCAGTCCTTTATGGTCCGGATGCAGTGGGCTAAAAACATCCATTGTAGGTAGTGTCTGAATTTTACTGACTAAACCCCTCCCTTGTCCTCCTCTATTCCCCTGGTATTGTTTTCCACATTGCTCCAGGAGGGCAGATAGTCTTGTCTTAGACGATTTGCCCTATACTATTGGTGGAGAGGCGCTCTGCGTCTCTCTCTTTCACTGCCCTCTTTGGGGCTTAGAATCTCTTTTACGTAGTCGCGCCAAAGGTCCCAGTTCTTCTTGCTTTCCATCATGCTGTGGACCATGTTGTCGACATTGAGCTCGACTACCCCGAGAGCTTGTTTCAGCACTCTTCTCTGGGCTACCCAAGCCTCACAGCCAATGATTGTGTACTCTGCGTCGTCGACCTCCGCTTGGCAGTGTTGGCACATTGGAGATGGTTTTTTGCCAATCCACTTCAGGTACGCACCGAAGCATCCATGCCCAGTAAGCACATGAGTCAAGCGATAGGTCGTTTCACCGTGTTCCCGGGCCCTCCACCGACTTATGACCGGGATAAGTCGGTGGGTCCATCTTCCCTTGCTGGACTGATCCCATCTCCGTTGCCAGGCTTCTCTCAGTTTCTGGTCATGTTCATTGCGATTTTTAGGATCTTCGTAGTCCATGGCCCTCTTCTTTAGGGGGTATTCCTGCGGTGCTCGTGATCGCTCCCTGTCGCTGAACTTCGGCCAGCTTCCTTCTGTAGCTTTCGTGTACGAGTGACTCATGCCATATCGAGGCTCTCGTTTATGGTGTTATAAACACTGCCGAGCCCGTACACGACAGCAGTGTGGGATTCCGGATTTAACCGTTTACCCACTAAAAACCCTCCTTGTCCATCTCTTGTCAAGCATGACACTTGGGCTTAAATTCCTGGCTGCTCTTCGTGCATATCCTTTCAGCACCCTCTTTAGATTTGATCACCTCGGAAGCGAAATCTCTCCAGACTATCCATTCTTCCTCGTTATCTAGAATCGAATCCATTATTCCTTCCTTCGACACTCGTTCATCACCCTTGGAGACGCGGAGTATCTTCCTCCCATGCTTCGCATTTAAACATCGTGTGCTCCGCATCATCCGCCTCAACTCCGCAATAGTTGCACTCGGCGGTCACCTCTTTACCTATCAATTTCAGATAGGTTTTGAAGCAATCGAGTGTACGACCAACAGCAGGAGTTTCTTCCTATTAGTCTTCAGCCCCCTGACGTTTGGCATCAGTCTATCAAGTTAAGAAACCGGTCTTCCTGCGGAAACCTGTCTTCCTTTTGGAGCCAGATTCCCAGTGAAAGGATCAAAAGAGTGGTAGAAGACACTCCTGTGTGGCTAGTCCGAGTCTCTGTTTGTCCGATCTCAACTTCTCCCTCCTGTGCAAAACGATTCAAAAATTCGCACAATTTTGACGGTGCTCTGATATGGTCATTCCGGGTACCTATCTCGCACCCAATTTCTTGTAACTAAGTTTTTTCAACATAATATCACCGAGAAAAATGTCAGTAAAATGTTTCGTGAGGATAGTCAAGCGTCACACGACGGTCATTTGGAAATTGTTCTTCATTTCTTTGCACAAATTCGTCAGAAATCGCGGATGATCTCCCACTCCTTGACTTTCTGTGACTGAACAAAATTGCCGACAAACACGTGGGACCAAACAAACTAACCATTAGGACCACAAATTGAAAACCACTGTTATATTTGTACATATCGATGCAGTAAGCTCTTTCGTAGGCTCCACAAAAACTGAAATATATTAGCTGGTTCTAATAATTATATCAATTTTACGATGGAAGCGGTGTTTTATGATTTTCTTGCTAAAATCACCCGGACCCTAAAGTGTTTTTCAAACATTGTTTCTTCCGTACTGTCTTAATCTAGCGAACAATGTGTCTTTATGACGATCGTGTTGTCCAAAGGGCCTAAAATAATTTGATGGCTGCATTCATAGTTAGCAGTCTCCTCGATTATAGCGTCCAGAAACAGTGTTTTTGTGTATGGAAAAGTGTGCATTAAGGTCGATTTCTATCTAATTTCGTACGCTCATGCGTCTCGCATGCTATTATTTATCATTCTTTCAATCAAACATAGCCCGAAAGCAGAAAGCAAGTTTGATTACAATGTTTCTTCGGCGGCGGCGGCGGCGAAACCGCGGACAGCGCCCATCTTGCGGTTACCAAATATAAAGTGGTTCTCACCTGAAGAACTGCACGCCGGTCCTTCGGCAACTCGAAGCTTAACAATAATAACTGTAATTTGTCAATTTTATTTTAGTCACTTTATGGTGTGCATGGCTCACATGCTCCGGACCTATTAGAATGGTATTTTTATGGCATTACAATGAGATGGATTCGATTTCCTTCTTTGCTGATATCCGAGAAGAGATTATAAACGCGCCTATGCAATATAACTCGAAATCAATTTCAAGCAGTGATGGAGCTTTGGTCCATATGATAGCCTCAATCATTTTTTATAACACAAATATAGTTATTATTTCAAAGTGTTCTAAGGACATTAACAAACGATTATCAGAAAATCCAATATCCAAAAGACATGAATGATGCTATTGATTTTTCTTGCAATAATTTTGCAGAATTACTCCTAACGTTGTCTTATTGAAGTTTTTTTTTATTATCCACTAAATAATATATAAAAACATAGAGCAATAAAGGCTATTTATTATTAGGACCAGGGTGTTTTGCAAATGTACCGACAGTTTTTTTTGACTTGACTCCACTGGATTTCTTTGTCTAGGGGCGTGCCCTATTTTGTAGCTCTTACGGTCTCCAGACCTGACACCACTGGATTTTTTTTTATCTAGGGACATGCAAAAGAATTAATTTATACGTCAGAAGTACCCACAAAAGAAATCCTAATTGAATTGTATTTCGACAATCATTAGGACATAGGGCTTATTTCTGAAACATAGCAAAAATAACCCCTTTAATCTTTAAAAAAAAAGTCGGTCCATGTGCAAAAAACCCTGTATATTTTGTTTGCAGATCATACTAGGCGTCATCTAAAAATTGTGCCCTGTAACGGTCAGTTTATTTGGTCCCACATGTTTGTCGGCCATTTTGTTCAGCCACAGTAAATTCTTCAACTGAAGAGGTTGATTTAAAGTGAATCATCAATGTACACTTGGGTCTGTTTTTATGCGATAAATACGTTCCACGGGGAGTCGCATATAAAAAATCAGCATAAAAAAGGCTCGAATTCCTTAGAAAACTGAGGGCTAAGTTCCGTTATTTTTAAAAACCGCATATCTTCAAATCAATGTGATGAAATGTAGCAAAAATCGCATAAAAAAACTTTGCGAAGATCAACTGATATTTTTTTTATGCAGTTCGTGATATGGAGACATGCAATAAAGTATAATATAACAGATGTTCTAAGTGTGGATGACTTGTACGGTTGTAACTTGCACTGGTGTTAATTTTAGATTTTTTAATGCGCATTCGCATAAAAAAAAGCTTTGTGCTCTATAGAAAAATGATGGATATGTTCCATTATTTTTCGAAAACCGCATAACTTCAAAATCGCATAAAAACAGACCTAAACTTGATCAGACCATTGTCTGATCAAGTTCAAATAATTCAAAATTAATTACTTCAGTGATATTTCACCATACACAGAGAATTACCTTTTTATTGTTAACTCATTCAGATCCGCTCTCTTGAAAACGCGTATTTTGCATTTGCAATTATCTTGTCTAAATGCAGATATCAAAACAAGATTTCGATCATAGAATCAAAAATATCTTCTGCGGATCGAATAATCATGCAGTGAATGATCTTTGCTTGGGAATTGTACGCAACTGTAGCTAAAAAGTTAGAGCACTTTTTTATAATAGTACCTGTAGGTAGTCCCGCGTTAAGCGGTTGGACTCGTAACCCAGTCATCTCGGGTTCGAATCCCACAGGAGATGTGGCTGGCAACCACATTTTTAAAAACATATATATGCCATGAAAAACCATGTCAAAATGGTTGGTAATGATACCATAAAAAAGGGATCGCTAAAAGTCACCTCAAAAAAAAAAAAATTTTAAATAAGAATAAACGATCCACCAATTTACTAATCAATAAAATAACCTTAAAGAGTTGAAAGACAATTGAATATTTGGAGCAGTGAGTGACCATAAGAAAATGAAGACTAGTTCTGCTCATAATTTGGGATTTGGGAACACGATCTCCAAAAATTCAAGGTTCAGTTCCAAACCTATATATCGGTTCAATTTCGGTTCAGACAAATGAATCGGATCTGAACCGGTTTTCGGTCCAGTTCAAGCATAAGCAATTAGAAAATACATTTTACACAATTCACGGATAGAACACCAACGTATGCAAGATACAAGTATTCATTATTTTTCAGCTCGATAAATATTGAAATACAGCAAAGGGGTACTCAACCTTGACTGCAAATTAAAACCGCAATATTGAGTACGCGATTGGGGATTTTGCTCACAGAGTCGCCATTAATATTTAATTAAAGCTAAAAATGCAAAAAGGCCTCAATTAAAAGAGCTCAAATGGCTGCACCGATATATCAAGAGATTAGCATCAGGCTCGATTGCTTTACGACTGGAAAGCAAGACTTTCGTTTCTGACTGCACCACTGCATTTCTTCATGTGCTTTTACCTTCACAATTTCCTGTGGCGATTGGCTGGTAAATTACGAACCTCCGTCTCGAATAAACATAAATAGTATAAACAGAGTAAAGATCAGATATTGTAATCAGTAGCCGTCATTACATTACAATAAAGCCATAAATGGATTTCTTTTAACGACCCAATTTCATTCCGGAAATGCATTTCACACGCTTCCATAATTTTCGATTATCCTTCTCGGAGATATATCAGATACAATCACGCGTCCACTGAATTTTACTGCGTTTTAATTACTATTTTCTATACAAAAGCTTTTAAATTGACATTGAAAATGTGTTCAATTTAATTCAGGAGTAAGTATTTCTACAGTTTGAGTACCCGTTTAATTCCAGTTAGAATGCATTAATTTGATATCGAACAGTAAGGATCTCTTCTTAGATAGCCTATTTATTCAACACGAGATTTGACTGAGGGAAGGACGTCCTCCCGCAGCCAAGGTTAACCAACGACGTTGCACACGCAAGAAGCGATCAGTCGGTATTGCAGACGCAATGTGTCCAGAACGCTACAGAAAATGTCGCGCTGCTAAATTACCACATTGCGCCTAAAGAGAGACGGAAGATGTCGCTGTTAATCTGGTGGATTAAATCTGCTCAGATCAACAGCGCCATTGCATGGAGATGGTAATTCGTCCATGCCACAAGAATCATCTTAGATCATTGGTGATCTTTTAATCGATTATAGAATGCTTATTATAAAAACAAAAATAAAATGTCCTAAATTATGCCACAAAATAAGTTTTAATACAAATGAAATGAAAAATAACTCATTCCGGGCCGCTGGATTTTACTACTTTCTTTGTAAAAATCGCTATAATTCTTAAACCGGCAGACACATTGAAACGATTTTTAGTGTCTTCTCAATAGCTTATTGCAAAGATATAGGTTTTCAACGTATAATCCGCGTATCAGCTTGATTAAACACAAAATGCAATAAAACCAATGCTATAAAAAAAGAAATAATTTAAACAAATTGATATTTGTGCAGATCATATAATAGATAATTCGGGGCTATTCATAAAAAATCAGAGCTAAAATCGGGGACAAAAACGATATTAACACGACATTTATGTTCATTAAAAGCTTATACTATAAAACACGCGTTTTTGCGTGAGCGGACATACACAAACGCCGCGCGAAACACGCATTTTCAAGTAAGCGGATGGAATGAGTTTTGAGTCATATTTTAGGCAAATTTGTTGTTTCGTTTATTGCAAGTTCAGCTTTGGATAGAAATAATGAAATTTGAGCAGTTTGTTCTGAAATTTTATAAAAAATTTGCCTATTAATATGATAAGATTCAATCTAACGGTGGATGTCTCCTGATTTCAAATCGGTGGACTTCCAAAAATGCTGTGGAACAATATTTTCTGACTTTTAAGTTCAATTGAAAATCTTAATCATCTGTTTTACAATTTTTAGACCTCAACCATTTTATCAAGGTCTTAACGATGTGACACTTTGTAACTCTTTTCTGGAATTGAAAGAAAATGATTTTCAAACAAACTCATCTACAAAGTAATGTTGCAAGGGCTTTTATTACCATTATAAGAGACCGTATTGTTACCAGGGAAACTGGCCAAACGGGCAATTTGTTTGGTTCCGCGTGTTTGTCGGCCATTTTCTTCAGTCACAGTAAATTCTTCCGATGAAGAATTCGTCACGCGCTCGAACCAAGTTTTTCCGACACAATATCACCAAGAAAATACCAAGAAAGCAGGAGGAACCAATTCGAAAACAATGCCATGGGAAAGGGGGAGCACCTTTATTCCATCATCTGCTGCAGCCCACTTCAAACTGAGTTTGAACACGTGATAGCAGTGACAGAGGTGTAATCATTCTGGATACCCATCTCGCATACAACTTCTTATAACCAAATTTTTCTGACACAATATCATCAAGAAAACTTCGAAAAATGTCAGTAAAATGTTTCGTGAAGGTCGTCAAGCGTCACACGATGATCTTTTTGAACTTGTTCTTCATATTTTTGCACAAATTCGTCAGAAAGGACAGGGAGGTGCTCGAGCGCGCGTTGGCCTCTCTATCGGAAGAGTTTACTGTGACTGAACAATATGGCCGACAAACATGTGGGACCAAATCAACTGACCATTACATGCCAAGTGCACCAACTTAGAAACAATAAAAGTCTCATGATCTCAACAGCCTTTCTAAACCCTTATAAATTACAGATAACAGAAGATACGTCTATTCATTTTTTTCAGTCGAATACCAGATAAAAGCCCTATTTAATATTTATGGAACTGCCAAGTGACAATCTGAAGAAATGAAAGGATCAACATCCCTTGTGTTAATTTGGTAGAAACTTTGCCAAAAAGTTAAGGATCGTGATAAAAAAAAAGAAACTGTGTGTACAAACATCTTAAACACAAATCGCTAGACTACTTTGCAGCATTTTTATGACTGAAATTTTCTAATTCCGACTGTTCGAAATTAATTGCTTTTTTTACGCAGCCGCTAATCAATACACTTTATTTGACCGTGTCGGACCAAATTATCCGATGACTACAACCGTATTTATGACATCTATTGTGCGGATCCGACCCACTTATCTACTGACGATTTGAAGATATCGTTTTATGACGAAAAAGTCAAAAAGATGAACTTTTTACAGTTCGGTTGTAAAAAAGAATGGCCGGCAGCCGAGTTGCTCTCTCACGAAGTCGAATTTCACACAAAACGCGCTTTCGATGCACCTTTTATCCGTTGTCACAAATATAGATCAAACCACAAAATGTACGAAATTACTTACACGGATAAAAAGAGTTGATTTTCGTTATTCGGCGGAGCCCAAGAGCATTGTGCTGTAAGCGCTTCGCTTGCAATTCATTATACGTTGTATGACCCGATTCCGAGAAGAACGCAAATTTGTCGAGAGTGTGGCCAATGTATTGTGAAGCTCGCTTTTTGCGATCAATCAATCCGAAATTTTGCTAAACGTTCGCCATTTAAATTTACGGAAATCCGCAACTTCAAAAAATAGTAAAAATAGTGCTTTTAATAATGAAAATTTCACTGAAATCTGGGCGAAATGCTTCAACAATTCTCCTTCTTAAGATGCTATATATAAAGGATCTTTCAACAGAGACGCTTAAAGTTTGTTAGATTATGGCGACCATGTTTATAAATTAATATTTATTAAATTCATTGTAAACTATTCAATACTATATGGCAAATTATTATAAAAGATTATCGTTCGAGAAACGTTTCGCCAAAAAAAAACATCTTTAGCAACGAAGCTCATTTTTTGATCGATGATAGGCAGCTTCTTGTGGTTTAATCTGGATGATTTAGATACCGACGACATGTGGTTGCAAGAGGGCGACGCCACGTACCATACGGCGCATGCCACGATGGACATTCTGCACAAGCGATTTGAGGGCATGGTTATATCGACGTGAACTGGCCACCAAGATCGTGCGATTTAACGTCTTTAGATTTCTTATTTTGGGACTATCTTAAATCTTAATAAAACCCAAACAATTGATGCCCTTAAAGTCAACATAACGAACGCCATTCCGCAAATTTAGCCAGATTTATACAACAAAGCTATCGAAATTTAGACCTCCTGAATACGTGCAACCAATCAAAATTGCGGCAGATATTTAAACAATATTATGTTTTATATTTATTGCCATAAAATATTCTTTCAAATAAATAATTTAAAAAAATAGATATTTTACTTATGATTTACTTTATTTACGTTTAAAAGTTGAGCGTTCTTATTGAAAGATCCTGTATGAATCATCAAGAAAAATATTTTCTGCAATATTCCTCATTTTAGCATCCAATTCAGCCAATAAATTCTATAAGTAATCATCGATATTTAAGGATTTATCGGAAATATTAATATTTTCTATCTAAAAACCCATTATACAACCCTCATTATACAAGCAGGACTTCAACTAAACATTTATATCTGTTCGGTTCCAGTCTTCATTTCGGGAAAAATAACGGGTTTTTTTCCGTTTTATTTGTTTATTAACTGGAAATTGGGGAGTTCCCAAGTTAAATATATAACACTAGAAAATAGATTTAAATCTGGGAGTCCCAATCTGGGTACAAAGCAATTATATAACGACTCAAATCAACACAAAAATAGTCCAAATTCTTTTTTTGCATAAAACATGTATCGAACCAAAAAAAACCGATATTTTCTAATCGGTTCAATTCCGATTTGGAACCCAGATATCAGCACTTATTCATCAATGGCTATTATTACAAAAACAGGACCATCCAAATTGTATGAGTATTATATAGTATTGATAGCATATAACCATCATTCTTAATAGTCGAGCATTAGAACAGTGAATATTGAAATTACTGTGGTTTTGAAATGAATTCAGAAACGTTCTCTCTAAAAAAAATCTTCTTATCGCAAATTTTTATTACGACCTTAACTAGTCTTTGCATTTTCATGGTCACTCATTGTCCCAAATCAACTATTTCAGCATTTGTTACTGGTTTTAAACCGCCGTTATTATACAAGGTTGTATAAACAGTGAATCGATCAAAATCTATCTATATTAGATCAATCAAACCCAGAATAAAGTCTGAATGGGAAAAACTGGAAATTAAATGGAAACTATAATATTAGGTTGTCCTATAAGTTTCTTTCGCAAATGAACACAGATCTAATCATAGCCATGGTTGAAGAAAACCCACGATGTACTGTTCACAAAATAGCTAACAAGTTAGAAATTCCACGAACATCCGTCCATAATCATCTGATAAAATGGGGCTACATCAATCGTTCAGATGTGTGGCTTCCTCATGAGCTGACTGACTCAAATAAACTTCAGCGTATTTCAACATGCGATCTTCTTCTCCAACGACATAATAGCCAACCTTTTTTAAAGAGACTTGACACTGGAGATGAAAGTTGGATACTCTATAAGGAATATCCAACGTAAACGGTCTTAGACCAAGGGTACGGAAGCTTTAACTGTAGCTAAACCTGGCCTACATACAAAAAAAGTTTTGCTATGCATTTGGTGGGACTGGAAGGCGGTAGTTTATTATGAGCTACTTCAGTAAGGTGAAACGATCAATTCAACAAAATATTGTTTCCAACTAGACAATCTAAAGGATGCAATTGCCAGAAAACGGCCAGAAATAGCGAACAGACGAGGCTTATTATTTGACTGGGATGTTTTACTTCATCCTCCATACTCTCCGAACATTGCGCCTTCAGATTATTATTTATTTCTTTCATTGAAAAATTCTTTACGTGGTAAAAAATTTAATTCAAAAAATGATATAAAAATGTACCTTGATCAATATTTTGCCAAAGGGCCTGGGAAATTTTTGCAAGAAGGCATTATGAGGCTTTCGGAGAGATGGATAAAGGCAATAGAACAGAATGGATCATATATTATTCAATAAATTTTGATGTAATACAAATTATTGTTTATTTTTTTCTTAATATGAAAACGAAAGAAACTTATGGGACACCCTAATATAATTCTAAATGCCTCGTAAATCTTACGACATCTTTCATCTGTGTATCCATGAAAATTTCCATAAACAAACAAGCTACAATTTTTTTTTCAATAGTTTATCTATCGGATGGAGAATGAAACAATATCAAACTGATTCCACTTATTTTACTATTTTATATTAAATCAATCCGCATTGAACTAAATCTCCCCTTTTACTCAAAGAAATGTACCGGAAAAATTAGAATTATGACACTGTTGCTAAAATTTTGCGACGAAAATAAAGTGCTAAGAACTTATGCATCAACCATATATATTGAAAAATATTAATTTTTGATGCTGATGACGTAATCATCTCACTGTATGCACAAAAAGAAAAAGCAAGGAAAGGGACAAACTATGCACTTTGACATAGCATGAGCCATTGATAAAGTACAACATCTCTGTATTGTGGTTTTATACCTTTTGAATAAATGGCATGTGTTCGGCTCAACTTTCAAATTTAGAGTTTTTTCATCAGTATCGATACTGAAAATTCCGCTTCCCTAAATTCTGACTGTCCAAAAATGCCAACGAATTACGGAGTACTAATTTCATCTCGGAATGAAATCTATTTAGAAATTAAATTAATTACACGCAGACGTCCACGCCTATCGGTTTTTTTACACGTGGATTTTTAATTAAATTTTCCTAATCGACGCACAGAGCGCACCTTCTCACGCTTCCCGTTCTGGTCTCATTACATTCCTATTGAAAGGGACAAACATGAAGTTATTACATGATGACGAATCAATTCCTAGCAACGAATGAGTATTTGTTAAACGGGAACGAGTTTACATATCGGACTTTTCCTTAAGAATGTCAACAGCTCAAAGCGAAAAAATAGTGCATACTCATCTGTTGACTAACTTGGAATTTTTCGAATTAAATAGGTTCTATGTGAATGGAAGATATTGATGCTTGCTTTTTGAGTAATCTCAAGAATGGTTTCTCAGTTTGTATTTTGGTTTCATTTACGATTAAAGAAATATTTAATGACCATCATCTATAAGAGCTGAAAGGATATATCATAGTATATAAGTACATTTTAAAAGAAACGCGGTGATACAGCATATTGTGCACGCATCCTTTCTCTCCCCGTCGCTCAACTAGACCAGTACGCGCCAACATGGTGCACCCGTTAAACGTCTCGCAAAATAAATTCCGCACACAAATAATACGTGTACTAATTTAAAAACTTTCTTAGATACACGCCCAATAATTCACCTAAGTTTCATTGCAATTGATTGAATGGTATAGGAATACATAGTCCACAAACATACAAACTTTATACCACAAACACTCATTTATTTATATATTATATATTAGAGACTGGGACTTTGAATGACAGGAAAAGACCGAACCGCCCAAAATCTATCACCGACGCTGATAATCGCTTTAATATTTTATCGAACAAATTATCGACTTACATGTCCTCATTTGGTCGCAAAATGGAATAAAACCAAACGATCCGATGTATTGGTGCCCACATTGAAAAGTTGCTTGAATTCATATAGACTTTATGGAAGTATAGCACTGTATAAAGCCGAATTAAATAAACAGAAAATATTGCTCTGGGTAAAAAAACATAAAAAAATAATTATCGCTGTTTGAAAAATGTTTTAATTGACTTTTTTATATAATATTGGCCTGAAAATAAATTGCCCAGTTTACTGAGAAGCACCCAAATAAAAAAAGGCTCTCCAGGGTCCCTGCTACGATTCGGCCAAACATCATTCCGCATCATAGTGGCATTCGCCGGCGGAAATTAATTTCATGGGAATTCTTACATAACCACATGTGGCAAGTGTGCTTTTATGAGTAGTAATAATGCGTCTTTATCTCTTAATTCCATAGTTGACGTGAGCCCATCCAGACGGTCAGGAATGGAGTGACCACTACAAATGGTCGTTTATTCTAATAAATTTCTCTGGAGCTCATCAGAGTGGCTGATGAAGTGGGAGGTGGGAAGGAGGCTCGTCGGAAACTTGCCTGCCTTGGACGTGAGCTGGCGCGAACTGTGAAGGTCGAATGCAAAACTGTGCAGTCCAAAATTGCCGCAATTGCAAATATTCTATTGGTGGGATTTTTTAGCATTAATTTTACTATCTAAAAAAATGCATAATCAACTACTAACCAAAACTGCCCTCGGATATATTAGAGGAACCGGAAAGTAATCAAAAATTTGAGATTTGCCCATTTAATCGTCGATTTGTATCGAGACACGGTTCAGGAAACACGCATATTTTTTATTACCACAGTTGTGAATTAAATTGTTTTCATCCTGATTTTTTTTTTAAAAAAAAAATAATAACAAAATAGCATCAAACCATCGTCAATATTTTGATCATCTTATTTAAGAAATTCAATTTTGACTTAATTTCTGTGTTCATTCTGTTGAATTTAACTTTTTTTTTAATAAGCTGCATTAAACACCATAAAATTTTCTGTGGCAATTCTTTGGCGATATTGAGTAAGTCAAATGACATCTCTGTGCAAAGCTGCCGTTGACCCATTTCCTCCCAATGTTGCGTATACGCAACATTAAGTTCAACTTTACAAAATTGCGCTCAACGTTGCGTTAACGCAACGTTTTGTTGTTTTCAGTCAGATACGCTCAATGCAAAAACAACCACAAATTTTTATGCCACATACTGATACTGAGAAACTAAGATACAGTAAGATTTTGATTTAAGCTGTGTCAGCTGGAAGATATGCATGCGATCGAAATAATAAAAGTATTTAATTTTTTACCAGAATTATTTTAAAGTAAAATTGATGATTAGATAGAATATTTTTTTGCGATTTTTAATTTTGGGAAAAAAATTCGCGCAGGGAAAACACGCAGGAAATAATATAATTGACGGATGGCCTTCATTGTGGGAAAGAGTATTATTCCCGCAGGTTCATTTTGTAATCTCGCGAATGTCATCACTTCTCGCATTGAACTTCGCTAGCTCGAAAGCAGAAGTCCAGTATACACATAAGTTTTGTTATGACGTTAAAGCTATGATCATAAATTTTATTTTTCACATCACAATTGCGTTTATGCTGTTTTTGTTCGACCAAGAAATAAAGGCAAACGAAGTACTAAACGAAGTTTAAACAATTTAAAAATAAAATAAGGAACAGTTATAATACAGTACAGTTGGAGGTCATCTTCATTGCACAAGAAAGTTGCACAAACAAGGAATTTGGATACTCCATGAATTGCTGCAGACGACGCTCAATCTACGGGGTATAATATGTGTATCTCTTCTCTCTAGATGTGAAGAAGATCCGTTTTTGTAACGAATTGCAACTGGAGATGACAAGTGGGTGCTATACAATAATCCTGTACAAAAAAACAATGGCTTTCTTCCGAACAAGTACCTGTACCCGATTCATCGATCAACACTAATAATAAAGAATTATTTGTGTGTGGTGGGATTTTTTTAGATTTATTTATTATCAATTGCTGACATTCGGTGGGATCGTTACGGTGATCGTTTATTGTGAACAATTCAAACGAATGAAACAAGAGCTCACATAAAAACGATCTGTTTCGATCAATAACTAAAAAAGGATTCTTCTTCATCTTCAATAGTTCAGAAATAAATAAGGACGCTTGGATTACAAATTCTACTTCTTCCAGCCTATTCACCAGATCTTGCGCTGTCGGATTACTACCTTTTCAGATCGTTAGAGCATACATTAAGACGTTAAAAAAAACACACTTGGATAAGTTTTTCAATGGAAAATATTTTTGTTAATAAGTATTTTAAAAAAAATTAATAAAAAATGTTTTTCGCCAGCAAAAAAACTTTTTTGATTACTTTTGGCTTTACCTAATATGTGATTCATTTCAATTTTCCTGGCCTAAAAGCATGAATTTAAATGTCAATTATACCAGTATATAAAAATGACTGATATTTACTGACTGCACCATAGAGGGGCAACGTACTGAACTAGATTGCCGAAGAGCTTAACGGTCAAGCTCAGCATGCTGACGTCGATCTCTTTCATCTTTTAATAATTGCATACATCCATCTCGTTCTACTATCGACTGCCACATTTACGAATTTAACATCCCATATTTACGATTCGCTTTAGCTTTATCGCTAGTTTTTCAGCTTATTATATTATTTAAATGTATGCTAAAATTAGACTCCGCTTTCTCCGCGTTGTTTATAGACAATACGATCGTATTGGTCCATTTTCAAGTGTATGCTGCAAGTTTCTTGCTGGAGGATGCTCTCGATGCTGTCCAGATACGAGGGGCTTCTTCTTCTGCACATTAAAGAGGAATGAATCATCCAGGCACCTGCATTTGAACACACTCGCCTCTGGCAGAATATAGATGCATGTAACTCCTCGACATGGATTGTATTGTTGAACACGCACACATATCATTAAATCACCTGCTCCTACCTTTCTTCTGCATCGTCCAGGGTTTTTGCAGCAGCAGATATTCAATCGCAAAAAATAATTTACAAAGATATCAGTGATGGCATCGTTCATTGCGACTGTCAACAGATTTCTACACTCGGATGACTCAATTGAGGTGATTCAATCACATAAAAAATCCTCAAAGGCTTCACACAACCATAGACTTCCTGCATATACCATTGAAACTTTAACTTATATAATATATTTTAATGGAAAATTATTCTATTTGAAACGCTATTATGGGGCCCAACAATATCAACAGTGTTAAGGTTCATTTATTGATATACAAGCTTCGCTCACGCTGCGCGGTCCTGAGAGAAAAGTGGATTTATGTGGACGATAAGTGGTGGACATACAAATGTAGCATCTATGTTTAACTCAATTTAAAATTCAACAACCAAATTGCCAACCCTTTGAATAGTGAGCTAAAATAAAGAGGTAAGACGGTGAGAGAGAGAGACAACATTATGTCTTACCTCTTTAAGGCATTAAGAATCAGGACTTCGAACTTTTTGAAATTGAAATCGGGGAGTCCCAGTCTAGACACATAGCTATTATAAAAGAAAATATAACCTAAACAAATTACCTAATAATGACAATATTATCTCAAGTACTGATTGAACAGGATTAATATAAAGTAAAAATTATCTCCTAACGACTCCTGAAGTTGGGGGATTTTTATTGTTTTGAATTTGGCACACTTGTCATATAGGAGAAAACCTAGCGGTCAGTATTTTTTGGTTCCGCGTGTTTTTCGACCATTACGTTCAGTAACAGTAAACTCTTCCGATGGAGAGATCGTCGCGCGCTCCTGGCACCTCCCATCCATGCGAGATCAACGCAGTCATCCATTTTTGAACTTTGCAGAACAATACCAACGCGAACATCCATCGGAAGCTCATGGAAATATATTATAGTGATCTGATGAGTCGATAACGTGTCATTCTTCAATGATTTCTGACGAACTTGTGCAAAAAATTGAAGAACTAATGCGAAATTGGCAAAACACTAGCATACAAAAGCTCGACTACAGAAATATCTTGATCTCCATGGCGATTACGTTGAAAAATATTTTAATGGCATTCTCGCACATTGAGTGCGGATATTAGTGAATCGGAGACAAAGACGGAGATAATATCTTGCGTCACATTTTTTCAGAAAATACAAAATAGATAGTCATCACAGCGTACGTTTTAAGCTTTAATAAATGCATTATTTGTGCTATCGACAGTGTTAAGGTTCATTTATTGAAATACAAGCTTCACTCATGTTGCGCGATCCTGAAAGAAAATAAGGCTTATGTAGACGATTAGTCTATAAATATCTATGTTTAACTCGATTTAAAAATTAACTCACCAATCCAGGACCGTAACAAGTTTTTTTTTATTTTATTCGGCCATTCTACTTTAAATGAACCAACACTGATTGACTCTGTGCGTTTTTATCATCATCATCATAGTGCAGCCACAAACAGTCCACTGCAAAACTATGGGCCTCTTCAATATTGATTCATAAGAAGGTATCATACATTCACCTCTTAATTCGCTCGATGTTGAAGGTAGCATAATCTTAAGCTCCGAAAAGCGGACCGATTGGACATACAAACCTTGTGGTCACTCCGTCCTCTTTTAGGGCTTTTTGTAGCATTTTCTATTCAAATCAATGGGTATAGATAAGTTATAGATAAGATTCATCATTGACACGATGTTGTAGTTGAATGCTCTTACCGAAAATGATGGAACAGTTTGAGCTGCCTGTTTTTAAGTATTATCTTGAGGAGCAGCTTTTCAAATAGCCTGAAGATGACCAGGAGAGCGATGTGGGTCGATAACATTAAAGTTAATTAAGATTTTAAATTGCAACATTGATGCGATCCCAGATGCGATACGTCTTCGTGCTTAAAATCAATTTCGTACGTCTTCGGCTCGCGCAGGACGAAAATGGTATCGGCAATAAAATAGCATGGCCCTCACGGCTGAAAGCCACTCATTCTATACATTACGCCCTCAGAATTATGCTCGCCTCGAGTCCTTATTAAAAACAAAATTACAGACAAGGCATTCACATAAATATTCCCTCGATTCCTTTTCGATGGCCGGCCATGGATCGATCCGCCCTTTTCGAAACGATGCGCCATTTTATTCGGTCCATTCTGAAAGATGCCGAAGGATAGATGTTTTTGACTTTGTTTGATGTAGTATGCGTTTACGCGCAAGTTATGACACCATAATAATGCCAGATATTTATGTACAAACCATTGCTAACTCGATAAGGGCCTCGCCCGCAATTTTTAAAGGATGAAATATCGAGCTCGCGTCCCATAAATTACGAGGAAGAGGAACACATTCAATTCCCCTGTTCTTTATATTCGCTCAAATACCAAATAAGAAACAACCATGGCAGATTTGCTGAATGCGATTGACCAAACGACATTTAAGATCGAGTCCTGATATGGTTAATTAGTACCATTTTGCATAAAATGAGCTCATTATAACAACAAATTTGAGAGATCAGAAGTATTAATATTTATAAATGACCGTCTAGAAGCAGATTTGGGTTGATTTTTTGCTTCTGGGATGCATATGCGCTTCAGGATGTATAAACTCGTACGTGGGTCCGTTTACCATCGGACCGCTGGAACCGAGCAAATTGATGGAGATAATCAAATGAAAACATATCTAAGAGACTATATATAATATACCGGGTGTTTTGCACATGGACCGACAATTTTATTTTGATGGTTAGGGGGTTCATTTCCTACGTTTTACACATAGATTCTATTTCCTAAGTTTTTTTATTGTGTGCTATTATAACTACACATTAAAAATTTATGTCGATTTAAAAGTGAAATTTTGGATATATTTTCAAAATGTTGAAAAAAAAATCTATTTCGACAATCCGGGAACTTAATACATAGGGCTTATTTGTGAAACATAAGCAAATAACCCCATTAATCCCCAAAAAAAAATTGTCGATCCATGTGCAAAACACCCTGTATATAAAGGGGAAACCGCGAGAAGAGCAAATTGTCCCGCGGCCAAGACTATCGGTCGACTCTCTATTCTTCTTTCTTGCGCGTCCGGATTCCAAATACGCACACGTGCAGGATAACTAGAAAAAATCGCTATTACATAGGGCAATATCATAATGAATTTAAGCATTTAGCAGGATTGGTGGACAAGGGTGCGACGGCAGCCGATTTTTTTCGATCAAACTTACAAAGTAATATTTTGTTTTGCGAAAAACAAATACTAAAGTTTATTTGTAAAAATATTTCATTGATTAAAAACGTTTTATTGCTCATAAATAGTTTTATAACTAAAATCAAGAAATAAAAATGGAGCCAATAATAAGTTTACAACGACATCTATAAGAATTTTGTCCATCCATTTTGTCGCTGTAGAAGAGTTCTATTTTATCAACATGTTTTCCCATTATTTTTGTAATATTATTTTTAAAAAACTCATTATCTCCGTTATAATTCAAATAAATTTTGAAATTGTAAAATGCTTGAACTACTTTAATCTAATAAAAAACGCTAAGAATTTTAGGATTTGGACAAAACACAGTTTATAATAAAATTGTATAATGATAAAATTAATGAAAATCAAACATCGACTTGCGTACCAGTACAGTATTGTTTCACGTATTTTTGTGAGTATCAATTGATGAAACGCACAGATGTGTGCACACGGTATTTATAGGGTTAACAAGTCTTTCTACCGCTTATCTATTTATTCCCCAAATGTCTCCATCAAATTGAAATCCGTCATATCAATCATATCTTAATTTTGAATTAATATAATACTAATTAGCTATACGTTGCAATGCCACATTCGTTTGGTAATTATTTGAGAAGAAACGCAGTGGTACATTTACGTGGTTTATTGCTTCAGGCCACGTATAGCTCGGACTGAAGGGCTAGGATCCAAAAACACTTTACCAGACCAATATGCGCCAACATGGTACATCCGTTAAACGTCTCGCAAAACAAATACCGCATTTGAAAAACGCTCGTACTAATGTAAAAACATTCTCAGATACACGCCCAATAACTCGCCAAAGTTTCATTGCAATCTGTTGAACTAATTTTTTATTCATCTCTCTGTAAAATACGCTTTATAAAATTTAAAATATACCTCAGGCTAATCTATATTGATTATATATTTTTACGCGTACAAAAATGAATTATTAAATGCTTGAATTTTATTTTATTTCAATTTATAAATAAAATCGTTTTTATTCGAATGTAATAAAAAAAATCGTTTGAAATTGTAAATGTTAGCTATTTAAAAAATGTATTTGTATATTTTGAATTCGGTAAAAATATTAATTTTTTAATCAACAACATATTACATTAATTGTAAAATTTTAAGTCGCTCTGCAAAAATCGTCAATCACAAAGCACATGCCCTGTTTATGAGCTGTTAAGTTCTGAACGGATGAAATATTTTGAATGTCGGTAAAACAGTAGTCTGCGTATATGTCAGTCGAACGCCTTGTGGACTCGGCT
Organism: Stenopsyche tienmushanensis; assembly: GCA_008973525.1. NCBI lineage: Eukaryota > Metazoa > Arthropoda > Insecta > Trichoptera > Stenopsychidae > Stenopsyche > Stenopsyche tienmushanensis. Next base: position 593,981 of record WACJ01000179.1, on the reverse strand, counting down.
CGTTCCGTATGTTCCCATGAATGTACATTCAAACGAAAGTTATCTGTATTTATACGTAGAATTGAGAAATATTGTTATCGCTTTATAAATTCGAGTGAAACTATTTGCTCAAATAGCCATGACGCTTTGTTGACATTACATACGCTAGTAGAGTATGCCTCCGTAACCTTGTAGCGCGTCGTTTCTCTTCATCACTTTGGCATTGCAAATTAATAAGATGGATTAACTCCGGAAGACGGTAAGCTACGCTTTGGCTATAATTAGAATGACGCTCGACGCTTTGTTCCAAATGCGTAAAACTACGCATTGTTGAATGGTGATAGCCGATCTAAGATATAATCATTGTTACAGGATTCGACGTTGAAAATGTTCAGGAGTCGGAGCTGGTTTGGGGGCGGATGGGGACGACCCAAGAATCCTCATTCGTTAGAGCACCTCAAATACCTCTATAATGTTCTGGCCAGGAATCAAACTGTGTCAGAGCATAATAGGGGACTCCTCGTGGAGTCGCTCCGATCTATTGCTGAAATACTAATTTGGGGAGACCAAAATGATAGCTCTGTATTTGAGTAAGTTAATTATATAATATCTTATGATCCAAAAACGTATCACTTTAGTGTTCCGTTAAAGCATCTTTGACCTTTGCTCCCTACTTATGCAAAGTGTCATCATAGAACAGACATAGATAATTTTAAAAAAATAGGAAGACATACATTCAAACAATAATGAGTAAAATATAATAATTAATATTTACATATTAAAAAAGTCTTTAACGTGGTCATCCCGTGACCATACGCAGGCTTTTTTTACATGCGGAAGGTTCCATGATTTTGAGACGTGTATAATCAAATGCTAATAAATCTGTTCCATATCAAGACGTAGAGGTAATTGTCGATCGTCAGATGGTGATGAAAAACATGACTTTATAAAGCAGCATTGGTTACAAGCATAGTATCAGAAAAAGCTTAAACACTTCTTATATCCTTCTGCAAGACCCTCTTTTTATACTGTGGCTGCCGTCTAGCTCATCTCTCTTTAGTTTTTCTTAGCAGTAGCATCGCAGTAGATCTGCCACAACTTGAACAAATTTGTACAATTAGTCAAAAATCTTTGAAATAACACCTGCCTGCATTGATACACTGCTGAAATTGTTAAAAATGAATACACTCTGGCTTGGTGCGTTATCCTGATGACGTTTCCACGCGTCTTTATGTTCAAATCTTCGGTTATAGTGCGATAAACGTTTATTTTCGTCATGTTTAAAGTTTCTACTATCCGTTAAAGGCTCAAACCATCGATCAGAGTTCAAACAATCATGCACAAGTGTCACATTTTTGTAAATTTTGCGAGATTGATGGACGTCCAATGCAGGGTTCATCGGCGGTTCTCCTTAAATGGCTTGTACCATCGGATACGGGCATGCAATCACTCCCAAAGGCCTGCTTAATTAATAGAAACGTTTCGGTGGTGGACTTCTCAAATTTAACACAAAATTTAAGTGCGATCCATAGAACAATCTATTGCGCCATGTTATATGGCTTCAAAAAGAGGTTCACGGGAATGCACACCTTGATGCCTCGTAGTTAAATCGCACTACAGTGCATCTTCGTGTCTGGAAAAAATTGGACGCATTACTTTTTAAGCGCACCCTGTATATTATCATCGTAGTGCAACCACTAACAGTCCCTTGCAGAACTAGGGCCTCTTCAATATCCATTCATAGAATCCATCTCGTTTGCATCATGCATTCGTTTGCTCAATATTGAAGATAGCATGACCGAGTTTCATTTAGAACACTCACCCAGCGAACAACCTGGATGAACGTACCGAAGAGCGCTTGAGGTGAAAGAACGTCGAACAGAAAGACTGCTATGATAACCACTTTACTATACACAAGAAAAAGATCTGGCTGCAGGAGGGACGACCTCCCGCAGTCAAGGCTATCCGACGACTCCTCCCGACTTCCGCTTCCTACGCGTCACCACCCAACCGGCAACGGTGCACACATAAGAAGCGATCTTGTCGTTTTTACAGATGCAATTTGCTCGCAGCGCCACAGAAGATGACGCTGTTAAAATTAACACATTGCGCCTAAAGAGAGACAGAAGATGTCACTGTTAATCTGGTGTATTAAATCTATCCAGATTAACAGTGCTATTGCATGGAGATGATAATTCGCCAGATGCCATGCAGGGGTGAGGGGTTGCAATTTAGATTCTTGCTACGGGCGCATCATACCCTAGTTACGGCTCTGGGCGGCCCCTAAAGGAAATCTTTGGATTAATAATCCCTTCATGGAGGATGTCATTTCATGTACTCTTACAAGTAGAAAAAATAACAATTAACCTTTCCCTTACCGTGCTAAAAAAAATACCCGCACGCTACTATGATATGTATTTAGTACACCATATGAAATTCTGACCTTCGTATCTTTTATATTTCATATCGATATTCCCATTATTAGAACCGAGTTGTAGTAAATACATCATGATCAAGGAAAGCTTAATAGAGTTGTCTTCAATGCCACTTTGATATTCAGACACAAAACATTCGCATTGCCTTAGTTTTGCATATCACTGGAAGATGAATATCCATCTTTAGTAGCACTTTGTCTGTCAGAGACAGCAGCTCAGCCGAGAATATCCAATATATGAGGTATATTCAGAAAGTAAGTGTACTAGACTTTTGACTATTTTTCCACATAATTTCCATGTCGTTCAATGCATGTGGTGAGTCGTGGCATAAGCTTTTTTTATGCCTTCGGCAAAGAACTCTCCCACCAGCTGTTTTCCCCATTTCAGAACCTCTTTCTGAACTTTACGTCTGAAGATTTACAAAGGTTAGGGAACACTGATCTAAATAAATCTAAATTACATGTAAATCTGCATTTCTTGAATATCACATTGGTCTTCACTCTAATCTAGCATTCAATGCTCTTCTGAAGAAAGGAGAGATTGAACTTTACATACTTTAAGAGTTTTTTTTAATAAAATCGAAATTGTCATCTCAACATGTTTTTCAAGTTTTAGCAGAAACAATTGTCTTCTAATCAACATTTATCTTTTAATATACAATTATTGTTTGTAGATTTAAGCTTGAGATTATTTAGCTGCAAGTATACCAACTAAATTATGGATTTATACACAACCAAAGCATATTTTTATTATTACTGATTGATATATTTTTTCATATGGAAGAAAAGAAAGTGGATTACCATTGAGCATTGGCATTCTTCTGATACAATCTTCCTAAATTAAATATTACAAAAGAACATTTTTGCAATTATAAAAGTCATCAAAGCAGAGCTACATTTTGTAAAACAAACATTTATTTTATATTATCCTTATAACAAAATTATCAATAAATATGGTTAGATTTACATATACTTTTACTTTTAAAATGTTTGCATATTTATTATTGTACCATGATTAATTGTCATAAAAAAATAACTCTTCCATCCAGTTTGTTTACATTAATAACATTTAAAATAATTTTAAAATGTTTCAGTTTCTTTTTGGAGAAGAATATGCTTTCATTTTTTCTACGTATAATGCGCCAGCGAAGCGGTGGCTCGTCGTATGTTTGCGTCCAACTCTTACAAACACTCAATATCCTATTTGAGAATATTAGAAACGAAACATCTCTCTGTGAGTACGAATTAAACTCGCCGTTTTTACAGTTAATCAAACAGCCGTTTATATAATCATATTTATCTCTTTCAGATTATCTTCTCAGCAATAATCATGTTAATTCCATAATTGTTCATAAATTTGACTTTTCCGACGAGGAAGTAATGGCTTATTACATATCTTTTCTTAAAACTCTGAGCTTCAAATTAAACGGTCACACGATTCATTTCTTTTATAATGAGGTTTGTATTTGAACTGTTTGTATATTGATTATCTCTTTTTCTTTGTTGATATTAATATATTTCATCACATGACATTTTATAAATAGATGCAAACTAATTTAATATTTCTAGATTATATACATAACAATATTGATCATTTTCTTGTAATTTTTGTTTCTATTTATGTATTTTTTAGCACACAAATGATTTTCCGTTGTATACTGAAGCTATCAAATTTTTCAATCATCGCGAATCAATGGTGAGAATTGCCGTTAGAACACTTACATTAAATGTTTATAGAGTGGAGGATGCCAGTATGCTGAAATTTATTAGAGACAGGTCCATATTTTTATTATTTATTTGATTGATATGTTTATTTGTGTGGAAGAATAAGAAAGTGGATTGCCATTGAGCAATGGCCTTCTACTGATACAACCTTCCTAAAGTATTTATACTGTAGAACAATTTTGTAATATATTAGTTTAATTGCAAAGTTACATATTGTAAAACAATCATTTATTTGTAAGAACACCTTATTTGCTTTTATTTCGATGATATTAAATTGTAAATAACTGATTACAGAACTGCTGCTCCATATTTTAGTAATCTTGTTTGGTTTATTGGAAAACATATTTTGGAATTGGACTCGTGTGTTAGAAACGACGCTGAGTGAGTAAAATTTGTTTATAATAAAAAATAATTGAAAGTACAGGGTGCGGCAAGGAAACGACCTTATTTTAAGTATGAATAACACAAACAGAATAGGAGATACATAGAGATCTAGGCCCCGCCTCTAACCCATGGATGTATGTAAAAACGAATTAATAATATAGATATATATATGGGGAAGGGGTTGGAAAATAAGTCTCCCTCGCGATCATATGTGGTGAAAGCCCCTATGAGTTCCTGCCCACAATTGGGACCTCTTTAATCGAGTATAGATCGTAAATGGATGTTCACAAGGTCTACGTATTCAACTGGTCCATTTTTCAGACCACTGACATGAGGAAAAAGCTCCTCACAATTGAATGCCATACCTCAGTCCCACGTCAAAGACGTGTGCGATACAAATGAAGAGTCATTGCATAAGGCCTCCTACTTTTAAAATTCATAATGTGCCGATCCCTTTTAAAACCCTATCTGGGCGTAACCCTGGGAGAGAGGTGTAGGTTCACGGATGTTATTCCGCAACTGCCTGGGCGCACAGGCTGGACTATTCCAAATGGCACAGGCATCGGGGCATGAATTTGTCTCCTAGGACCTGTTGAACACGCAGATCTGGTGTCTGGTTCCCGCATTCAAAAAAGTTTTGCATTAGTTTTAGCACCAAATGTGCGGAAGGAGGATTCTACAGAGAATAATTCCGTAGATTACTTCTTCAATTGTTATTAAATGTAGAATCTTATAGACGATTATTTGGCATCTGGACTTAATAATAGACTTATAATTTCCGGATTAAACTAGCTCCTTCCAGAACTGGCAGTGAGTTGTCCAAACCCCCCGTGGGGTGAAGTAGGAGAGCGTTCCCAGCAACACCCCCTGATCCACTGATTTCTACGCCTGGTGTGTACGTTTTGTAAGTGTGTGTCTGCGATGATCGATATAAGCCAGGAATTATGCAGTGCAGTATTGTATTTTCAGGTCTAGCAGGAGTACACAATATTTAAAAACCGTTCGGTATGCCTTTGGAGAACGAGAGGCAAGCCCCAATCACTAGCCGCTATTCTCACCATTCTATCGAAACTTTTGATCTTGTCACCGCGCGTGTGAATCCAGGGGTTTCACAGCAGTTTCTCCTTAAAGAGGAGACCTTGTGTTTTGGATCTGTTAGCCTTTAACCTTGAACTGACTCTCACTGGAAGAGCCAGATCAAAGATGTCATCAAGCTGGATGTTTTACAGGACCAGTTCAAGAACCGAGCCCTGCAAGCTCAATTACCTGACTATGAGTTCGTCACCCACTTCAGCAACGACTGCAAAATACAACTTAATAATGAAGATCAGGTTGGACAATATCATAGAAGATATCAATTTAATTATTTTTTCATATTACAAGGAAACACTTCAAAATTCAAGAAGCTTCAAAACTAGACTATTTTATTGCATTGACCAGAACAAAGGCTACTTTAATGTTATAATTTTTAAAATAATAATAAATAAAAACCTTAAATGTTTCTCTGTAAAGAGAAAAAAAGAATTAAACTGATATTTCCTATACTGTTTGTGTTATCCATTTTTAAGATAAGGTAGTTTCCCTGCCGCACCCTATATTACATTACTAATATATGTACATCCACTTATTATTAATTTAAATTTACAGTCATCAATCGCAACAAAAATTGGACGACTTGGTAGCAGAACATCTCGACCATCTACATTACCTAAACGATATTCTCTGTCTCAATATATCAGATTTAAATCAAGTACTCACTGAACATTTGCTCCATAAATTGTTGATTCCTTTGTATATCTATTCGCTCACTAGTAACAACACCCATAAAATAAAACATCTCGGTAAAAAAATCAATACCAATTCGGAGCAAATTCAACATCTCGAAACCATCACGAGAAATTTGGCAGCTATATTAAACCATAAAGGAATCGATTTGGGCACAACTGAAAACTGCCCATCTACAAGAGTCGAAGAAGCTGAAGACGAACAAAAACCCCGAGTTTCATGCGTCGTCGCTTTATTTTTACTGTCTCAAGTGTTTCTTATTATAACTCATTCCCCGTTAGTACATGCATTGGCATGGATAATTTTACATTCCAATGATTCAGTCTTTGACGAAGGTGCCACTAATATATTAGAAAATTATCTTAATACTAAGAAGGTTGGAATCAAACTCGAATTTTCTAAACCGTCCGAATCGCTAGAAAAAGCTTTAGCCGTAAGCACTTCAAATACGCAAAGATATGATGCTGTTGTAACGGATGCGATTGATGGACTTCAAACGCTGTCGGGAATACCGATTGGTAATTATGCGGACGCTGAGCATTTCAATGATCAATCGAGCTGTGATATGGATCCTGATTTAGTATCTAATTCCTTCCCTTCCACGTCTCATGTTAGTGAAAGTTCTAGCACTAGAAATAATTCATGCGAAGATCTTTTGAGCGGCAATATTGATTCTGCTTCGAAGCAAACGTATTTAGAAACGTATATGACGAAAGTCAGCGAAGAGATTATCAACAATGGGCTTCCGAATGTTCCCGATTCACCCGTGCGTGATTCGGGCATTGAATCAAATACGTCGGACAGTGTTCAGGAATCTAATTTGAATATTACAGACGAAGAAAAAGAAAAAATCGCTTTATCGAGTGCGAATACTCCCATCGTTGAAAACAAAAATTTTGACGGAAGTAAAAGATCTAATATGCAGATAATGGAGACGAAACCATTTCTTGAGACGATACTAAAATCATTGGATTGTTCGGAGAACGATTATATAGCACTATTTGCGCTGTGCCTGCTTTACGCTTTGATTAATAACAAGGGTAAGTTTTCCAGCTTTCAAATATAATTATTAATTTTACTCTCTGAAATGTTCATATCAGCAATTCTCATTAAATACAGTTTACAAAATATGTATATAAAACTTTTGTGTATTTTTAAATTCTCTCTCTGATCAAGCATTTAAAAAAATCTTAATAACTGAGTGTTTCTAATAATTGTATTTTGATTGATTTTTTTCATGCTGCATACTACAGAAGGTGAGAGTATAATCTATTATAATTTTAAAAAGTCTTAACGATTATCTTATTTTTATTCTCTCGTAAAAATAGGTGATAATATATTAGAGGGACCCGAAAGTATTTCAAAATTTAGTTTTAAAAACGAAAATTTTATATACAACATAACCCTTCATTATTCAACACATCTTCCCACCGCCTTGACAGCCATTTGATCCAATTTTTGTAAAAACTTTCCGATTCCGAAGCAAAAAAACAAAGCTGATAATCGACATACATGTTTATGACCTCTCGATTTTACCACATGACCTCAGAGCCAAAAATCTCGTTCCAGAGAGGTCTGAAAATGTTTTTTTAAACCTCCCTAGGTGCGTCGCGTTGCGAATGGTCATACTCCATGTTTCACCCCCGTAAACTACTACCGACCTTATTAATGCTTTATCTTTGTCCTCGTCGATAGTGATCTATTTCCTAATATAGTATTCAGACCATAAAAATAGAAACCGTCGCTTCGCCAACCAGGCGATGCATTTGTCCTCCATCCTCGCATGGATGTAAGCATACCTGTTGGAACCCGTGGTAGATTGATGCCATGGCATCCTCTCCCCAACAGCACATCTGCAGCTCCAAAAAAATCTGTCGCACAAAAATAATGTTACAATAGTTCTACGAATAAAAAACTTCAAAGATATGTGTGTGTGTGTACATAAACTGAGCTCAAATTTAAGGCAAATATTTTCGGATCCCCCTAATATATATAATTTTTTCAGGTATCAATAAAGAGCTATTGAGTGTTATATTAGAACCAATTGTCAAATGTGAAAAATCATCTACTGATAATTGCCCCAATGAAAATTCGACTACGAGAATAATGAACACAACTCCTATGTATAGTGAAACTCTTGTCGATAAACTTATTAATATTATACATCTTAGTTGTCAACCCAGTAAGTATTATTCATGAAAAAGATTTAGAAAATAGTTCATTTTAATTTTTTTATCATGCTCTTTTTTTAGCAGCATGTCGAGTACGCCTTGTCAGCTTAGAACTGAGTTTGAAACTGTTGTCACAAGCAGCCGGAGGTATCGTAATTACTGAAGATAAATCTGAAAATGCCGTATACAGTGCTGTCGAAAGAAGAGCTCGTGCGGTAGAGGAGGCTCGTCAACGAGCTGGAGATCTTGTTAGAAATTTTTACAAAACGGACGGAATATTTTTGGATATGTTTGAGGATGAGTAAGTGTTTACATTTTATTACAATAAAATCTATTGACTTAATGATAAATTATAATAAGCTGTATATTTCCATTGTATAGATATTGTGAAATGTGCAAAAGACCTCTTAATGTTGAATGGCTGTGTATGGACTCTGCCATTCTTTTACCGCCTACGGGAACTCCCATGACGGGAATCGCATTCACCAAAAGACTTCCTTGCGGAGAGGTGGTTCGATCATTAAAATTTTTCATCTAATTTAATAAAAGAACAAAATCAAACGTGTTTCTTTATTGAAGGTCGAGAGAGCTCGTCGAGCAATTAGAGCATATTTTTTAATACGCGAACTTTCGCTTAATTTAAACGGAGAAACTGATACACAATTACCTTTGACCAATCCACTCGATTATAAACAGATCGGAAATGTTTTGGATTTAAGTGAGTGTTATAAAAAAAATATCTATTGTGAATCCAGTGATTTTTATTTAATTGATACAATTGTTTTTTCTTTCAGATAATTCGGATTTGATTGCCTGTACAATTGTATTGAAAGATGGACAAAAATCTCGGCGATTCATGGTCATTGAATCAATTCAAATTATACTTGTGGAACCAGATCAGCGCCTAGGTTGGGGTATGGCTAAACTTGTTGGAAATCTTCAAGATTTAGAGGTTCATAAGCTTTTCATATATATTTTTAGCATATACGAGGGTAGTCCCAAAAGTATTTAAGAAATATAGTCAACATAATCTGTTATCAGCTCAATACACTACTAGTTTTAATATTTTCAAGACCCTATTTATTCAGGCGGGTGTTTTACGATGCCTACCCATAAAACCCCAGGAAGGGTGTAACCCTACGCCGATGGGCGCTCAAGTAGAATTGTCGGTTTGCTCATCAAATGCAGCATAGGGTAATGTGGAACTTCCGATTACAGGAGAAGTAGGACAGGGGAGAACCGTTTTCAGCTACTCAAACGGCATCTCCGTGGCTAGGTACTACAAATGACCGAACCAATACGAGTATCATAAGGAAGGGGTAGCCCCTGCAGTTCTCATCTGCTGCAGTCCCCTTCAAACTGAAATTGGACTCGTGATGGCAGTGACCTCGCATAGTAGTTCCTTTGAACTTAGAATAACCGCATCGTTCCTCCTCCAACGTACCTTTGGAAGCACATTAATCTGAGATCGGTCTTCCTGATGGACCAATATTTCATCCATGGTTATGAATCGACGCAAATACTCAGCTTTATTGCTGTGAAACATCCTCACAATGCTGTTTTTGTTCCAGTGTGAACAATCGCAGCACTCAACTTGCGCACAGCTTTCTCAGATTCAAATTTTCATTCAATATGCGATGTGCAACACTTTTTGAAATGCCTGCCATATCAGCCAGCTCCCGCGGATTTTCTTACATGCTATTTCTGACATGATCAACTCATTTGGTTGACCACTGAGATGTTCGGCTTGTACGGCCTCGTTTGAACTCTGTCACCTAATATTATGCTTTACATCGGATTGGGTGTTCTGGGACTTTCTTCGTAAAAATATTTCTTAAAATATTATTTCCAATTTATAATCGTATATATTTTAGGTCACAGGTGATAAAGATGATTCTCGCTGCCTTCATCTCACCATATATAAACCACCTTCCACGACAGGCGTATCAGGTCGGGCTCCATTACTTCAAGCGAAATTCGTATTCGATGACCATATCCGGTGTATGGCTGCTAAACAACGACTAACAAAAGTAAGCGATATTCAAATACTAATTGAAAACATTAAAAATATATTTGTAAGTTTTTGAATCTTTATTCAGGGGCGTACCAGGGCAAGGCAAAAAAAAATGCAGCAAATAGCACGATTACTAGATGTCACCGGTGTTCCAACCGCACCAACCGTTAATCGTACATCTCGCGAACATCGTCCTTTATTTACAACCGGTGCTAGAGTTCCCGGTTTTGCTGCAGCTCTACGCAGAGATAGTATGCCAGGAGTTTTACCCAGAAGTAGACATAAAGAAATTGATAGGTATTTTTTATCTCGAATATTTAAAACGTGTAACGTTTTATGATTTGAAAATAATCTCTTATATACAATATTTTTTGTTAGATCAAATGATTCTAGCGGTGGAAACTCAGGCAATGTAACACCGCCTGTTCCGGGATACGAACGAGAAGCTATTGGTTCCTATTTCAGTAATAACGTCCATAAAGGATATACAGAAAGTGCTGCAAGGTAATCCACTGTTGATATAATTTTAATGGAGATGTGTTTTAATTTTACGTTTGTAAATATAAGTATTTTTTGCAAAGGATCAGTATAAGTCACGAAAGTAGAGATCACCGACGTGGAAGTGGAACATCCGGTGGTGGCTATAGACGTCCAAGTCCAGCAGCTGGTGTTCTTCGAGACATACAATCTTCTCAAAAACAACGTGAACGAACAAACAGCAGAGATAGGTTTGTACATGAACTATGAGGGTCATCTTGAAAGTAATGTTTACGGAAGCTTGTGGAAATTTATGGTCTTGATAGTGATTATGTTGAAAAATAGTTTAATATATTGATGAAGTATCCTGTGTATTTCAATTATACAAGTAAATACAAGCATTTTTCTATCCTATATAACTGTTGTAACCTTACTATCTGGATGACTCTCGTGTTTGTTATAATTGACTATGTAATTTGTTTATTTTTTTTTTTTCATTTATAAATAGCAGGGGTAATCGATCACGTGAAGGCTCACCTAGAATGCCTCGTCCAAGATCAGAAGAGATTCCTCTCGAACCTCTGAGTACGGCTCCCGACAAACCTTCACCGTCAGTTTCGCACGGACAAATTGTAAGATTCACATTGATTATATAGTTCATTTATGTTGTAGTGTCACAAAATTCACATTATGAAGTCCTCAAATGTGAAGATGTCATTGAAATATTTCCCAACGATGCATACATTTCACCGTTTCTATTCCATTCTGTAGGTCCTACAAACCACGCAAGTATAAAATCGAGAAAAATATGACTCGACATCCAATATCTCTTCCTTAGCATGGTCCGAGCCCTCTGGAATTAATTTCTGATACTGAAGAAATAATTGATACAATAGATTTACTATTATTTCAATTATCATAGGTTTGATTTCTTGTGTTTTGTGTTGTCCCATTTCTTTTTTTTTTAAGAATATATGTTTTAAAGATGTGATCGCCAGCCACACCTCTTGTAGATTTGAACCCACGACGATTGAGTCACTAGTCCGACCGCTTAATTGCGGGACTACCTAAAGATCAAATGATGTCTCATAATCAATCATCATACTAGGTAATCTAGAAATTCTAGATTACCTAGTATGATGATTCCAAATTTGTCAGTTGTTCCACAAAACAGTTTTTGGCGATCATAAATTGAATTTGTGTGATAGCTGACACCTTAAATATATCAGAAAGCAGTGTATTTACCATTTTGTATCAAAATTTGTCTGTGAGAAAACGCTGTACGAAGTAGGTACTGCGTTTGCTCGCAGTCGATCAAAAACATTCAGAGCGCTGTTTAAAGCTGTTTCAGCATAATATAAACGATATTTTCAAGCGGAATGTGACAATAGATGTGTGAGAAAAAGCATTGAAATGTTAGAGAAGCATTGGAATGAATGAAGGAAACTATGTTGATGAATAAAATTCTACAAACTTATTGAATAATGTGTTACACGCACCGGGAAAAGTAAACTTCTGATAGAATTACCTTCCAATATTACTCCGGGAGAGGTTCTTTAATTATTTATGGTTGCAAAAAAGACATCTAACCATTTGAAATTCATAATAATCCTTAGGGCAAATCTATTAGAAGGAATTGCATAGAAAGAAACGAGAAAAAATATTTAAAAAACTCAACATATTGTCCTGTCTTTGTATTTTCCTTCGGCGGACACGTCTGGATTATGCGTCATTTTATGAAAACTATGAATGACTACATAATGCAGACGTGTCCGCCAATGTGTTAATAATACGTTACGTGGAATGGCACATCTTTAACTGTTAATTATTAATATACGCATATCTTACACTGTTAATATAATCTCTATTGCAACGGTCGACTCTTATGTGAATCTTTTAATTGAAGACTCCCAGATGTAATCTTAACACTTTACGTATGGGGAAACTTCGCGCGCATTTGCTAATAGTAAGCCGAGCTAGATTCTACTCTGGGGGAATCGGCTCCTTCGTTTACAACAGTAAAATATTGGATGGCAGAATTTAAATTACCACGCCAGAAATGCTGATGAAAATCCACAAAATGGTATTGGATGACCGTCAACTGATAGTGCGCGATCTAGCAGACATAGTACGCATTTCAAAAAGGGTTGTATATCGCATATTTACTGAAAATTCGGACATGAAAAAGCTATGCGCAAGCCGGGCACCGTGTTAGCTCACAATAGAATAAAAACGAATCGAGTGTCAATGACCCAAACTATTTGGGACCACGCCGCCACGGTGCGTAGGGTTGGCTCCTCCTCCTGGGATTTTATGGGTGGGCATCGTTGAGTCTAACACTCACCCGAGAGATAAAGAAACAGTCAAAATAATGGACTGAAAGAGGAGAATTGGCTTCAAAGAACGCGATGACAGTTCCATCTACAGGCGAGGGTCATGGCATCAATATTTTGGGATGGATGTGGGGTAATTTGCATTGATTATTTTTAAAAAGGAAAAGCAATCAACAGCGAGTTTTATGCAAACTTATTGCAACGTTTGAGTAATGAAATCAAGAAAAAAACAGCCGTATTTGGCTAAAAATAAAGTGTTGTTTCATCAAGACAATGCACATTATTCACCAGATTTAGCTTCCATGGATTCTTTTTTTCCCAACCTTGAAAAAATAACTACCCTCATATACTTCCCATGCGTAAAGTGTTAAGAGAGCGAATTTAAATACTCACATTTGAGTCTCTCATCGCGAATGATTTTATATGTATTTTGTAATAGTTTTGTATTGAATTAACTATATTTTCAGGTGCAAGGAAGGCCTCACACGCAGAAAATTTTGGGCAACGAACCCGATCTATTGAAGACGTGCACTACTGTCGAATCATCCATTTCGTCTGAGAAACCGAATTTAGTAGCGCAAATGTCCGAAGAGACATCGTTCATTTCTCACAGTAGTAATAACATAGCCAAAGATACCAAACAAAGGAAAAAACCTTTCATCGAAACGATATGACATTAACCCATCGTTTATTTTTTCCATTTAATCGCAAAACTAGTCTATCACTAACAGACATATCTTCCATATATATTTATCTTTTGAACTATCTCTATGAATATTTGAGCTTTTAACCGTTAAATATAATTATAGTGCCAATGATAATTTTTAGTATTGCATGTTTAATGAAATATCACTGAATTTTTTATCATATCACTGTTTATATTATTTGGAATGGTTCGTTATTTCAAGGTTCTTCTATACTATTAAGCTGCGGCTCGTCAACCTGTATTATTGCAATTTCTTTTTATATTGCGTACTGACATTCACGTTTATCCCAGAAAGAAATGTTTTACATCAGTGCCATATTTAATTAAACTAATGTACATATATATTTTTAATTTGTTGGTTTTTTTTATTTGTATTTTAGTATAGCTAGTTATCAAATCGTATGAAAATGTGAATGCTTTTTATTTATATGTTTATAGCGCTTAACATTTTAATGGATAATTTTTTAATAATCATATCTTAATTAATAATTTTTAATTTGATTTGTGAGTATCCAGAAATAAGACTCGTTTTAATTTCAGTAAATGATAAATTGTTTTGATTCGGTCTAAAGATGGACCACAAAATGTCTTAAACTATTTTTTCTTTTAATTTTATTGATGCTTCAAATTGCAATCTTTTAATAATGTGTCCAAATTCATAAAAAAACATGCATTGAACGCATTTGTACAATTAATCAAAAATCTTCGAAATAGCAACCTCCTAATTTGAAATATTTCTGGATGTTGCCAGGTCTGGAAGGTCTTTTCTTGGATGTCCTATAAAGAAGATGTAACATGAGCTTGGATAGTTTTAATGGTTTTAATTTTGCAATGATTCCCTTTCAGAACTGAAAATGATGAAAAAGTCTGGGGTTGCCAGGTCAGGGCTGTAGAGAGAGGCTAGGGAACCAATGGAATCCTGGCCAGGAAATTGTTGGCAATGAAGACACTGGCTTAGCACATTGTCATGATGAAGCTTCCATGCGTCTTTGTTTTCAAATATTCAGTTACAATGCGATAAACCTTTGTTTTTGCTATGTTTAGAGCTTCTGCTACCCATTAAAAGCTCAACCGTCGGTTAGAATTCAAACAATCAAGTTCACGCGCCACTTTTGAACGTCCATCGCGCGGTCCATTGGTGATTGGTCTTCCTAGAATAACTTGTGCCATCCATGAACTTCACGAAAGAGGTTCACGGGAACGCACGCCTTGACTCTGATGTTTTAAAGCTAACCCTCCTCTCAACCTAACCCATTATTTATTTTTTTGTCTTTCTTCAAAAGACAACCATTCTGGTGGTAGTGTGGGATTTTTAGCCACTAAACCCCCCCTCCTCTTCGGCTGCCACCCGGCTACAAATTAAGTATTGCACAAAAGTGGCAACGATATGTCCCTCACAGGCTCTCCATTTGCCTCTTTCTGGATATCATTCTACTGCTAAATTTCGTCACCTTGTACGTGATTTTGAGTACCTTGTACCTTGAGCGAGCTGATTCCCAGCTCCTCCCGCAGGATGTCCCTTTCGGTGCTCCATGTTGGGCAGACAAATGTCGTGTGTGCAGCATCGTCGAACCTGGGTCAAGTGGTAGCACAGTTGATCGTGCTTTCTGGGTACCCAGGTTCGGTATTAGCTTGTGCGTTCACCGACCTTTAGCGGAGTTATTCCATCAGGACTACCATGGTGCTTTGCTTAGCGTTATTCTTGTCGTCGCCTTTCTTTCTTTCTTGACAGCGTCTTCCGACACTGCGATATACAGCAGCCACTCTGATTGCGCTCCTTCTCTGGACTCTGGCCATGTTAAGCCTGGCTCTTTCAATTTGTAACGCCTCTGCCCATATTAGCGCGCTGTACAACAGTACCGAGTGCACTTCCTCAGTGTAGAGTCGCCTCCTATTTGCTTTTGGGTCACCAATGTTGGGCATCAACCTGGCCAGATTCTCCGCCATGCTGGCCACCTTCGCTGTCGCCTTTTCCGTATGGGTGACAAATCGGAGCCTGTCATTAATCTCCACCCCCAAATACCGAATGGTTCTTGAGTATTTAATATCGCAATCCCCGATCAACAGGGGTGGGGGGCAAGCTTCCTGCGTCTTGTGAAAAAGAGGGCCCCCGTTTTTTTGGACACTTCTTGGTCTTTCTCAGCGCGTTCTCGCAGGTCGTTCGCAGGATCTCTGTAAATTTGGCTGTGACTAGGATGGCAACGTCATCGGCAAAGGCGACCATTTTGGTTCTGTCCATTAGCGGCGTCCTCAGCAGTCCGTCGTACATTACGTTCCACAGAGCGGGTCCGAGCACCGACCCCTGTGGAACCCCTCCCGTCACTGGTTTTTCTCTTCTCTCCCTGTCTGAGTAGATTAAAGTTCTCCCGTAGAGGTAGCTCTCTACCATTCTGGTGAGATATGATGGGGTATCAATTTCCTTCAAGGCCCTGAAGATCAGGTGCCATCTCGCCGAGTTGAAGGCATTCTTAACGTGTAGCGCAATCATCATCGTGTGTCTACTGGCTTTTACGCTGCCACACCACGCCTGTTTCACCGTGTCTACAACCTGGATGATGGCGTCGATTGTGGAGGGGCCTACACGGAAGCCGTACTGCTGTGGGGAGAATCGCGCTTCAATGTGCTGCTGTAGTCGCTGGGGGATAAATCTCTCCAGCAGCTTCCCCAACCCATGCAGCATGCACAGCGGTCTGTACGTCGACGGACCCAGGGTTGCTTTCCCTTTGGGGATGAGAACCAGCTTCTGCCTTTTCCATGCTGGGAAGATCCCTTCCGCTAGGCAAGTCCTCTCAACCTAACCCAGGAAGTTAAAATGTACTGCAGTGTATCATTGTGTCTTTGAACTCCGTGGATCTCCGCGTCCAAATCTGTTAGCCTCCCTCATAATTGCCTCCAACACAATATTAAAAAGGAATGGGAAGAGGGCATCCCTCTTTCTGACTCCTGTCCTCACCTCGAAAGGCGCCGACAGGGCACCGTTGGAGTGTACTACACTA
Source organism: Stenopsyche tienmushanensis (assembly GCA_008973525.1). NCBI lineage: Eukaryota > Metazoa > Arthropoda > Insecta > Trichoptera > Stenopsychidae > Stenopsyche > Stenopsyche tienmushanensis. The sequence goes on along the minus strand of WACJ01000179.1, from coordinate 576,977 downwards.
ACAGATCCGAATGCGCACATCTTCAACAGTCTCATCAGATGACTCGGAATTCCCATCACCAACATGATCCTCCAGGTCTGCAACCGCATTGGTACGCCCTAGGGTGGGAGAAAGTCGATCGAGCCATATAGCCAATGCCACAAAACAACTCTTGGACTCATTTGGTTGGGACATCATCAATCATCTCGCTCCATGATCTGACACCTTCAGATTATTACTTTTTCACCTCTCTGAAGTTGTTTATGAGTGATAAAAAAAAATCTACTGACGATGAGATCTAAAGTATATTAAGAAGGAAGGCAACTATATTTAAAAATAGTGTTACGTGTGCATCTTTGAATTCAATATTTCATAGATATATCCGTTATTTATTGAACGGACATCTCTGGATTGGCTTCAATTGCTGAAGGTATGTGATCCTCGTCGATAACATGACAAAAGAAAGACGTGCAATATTTTCCTGGGTACCCCTAATATAAAACCAAAAAGGAAAACATTTGAAACGTACGTAATCCATTTCTTATGAACCCAATCGTATGTATTATACCAACGTCCAAACATTTTTTCATCATATTATTTTATAAGTTAACATAATCTTACTAAATCCTTTAACCGTTGCACTGCCTATACTTTAACAATAATAATGATTATTTAAATCTGTAGTCGGAGTAAAAACGTTATTATTAAACTTTAAAATGTATTATATTCATCGTCGCGTTAATCTGTGCGATGCGCCGATTTTCAACATTTCTTATTATGCATGCAATACACTTTTAATAGCGTGTAGGTTGAATACTCGATATTTGTTTTTTAATATATATTTTCAGCAATAAATGCCCAAAAAAAAAGAGCATTTCCTTTTAGATTTAATAACATCGTTTATTGTAAATATTTTTATTTATTTATTGTATTTCGTTTTTGTATACTTTGACAATTGCAGCAGCAATCTTATATATATATATGTACGATTATTCACGTTGATGGTAAGGGAAAACATATTTTGTGCAAATATAAGCAGTGGTCAGTTGTAAAATTTTATCGTGGATGTCTTAGATTACGCTCCCTAAAGTAAGACGTATTTGTAAAATTACTTTGTGTATTTTCAATGTGAGTCGGAGATGCCTGATGATCTTAAAGTTGATGGTGCTATCTAGAGATCTCTTATTGAATATGAATGTTGAAAAACATGTGTACCTTTTGTTATGAGGTTTTTTGTAAAATAAATATTTTATAAATGTTGTTTTGAAATGTAAACAAATATCTATAAATAAATTATTGTTGAATAATATTTTGTTCGTTAAATCTTTTCTATGCGTCCAGATTGATATCCCCGGCTCTGATTAAAGCACGTCTTCTAAATCGAAGACTCGATCATCCAGAGCCAGAGTTTTAGCTAGCATTTATAAACTGAAAAGAGAAATTAAATGTTTTCTACAAAAGCTTCCATCTATTTAAAAAAAAAGACAATTTTATTTATAGATGTTTTGGCAATTTTATTATATTCCAATTTTTAATTGCACTCGACCTGGAATTGCGAGTGACTCTTTGATGCATCTACACAAATATTAAGAAATATGCATTCTGTGACTTCGGAAATTTTTCATTGAAGGATTGATTAATTTTAAATTTGTTTTAATTTGCACAATTTAAATTGTGTATATAATTAACTGTTTAACTATGTAACTTCTTAAATAAAAGTGACAATATATATTGTTATATTTTTATTTATTACGTTTTTAAAATCATATCATTAAAGTGGCCTCCGTTCTGATCAACGCATTAGGATAGTCAAGTTTTGAAGCTTGAAGGGTGCAGCAGGGAAACTTCCTTATTTGAAATGTGCGCCCTGAAGCAACAGTTATTCTTAGAAGAGTGTGATGACGCTCAATGTCCACAAGATTGAAGAGTTTTTCTTATCAAAACGTAAAATGTCTAGGATTGGGATGGAGTCCGACTATGCTATTACATTTTTGTACTTATTCTTATCATTATATACTCACTTTTGGTTCATTCTTCAATATCGTCTTGATCGTTCCTTCATACCACACTTTACGTACAGCACTTCGGGTCACCGTCGTAATTGTGTATTATTGTAATCATTATATCGATTAATCACAATACAAATTATTGTTTATTTTTTTCTTAATACGAAAACGAAAGAAACTTATGAGTACAGATTCCAAAATAAAACAATCAACAACATTTACACAAAATCCTTATTTATTTGACAAAAACAGTGTTAAAATATAATAATAACATAATAAGCAGTTTATTGAAAGCACACATTTAAATAATTATCTTTAAAAGAGTGGTAACTGAAGCGCCGAGCTATGATAGAATGTATATTATTTTAGAAAGCTACTCCAAGCTGTTTTCGATTATGATATTTTTGTAATGGAGACGTACAATATTAATAACGTCACCTTGTGGAAATCAATTGCCTTTAACTTCCGATCTCATAGTAGACGTTATTATCAATGTGCTCATAATTCAGTAGCCTTAAATAAATAATACACATCTAGCAAAAGAAAAGCAGTGATAATAGGCATCTTAAAAATTCCAGTAAATCAAATTCAACCAAAATCATTGTTTTCCATCAAATTTTATGCATCGTCAAAAAGTATTTTTCTTATAATTAATGATTACATATATGGTACAATGTATATGCTTATATTAACAATAAGATTAATTATTATACATAAATCTTCAAAAGACCAAGCCTTTGAGTCAAAATCATAAATTGGATCAAAACAGAATCATAAATTTTCTTTTAAAATGAATGTATAAATTTTAGATCACCAGAACTTCACAAACAGTAACACACATCTCTGTATCCGGTTTTTAGTAAATAAGAATACTCTATATATAATTTATACAGATAAAATGCTCAAACCATAACAACAAATATACTACAATAGAGAACCTGGATTATCCGGATTTTCGATTGTTCAAAAAATAGCTTGATATCAGAAGACGGAAAGTTATGAAAAAATCAGGAAATACAAAAGGTGAAGAGTGTATTTTTTATATGGTTCACACGATCAACAGAAAAACCAATATCTGATCCATTATTGTGTGAAAAAGCAATATTATTTAATACAAAATTAAATGGAGATTTCATCTTCAAAGCAAGTTCAGGCGGCTTAAAAAATTCAAAGGACGACATATCAGGGAACTTGAAATTCGTGAGGAAAAGCTTTCTGCTGAGATATCTTCAGCAAACACATCCATTGACACGTTGAAGCTAATTGTGGAGAAGGAAAGATTCGACGAAGAGTTTATATACAATGCTGATGATATTGATTTAAATTGGAAAAAACTACTAGGGAGATGTCGTGTATGAAGAAGAAGAAGGGTTGCTATATGATGCTGGAATAGCTGATTAGTTGCTAGGTGTATTCATCATTTTTCTATAAAGGACAAAGCTTTTTTAGTGCATGTTACAAGTGTGAGTGTGTATAGGGTGATGTGTATATAGGGCAAAATCGCCAGTCTCTTGATAAGAAACTGGCAATTTTGGATTACTTGACGAATGGACAAAATCCTACTGAGACAAGCAAGCTCTTCTGTTTCATGAACTCATAAAGCAACAAGCAGAATTCAAATTCCAACGCGAGCTTAACCTTTCACTGCTGGTGCTAAAAAAAGCAATGCGCTACCATGATATGTATTTGGTACACCATATGAAATTCTGAACCTATCTATAATATTTCATCTCGATATTCCCACTATTAGAATCAAGTAAAGGTTAAGAATTGAACAGACCCAAGTGTATATGTAATCCTAGACAAATAAAAACTATTCATACTTTCCCTGTCAATTATGATTATACTTTCATCCCTAATTAGGTCCGGATAATCGAGGTTCTACTGTATAATTAAATAATTATATATAAAATAAAATTGAAAGCTACTGTGACAATAATCTGAATTGTTTTATGGTTCGATAAAAAGTGCAGCACAAAAAAGTTGTACGGATGCTAAAGATATCATTTGAAATGGATGAGAGCACGTTAACTTTCAAAGTCATAAAATCTTAGTAAAGGGATCCTGATGTCGGAATCAACTCTTGGCATTAAAGCAAACCTATTTGAGTATAATGAATAGGTTTACAAATGAGTATATGTTTGATTTTACATATTTTTATAGCACGGAACCTTCACACTAGTGTTGGACCAACTCTTAAAGTGTTAAGATATCAAAATATATATCAGTGATTTATTTTTTAAGCCTAGTTACTAATCATTAGTCTTACAGACTACAGACTTAGAACACATTTGATTCGATTAATGACCCAGGTTTTAGTATTTAAGGTTTCATGTTTGAAAGTCCAATACATAATTAACGTGAAAATTACTTGAAATCAGAGATGTGTGAATTTATTTTCGCATATAAATTGTATTAACACCAATAAAATAATATCATTTTGCAACACGAAAATATAAATAAAAACAATTTACTTTACGAGCCGAATGTACCGTTTAACATTATACATCTCGCACATACTTTAAACAAAAAAACAGCGCGATAAACTTAGACTGAACTTAAATCACAACACGAAATTAATATAATATATATATGTTTTCCTCGAATTACGCTATTTTAAATATTTACAAACAAAAGATTTGGAATTGGAAATTTTTGGGCCAAATGTCTATATTAAAACAATTCAGAAATGCAGTAATTTCTTAAAGTATTCTATTACAATCAGGCGTTTAAAAAATTGTTACAAAATGTGCATAACGAATCTTGTTTATTTTGATATTAATGCGATTAAGTTAGGACAAAATCATAAACAAATAAGCGAGGATCCTGACAAAATTGATTAAACACATTACATTAGGTCACGAATCAAAAACAACGCTGAGAAATAATAAAAACATCAGTTATAAGGAGCACAATAAAAAAAAATAGTTACAAAATCATCGAATGATGGGTACAGCAATATAATTGAAATATGGAAATCGTAAAAATCAAATCTACTATTTGAAAATGAACGATTACATTCAATGAATTTCAAACACTTACAAATGCTATTTGACATTTAATACTATTGTATACACATATTTGAAGGGACACTAATATATTTATTAAATCTAAAGGATTAGACGAAAACTAAACACTAATCAAACGGTCATAATTCCACGTTCAAAATCAAAATATCGACGGTTCAAAATCCTGATGAGTCAAAATTATTCAGTACATCTGAGCGGTTTTATTATTCCATAGATTTTACATCGAATAAGCGTTTTTGAGCTTATTATAGTAGATGTTTCCATAAGTTATGTCGTTTTTATCGATGCACACTCTTCAAAATAGCTTCCTTCTGTTCGCTCTGATCGGACGGCTGTCTCCCATCATGGAAGAACTACTCGGAGAGTACCAATGCGATTTCAGACTGTGCAAGTCTACTGTGTGACAACCAGGAAAAGCTTTGGAGGATCATGTTGGAGATGGGAATTCCGGGTAAGCTGACGAGGTTGTCAAGGATGTACGTGTCCGGATCTGTTAGTGTAGTACGCTCCAACATGATCCTAGATAGATGCATCGCAACATCCAAAGGATGATGTGATGCATCTATCTAGCCTTTGCTGACGACATCGACGTTGTAGCTAAATCAAGATCGGAGGCTTTGGCGGCGCTTATGTCTATCAAGATGTCAAAGAGAGTCAAAGATAAAAACATTAAGAGTCCGAGGATGCCTTGGATCCATCCTCACGAAGAAAACCAGGATTCAACACAGTAATTGGTGCTATCATGGGGAATAAATCATTCGAATCGAGCGAACAAAACCCAATTCATTTTTATATATTAGATTAATAAGGCAGGTAGTGGTTTGCAGGGATGAAACATGCAACGCAATGCGCTTAGAAAAGTTTGAGAGAACAAATATTAAAAAAAAATTCAGTCCACTCCAGGTACAGACCTCTGACTCTAAAATCATGAGGTCAAAATAGTGCGTCGACAAGCTTAGTCCGAACCCATTGTCTCCAATGGGCAGGCCATGTGGCACAGATGCAGACTAATCAGAGCGGAAAATTCTCCACGCCCCCATAGATGATGAAAAAATGTCGAAGAATGAAATGATGGATTCGTTATTAGAAAGCGAGGAGAAATGGATGACCTGGGAGAGCTTGGCCTCCGAGGTGATCACATCCAAGGAGAACGCCGAAAGGATCAAACAACGGACCACAACAGCGGCTCAAAGAAGAGACGCCATATAAATGGTAAGTAAATGAGGTAAGTGAGGAGCCCATTTCTTTGTGATGGTGATGAGAAATGGGTTTTCTATTCAAACGACGCCCTAAACGATCATTGCATAAAAATAGTACTTTTCTGTATATGGTGGGATTCTACAGGAATAATTTGTTTGGAATTTGGCAGAGGTGTCTTGTTTCATTCACCATACTCATCGGATCCCACACCATCTGATTGTCAACATTGTAAAAAAACGACATGACTTATGGTAACATCTAATAAACCTGTCAACAGCTTATGATACGTAGAACCGGCAAATTAGCCGACAGATGACATCCAAACAGGATCATTCCAAGCATCCTGACTCTGATTTATTTTCAAATGCATTTATTTGTGTATAAAGACGATCATGCATAAATTCCTCAAGTATTTTTCTTACAATATTTTTTAAGCCTCTAAAATACATCAAATAAAAAGTTAAATGATTTTTACTTTTCTCTTGCATCATTTGCACAAACATTTAAATTATTAAAAATCAACATACACCCTCTCATCCAATAAGCAAATTTATTATACAATTCTTTTGTAATCGTTAAAACACAGAAAACAAATTAAGCGACTGAGACTATGGGCGTTGATGGGTCTAATTGTTTATTTTGATACTTCAGGATTTTGACGTTTAGGAATTGTAATTGTAAAGGACATTTAGATTCAAATTGTCAAAAATCCGTACGCCATAAATATGTAAAACATGACTATGAACGAAAGAATCGTCAAATTTAATTTACATATTTTAAATAAAGCTTTCGCAAACAAATCTTATAACTAAACAAATAATAAATAATTACATTGACTAAGTTTATAATGTATTAATATCCAAACAAAATGAGAGATTATAATCAACCGTAATTAGGATTTAAACTCAAAAATATAAAATGGAAAAACAATTTATGTCAACCTAATAATCGATATCAAGTGACCCAGATTGAAGTAAAAGAGTATAACATTAAATAACAATATTACAATGTTACATGAAGGAACTAAAGATGAATGGCTGTTAAAACATCTATTATCCATAATAACAATAAACTTATTGACTCTAGATCACTAATCATTAGTCTCGCAGACTACAGACTCAAACAAATTAGTGACCCAAGTGTACTCGCTGCATCATGTAATATGACAGCGTAAAACAAAAATATGATTAGTGATCTAGGCTTAAATGAGTCTTTTATGCTTCGATTACATTATATGTTCACATAATTTTGTCCGTATCACTGTTTTATAATAATTTTGCCACCACTTTTATATGCACATTATTATACTCTTGTATCATACTATAATATACATAACGTCACTATTATTTTTAGTTGTTGTAGTTTCCAGCAAATAATACGGTATTCCACACATCATAGATTCAAAACATATTTAATGCCATGACTAATTCAGCCATATTATAAAACTACATCGGTATCACTTCATCAAAAAATAGCACATTAAGAACATTTACAAAGGAACTCAATTGGAATTATTAAAATGCGTTAATATTCCATTGAAAATATAACATATTCGACATATATCAAGCACGAAAATTTGTACAAATAATGGCATTCGTTAATAATTTAAAATATTAGATAATCCCGACGAAGAAAATGTCATCGTATTATATTTATTTATGGATCATCAGTTGTGTCTCAATCATCGCTGTAACAACGCATATACTGTATGTAATTGCATTTAAAAAATATTTGTGATATGGTCTAACAATAAAAAAAGTTCCTTTGAGTATATGGTGGGATTCCAAAGGTGTAAGTGTATGGTGGGATTCTAAAGTTGCAAGTATATGGTGGGATTCCAAAGGTGTAAGTATATGGTGGGATTCGTCTGATATTAAATCCTTCTATAGAAGCAAGATTTATGGTTCACAGCTGTTTTAAAGCGGTGTTAAGCAAGAAGTCTGATATAGTCAATTCTTCCGGAATTAAAAAAAATATTAAACAGATGGGAAAATGTTGTATCTACTGAAAAAGAATACATTGCATCGATGAAATGAATCAATACATTTTTTGATTTATTGAAAAAACGATATTTTCGTCGGGATTATCTAATATATAAAGCGAAACCACTTTGATAAATTAATATACACTACATATTATTTATTTTATCATAACAGATTATAAAACACTGATAGTAGATAAACTATTACAGGTCGAATCCTGATAATTCCATCCCCGACTGATTCTAAAAAGACATTCTATTAACAGATGAAATAATTGGTTTTATAAAAATAGCTGAAAAATACACTAGACTTGACGATTAATCGAAATGAATTATCTTATTAGTCCTCTCTATTCTCCTGATACTCGGCACGTATTTTTGGCACTACTGATAGAATTTAAAGATGAAACTATTTCAATTTCAAAATGACAATAATCAAGATCAAATCAAACTGCAAAATTACTACAAATAGACCAATTAAATTATAGAGATTTTGAACGATCCGCTATTTGTTTGTCATTGAATTATCAGAGTTCGACCTGCACAAATCAAAAAAGTGTACACAAAAAATATAGAAAATTTTACAATGCAAATAATCATTATGTAAAACGACGCAAAACATTTTGATGTACTGTTTATTTCAGTTAATCTAGTAGTATACAGTTTTATTTTATAACATTTTATTATTTATAAAAGCAATAATATAGATATTATATTTATCTATTTCTTAACAAAACGATTGCTGCAGACATTAATGTTATCATGTTAATAGGTTTTTTACTTATTAACTCAACACATGATGAAAATTTCTTCAATGCAAAAAAAAAAAACATACATCAAACATCAATTTTCTCACTACGACATCTATATGTTACAATCAAAACCCGCATTTAGTTAGAATGCGTTTTTACTAGTTGAAGCTAGTATTTACTGGATGCCCTCGTTATAATTAGAATTTGCTGCTTGTCAAAATTGAGTTAAAACCAAGTTGATCCAATCGACAGTCATCAATAGAAGTCTGATAGCTAAGCAGAACATTGAATTCATTGAAGAGGATTGGCAGTGATGATGTTTTACGCTCGACCTCACACCGCTCATAGCATTGATGCGTACCTTGCAGAAGTTGACATTTACAAAATGCTGTGGTATACCCAAAGCCCTGATATTAAACCAACCCTTTGCCCTCGAGCGGTGCCTCTCAGGCACCACTGCATGTGTAAAAACGCATTTTAATTAAATATGGGTTTTGATTGCAACATGTAAATTCGAATGGTAAACAGTTGGTTATTAATTTAGCTGTCAATAAACATCATAACTGTATTAATTTTGCTTTCCTAATATTGACTAAAGGCATGTATGAAATTATATTTTCATCCGCCTTATCTGCAGTTCCTGCATTAATTGTTTCAACACATGTGAGCTTTCAACGTGTTTATCGTTACATTAAAAATATTGGTCTTATAGGAACAGTTTTTAAATTTTAAACGACAATACACGACCTCTCATGCAAATTCTAAAATAAATAGCTTTAAAGAGGAATATAAAAATATTGTAAGCCGTGTTAATTAGGCTTTGTAGATAAAAAAAAATGCAAGAATATTTACCGTATTGTTTAAAAATTTCAAAAATGCTATTCAGCAGCAGGTAAATAAGCATGTGCTTTTTTTAACATAAAATAAAAATTTTGAAACATTCACTAGCTTTCTCACATAAAATATAGTATTATAATTTAACACGTTTCATGCCACGCCAGCCGTCAAAAGCTGGCGTCAATATTGAATAAAATGCAATGTCAAATAACATTTTTTTCGTGATTTCATGAGATGGCGCCTCTTAATCATACGCACAAAAGGGCACGACGCAATAGATCTTTACAATGCATAAAAAAATAAAAATTGCATGAAGCGTGTTAGATCGTTTCATATCATTAAATAAAAAATGCGACTTCAAAACACAAAGTTTGCTATAAATAAACACATTATTTTTTTGTTTAATTACACACATTTTCAGACGGATGGCAAATAGTCCAATTGACGATAGAATTGTACGCTACCACTTAATGTAACATACCTTGAGACATCATCGAAAAAGATACGTTAGGTTGCTGATGCTGGTTATTATTGCCCGGTGCCAACCCTTGCGTCGCATTGCACAAAGGTTGGCTCATTTGGTGAGCTAGCTGAGCCTGAGTACTGATGGCGAGTTGCGAATTTTGCTGCGGCAAAGACTGCTGCGCCAGCTGCGCCGAGCAATCGGCGTAGATTTGCTGATTATTGAACAGTTGTTGGTTTGAATTCGTATTTTGCTGGTTGGAACAGATTTGCTGATTTGGGTTGTTCCCCAGCATAGAAGCGGACGCCATTATTTGTTGAGCAGAACCCAGCATCTGATTTGTAGAAACGCCCATCATTTGACCGGTATTGCCACCGATCATTTGCTGGCCGGAATTCGCATTAATATACTGCGGCCCAGCGTTGGAAGCTATCATTTGTTGATTAGAGTTCCCGGTGAGCAGCTGACCTGGCCCGCCGGTTAAGATTTGCTGTTTGCCTGTATTATGAATTAGTTGGTGATCGGGTTGCATTTGCCTATCTGCATTGCCTGAGCTCATCATCTGTTGCCTTTCATTTACGTGCATGTATGGCGGTATTTCCGCAGCAATGTTCAACATGTCGGCGTTGGTATTGACTTGTGCATTCGTTCTGACTAGCTGCTGCTGTCCATTTGTAGGATTCAGCATTTGTCTGGAATTAAGAAGCTGGTTTGACATCATGTCTTGACTATTATTTCCAAGCTGTTGTGGATTCGAAACTGCCATGGAATATTGCAAATTGGAATTTGGCGCAATCTTCTGTTGATTTGCATTCAACAACGGCCGATCAGTGCTGGCGCATAATAATTGTTGAGCTGGACTATTCATCAGTGGTCTCCCGGCATTCATCAGACCTTGCTGGGGATTGCTTCTATTTTGCTGTTGCATAAAATTGGCATTTTGCAAGATATTATTTATCAGACTGTTAAAATTGAGACCAGTATTGTTCAAATCTTGGGTGCGATTCAATTGCTGAGTTTGAGTATTTAAGCCTACATTCATGAACGAAATAGGCGATGCACTCTCTTGAATTTGTGTGACATTTCTATTTTCGGGAGTATTCAAAGTTTGCATTAAATCGCTCGAAGATGATGCCATGCGTTGCATGATTTGGGTGGTTGCATGATTCAATGATTTAAGTTTTTGTTCAACATTATCCAAACGGTGTCCCAATTTAGGACAAACTGTACAATTCTTAGAGCACTGCGAGGAGCCAAGACGCGCTTTTTTAGCTACCGGGGAGTCAGACTGATCCTCTTGTAATTCAGATTTATATGTTTCTGATATAGTCGGTACAGAACCCAAAGCAGGAGGTGGAGGGGGTGGATGAACTTGAATTGCTGCAGCAATATGTGAACCAGGTGGTAAAGTAGGCGGTAATGGTGGTGGTATTGCTGCATAATTTAAATTGTCTATAGGAGGTGGAAGAGAATAATTATTTGGTTGTGTAGGTCTATAGGTTTGCCACGATGAGGGATGAGGTTGAGGAGGTCGCTGCCGTATGGGAGGAGGAGGTGTGGACATGGATGGAAAACAACTTGCAGATCTGCACTCCCCTTCTGCCTGTGGATGATAGTATGAACAAGAAGTTCCATTTTTGCATTCTCCCTCTGTGAACTCTTTACAGAGCGGATTTTGATTTTGAAAGTAATGTTTTAATACTTTATCTGGCAATTTTTTAGTTTTATGGTATATGGATTCTTCTTCGATAGTACAATGCAAGAATTTACAAACCTCCCTGGTGCAACCTTTGTTTTGGAAATCGTGACAAAAATTTATCTCTTTAGATTCTATATGCTTAAATCTACAATCCGGTCGTTCGCAACTTTTCCGAGAATAATCTTTGCATGGAAAATTAAATTTCTTTGCTGGAGAAGGAGGTGGTCGGCCAGGCGGTAGAGGCGGAGGCCCTGTTAGGTTCGGTGGCGGTAACGGTGGTTGAATCACTCCTGGCAAAGTAGGAGACGCTGGAAGCAGTCCAAGAGCCCGTGCGCCTTCTTCTTCGCTGACTTCCTTCGTCGTAGGATCTTCCTCGGGTTGATCGTTCTCCATGTTTAGTCTGAAAATACTTCCTCTTTTATATATTCTGACAAAAGCAGTGTTTTATAAGCTTATTAATATTTAAATAATTAAAAAATTATATTAATATCCATAAAAATCTTGTTGTTTGAAACATCCAATATTCTATAGTCAAAACTAAATATCGCAATATTTATGATTTACAACTTCCAATATCTACTATAAAACGATTATATTTCTAAACGCATCCTTCTGATTTTTTTAAAGAGTGCATTATTAAAGTATTCATAACGAGAGGTATTTCAACTCTGGTTTAGGAGTGGTTTCAATAAATTAAAATACTCAAATCCCTTGATAAATAGGGATTCCTTTTCATGTTAGAACTTAACAACCTATTAATTTTAATCCAAAAACAGTCGAGGCCAATGATAATTATTTAAGTTATCTGATGAACCTTTTATATCCAATTTCATAGTGATGCGTTTAAAAAGAAACTACTGTGTGTATACATTAAATTCAAAGCAACACAACAACAATTTCCTTTTAATGGTAAGAATCAGCTTCGGTAAGAATGTGGTGCGTGTGGTGTATGTGCTTCGAAACTAGATTAAAAGTGAACAACGAAAGATGAAGATATTTTGCTACTTTGAGATTTGAGTTATTTATTAGATATTAAGTAAAATATGTCTTCTTTAGCCTTTTAGATGCGCAAATCAACTATGGCTATATTAATTACCCAGCAAAAGTTCATTTACGCATTCATATTTGTCACAGGCTAATCTTCATATGCACCAAAAGAAAAATTAACAAGCATTAACTAAGCAATATTAATATACATTTACAAAACCATAACAATGTGTGTATGTAACAGGGCTGTCAACTGTCTTGGATTGGCTGTGATTGTTCCAGAATTGAGTGGTTTCTCAGTGGAGAAAGTTTAGAAAAATATATCCCGGAATTGTTACAGAAAAAATTAACAACCCTAATTCATTATATACTAATAACATGAATTATTAACTACATGTTAAATAAAAAGATGTCTCAAAAATCGATTACTGATTTATAATTCCGGATGATTTATAATGTCAATCTTTCACACTAGGAATTAAAAGACACATATGAATCTCCCATTACGAAAGAGTCAAGACAATACTTATGCAATATATGGACTGATCAAATAATGGGTGAACTGTTCTGAAATGTGGCAGACGACTATACTTGTACAGAAAGCCATGAGAACCGATACGCTTTGAGACAATTATCCAATGAGTGCCATGGGAAGTGTTGTCAGTTTTTAACTATCGGTTCTTCGATGGGAATACGAAATCGATCTCCACTACGTTTGCATCAATTGGGAAAAACTCTGGAGGAGATTTTCAAGGTGACGACGAGGAGTTGAGACAACGGTATGCCCTCTCCCAATACTTTTTAATACTGCGTTGGAAGCAATCATGAAGGAAACTGGCTAGCCTTTGTGGACGACATCAACACTTGGTACGTCAATAAATTACAAAATTACCAATTTAATGACATGATTTCGAGGGTAAATACTGGAGTCAAAATTCATTTCATATAGTGTTGCGTGAATAAAAAAGCATCCCCACGCAATGCCGCCATTGATCTATGCAGATTGGATTTGCCAGATTAACAGTGACATCTTCTGTCATCCTGCAGACACATTGCGAACCGTCTTGGGGAACATGGGAATAGGGAGTTACCCAATTCCTCCGCCCTAAGAGCATCCCGAAATCTTAGATTGCATTCGGAATAAAATCAGTAATCAACTATTGTAATTCTGTTAAGGTATTAAGAATTTTTAATTTCAAGGATGCGTTTAACATTTACTTTATTCTATTTTTTAGTCAAAAGCAAACTGTTGTTTTATAGTTATATACGTACATTTGTTAATCTTTGAGCAATTTAAAAACTCACGTTTAATAAATTTCGCTAGCAAATTTCAAACAATTGTACCAAAAAGTAAATTTTATTAATTAAAATAGTCGATGTATAAAACAACAATATTTCTTGATAACACAGCAGGACCTGAAAACATTTATGGAAATACAATCCGACACAAGTACAAGAAATTGGAAGAATGTATGCATGCGTATCGAAATATCCTTTCCGCTGAAATGATTAAACTGTTGGTTCGTCAAATGTTAAAACTCATATATACATTGAAAAAGTCGCATTACATATTATGGTGTAATCTGAAAAGAAACAGTGTTTTCTTAGCAAACAATTTTAAAAGAGTGCAAATAACTATTCTAATCTTCTGAATGCACTTTACTCATATACCCTATATTTAATCCTGCTCTTCGTGTATAATGTTATATATAGAATATGATGTATATAATAACTATCGGTAAATGAATGACCAAATGTTATTATGTTAAATTTTTGTGTGTCCATACCATAAAGTTAAATGCTTAGGTTTTACATCATTATTTTATCATTGCGAATAAGAGTAATAAACAAATAATAGTATATATTAGGGAGGCCTAAAAGTATTCGGAAATTTTGAGACCTTATGTTTGAGCTCTGTTTGTTTCCAAACACAATGATCACCACACGCTTTGATTGAACACAACAATAACTAAAAATTCTAATTTAAATTTAAAGTCTTTAGACTGGAATAAATATAAAGATACATTTTTTTTATAAAAAAAAGCAATTATAAACAAGGGAAGAATAATTATATGTATTGTATGAGGTAAGGAAAGGTCCCAAAAAAGGGTGCAAGCCCATTAATTGTTACAAAAAAGCACTAAAATTGAGAGGGAGTGGCCACAAGATTTCCATGTCCAACCGGTCCAAATTTCGGACCGCCGACACATCGAAAGAGCGCCTTACGATCAGACGGCATGCTCGAACATGTCGACAGAACACATTCTGCATCCATGAACGGATCTTTGCATGGACATTCCGAAGTCGATGAAAGCACACATATATTAAAAAAAAATTATTAAATGATTAAATGATAAATTGAAAAAAAGTATATCGGGATTTCCCTATCAACGGCCTTTGGCAAGAAACTTTCAGGCCCCTCTAATATTCAACATATATACTTTCAATACAATTTGATGATTAATTTTCAACGTGTAAGACAAATTAACATCTACTTACATTTGCATTTCAAAAAAACCTAAGCATAGACTTTCACAACAAAATAATCATGATTGTAAAAACGAAATTTTATGATAAATCTACATTTATTATTAAATTTATATTAAAATTCTCACATTTAAAAATAGTGCTTTTAAGAATAATGTTTGTTTCCTCCCATAATCTTAAAAACTATCTTATACCGCAAGCATTTTACAAACATATTACTATACAACTACTTAAAAAGTATAAATCTGGAATCATTAATACTTAACACACAAAATATATAGGATAAATTACAAACTTGGTACTTTTTTTGGTGGAATTTAAGATTTCTGACAATCTCTTGTTTTAATTTTAGCGTATTTAATTGTAATTGTTTCTTTGAATAAAATATTATTTATATTAGGGGTACTAGATAAGAATACTGTTTTTTTTTGTATTTTCCAATCTTAATTCATAATTTTATTTGATAACTTTGTGCGGTAGAATTTATATATAGGGTGCGGCAGGGATATTACCTTGTTTGAAATGCGTGCCCCGAAGCGACAGTTTTTCCAAGAATGATGAAGTGACGCATCTAAAGCGAATGCGCTCCTCTCTCGTCCACTGCATGATCGTTACTAAGCCTACATGACAGAAAACGTCAGATCCCGCTTTTTCAAATGAACACCACCCCACCCTTCTTGGAATATCCGCCGCTTTATGGTACACGTTTCTTAAAGCTTCTTAAAAAATCTTAAAACTTCTAACACATAGCAAATTTTACATGACTACTAATTACGACGATACAAAAAAACATTGAAACAATACTGTAAAGCATAAAAATAGAATTATATGCGTGATCTAAATATAGATCCAGTACCCCTTATATCATAAATTATATGATTATTAATCAATTTAAAGTCTCTTTATATTATTAAATGTTCTCTTTTTGTTTGGAAAAAGGAAACGTGGGAGAAAAAAAGATTGTACTGCAATTATCACATTTATTGCAATAATTATATAAATGACAATTAAGATATAAATAAACAAGAAGACATTGGAGATAACCTTTGAAATTAGATTAAATAAAA
The DNA here is from genome assembly GCA_008973525.1 of Stenopsyche tienmushanensis. Lineage (NCBI taxonomy): Eukaryota > Metazoa > Arthropoda > Insecta > Trichoptera > Stenopsychidae > Stenopsyche > Stenopsyche tienmushanensis. Next base: position 560,490 of record WACJ01000179.1, on the reverse strand, counting down.
AAAGGGTTAAAATCAGAATTACCAAACATTTATAAAAATCACATTTTTTCAATAAACTCTACAAAAATAGAGACGTTTTTAATGTCATCATTAAACATTTTGATGGCAAAAAAAAAACTAATTCATACCAAAATTACATATTATAAAGGCTTATTAAGTCTCATACTTTTGTGACATATTTCACATTTTTTACTGTTAACAAATCAATAATTACAAAAACAATAAAACCAAATTATTACAACGCTCAGGGGGTATAATTATTAATTAAAATTTCCAATAGATGCTCATTTTATAGTCAATAAAATGATAGGTTGTTGAATCTATTATCAGTCACAAATATTCATTAAAATTCAACCGCTCAACATAAAATGATTATACTATAGTAAAGTTAAGCATTACGATGACTATAGAAAAATAGATAATACTCCACAATCACCATGACATAGACGATGCAACCATTCAAACATCAAAATTGGACTTCACAATAACGGCTGTCGATATTAAACGAGAAAGCTATAATTCAAAGTTTACGATAAAGGACCAAGGATAAAATCAATGATGTTATCTGAAGAAAGAACATAAAATTGCGCCAACTAAACCCACAGAGGACATCCCTCTAAAGACAATAAGAGTCGCGTCTGTCGGAACAACCTCTGCGGAGCTGTATGCTTTATGAAAAAGAAATCGAAAGAGGCTATGATGAACATCTACGGGATATATTTTGACATGTTGGATGTCAGGATCAAGTATCGGAGACAAACATCGAAGTGAATAATTCATCTCTAAAGTCTGCAATCAAGAACTATTCGATGATGATTATCAAAAAATAATCAGAAATAATTGACATATTCTAACCCAATGCTCAGGATCCTAAAGAAGTTGGGCAAGATTCAAAAATAAGGTATTTGAGTGTAACGTGGAGTTGGGAAATCCCCAACCAAAGAGACAGGGTTGCCGTGCAAGCCTGGAAATTTCCATTTCAAGGGAAAGAATTTCTAGAAGCGTAACGATACTCGGTTAAATGATCCATCAATTCTCGTATCTTAACGACCATAATAAAGACTCTTGTTTATAAAAGCATCAAATGATCGACCTTTCTGGAAGGACGATTAGCATTCCGTAAGATCAGATAACAATGATAGAACGCGCTCGAAGCGCCATATCAATTCAGCAATAGGATCAGCAGCAATCATCATAAAAATTCCGATACAACTACGCAATGCAATTGGCGTCCAGAAAGATCGATGAAAGAGAAGGGGATCATTAAACCGTGTATAAAAGAGGTGCAGAGCACCATACAGCAAGTCAAGCTCTCCTTGGGGAGTCGAGCTTCGGCTCGACGACCGTCAAGTCTTCTTCTCCTTCGGGAGTCGAGCTTCGGCTCGACGACCGTCACAGTCAAATTCGAAGCTTCTTCGGGAGTCGAGCTTCGGCTCGACGACTGATAGAGTCAGTCCCGAGTCCCGAGTCCCCGACATAACTTTGGTTGAGCTAGCGGCGTTAAAACTCAGTCTACGCCTCGCAACCGTAGCCTCTACAAGTGAAGACAATAAAATATTCAAAAGAAGAGGCCATCTTTGAAATTCATCGTCCGAAGATCCACCATCCACCACCCCCTCCCCATTATTTGAATCCTTTTCGCCGACGTTTCGGGAGACGCGGCAGCCGTGGGCTATTGGAAAACCCGCGCTGAGGATACCGTCGCGCGCCGGAAGGATCGAAGAAAGAAAAATCGACCGGTCCGCGGCGAAGATAACTGGGCCCCGAAATTCGGCAGAGGGCGCCCACGTTACATGAGTATCACACGCATTGACCAACCGCAACATCAAATCATCTGATTTTCACCTATTTCGGTTCTATGCAAAAAAAATTAAAAAGGGCTGAAAATTGCCCTTTCAGATTATTTTCAGTCAAAAGCCACTGAATTTTAATTGAGAAAGATTACAGTAGTTGGTGGAGACTATGTCAAAGGTACACTATTATCCTCAACAGCCTAGGCAAACTGGGAAGAACGGTTTTAGGCTGTTTGTACGGCGACTAATTTCCATGGATAGTAACTAAGAATGACCGAACCGATGCGAGTACCACGGGGAAGGGGTAGCCTTTGCAGTCCACCATCTGCTGCAGCCCCCTTCAAACTGAGGTTGGACTCATGGTGACAGTGAACCCGCAAAAATAAATTCCTTGAATTTAGAATAGCCTTAATCCTTCCTCCTCCATCGCACATTCAGGTGCACATGGTCTGAAGCTGGCCTTTCCCGCAGAAACCTCGCCTCCTCTGGATAGCGTGGAGCAAAAGGGGTGGGCAATGCTACAACCCTATTCATCACATGAACCCTAGATCACTAATCATTAGTCTCACAGACTACAAACTCAGAACGCATTCGACATTTATGCATGTTCCCAAACCTTCCCGCTCTACTCAGTATCTTTAAACCCAGGCGTACTCACTGCGTGTGCATTGAATCATCGTCACAGTGACAAATAAAATATTATCAAAAAAATTCATTACATGTTTAATTTACTAGGTTTAATTATTTTTAATGAGACTATTAAAAGCACTCAATGAAAATGTAAAAAATCACAAGGCAGCGCTGATTAGTTAACAATCAAAGTAATTTTAATTTTCATGTATGTCGAAATGTAGAAATTTGCTGTAATTTAAAAATACACACAACCATCATTCGTTGTAATTTCAATCGTGCATGCATTATTTATATTTATACCGAAAACTATAATTATCTCATCATATGTAATCTTTTGATTTTGTATATTTAGCACCTCTGCGACTTAGAAATTAATGTGGAGACCGAATTACAACAATTTAATAGCCGTGTGTGTTAAGTGTTAACAATCACTATGCTAAACATAATTAAAATTAAATGCTGCCAAAACTATACATAATATATATTTTAGGAATTCAAAAACACTTTTTGAATTTGTAATCACGTTTTTAATGAAGGTTAATATAAAAATACACGCTTGCAAAATAATGGGACAATAAAAATCAGCATAAATATTATGGGATACAATTGTAATTATATTATTAATCAAAATTTCATCAGTATGTTGATAATACTTTCTCACAATTAATTATTACAATATTATTTATTTTATTCAGTGGTGTGGAGTTATTTCATGTTTGTATGGATTGTAAATTAATATTTTATCCCTCATTAAAACTTCGGTCTTTAGATAATAATTTCCATTTATTTTAAATATTATTCAATAAATTTTGTAAATAAAATCTAAATTTGTCAATTTTGTACTTTATAGGAACTGAATCCATCAATATATTTAAGAAATTTAATTCGGTGACAACCAAATGACTAAATAAAGCAAAGTGTGGAAATTTTTTTAACGCTTTCCAAATTTATATCGTTAAACATAAGTTCGGTTTACATACATTAAATTTGTGGAATAGTGTAGTGCTGAAAAAAAATATTTTTAGTAAAACCTTTGTATTTATTGAACAAAACCATTTTTTTAAATATATGGTAAAAATTCACATCGTGTTGATGTAAAACGATAAATCGAATTGTTCAATCAAACAATAGGCTACATAAAATGTGCTGCGATTCATTTGACATATAAAATTAATAAGCCATTACATATGTTAATATCAAACACATATAACGTGCAATGCATGCAAAACATAAATCACTTCCAAAGACGGACACATTCATGCTGATGTTTCCACTGTGCAGACGTCTAAAACATAAATAGCGACCTAATTCAGTCTCATAGTCCCAAAGATAAAATTGATCACTTATTTTATTTGAAATAATATATCTAATAATTGAGGTCGTGTTTATATTATGATAGTATCCTCATCCCTCATTTATGTGATAAAATGGTGTTCAGGTTACCATATGAATTAAAATCGTGTAAATCAAAGCTACGGTCTAAAAAGAGATGCTTCTTGGTGTTATTAAAATTTGCTTTGAATATTTAACACCATAATTGAATGCCCCAAAAGCTCAAAAATGTTTATGGTGAAGTGGTAACAGTCGGCATATGCTATTATTGATTCCAGATATTGAAATCGGGCAATAGAAGCTTAAGGGATGAACCGAGAGCAGAACGACCTTTGAATAAATTTTGGTAACGATGCACTAAAATCCCTAATCGAATCAGATTCACGGCAAACAAGCTTAGCTTTCTCGACAACACAACCTAGTGGAGATCGTGGAGCGCCGGGAATACATTTTTCCCCAAAATTAGAGGGAGTGGCCACAAGGTTTCCGTGTCCAACCGGTCCGAATTTTTTAATAGCATTATGATAATATATGACGAAAAAATCAATGCCTTTCTCAAAATTGCCCCCAACTTCAATGCCTAAGCCCGGATTGACTGGATAAAATACAGTGTAACGTGGAGAGAAAAACGGATTGGAAAATCCCCAACCTAAAGGATGGGGTTGCCGTGCAAGCCTGTCAATTTCCATTTTAAGATATGATTAGCATTCCTTAGTATCGAGTGTCGATGATCGAACACACTCGAAGCACCATAACAATTCAGTTATAAGAGCAGAAGCAATTACCATAAAAAAAAATCCATAACAACTATGCAATGAAATTGGCTTCCAGAAAGATCGCTGCAAGAGAAGGGGAGCATTAAGCCGAGTATAAACGAGATCAGAAGAAATAATCATGACTGAAAAATACCGCAGTCAACTGAAAACAATACAAAATGAATGATGGTATCAAAAACAGTCTCTCGGACTATTTTAAATCGAAACCACCTAATTTTTCAAAGAATAAAAACTTTGCCCAATAGATAGAGGAAGGTTTTAAATATTGATGGCGATTATTTTGTAGAATAAAGAAATTAATGATAATAAAGCTTTTGATCCATGCCTGAAATTATTTGAATGCAAAACCATATAAAATGAGGAATGAGGATATATTAATTTTGATACATATATATTATATTTCTTTATGATGCCACACATAAGGCACATGTGTGATTTATGGATTTTAATTAATTGTTTTATACATAGATCGTTTTAAAAATAAATACAGAGAATCTAGTTAAAAAATGTAACGATGATCGGTTGAAAATTATAGCAGTTTAATCGATATTTAAAGAGTGGAAGAATAACAATGATAGATATGAAGCTTCATCATAAAAAAGCATTAAAGATGACCCTCGACTTCACAGGCGAGATATGTAAATTAATTGTTGAACTATTTGAACTCGAATACGAGTTAAATCAGTGATATTTTAAAAAAAAATGCCGAATACAATTGTTTATATAAAACCCAATCTAAAAAATAAAATCTATAAAGGTATAAATCAGTCTCTTATTAATAATAAAACTGAATTTTAAGATACGGAATACAAGACGTTAATGATATTTAAATAATACAATTCTACATTCATCGACAAAATGTAAAATATGTCATTGATATATTGGGTATGTGAATACGTGTGATACAAAAGGATCTTGAATACGTTACGATTTGTGGAAAGGCGTCTTTACACGTGTGATACGATAGCCGAGAGCTGTGGAAAGGCGTCTTTACACGTGTGATACGATAATCCCAAGCGTGCCAAGCAGTAATATCGACACCAAAGCGGAATATCCATGGTTCTAAGCTCATGCTCTGTATTTGATGAAATCGACTGGTACTATGAGCTGCCCCGACTCAAACAAACCATCACAGGAGACATCTACCGAAAGCAATAGATGCGTTTAAGCCGAGCATTGACGGAAAAGCGACCATAATATCCCCAAAGACACAACGAGGTGATTTTGCAGCATAACAACGCCAGGTCGCATCGGCATCATCCAAAACCTACCTGGAAACGATAAAACAACAAGTTTTATCCCACCCGTCGTACTTTACCGATATTTCTCCTTCTGATTACCACTTTCCGATCGATAACTAATGGCCTGGCTAAGCAGCACAAAATGTGTCGATTCTTGGATAGTCCCAAAAGATGTGTCGCGTTATCGACGCGGAATTCAAATACTGCCAAAAAGATACGCAAAAATAGCGGTTAACTATGGTTAATACTTTAATTGGCTGTTTTAAAATAAAGGATTTATCGTCACGAAAAGCAGTGAGAATTTATTCACATACCCATTAGCATTTCAGATATTTCAGCTTTAATTTCTGTCACATAAATTATTCGATGAAATTCCAATGCTGTGCAATTTTCTCATGAAACTTTCTTGACCCAATTAAATCCGGCTAATTATACTTCTTCATCGCACTCGATAGCGATATTTATAAATCTGAGTACCACTTTCTAACGAGAACTCGGCGACAAAGTCAATGCTAAATTTGACTATTGCATATTGGCTTAACCAACTGAAGTATTAATACTCCTTACATGCATTTGCCTGTATTTCCACATATGGAACACATAATTATTTATATATCCTACAATTTTCCATAAGATAGTGTAACCACTGTTGAATATATTTAAGCGAAAATTGCTTTAATCTCAGAGTAACCTAAAGCTCGAACCTGGAAATATCAATTCCCCCAATTGAATTTAAATCAACGAACATTGCATGCTAAATTATATAAGTATTATTGCAACGCCGACGAGTGCGGATTCAATTATAAAAATGATACTCAAGATATCATCGAAGATATTTGTCGTTTAGCCATCAATTCACCGAAATTGTGCATTTTAATGCCTTTAGACTTTTTCCCTTGGGGCTATCTTAAATCTAACCTGCTATGTTAGATTGAAGGGAGTACTAGCTTTAAAATTTGACTCCGAGTTATCAAAGAATCAGAGTGTGCGTTCCCGTGAACCTTTTCTTGAAGCAATGCTATACTGCGCGATGGATCGTTCTATAGACTGGCATTAAATTTTGTGTTAAATTTGGGAAGTCTTTGGTCTAAACTTTGGCAGAAATTGCTTGTGCCATATCACAAGTTCTCCGATGGCACAAATCTTTTAAGGTTGCCGACAAACCCTGCAGTGACGCGTGAGTCTGATTGAACTCTGATCGAAAGTTGAACCTTCAATGGATAGCAAAAACTCTAAACATGACGAAAACAACCGTTTATCGCAATGTAACAAAAGATTTTAATACAATGGACACATGGAAACTTCATCATGGCATCATGTCAAGATTCAACGATTTCCTGGCCAGAACCAAAGGCCCCATTAGTTACTCAGCCTCCCTACTGTGCTGACCTGACTTCCTCAAACTATTTTTTGTTTCTTTGCTTAAAAGTTCTGAAAGGGAAACATTAAAATCACCCAAGCTCATATTACAGCTCATATAATATTTCAATCAAACAATGAGCATAAATCATGTCGTTTAATCCCAATCAATACTGTCACACTCGATTGTACATACATACGAATATTGTGTTATATGTTTTTGATTTAAAATAGAAACAGGTATCCGAGCGCGTCTTAAAACTTACATATGGTTTAGATTTGGGTCAATTTAATGGCAAATTTCTCAGGTCGGTTTTAGATCACGAATTATTTTGAGCGATGGATTAAATCTTCTGAGAATATAAATGAGTCAGATAGGTCTTTAACCAGCAATTGATTTTATTGAAATGATTGACGATCGCTGAACAAAAATCAATACTAGCGTTCAATGTTTGCATTCCATCTAAAATCAGAGCAGTTACTCAAAACTAAAAATAACCATAGTTAGTCCTATTGAGGACTAACAAGGTATTGACTTTAGAATTGTAATGCATTTTTAAATTATATGAGAATAAAAAGTTTAGTAAATACATAATCATGGATTCTAAATATTAATAAATTTAAATGGCTATTTTCTCAATGGTAACAAATAGAATAAGCTTTTAAAAAATATGCCGGTGACGCTTCTAGAAGAGGTCGGCGTTCTAATTTCTAAACAGACGTTATACATAGGACACATCACAGTGATCGTGGAACGATAAAAAATAACAAAATCGAAGCGAACATATCTTAAAAACATCAGGAAAATAAGAAGGAAATAAAAACAACAATACAATCTTGGTAAAATCGTAGGTCGCTGCCGTGAACAAATGTCATCAAGAAGGGGACAAGTAGTGATTCGCTGATCCGCGCAGTCGTTTTAGAGTAGGAAGCTGCCTGGGGACGATACCTGTCTGCCACAGAGAGCCGCTGCTGCAGCTAAATCGACAAGCACAAACACAAGACCGACACTCGGCCTCAAAACGACAGACGGCATGAAATTTCAACCGACGATCTTAACGTCCACCCTTCCGTCCATAGCCGACTAACAAAATTCGTAACGAAATTCGTGAGTCGTTCATAAATAACAACTGCTAGCAACGTGAATTTTTTATCTCTTCGTTAAATTATAATTTCGATTATTTTAAAGCAAATATTCCAATTTAAAAAAATATATAAATAAAGACGCAAAACATTTATATTTTCGTCATCCAGCATTATTATCAATTTTAAAAGATTTATCAAATACATAGTTTTATATATTTACAGTTGTCTATCGTCTGTTAATATTATTGTTAATGCGGTTTGAATACAATTAGAAAAAATGCTCTTGTATCACCCAAATAAAAATCGATGATCATCGCTTCAAATATACTTTTTATTTTTATTCGTGCGATTGCAGAGTTCTCATCAAAATAAAATACGCTTAAAAATTATATCTGGGTTTTTAAAATTTAAAAAAAGTTGTTGAAATATGCACACGAAGAAGAAGAAGAACATGGGAAATATGACAGGATTGAATTTGACAGTTTTCATCTATTGACAATTTGAATCAATGACAACAGCTCAAATTTATATTATAGGTTTTTATTAATAATGCTTTTATTGCTGATAATATTTAAAAAATACGAATCGATTTCATATCCCATGAATATTTGTGGCATTACATTGAAGTTAAAAGGTCTCAGAAAAATATTTCATCTGCGTCTTTTGGCAAAAGTTTTGCTTGTTTTTATGCTATAAATTTATACTGTATTATTATAAAAAAAGTTATACAAAACTTAATGAACTATAAAATGTAATTGACGATATATATAAGGGTGGGATATAATCAGGGATCTTATATGACTTCGATGTATTAAAGGTCAATTTGTACAAGAAGTATGTAAAATAAATAGAAAACTATAAATTATACGGATATTAAACCAATAAAGACAAGAAATTAATTAAAACATATTTATAATAATGGCTTTATTTTTTACAATAGATACAATAAAGTACTAAACAATTAACATATCATATACATACATACGTTAAAACGTTATCGATGACAACAAAAGCATTTGTGATTATTAAGTACATTTTAACTTTATTAAACATGTATAACGATCGACGCTTTTGCTGTGAAAATCCTATAAATTAAATTATCATATTGCTCAAGTGTCTTCTTAAAACAATTACTCAGCATGAGGGGTATATTTTGTAAATTGAGTCATAACGAATGTGGGAATAAAATGTCTGTAAAAATCATATATTTGTATATACATTGCTTTATTTTATCACATATCGAGCACACCAATATTACTATCTAATTAGATTTTTATTAATAAAAGTTTTGATATTAAATTATTACAATAGATAATAGGAGTTATTTTCTCTAAATTATCATTTTCATATCTCTAGTTGAAAAAAAACATGAGGTTAAATGTTGATACAGGTAACCCTCGTAGATCACACGGGAGACGTTCATACATACATTTTCCATTGCAAAAAATATATACACCAAACATTTGGATTACAATATTCATCTTTTAGACTTGATCTGAATTTTGTACATATTTGTCCCGCAGATGAAAACGCTCATTAAACTTATTCAAGTCGCACTTTTAATTTCATGAAATTGTTCAAGCATTTTTATTTCCAAACTCGTCTTTTATATATTTTTGAAGATCTTATTTTACATATTAATATATTAAATTCGTTATGCTGTATGTTACCGGGAGTTAGGGATTACCAAACCATCATTATATCCATCTTCCTCGTCATTAGAAATATTACCAAGTAAATCACTAATGTCTTCTTCAACATGCGACACGGTTTGTATTTATAGAACTTTAGCCACAGTCAATTGCATCTTATGTGCTAAATATAATTGATGCATTACACTGCTAAGTTTTCTAGCTTTCTTCATAACGAAAGCCCAATCAGTAGTCATCGAAACCCTAGTAACTTCATTCCATTTTTCTAATAGCTTTTGTAATATTAAATTGTTTCTATAAACTCGCATGGCATCTTATGTATTATTTTTGATGATTTGAATATTAACTCCGCACTCGTCAGGGTCGCAATAAACGTGGATTACCTGTATTCAAAGTGATAAATTGCACACGAAAGGCCAATACAAAATATTCTGAAAGAGCACTCGTTGCAAATCGAGTACCAAATAGTAACTGTAAATCTATATATCTGAGAAAGAAGTATGAAATATAAGTGCTAATAAATTTAATTGACGATTATCTAGTGCGGTTTGCAAGAAGTTTTTGATTTAGCACAATATGCATACATACTTCCGAATTTAATATTAAATTATATTTAAAAATTTACATGTAAATCATTTATAAAAATATACATACACATTTTAATTTATATTCTACGACCTTTTTTAGATACAGATCAGCTCGATAACGCTCAATAGAAACGATATTACACATGGTGAATGTTATTTTTCGCTTTTCAAAAACATTTCAATAATACTATATTATGAAAACAAGTTGTCAGGTGCAATTTTAAGGCATTACGAAAGCAATAAATTTAATTACACACTAAAATGTACATGGAGATTCGACCGAAATGCGTTCCAAGAGCACTCTCTCGACGACTTTTCAATTTATTTCTTTGCCAATCTCGAATAAATCTCACTTTTGATTCGTAGTAATTCATATTCTTAACGTTTTAAGATACAAGAGATAATAGTTTTTAATTTTTAAGAACCACTTAATATAATAAGCGTTGCGCTTCTCAGTCGTATAATAATAGTAACAATTTATTCATTTTAAATAGATATTTCCATTAACTATCAAGTATTTTAGAATCGCTTAGAGCCACGTAACAATATATAAAAATAAAAAAATGTATATCTATAATCGGCGTTCGAAATAATTGTCAATTTTAAGGCATTACAAAAAAGGTCCCGAAACTAACGGCAGGAGATGATTTTCCAAATTATTAATATCTTGCAATAATTTTACGTGCAATTTTAAATAGATCTTGATTTTGAAAACATATATTATTCCCCATGTAGGTAAATTTTAGACGATATATCAAATAGTGTTTGTTTGACACAATTAGTTTAATCCGTACTAGGAAATAGCATTTATAATAATCAAAGCAAAATGGACATCGAAGCTTTGACTAGTTTCTATAATTATAAATATATTTGAAGCACTTTAGTTTTAATCCTAATTATTAAATCTATTCCTTTAATATAGGCTTCTTTTACCTGACATAATATAACTTTAAAATAAAAATACCTAGCTACTATCGAAGATTTTATAAATGTATGACTATAAATACACATAAGGGTATTTCCCAGTAAATTGGACAAATCATTGTCTCTGCAAACACCAAAGTTTATGGGAATAAATAAAATTTTAAATTAACAAGGTAGATAGCTATCTATTCCTTTAATAAGATTTGATCAATATATAAGCAACTCCCTTAGGACGGCTTGCCCAGTTTACTGAGAAATGCCCATATATATATGACTTCAAGACAAATTATATATTATATATTATATAAGCTCTAGCAAGTATGCTAAATTTTATTTCGACACACATTAGAATATAGCTGGTTTTAATTTAAGAAGACTCTTTAATTCTACAGCAAAATATGCCATTTTTATGTTGATAATACTTGTAAATTTCTTATTATTTAGATCAAAATAAATGGAAATGATGTTATTTTTTGGACGCTTAGTAATGCAATACACTTTCGATATTTGCCGTTTCGCATGAATCAATCTCACACTAGCATAGCAGATATTGGGTTGAATCTCATTATTTTTGATAGAAGTATCCAGAAGAAACTTGTAACGGCACACAAAGCAACACCACCCCAGCCAAGATCGAGAGACCATGACGTTGTAAATATTCTCGCCCCTAAAAGCTCTTGAGCTATGCTCATACCCCGCTGACCGCCAATCACACCGTCTATGGTACCATCCCCCTCGCTTTCCAGACGAGGTTTTCCCTGCTGTCTCTTGAAATGAATGATCATCAGAGTGAAAAGAGCGAAGAGCGCTGGAAAATAATAATGCAAACGTTAAATCTATTAATTTTTTGAAAATCAATGTATACAAGGTGCATCCCAAAAGTCATGAAACATATTGTTTTGCCACATCCCTACTGGTGACAATGTATTCAAACCGATTGAGTTAGATTGGGAGGATCCTTAGCTTTACAGTACGCCATAGTTTAGTCTGCTTCGAGCATCAATAGAATCAGAATAATGAAACTCACGAATTGCTCAAACAAGCTTTTGAAACGCCAGAGTGGTGAAAGGCACACATCGGTGTCCTCAAAACTGAAAAAGGCCAGGATGAGCGAATCCAAAATTGAAAACAATGTTGATTATTTTTTTCGATGCCATGGGTGTGTTCCACAAAGAGTTTGTACTTCGAGAACAGATCGTTAACGTTGCCTATTACGTGGATATTCTAGGAAGATTGAGGAAAGGGGACTACCTGGGCGCTGGAATCATGACAATGCTCCCAGTCACTTGTGTCTACGCGTCCGTATGTTTTTGGCAAAACACAATGTGGTAACGCTACTGCAGCTACGCTACAGTCCCCAACCTAGCTCCGGCTGACTTTTTATTCACGAGGTTTTTGATCCGGGTGAGTTTTAGACTCCACAATGCCCACCCATAAAATCCCAGGTGGGAAGGACAACCCTACGTCCGTAGGCAACGATCAAACTCCTAGGGTAAACCTCATCGATTTGCTCATTAAACGCTGCTGAGGTAGTCCAGCAAACATTAGTTGGATACGCAGCTCATCCTGTGCCGCATACCTATAAAAGGAAATGTGGAACTGCTGATTACAGAAGTAAGTGGAATTAAAGAGGGCGTACCGGGCATGGGAAAGTTCGTAGAAAAAATATACAAATACTTATGGAGTGTACTCTGAAGAATATTATCAAATTGTACCGGCATCTTCAATAAATCGTTTGAAAAATATATATTTCATGACTTTTGGGATATGTATTAAATAAAAATTCACCTGCTAATAAATACATGACGCCGGTCACAAGAACAGCACTTATTTGATGCTTGCATACTCCAAACGCTCCGACGAGAGCCGCACTCCCGAGCACTATTAAGCATACCAACGCACACGATATTGATAGATTCTGCATTCCTAAAAAAAAACATGATTTATGAATTTGCATATTTGATAAATTAACCATTGTCTGTTCTGTAATGACTGACTATGTTGCCAGTCTGCTCTGGGTTCTTCTCCCCTAGCTCCTTCGGTACCGCCTGCTAAATAATTGATGCAGAAATGTGCTTTTGGGAATCCTACTCTCGATAACAGTATAATTTCCTCGTCTGAAATCAAAACACCGTCTAATAAAATAAAAATATTTAATACAAAACGTGTATAATTTTCAGATTTAATTTACCTGTGAGGGTGACACACAGCGTCCATATACCGCCGTTCATCGGGACCAAAAATGTATTCCTTATGGTTCTATCCTTCTGGTTTTTATTGATCACCTGAAATTTATAACGAAATGCATTATTACAAAAGAGTAAAAATATAATTTGATACATTTGCAATTTCGCCATATGAGTTCTATCTTTTCCTATTCTCATTTGATTATTCCATAGCGTCATTTCATTCATACAATGCTTTATGGCAGTACTCCTTGATCACTGCAGTATATTTCTCCCATACAAGAAAAGATAAAATGCGTGAAGATTCACACGGTAGAAGTGAAACTTCTTTGGTCCTAGGAAAAGCTGGTTTTATACATATTTTTTTATTTGTAAAGACAAAATTGTTAGTTAAAAGATGTGGCTGTGTACTGTGTAATATATAATAAAATAGGCTTGCTACTGGTGCAGTGATTGCTTTATGACACTTCTGACACCAATGTAGCGTGGTGGAACGGTATGCATATGTGCGTCTACCGACAGTACCCGAAAGACGCACATATGAGTAGTCCGACTATCTATTCTAACTTGTGATAGAAATAAAAGATTGCGGAGCTCTGGTATAATGAAACCCGATGATAACCACCATAAACGACCATAAACAGTAATAACCTTCCCCGCATATAACGTGTTAAGATGCTTATAAAATCGATAATTTGCATTGCATCAATGTTGAATCATGCATTGTTATCTTATCGCGAATACATAAAATATTACGACGCTCATAATCTTATTATTCATCGATTGTATTCTTGTATACATGTACATAAAATACCGGAATAATAAGGCCCGATCCACACTATGGTGCCGGTAACGGTTCGATCTCGCTCTCGGTCTTGGTCCGGTCAAAAATTCTCATACAAAAAACTGGATTGGAACGATCCGATAGTGTGAATACTCTGAGGCCCGATCCACACTATGGTGCCAGTAACGGTTCGATCCCGCTCCAGTCTCGGTTCGATCAAATCTCGCTGTGTCCACACTACTAATCTCATAACGGCACGGGCACGGTTCGATCTCGCTCCGATCAAATTTCGCTGTGTCAACACTACTAGTCTCATAATCAGTCTGTCTCGATCCACGGTCGAGGTAGAACGTTTATAAATTTAACTCGTAACAAAATAGCGTTTAATTTTTCGGTATACGAACTAGCGATAATAGCACATTTTTTTAATGAAGATACAAATAAAAAACAATTGCAACGAAGAAAAAGAATGTGGATACGTATGATTCATGACTAGAGATACGTGTTTTTAGCATCTATTTTTTTAACCTTTTAACTGCCACTGACTCATTAGCGCGTACAAATGCGACGCGCCGGTGAGTCGTTGGCATTTAACTGGTTAAAAAATAGCATTTTTATTCTTGAATTTAGCGGGAATGCAAAAATGGCATTTTATGTCATCTCCATGACTTCTTTCTTCATATCTGCTCCACATAATGGAATATAAGTTCTTCTTAATTGATCTGCACATGAAAAATCACTCGATCGCAAATCACATATTGCCGAAAATATTATTTCACCGCAGGATGGTTCAACTTTTCCGGGGAAAGTTGGCTTTGAGGCACGTGCAAACGGTTTTTTTTGTGAATTTCGATTTTTCTTGTCTTCTATCTATTATATTTGTTATGGTCGATTGACGAGTATTACTTGTGGCATGTGTCAAAGCTTTCTTCTTGTGTCCATTCACATATTATATTAGTGTTTGGCATCATAGACCATAGATAAGAGTCGAGCAAAGAGTCAGCGAGGATTGTCTTAGTAATTTTTCAAGATTAACGATATTTGGAAAAAATATTCAGCAGTTTTAACCTTTTAACTGCCAATGACTCATCAGCGCATCAGGCAGTTAAAAGGTTAATAAAATTTCGCATCTAAGTTTTAACATTTTCACAACAATTACGCATTTATCGCTTCTATATCGCATTTATCGCAAAACGCGATAATCACGTATCTCTACTAATGACCCATGACATTGGTAAGTTATGACTAATGACAGTTCCGATCTCGCTCCGGTCAAATATTCTTTCGTACAAACCGGTACCGGAGCGATATCAGAGTGGAACTGGGGTGAGACGATAGTGTGAATACTCCCATTGTTTCTCGTGCAAGAATATTTGATCGGACCGAGACCGGAGCGAGATCGAACCGTTACTGGCACCATAGTGTGAATTAGACCCAATCTGTCTCGATCCATGGTCGGTGTAGGACGACTTTTAAATTTATCAGATAAATTTGACTCGGCAAAAACTGGCATTTAATTTTTCAATTGAAGAATTAGCGATAATAGCTATTATTTTGAATAAACAGGATACAAATAAAATAAATTACAATGTAAAATAAAAAAAAATAAGTATATGGATACATCCCAATTTATTAACGAAAAAAAAGAAGGCGAATATCACACTTTATAACGTCATTTGATAGACGACGAAGACAAATTTTTACAATATTGTCGAATGGACATTTGGAAATAAGTAAAAAAAATATATTCAATTTACTACATTTTACTTTGTATGTAAAATATTTTTTAAGTGCCAAATAGTCAACTATTCTTTTAAAATTTTCGTCAATTTTACCATACACACTTTTTTCTCAAAAAAAAACGCTTCTAGAAAAGTTGGCAAAAATAATTATAGTGTAATTATCTATTATTTATAATCAAATTCTATAAATTATACGCGTAATACAAACCTTTTTAAGAATTCCACGATTTATTGACAGCCATAATTAGATAAAAAACGTAACATTTCGCTGCACGACCGATGATATTGGTACGTATGACTCACGACTCATAACATCGGTGTTGTGCTAATGAGGTCATGACTCATGACAGCTCCGATCTCGCTCCAGTCAAATATTCTTTCGGACGAACCGGTACCGGCGCGATATCGGATCGGAACTGGAGCGATACGATAGTGTGAATACTCCCATTGTTTCTCGTGTAAGAATATTTGATCGAACCGAGACTGGAGCGAGATCGAACCGTTACTGGCACCATAGTGTGGATCGGGCCTGATTGTTTCTTGTGTAAGAATATTTGATCGGACCGAGATCGGAGCGAGATCGAACCGTTACTGGCACCATAGTGTGGATCGGGCCTAAGGCCCGATCCACACTACGGTGCCGTTAACGGTTCGATCTCGCTCCGATCTCGGTTCGATCTCGCTCCGATCCCGGTCTGATCAAATATTCTTACACAAGAAACAATCAGAGTATTCACACTATCTAAACGGAATTGGAACGATTTAGAAGAAGAAACAGAAAGACGTGACATGCCTGAATGAGCCCCGAATAAAATTTGCATATGAATTTAGAACAATAAAACGTTTCGTGAGCAAAGGATATATATTTATATCTGAATATATTCCTCGGAAAACCGATATCCTTTGTCATAGTGCCAGTTGACAATTTTGAGCAATGCGATCACGCTATATTTAAACGTCTTCTGTACCGAATATTTACATTTTAAATTGAATTAAATACGGTCCTGGGAGAATAATTGTAGAGCGATATCGTATCCTGTCACTGAAGAGTAAATACACATAGAAACATATCGAAGAATGTAAGCGATGTCGTGACGCATGTGTTAGAAGAAATCCCAAACGATTAACAAATTTATTATAATATGAAAATGAATCACCACCCACTTATGCTGTTCAAAGATTTTCCAAATTAATTATATTAAGTGAATGCGTAATTTACACAGGGGCTACAGGGGCATATCCCTTTTGAATATTGGATATAAATTATTTGCAAGAGCTCTGATCGGTCGGCTGTCTCCCATCGTGGACGGACTTCTCGGGGAGTATCAATGCGGTTTCAGACCGGGCAGGTCCACTGTGGACCAATTATTTAGTGTGCGAATATTCTCTGAAAAAATGTGGGAATACGGTGTTGATTTCCACCACATATTTATTGATTTTTGCAAGGCCTACGACAGCGTCAACCGGGAAAAACTTTGGAGGACCATGTTGGAGATGGGAATCCCGAGTAAGCTGGTGAGGCTGTCGAAGATGTGTGTGTCCGGTTCTGTCAGTGTAGTTCGCTCCAACGGTGCCCTGTCCGAACCTTTCGAGGTAACGACGGGAGTTAGACAGGGGGATGCCCTCTCCCCATTACTCTTTAATATTGCGTTGGAGGCAATTATGAGGGAGACTGGCAGATCGGGACACGCAGATCCATGGAGTGATAATGTGATGCATTTGGCCTTTGCTGACGACATCGACGTCGTGGCTAAATCGAGATCGGAAGCTCTGGCGGCGCTTACGTCTATCGACGGGGCTGCTGCTAATTTCGGCATGAAAATTAACTATGATAAAACGAAACATATGATGGTATCGAGGGTGAATCCTGGGGGTTACACCTCCGTGAGTAGTAGTAGTGTAAATATTGAAAGGGTCCAAGAGTTCAAATACCTTGGATCCGTCCTCACGGAGAAGAATTCAGTGAACAACGAAATAACCTCCAGGATTCAAAACGGTAATCGGTGCTACCATGGCCTGAAAAATATACTGGGGAACAAATCACTATCGGCGAGAACAAAGATAAAAATTTATAAAACACTAATAAGGCCGGTAGTGGTTTACGGCGGGGAAGCATGGACCATGACCATCCGCGACGCGAATCGCCTGGAGAGGTTCGAGAGAAAAATACTAAGAAAAATTTTCGGACCCCTCCGGGACGAGACCTCTGGCGCCGAAGTCATGAGGTCAAATCGTGAGGTCATGGACATTTATGGCGAAGCGTCAATAACAAGCTTCGTCAGAACCCGCCGGCTCCGATGGGCAGGCCATGTGGCACGGATGCCGTCGAATAGAGTCCCTCGAGCCATTTTGAATTCGGGGCCGAATGGCAGTAGACCCGTCGGAAGACCTCGTCTACGCTGGGCTGATCAGATCAGAAAAGACGCCGCACGTCTGGGCCTGGGAAATTGGAGGGAGGAGGCCCAGGACAGACGAAAATGGCGGCAAGCGTTGTCGGTGGCCGAGGCTCTCTTATAGGGCTGCAGGAGCCACCAAAAGTAAAGTAAGTAAAGTAAAGTAAGAATGCGTAATTTGGAAGGTGAAGTCTAAGTGTTGTCTCAAACGCACACACCAGAGAGATCTTAACCCTTCCTCCCCTGTCCTGAGTCCTGAGATTCGGCCAGGGATCTATGTTACAATACATGTTAGTGAATCAATGATACTATTGAAATTTGCTAATATAATATCTTGGCGTTTATGAAAATGAACAAACAATGATCGAAATGATCAAATTACAAAAATATGTCAGTGTGAAACGGTGTGTGTGTGTGTGTGTGTGTGTGTGTGAAAAAGAAGAAGAAATCTGTCCTCCACAACATTGCCATCCCGCTTCAGTTAATTATAAAAGTTCATTGCGTGATTTTCGAACTACCAATACTTAAGAAGAGCATAATTTGCGAATTCCCGATTTTGATTAAATTTGGTTTGGATTCCATAGTTGGGCGTCGATGAAAGAGGAATGTCGAGGAACTGTTCGAATAGAGCCCGGATGGAACTGCCTGGACGATTCGACAGTGAAAATCAGTGGGAGCCATGGATGACGAAGTATAGCGTAGGAGCACGGACGACACCACCCCGCACTATGGCGTCAGGTCTCATAGTTGCGTTTATTAAATTGTAACGTGGACGAATTATCTTTCCCATGCAATAGCGCTGTTAATCTGAACAGATTTAATTCGCCAGATATTCCGTCTCACTTTAGGTGCAATGTGTTATTTTAACAACGCCATCTTGTGTAACGCTGTTAAAAAAACGGCGCGTAGTCGTTTGGGTGGTAACGCGCAGGAGGCGGGAGTCGGTAAGAGTCGTCGGTTAACCTTGGCTGCGGGAGGACGTCCTTCCCGCAGCCAGATCTCTTTCTCTCTCATATTGAATAAAGAGTTATCTAGAGAAGAAGTCTTTCTATCCGACACCCATCCACCCCCATCCATCCATCCGCACGACATCATGGCCCAAAAGAAGAACGGACCCATGCGCTAGCGCAGCCATTCCGACGAGCGCGTGGGAGCGAGGAGACAGGAGCTTTGCCCCGAGAGCATCCCCACTCCTTCGTTACAAAATCAATTAGTGATTTTTTAATCCACTTGTTAATAATCACTCGAAGATATATAAGAAGAAGAGAAGAAGCTTGTTATTAATATTGCTATTAATTGAATTATTTGGAAAAGATTAAAAACAAGTTTTTTCTTGGGACATTTTAATATTATTTTTAAGAGTTTATTGAAAATTAATTGTACTATAGCTTGGAACTTGCCAACTGAATTCTGGCTCCCGTTTAGTCATAAAAAGAGCGCGCGGCTAACGGCGGTTTGACATTAACAATTGAATCAAATCAAAAACAAAGAAATTTATACTGAATAATTAAAAAGGCTCAAACAATTTACAATTTTTTTGTTGGGCCCAATTTATATTTTATCGCTTAACAGTCTCCATTGTTAAGTCACTTTCATTTTTACCCATAACATACAAATTCGATCAACACATGAATACCATAAAAACACACTTAACCCATAATATTATTTGAAAATCTTGCGAGTTTGAAGGTCAAACAGCAACTCCTAAGCGACTTCATGACGTCAAATAGGCACGCGAATCCCTAAATGTCCATCACATTTATATTGTCTTTTTGCAAAGTGTGCCACGGACCGATACAATTATCATGAACTTTATTCACCAACTTTGCCATTTGTGGTATTTGGACTAGATGATAAACGAACATAACGACCGGTTAATCCGCACAAATTGACATCATAGAAGTGGTCGCGATCTCCAATTATATATTCATTAATTCGGTCGGGAGATGTTAAGTTCAAAGGTAGATGTAAATCAATGTTTAGGCGTAAATAAGGCTTAATCTTTCCTAGGTAAACTTATACAATTGTACAATAGAGGCATTGGATGCATTCAACCCTTCTATAACGTCGTGATAGGGACCACGCCATAGAAACAAAACGCCTTAAAAAGTTAGACGCATCTACAAATATTGTACGTGTTTAGTTTGTTAATAAGAGCAATTGACTAACACGCGCGAAAGGGTATTGATCTTACGTATTTTACCCATTGCTTATGTAAAAAGACGCCACAAACGAAGTAGACGCTATAGAAGAGTTGACTGTAAAACTCCTGGAGAAAACTATAGCGTATAGGATGAATACTGCTCTTGATGGAGACTGTCCACTATCCGGAAAACAGTTAGAAACGCGTATTATTATTTCATATATAATTATTTCATGAACGCTGATCACGTTCTGTGGTCGTATTTAGGCATGTCGGCCGAGAGAGAGAGGTGCTCCTATGCCGTATCAGAGGTCCTTTTTCTGGACCGCTTGGCCACAGGAACTTGGTGGCTAGCCTCGGTGCCTTTTCAGCGTTAAAGGCCTTCTGTCATAGTTTTGGAGTCAAATGCGCCTTGGATGGATATTATTTTTAGTATCCGTTCTATACTATAACATGTCACTACGGGTTGACCATATAATTGTATCAACCTAGGTGTGAATAATAAAAAAACAAATAAAGATGCAGAGAGTAGTTAGTAGATTAAATATTATATGTATTTTTATGAATTAAAAACATTTCGTTCAAAATCCAAAATAAAATATTTTTTAACAATAATTTCAACAACAATTTGCATCAAAATGCAATTTTTTTTATAGAAAAAGGCGTTATAAAAACAATGTTAAAGGTGAAAATAATTTCCCTCCTTAAAATATCGTTTGTTATATAAGAAAATACATTGCTTGATGAAGTCTTCTTTCCTATGCAGAAAATATAAAACGCTCTGGAGAAAAGTCTTCATTGTATTGTATAATTTTGAATACGGCGCTGAGTCGTTAATTATGATTTATAGACGGTCATTTAAGTATAACCGCGAAGGGTTGAAGGAAGTCGTTTCCCGTTATAAATGACAACATTAATTACCATTTGTGAGACCTTGTTGGCTTTCCCAGACTACAAGTAGTTCTTTTCAGACGAAAATAATCATGCAAAATTATTTTTGTATTCCATGTGAAATTCTTCCGTGCAACGCACCAGTTAGGGAAAACTCGCTTAATCTAGGATTGCGCTATTTTATGCGCAATGAAGTTATCAGTCATCAGTTATAAGGGTGGAATAATTAATGGATATTTGACCGTGAGATGTTTTTTAAATAGTTCATTATAAATTATTTAAACTCAGGGGAGCTTATTGAGCGTATTGTGTGTGTAAAAACCATTTATTGGGATTAACCTCCTATGATATGTATTTGGTACATCATGTGAAACTCTGAACTCTGTATCTATTAGGTTGTCCTGACATGGTTGAAGAAAACCCGCAATATATTGTTCGTTAAATAGTTAACAAGCTAGAAATTCCACGAACATTAAGTACTAAAAGAGGACGGAGTGGCCACAAAGCCGGTGTATCCAATCGGTCCGTTTTTCGGACCGCTGACATAAGGAATTAACGCCTGGCGATCATATCTACAGAACTTAATATATAGTATAAAATACAGAGACGGAAAACGGACAGAGTCAATCAGTGTTGATTAATGTAAAATATAATAAAAACCATGCGCAACTTTCGACTGGTATTCTTCGTTTTGCGACCCAAATCCAGTTGCACTTGTGGTCTGCTTTGCCACCCCCAGCCCTAAAGCCTGGCTTAAACACAAAAAAAGATTGTTTTTGTGTATGTTTGATGACTGCAATGAATCTTTCGTGTTGATTTGTTCAAAATAAATTAAACGTGCACGATATGAGGTCATCTCTGAATGTAAGTAAGCCATAGCCACCCGATTTTGGGTCGCGACCCATTGCTTAATAACCCCTGATTGTTGTTGATGAAATACACACGGTACCATATTTTCAGAATCCAGGACCAGAGACAGCCATTACGCCTTCGCAATCTCCGGCCCTGAGCCTCAAATAAATCCCGTTCGTGGTAAAACCAAGTGACAGGGATGGATTAAGTCATTACATGACGTGGCAAATTTTTGCCACCCCAAAGTTTGGCGACAAAGGCCCAAATCCGTTTTAGTAAGATGTTATTTATATCGCCAACCATTCCCATCGTAATCATGCTTTTGACAGGACTTGTCAAATTTGATTCTGTAGGTTTGTTGTCAACCCAAATCCCCCGAGAGCGCGATGAGATTAAGACCACATGCTGGATAAATTATTAATTTATACGATACTAGAAACATTGCTATAACATTTGGTATATTTATCGTTAGCAATTATTGGAAGGTTTTTTCATTAATCCAATAAAATCATAAATATCCATTTGAATTAACTTTATTATAACAAAAACGTTTGTATAGTGCTGAAAAACAGTTCAGTCGTTATGACTCAAAATCGTTCTCTTCTTTGGAAGAAATAGTATACCCAGTGTCAATGTCATTATTATTCTGTGTAGATTTTCTCTTTTCCAGCAATATAATTCATAATTAGTAAAGATGTCACTATAGATTTACAGTCCCAGATTATAATTTCTTACCAAATTTCGGTTAGTGTCGATGATTTATTTCTTATTTTATCCAAAAAATCTCTATACGTACTCTTTTTAAAATTCATAAAAGAAATTATTGCTTTAAAAAAAACGCATAAATTCGAAATCGCACAAAAAGAGGTTTGAATATAGTCGGTTTTCGTTCCGGTTCAGTTCCAAGCATTTATATCAGTTCCAAACATTTATATCGGTTCGATTTTCGTTCCAGTGTATATAACCGTTTTATCAGTTTTCGGTTCAGTTCCGGTTCGAATCCCTAGAAAATTTCACTGTCCCAACAAATTCGGAAGATTGGTCAACTTATTAGAGTTCGCTATTTTCACAGTGCAAACATGTTACTTGGATTCCGTTCTAATTTGGCCGAATACCGTATTGATTTTTAAGAGCAGCCGTAAGAATATTCCGAGAGGTTTGATCGTAACATTATGATGAATACAAAATGCCTACTTTGCACATTCAATCACGATTGTCTCCAGAGGACAATTGTTCAGGTCGATTAATAAAATATGCCAAGAACGCTAAAGGAAATAGCGTCCCTTCGAAGCTCGCGGTCGTTGTTGCCTAGGAAGAAGTATCGCGTGCTGACCTTCCTTCATGCTACCATAAACACCAACATTGGCCAAAACCGGAATAAGCTGCGGAAATCGGTTCTATTATACTATGATTTAACGTTATAAATAATAACTCTATTATATATGTTCATACATTAGGGTGATGCATAAGTTATTGGCTATTATCGATATTTTTAATTGAAAGATAATTGAAACATTGATCATGTGGACTGGATGAAATACTATTAATCTGTGCAGATTTAATTCACCAGATTAACAGCGATTTATCGCTTCTTACGCGTGCACCGTTTCGGTTCGGTGATGGTGTGCAGGAGGCGAGAGTCTTGAGAAGTCATCGTATAGCCTTGGCTGCGGGGAAATAGTGTCCTTCCCGCGGCTCGATTTCTATCTCTTAATAAAGAAATAACCTAAGACGAGTCTTTTTATTCGGCACTCGTTCATCTGCATTCCTCCGCTCGGCTTCATAACGGCCCGAAAGAAGAACGGACCCGCGTGCGTGCGAACGCGTGGAAGCGGAAAGCTCCCGCTCCACTACGTTAAAATGGTGTCAGAAACGATGAGTCGTTAATGCTGAGCCGTTATAGATGGGAGGCGTCGTTTAATGACGCATGCCGACAGCACGCGTCGCAAGAGAATTAATATGGTCAAGAGTCCGCTGGCATTCAGCTCTGGAGCCCTGCATAGGAGATTGCGTGAAGCTATTGTTGTGGACATGATGTTTTGTATATGGAATCCAATACCGGGATCCCGGACAGTTTTGGGTGCTCATGAATCCCGGGATTAGTAAACGTAATCCCGAAAAATTCGGGGTTGAAATTTTTATCTAACAGGAATCGTACACCTCACCAACACGATGAAGGCTACTAAATCGAGACATTCCCACCCAAATCTGGACGCTTGGACGCAGTGGCGTAACTACTAATTGGCGAACTTAGGCGATGCCTTGAGGCAGTAACTGTCTAATTTATGTAACATATATACAGTACATATATGTTTTTCAAATTTTTATTTTAACCTTTCCCTACCGGTGATGTATTTACTACACCTCGACTCTAATAATGGGAATATCGACATGAAATATAATAGATACGGGGCTCAGAATTTTTGTATTCCTCCGTAATATAATTACGAATCACGTCAAAGTATAATAGTATATAAGTATTCATCTGCAGCGACAGAAATAAATAATTTGTCGGGAAATCGGGAATTTTGCGAGTCTTAGACCGTGTCTCAGCAGAGAGGAATTTTATCAGTCACATTGGTGGTGTTATACGAAAATGGGGGCTCACGCGGTCATCAACTCGAACTAGCATTTAAATATCTGATGAAGATATCTCCGACGAGTGTGGAGGCTGAGCGTGCATTTTCAGCAGCAAGTTGTCTGGCTTCCAAAATCAGATCCAGACTAGATAGATCCAGATCCCGGGATCGACATTTTGGCTCGGGATTGAATTCCCTAGTTTTGTATGAGCATCAGGTACTGGCGAGCCGGAGATGCTGCCAGGCTGATAGTATGTCGTTAAGTATTTAGGGTGAACAGCGATGATGCTCTGTGTGAGCATCAGATGCTGGTGTGCCGTAGATGCCGCCAGACTGGTAGTATGTCGCGTAGTGTTTTGTAGGCAGATAAAACAATAGACGCTGGCGAAGGGATAACTCTCAGGCTAGTTGTTAAGGACATTAGTTATCAAGGTGAGTTGGACCACCACGGTGGAGTTGATTGCTGCTCTCACTATCCTCTGAGAGACGTGGACTGAATGCTCAAGGTGTGAGAATTCCATGGAATTACTCCGCACAACTCCCACCTCCTGCGCATCACTGCTGTTAGATGCAGATATCGTTGTTAATGTAGCGAATTAAATCTGCACAGATTAACCATTTGAACCTATCCAGTTTGTCATTTTTCAGACAACATTCGGATTTCATCTAGAAAAAATAATGCACTATTTGACTAGCAAGATTTGGTAGCAAGGGAACGGCCTCACACGGATCTAAGTGGCTCAGATTTTTTTTTTGAGAGAATGACTCCAGCTACGAGACCACTACGGGGCTGGCGGGAAGAACACATCTTCTCTATCGGTCAACGTTCGTATCCTAACCTCGCGCACGCGCAGACATTTGAAACGAGATTAACCCTTTGATTAGTGATTTGATTTAAAAATGACGTAAACGTAGATGCTATATTCATATGTCCACCACTTATCATCCACACAAATCCACTTTCCTCTCAGAACCGCGCACTGTGAGTCAAGCTTATATTTCAATAAATGAACCTTAACACTGTTGATAGCGCACAATGTTCGTTAATTCTGGTAACTATTCCATGTATATACAACTATTTATTAGTGAAGAATAAAACCCGGTAAGACTTATATTTGTCATTGCACGCTATTCATGATTAAATTAAGCAAACGGTATTTCAAATTGGGCAAATAAGGAGTGGCGTCGTCTGTCCTATATAAATAGAATTGTAAATGTCGATGAAACGAATTTTAAAAACATAATCACTACTTTTGAAACTTCAGATGTTCATTTTGAGGAATGAGTGTTTCTAGTGGAAAGTTGGCTTATAGTTGATACACACCACTCGTAACTTTTGTGACATATTTCACGAACGTTCCCGTGTTATAAAACATTGATGACAAATGGCCAACTTTTCCAACGCCGTATATTTTCGCCGAAGAAGGCATTATGTATTAATGCTACATATGAAATTTAAATGCGTTATTCTTACGTGACAAATTATCGATTTAGACGAAATGTGGGTGCCCAACTTTCTATAGCGTGGTCCCTATCTCGACGCTATAGAAGGGTTGACTATATTTGAACGATAAACTTAAATAGTGATGACGAAGAAAACCTTAATAATTAAATCCATGTTTCGTATTTGTAATGTGTCCATCGCAAACATTATGGAGACACTACGCTCATGCACCGCAACACCTTCGCTGTATCTATGCGTAGCATACAACAACCACGACACCAGTAGTAAGCCTATTTTATTATATATTACACAAGTTTCACTTGTGTTTTTTTAAAATTTAGATATTGAAAATTATTTAAAATCCAATACGCTTGAACGTTAAATTGTCACGTTTGGCCTTACGGATTAATGCATTTGGTAATAAAAAGGGATCCGACGCAGTTAAACCTTTTTTCTGGATGTACGCCGACGTAAAAATATTTCGGGGATCAACATCAAATTTAATCTCGCTCCGATTAAAGCGACCTCCCATTTATCCCAGAAGGAAGCTTCATTTTGAGAGGATGTGTAATCACATCGTCAGATATTGCCTGCCGTGTTCATTTCGTGTCGTACACTGGTGTCGTAAAAAGAGAAGGTATAAAGTACGACGACCATGCCTTACTCCATTTCCATGGTAATGATGGAGACTACAGGTAGCTATGCGTACTTTATCCTCGACGGAACCCTTCGAATTTGACGATAAGCGATTTTTCTCTCATGGAAATTCCAAAGAAAAGTAATACTAGCTTGTATATTTGGCAGGCGTTTATCAGTAAACTGGGCAGCTCATTGTCTCAGACCAATATTGTAAAAAAAGTATCAATTATCTATATAATCCTAATCTTCTTGTATTCAACGTATAGTATCCATTTAAATTATTTTTTTTATATAAAAAAAAATTATAATGCTCAAAAGCAATTCTCTTTTTTATTCATCCAATTTATATATATGATATCGCTCCGATACCGGTTCGTCGGAAAAAATATTTGATCGAAGCGTGACACTGTGAATACGCTTTTGTTTCAACTCCAGCTAGTTGTTAAGCTAGCTGTTGAGTGATCGGGACGTATATATACGTCCATCATAAACTGCATTGAAATTGGTTAGGACGTATATATACGTCCTCGAAATATATATTGAGTCCTAAAGCAGACGGGACTTTTTTTTGTTTAACGAATGTGTGAGTTGTCGATACATGTTTTAACATAAATTTAAGATAAGATTTTATGTTTTAAACTCTGTTTCCATTTCCTTTATGTGCTTTTGTTTATTGTTTTGTATTTGTTAACTTCTATATACGTTTATGTATCTAAATAAATAAATAAATATGTTTTATTGATTTCTTTATAAATTTTAAGCATCGTTAAAAAAAAATTAATACAAACTCACGCCAGATGGGCGGGACGTATATATACGTCATAACGAAAATGTGCGCGCCCACTGTATGTTGCGTTATTGAAAAGGAACTTCCCTGCTTAACAGGTTAAGTATTGTTAGGTGTTTAAATGAATAGAGAATGACGGTAGCCGCGCGCGAAAGCGTTAAGATTCATTGATATACAAGCTTGACTTACGCTATGCGGTCCTGAGAGAGAAGTGGATTTGTACGGAAATCAGGAGCCTATTAATTAAGCACGAACAAACTTATAACCTGGCGCTTTTCCACGAAGGCATAAACAAAAATGATTGCAATCGGTAGGAATTATGGTTCATGAAGCTTATGACTCTATTCGTGCGATAGATTATCATCAGCTACGAAATAAACACATTTTTCATTCAAGCACACTCATATTGTCTTAAATCGATCACTTTTCTCGCTTTTCCACTTTTCTCCAGCCTGCTTCATTGTTTGCATTGTATTAAAATAAGATTGATAATGGATGGACTGCCTGTTTCGTGAATAACGACGACACGATTGGACACATCAATCTTGGTGTACTCTTCCCATTAACGTCATACGATGAAAAGAAGAACGAATAGTATGTTCGTTTTTATTAAGAAAATAATAATTTATTCCAAGTGTTTGACTTGCTGGATGTCGTTGATAAATGACTTTTCGACCTTAAATTTATTACGGATCGTCTAAGTTAAAGGAAGATTGGGAAATGTGAGACAGAGCCCGATCGCCAATATACAGGGTGTTTGGCACATGGACCGACACAATTTTTAGGGGTTTAGGGGGGTCTTGTGTCAAGGCTGTCAAAATAGATGCTTCTGAGCTTCCACGGTCATATAAAATGTGAATGAGAAATGTACAAACAACTATTTTGAATTTATTTTAGTTTTAAAAAGTTCTCTAGATTATACCCTTTTCAACGATATGCTACATGCCATTTTTCCAGGATCAAGGCGAAGAAAATACTTTTGATGCTTAAGATGTTTTTTTTTTAAATGTATTTACAAAATTTGTTCAAATAGGCCACCTCTGCTTCATATGCATGACACCTTTTTCTTATTTCAACTGTAATCGGCTGAAGTAGAATTTCCTCTTTCATTTTAGTAAAGGCGATGATTATTTTTTCAATAAGGATTTCTTTTGTGAGCACCTGTCGTGTAAATTACAAAAACAAAGAAATCCAGTGGTATAAGGTCTGGAGACGGTGCGAATCACGAAATAGGGGACATTCCCAGGTAAAGAAATCCAGTGGTGTCAGGTTTGGAGACCGTGCGAGCCACAGAATAGGGCCGCCACGGCCACTGTGCGGTCACTATGTGAGTAACAAGAGTATGAAGGTTGGAGGCAGAAGGTCCCACCGGTGCGTTAAATCATTGCATCAACCACCAGGGTCCCTCACAAGACTTACGTACACAGAGCAGAAGGATCTTCCTTTCGGTCTCCATGCCCGCCCACGTACACAGAATGTGATCTACGTCCACGCACGGGTCCCCGCATGGACAATCCGACTTATCTGCTAGGCTCAATCCCATCAGATAGGCCAATTGAAATGACCATGGTCTGATAAAAACTGAGCCGAGCGAGTTAGCTTTACCCAACGCGAGTTTCTTCTGCATTCAACAGGGTTTAAGAACCGAAACAAAAAGCGCCCCTTGGTCGAAACGGATCATTTGCGCTTCCATTCCTAAATCGCCGCATCCCTGGTTCATCTTTTGAGTTCGTTGCTGTCAAATAACTGAGCCTCTGTTATTTGGGGATTGAGAGTAACGTTCCTAATTTCCACCGAACGGCTAGTTTTACAACGGAATTTGGCAGCCCTAAGTTAGGTTTGAATGACCAATGGAAAGATACCCGCTACGATTGGTAGTCTGTTTGTAGTCACAATTCTGTGATTTTCCTAAGTGGTTGCTTTTGTGCGCCATTTAATATATGCTTGATAGTATTGTTTCTACCGCGGTGTCCCAATTTGTGCGCTCAGGTTCCAGCTCACATAAATAATCTGATAATCGATGCGCGGACTGTGCCCACTTAGTCCCCAGTCCAGGTGGCTTCGTTGGCCCGCTCTTCGATGTCTCTTCTAGTGTTTCCACAGACCGTGAGAGTTAGATAGTCCGCGTAGGCTGCCAGTTAGCAGCTATCGGATAACTTTATAGATAATACATCGTCCAGCAGCACATTTAAAAACAGTGGTCCGGTCAGCCCGGTCCAGAAGTTACTGAACTATCGTGGGACGTATATGCTACTTGAACTCTCTACAGTGCACAGCACTTTCTCTATGGTATCGTTTTTCCGACAAGAAGCCAAACTAATAGTTCGCCAGCAATTTTGTGCCTTTGAACACCAGGTTCAGCTTACTGACAATGATTTTGTCCAGAACTCTCCCAAACAATGGCCAAAGGCAATGATCCAGTAACATTTACTGTTCTATTACATTTTGCTTTGGGCACTACCACGCCTAGCCCCATTTTCCAGCAGTCGAGGAAAACACCGCTGCGGAAAAATTCTTGGTAAATGTAGAACAGGTCGATGTCAATCTGCGAAAACGCCCTTTTCTTAGATGCCCTCATAAGATATAAATAAAATATATAATATGGATTAAAAAATAATTCTCATCAGAGGACTGTCGCTCTTAGGTTGCGATGCGGATTACACGGAGTAATGTTAATTTTTGATTGACCTGGTGATTTTTATGGTAACTATGCAAACTTTAGGTCGCTTACACGTACACGTATTAACGTAATAGTTTAATCTGTATACTACGTGGCGCAAAATTTAAAATATAGACAGAGGGACTGTTCACAAAATGAAAACTTTAATTTTTTTTTTTTTTTTATTTATTTTTGTTGGAGGTTGTGACCTTAGGGCCAATGCCTCCCTGATTGTACATGGTTGGTCATTAATGACCACAATTGTTATTATTTACATTATTTTGAAAAAGCTATATAATACAGCGTCTTAAAGATACAATAGAAAATATATACAAAAAAAGATTATACAAATAAAATATAAAAATGAAATATTAAAAGAATAAAACATGCATGTAAAGAATATATAAAAATAAAATAAAGTAATAAAAATAAAAACATATGTAAAGATAATAATAAAAGATTTAAAGATAACATTATTTTGGAATTTTGATACGTAGTTTAGACTAACCGATACCCTTTTTTGGGTATCGGAATCTGCGTATGTTCCTTGTGACCTTAACACCAAGTATCGCCTTCGGGCGGCGATTCAAGCTGCTCGAGTAGGAAGATAGGGAATTTATGATGGGATTTGGTACCTTTTTTAGGGAATCAAAGAAATTGGAAGAAAGGTACTCAATGTGATCTTTGATGGGAGGGATGTTTGCTTCGTATTGAAGTTGGGAGTTCCGGAGATACCAGGGAGCTCCAAACGCTCGTCTTATAGCAATGCTTTGTAATGTTTTCAATTTGCGATTGTCGCTCTGCCGGTATCCCCAGACTGGAGAGGCGTAGGTCATGATGGGACGTATGAGGGATTTGTATAAGAGCAATTTGTTCCTGATGGACAACTTGCTCTTAATACATAGGATGGGCTTTAAGGCGGCTAAGGCTCCGCGAGCTTTTTTGGTGACACTGTCAATGTGCGGAGCCCAAGTGAGTCTTGAGTCGAAAATTGCTCCGAGGTATTTGGTCTGTTTGACCCATGGGATGGTTCCTGATGGGAGGGTGAGAGGAATTTGATGGGATTTTTTCTTCTTCGACAACCCCATGGCGAACAGCACCGCCGCGCTCTTTTTGGCATTTACCGTTACTCTCCACCTAGAGTTCCAGACGCTTAGCAAGTCTAATTGAGATTGCAAGCGCCTGCAAATCAAGTTCATATCGGTCGACTGCGACATTATGGCGGTGTCGTCCGCGTAGAGAGCGATCGAATCAGAAGGATGATCGGATTTGGGAATATCGCTGGTGTATATGGAAAATAATATAGGGGCGAGAATGGATCCTTGGGGGACACCCGCGGATATGGGACGGATATTTGAAAGGATGGAGACATTTTTGGCGCGAAAAGAACGTTCGGAGAGGTAACTATCAATTATGCGGATTGTGGAGTCGCGGAATCCGGCGGAGAGGAGTTTGTACAGCAGTCCTTCGTGCCAGACCTTATCGAAGGCTTTGGCAACGTCTAGGAAGACGATACCCGTACCCATTTTCGTCTCCATGCCCTCGTGTATGAATTCGGTGACACGGAGGAGCTGGTGTACGGAGGAGTGAGCCCTGCGGAAGCCGAATTGTTCGCAGGGGAGGACATTGAGGGATTTTGCTTCAGATTCAATGCGTGACAGAATTGTAGCTTCGAGGATTTTGCCTGGAATAAAGCTTTAATTTACTTTTCATACTGTTAATTCATTTTTAATGAAATAAGTTTTAATCAACTCAATGCAAAGTAACTATGTATATCGCTTTGTTGATACACCAGGGAACTGTTTTTGAGCAATATAAAAACGTTTTTGATATAATAAAGTTAATTTAAATGGATATTATACGCTAAACACAGGAATATTAGTTTATTATCTTTTAAATTCAATTATGAAATTTTGATTTGAGACAACGAGTTGCCCAGTTATTACAGAATGTTTTATCTGCAGCCTGTGCCCAATATTCAACTTAAGCCCTCGGAATCAAATTGAAGGGTAGATAAACTCAAAAATGATTATGATTTTGAGGAATGTTAGCAGATTTTCTATTTGGTTGGCGTGTCTGATGGCCTATCATACTGCATATTACGTATCACGTTACACGTGGAGCTGCCTTAAGCTTAAGTCATTAGCTATTGTCACGCAATATTAATTCGCTCTGAAAATTATCAATTTCCTAAGAAAGCGATCCTTGAACGAAATTGAGAGCTTTTCAACGAATTTTATAAATCCATCAACGAAAAACTCACTAATCTCAAATTTATTTGGCCTTTGACTCTTCAATGCAAGATATTTTTAGCGAATGCTGAATGTAAATTGACTGTGAGCAGCATTTTGAGAGCAGGGCTATCATTTATGCTATTGATACAGTAACAGACTAAACAAATCCAGCAAGTCATTGCTCAGAAGACGTTTGAATCATCAACAAGTCTATTGAATTTGCAATCAATGTTGATGTTAAATAAGTTAATGATAGGCAAACGAAGTTATCGAGGTCAAAATTTAACTGTGAGTCACTAAAACCATAAGATACACATATGTGTAATTTTGAAGAGATGTATCATATTTTAATAGATATAAACATATGTTCATACACTATTTCAGCAGTTGTTTATTCAAACTAAACGTAGAAAACCATTCAATGCATCACATAAAAGTCAAAGAACAAAGTGTGTACATTGTATAGTTATTGACTGCTTCGGGGTTTCCCGTACACTCTCATGCACAGGTAGCGATGTTTTCAGCAGACCTTGCGCTTCGATGACGTACGGGCGTTGGTCCTCATATTTATCCACCAAACGTCGAATAGTCGACTCAGCAGGACGATTGTGGCGAGGATAAAACTCACGTAATACGCGAAATATTTCTCGAATGTCAATATCAATGTCATCATTGTTCTGTGTAGATTTTCTCTTTCCAACAATATAATTCTTAATTAGCAAAGATGTCACTATATTCCCTAACTCAAAAAATAACTCATAAAATAGCGACTGTTTAAAAAAAATTTAGTCAAGTCATTTTTTGGCCTTATTTTGTCACAGTTTTAATTTTTTTTAAATAGTTGAAAAATAAATTTTGTCATAAATCTGGTAGTATCGATTGCTCCTTTGAAGAATGTATTTTTAAAGTCGAAACATGGTAATAATGCAAAAAAAAATCGCATAACTTCGAAATCGCACAAAAAGTGGTTTGAGTGTACATAATTACGCGTTGCGCAACAGAAAATTCTACTTATCGTCCTTCTTTCTTTTTTATCCTCTTCTTTCTTGGAATTCTCTTAAATGTAAAAAAAATCCCAAAATGTTGCAGAAACGTATGTGTAATTTGAAAAAATAATTTAATTCCTTTAACGCAATTCATCACTGAGGAAAATCTATCAAAATAACGAAATGTACACATCAGAGGCTAGTTAATAATTGATTAGAATTTCTTGAGTTGAGTAGAAAATCTTCAGATTAGATTGTGTCTATTCGTTTACGGACCTAATAAAAGCAAAATAAGAAGTTTAAGACGGAAATCCCTCTTGGAATTGGGAATTACCTTCTGTTAAAATCTTTTTTTTCTGCCTTTCAATCCAACCAATCCACTCGGTATTTTATGATAATTTCATATTCTATGGCAAGATAGAAAATAAAATTATTGAGAGAAATTGCCTCAAAGAATCATTTTTCTAAACGACAACACACCTGGGCTCGGAGATCAAAAATAATGACCTCCATTAGGTTTTGAGGATCTAAGGAAATCGTTTCGAGTATCCCATAGCTCAATGTTAGCTCGGGGGTAAACGTAAACCATTCTTTTATACGTTAAAGAGGAAAAATGACAACAATTTATCTTGGCCAATGATAACGACCACTATACGTTTTAGATTATGTGCGTGTCGTGGTTAGCAAATCTTTTTTGTCAGGGAAAGTAAATCATTTGAACCCCCGGCAAAAAAATATGTATTCGCCTACTGAAAAGACAATTATTCGAAGAAAGACCGTAGTTCATAAATAGGCTTTACCTGATTTATCAATTGGTTTTGAATACAGAATAAATATAGTTGTACATCAGAACATTTAAAAAAATAATGCCAATTAGACGCTTAACATGATGAATGTATGCTTTAAAATAGTCGGCTTCACGCGGGTCTGTTCGCTATCGGATCGTGGAAGGCATTTGATTTGCAAAGAAATCAAACGTAAAATAGCAATGTTATAATGGTTGATAAGTTGAAAGTCGGAACTCTACAAAACTAAGAAGTACCCGACTTGATGTATATATGGTTGACATGGTTGTTGTTCATAAAATATCTAAGCATTTTATGAACAATATCTAAACATTTTATGAACAATCTCTCTTTCTATGACTTGATAGCCGTCAGCGCCTCTGGTAAGAAATTGTAGCATGGGCGAATTATCATCCCCATGCAATGACGCTGTTAATCTGTGCAGATTTAATTCCCCATATATTTGTGGCGTTGCAGACACAATGCGTCTGGGAGTCGTGAGGAGTCGTCGGATAGCCTTGACTGCCGGAAGACGTCCTTCCCGCAGCCAGATCACTCTATTTCTCGTGATTTATCTCGTGACTCTACCTCTCAATCTTTATCAGATTCTTATCTTTATCCAGCCGAGATTGTACTATGTATTTCATATGAAGATTGAATTTCTACAGCTTTAAGATTAGATAGATAGGTCTATATAGCACTAATATCGCCCGGGGCATGATTTACAATCCTCTGCCTCCGGATCTAAAAGTACTTTTCGGACTGACATTTTCCACAACTCGAACGTTTTTTCTTCAAGGCGTTGTGAGATGGCAAGGTCGTTTTCCTTATGAATTTTGCACGAATTGCTCTCATGTGAAAATTCTTAGGTCATGTTATCAGAAAGGCACACCGGATCATCCGTGCATTATTTAAAAAGACATTCGCATGACCCCTTCGGTAAAGCTTAGGTCGTAAAACGCGATGTGGTCCTGCCTATCAAACATTTTATTGGGCGTTAAAATTTAATTGCGTCATTCTGGCGAACTTTTGTCGGAGGATGTTAAACAACCTGCTTTTAAAATACTTTCTTCCGGACATTAAAACATTAGACATCCAGACATTCAAGAATCTTTCTCCAAGATCGAAAAAGTGTTTCTGGCTTTATCTTTGATCGAATGATGATGAACCCATTTATTTTTGAGCCAATCTTCAAATATCTCCCTATCTGTCAATGCCTCTTTTTGGATATAATAATCGACAGGAAGATTTTTCAGTGGAGTTTCCTTAACCCCTTAAGTGGATATGACGTATATATCCGTCAAGACCAAAGTCCTTGCAAAATGGGTATGACGGATATATCCGCATTGTGAAAGTTAAGCAAACCTCAATAGAAAATGACGGATATGTCCGATTGCAGTGTTGTATGCTTTAGATATAAGAATGATTCATCTCGGAAACTGATCTGTTCGAACTTGATGATATACTATTTTCGTATACTAGATATGGTTAAAATATCGAAGTTTATTTGCCTTCCCAATCACCAAAAGTTTCATTTTGTGAGTTCTTGATGCGTTCTTGATCACTCCGGGTCTTTTTACCTACAAGCTTTCTTAAATTTCATTGTTCTGTTGTTTTGAAAACCAAAATAATTACGACATGAGAACAGGCGTTTGTTTTGGTAGTTAAAACACAATACACTTAGAGCTGGCAGCATAAATTGAAGATCATCTGATACATGTGAATAATTTAATATTTGTGTTCTATCGTGTTTTTGGACTATCATTATGACAGTCTGGCGACTGAGTGCCGTTCGGTTGCCAGACTATTACCAGCTTGTTAAGATAGTATCAGACTAATTCAAACTTGCTGAAGCTAACCAGGACTTGATGTCAATCTTAAAAAGTTGGAATAAATTATTTTTGATACCTTACAATAAAAAGTTTACGTTTATAAAAATACCAGACCAAAAAGATGTTGTTAACGCGTTGCCTTAACAATACTTATAAATTATTGTTTATTTTATTCATTTATGGATTTTTTTTTTTTAACAACTAGTATCATCGACTGTATAGGGTATTAAATCTAGCAAGAAAATAAGGGGAATAAAAAAACAATGATTTAAGCGGTCAAGAATAACAGAAACAAACAATATGTAATAAAACTTCAAATTACCAATTCACGTCAGATTCTAATAAAGATCGACATAGCGTTGGATTGTGTTGTATACATCCAACCGGACTCAAAAAGGTTAAGGCGGGACTCTGGGATTCCCCGCTGAAGAAAGAGACCTGCGATTGCGTGAACCTTGCGCCATTGCA
Source organism: Stenopsyche tienmushanensis (assembly GCA_008973525.1). Taxonomy (NCBI): domain Eukaryota; kingdom Metazoa; phylum Arthropoda; class Insecta; order Trichoptera; family Stenopsychidae; genus Stenopsyche; species Stenopsyche tienmushanensis. Next base: position 523,703 of record WACJ01000179.1, on the reverse strand, counting down.
GCGTCGACCTTCGAGAACTTTGGACTTAGGACAGAGAACTCAGTCAGATTCTTGGTGGTTCAGGTGTACAATTATACAGCGTTTTTTGTATAATATCGTATGTAAATTGATGTGAACTTCTTCAATAGCAGACAATTCTTGTAAGTATCAACATAAACTATTCCCGGTAACGCTCATCTACTTTTATACGTCTTTCTTTTCAATTTCAAATCTTGATTTTGTATTTGGAAATTTATCTCGTTTGTGTCCCTAAACGTTTTTTTAAGCAATTTTTTCTTTGTTTTAAAATTTCATATAGAGTACGTATCGAGATATTTTGGATAAAATAGGAAATAAATCATCAACACTACCCGAAATTTGGAAAAAAAAAATTTGGGACTGTGTAAATCATATTGCATCTGATAACGCTGAATTACGACCACGCCTTTTATTCTGGTTTAGATTTTGGAAAAAATGATTTCGTTTTTTTTGCATTTTTCCAATCTTTCGACTTTTAAAAATGCATTCTCCAAAGGAATTTCTAAACATCCAACTACTCACGGATTTATAGCTATTTTAGCGATGCGATAACTAAGCCGGTCCTACCATAATGAAATCTTTTAACGCGTTTTTCTCGAAACTACTTTTTTCAACGCGTAAAACAAAAACACAAAAAGTTTTAAGTGTACTTAAATTAAAAATAGTGTACTTATGTAGCAAAATGTAACCTAAGACTCCCCTAGCCCCAAAAATATTTTTGTTGATCCACGTGCAAAGCTTCCTGTATATATAATATGTATCTTTTTTTCCAGATTTACATTAAATTGGTATTAAATATTAATTGGCAATGGAAAGTCACCATTTGAATTATGTCAGCCGTTTCCTGATAGATATCTATAAGAAATTATTGATGAGGGAGTCTTTTCGGGAAATCCTGCGGGAGATTGAAACTATATCCGATTACGAAGCACGAGTAGAATTTATTTCAAAAATTCTAGAAAAACATCCTGATATTCTGCCACATGTGATGCCGAGTGCTAAAACTATAGAAACATCTTTGAAGTATAGAAAGGAGGGTAATTCATTTTTTGCGAAAAAGGACGTCGTTAAAGCTATGGAGTTTTATAATGTGGCTCTTCTGAACGCACCTCCTTATTCTGTAGAGTTGGCATACTGCTACGGCAATAGATCTGCAGCTTTGTTCCGTATCGAAAAATATGGAGACTGTCTCAAAGATATTTCGAGAGCTTTGGAGTTTTGCACCGACCGAATTCTGGAAAAGAAGTTATTAGAGAGAAGAACTGCCTGTGAGAAGATTTATGAGCCCATCGGCAGCGACGAAGTCAGGGAAAAGATTCGTCGTCAAATGTTTGGTTTACCGTCTCGCATTAACCCTCTCGTGCCCTGTTTCAGTGCCGACATTCAGTTTAGCCGTAGTCCCAAATATGGTCGACACATCCTGGCAGCCGCGGACATCCATCCTGGCGACGTCCTCGCAGTGGAGGAAGCCAACATTGTTTTTCCTTACGAAGAATATTACCAACGTATATGTTACGCTTGCTACAAGAAAAACAATGCAATGATTCCATGCAGAAGCTGCAATTACGTGATGTTTTGTGACGAAGAATGTCGTCTAAAGTCGTGGAACAGAATTCACAAAGTGGAATGTCCCATAATGTATTTATTTGTTGAAAACAGATTAAACACATTTAACTCTACTCTTCGCGCAGTCGTCAGTGCAAGGTGCAGTCACAATTCTTGGAAGGATTTCATAGGAGCTCTCAAACACGAAGAAGAAAAATGGACACGCGCAGAAGATTCTAATGTCGCTCAAAACGAACATCAAATATATGCATATCTCTTTTCGCTTGAAACGAACGAGCGAAAATTTACCCCAATCGAAATGTTAATGGAGACAATCATCTCAGCCGTGTTTCTTCATTATCTCGACAAAAATACTCGTTTTTTCTCAGAGTTCTCAAAAACTACAGATTTAATCGACAGCATCGACATGGATCCTCTAATCAGAAAAAAGTATATTCTCTTCACTGGTGGATGTTTACTTCGACATGGTATGGTTTTTAATTGGAGCCTATTCGGGATACGAAAGAGTTTTATTGATAATAATTGTCATAAAATCAGTTGGGCTCAAGCACTTTATCCTTTTTCGAGTTATTTCAATCATTCATGCGCTGAGAATGCTTTTTGGGTCTTCGACGGAACAACAATGGTGATAAAAGCCGTGAGGCCAATCAAAAAAGGAGAGCAGATCTTCATATCATACAAGTAAGAAATGGAGCTGTTTCAAAGCGATGTTATTTATTTATTTTCTTTTCCATTCTGAATATCAATCATGGAATTATTTTAAGATATGCTCACTTCAAAGAGACTAGTTAAATCGTTTATATTACTTACTTTCGATGAGACTTCAATTAAATATTGCAATTGAGCTTGCTCAATAATTGTAAACTATGAGACGATAACAGTATTTAAGCCTTTTTATTCATCAATTCACAGGTACACCTACAGCGATCACAGCTATGAGATGAGACAAGAGGCGTTGCTAAAACGATATAGATTTAAATGTGATTGTGAAGCCTGCACTGAGCGTTGGCCGATTTTCGGCGACCTACCAATAAATAACTACAATTTATTAAAGTCACACATGCCAACAGTCATGGCCATACGAAAATCTTGGAAAACGTTCTTAGAAGAAAAAGAAAACGGTAACATAGAATATTTTGACATTATATTGGCCAATTTGTACAAGTATGCTTCTATTCTGGAAGATTTTGCACCCTGTCGTGAATTCGTTGAGAACCAAGAACGCATCATGACTTACTTGAAGGCATTCGGTAACGAAAAATTCCTTTGAACTTGAGAGTATTCACAAATCTTTAATAAATATAAGCTGAATTTATCCAGTAATATAATGAATATGTACTTTTAAAACATATAAAATAATGATAAACAACTATTTTTTTACTTTAATTTTCCACAACAAATATCTCTATATTAAAAAAATAATATTAACCTTTTGAGTAGTGAGCAAATTTAAAATTGATGAAGTCGTTGATGCCATAATCGCTTTACACCGATTATTTTCTGTCAGCTCTTATCAGCACAAGACAATCTTCAATTCGATGCAGAGTCAATTGTAAATAAGCACTGTTGATAGCATACAAGACCACGTCATTTTTTCACATAAACAATACACAAGAAATCGATTTATTTGCTCCTGCTTTACAAGGAAATGATAATCGGACAAATACTCATTCGACAAGCAGCAATGAATAGGAAGCAATTAAATAAATAAACACTGTTGTTAGTACAAAATATTCGATAATTTCTTTGCGTAAAAAAATAACACACTTGAAATCGAAATCATTATTAGTCGATAAATTTGGGTTAACGATCTATACAATTGTGCGATGTATGCAGGGAAGCTCTCCGTCTCAGTCTCCCGAACTGCGCTAAGTTCTCTCTGTCTCTGTCCCCGAGCTCAATGTATAAGAATGCTCTTTCTGAATAAGCGGAGGGGAATCGCAGGGTCTCCGATAGTACTCCTTTATGGGTTAATAGACAATATTGTTCTAAATTCCAGCTAATAATGACTTATTATGTACATATGTAGCTTATCTCTTCCTGCGTATTCGTTATGTATCCATTTTGGGACTTCTAGATTTCAACTTGTTTCTTAGCGTTGTTTACCAATCAATTATTCCAATAAACTGAATTAAAAAACATACACTTTATATCTTTAAGTGTGACATTGCAACGCATGCCGGGTATTGGCTAATTTTTAATAAAAATAATACCATTTTAAAAATCCGAAATGAATCCCGGAAAAACCATTATTTTTCTCGATACCAGTAATTACCCAAATAATTAGAGAGATTAAATTCGACAATATTATTCGTATCTTTTCTGATAACTTCTGAAATTTTGAGATAAGATATTATTTGTGATTACCGGTGCATCTTACCTCAGACTGGTGTTTTTAACACTAACTGTGATAGCATTCCACATATACCCAAGGTGAGCATGTATTTTCTTCTCTTTCCTCGCTACATTATCATTTTTGTATAGGGGCGATTGGAATGTCACTAAAACTAAAACTCCAAGCGGCAATTTGTCAGAAAGAGAAAGAGAATCATTTCTTTCACTGTCCATTGCATACATCATAAACATGCTACTGTGTTTATACGTAGCAAAAAGCAACTAATAGACTTGCCTATTTTATTATATATTACACAACACACAGTGTAACTTTTTATCTAACAATTAATTTTTTTGTGAAAAATGAAATGGAGAAAAAGAAAAGGTCAGCGAGACTATATATCGGACTCTTGACGACAGAGTCCATGCCCCGCGCTGCTATGTGATCTATTCCGAGTGCCCTCGGGCTAGCCATACAAGAGTTTCTTCCACCGCTCTTAATCCCCCCGAGAAACGCTACGCGCTGAGTTTCCAGGTGCCCACGTTGCGTCGAAGGAGGAAGAAAGTGGTTACGCTAAAACGCAAAGGAACTGCTACGCGAGGTCACTGCCATCACGAGTCCAACCTCAGTTCGAAAGGAGCTGCAGCAGATGACAACAAAGGACTTCCCCTTCCCCATCGTACTCTTATTGATTTCGGGCCAGCGGTAGAAATCATGTCTCCGGCAATGATGCGGCCTTAGCATCAGAACGTCGTTCCGGATAGCGATTCATAAAATTCCGGTGTGAGTCGTATAACCCCAACGGCACTCAAAAGGGTTGAGGCGGAGTTGCGGGATTCCCCGCTTAAGAACGAGACCTTCCCTCCCTATTAGGGAATCCAATCCCGAGCCAAAATTTCGATCCCGGGATTTCGGGATTTCATTAGACAATCCCGGGACCAGTCCCGGGATCCCGGGATTGGGATTTTCAATATTTTAAGAAATTACCTTGATGAATTTGATCAAAAATTACTAATAAGTCAAGTCCATTTGTTCAATATAAAAAAATCACTTGAAGGCCAAAGAATTTTATTTATTTAAGAAAAGATAAAAATACAATTCAAAAATAGATAAATAAAATACTAAAAAATTCAAATATTATTTTGATTTTCGTATAACACCATTAATGTGACTGATAAAATTCTTTTCTGCTGAAACACGGACTAAAAATCGCAAAATTCCCGATTTCCCGACAAATTATTTATTTCCGTCGCTGCAGATGAATACTTGTATACTATATTACTTTGATGTGATTCTTAATTATATTACGGAGGAATACAAAAATTCTGAACCCCGTATCTATTATATTTCATATCGATATTCCCACTATTAGAGTCGAGGTGTAGTAAATACATCACCGGTAGGGAAATGTTACTATAACAATTTTAAAAACATACATGTACGCTATATATGTATACATAGATTAGATAGTCACTGTTCCTATGCGTCGTCTAAGTTCGCCAATTAGTAATTACGCCACTGTTTCCAAGCGTCCAGATTTCGTCGGGAATGTCTCGATTTAGTAGCCTTCATCGTGTTGATGAGGTGTACGATTTCTGTTAGATAAAAATTTCAATCCCGGGATTTTCGGGATTACGTTTTCTAATCCCGGGATCCTTAACCTTTTAACTGCCAGAGAGTAACGAGCGCATACAAATGCGACGCGCCGGTGCGTCGTTGGCATTTAACAGGTTAAGTACCTAAAATTGTCCGGGATCCGGGATCCCGGGATTGGATTCCCCCCTCCCCACACATACAACACTAGGTCGTACATAAAGAAGATAGCGCGATCCATCTGAGCAATTACAACACCGACCTACGAGGGATTTGAATCTTGAAAACTCGTCCAAATTCTTGCCCTGCCATTATTTGGAAAATAAATGTGACGTTCTATGCAGTACGTTCAGAGTCATTAAAGTGATTTTTTATGTTGTGAATTTATGTGGACTTCTTCAATAACGGACATTTCTTGTGAGTATCTATATTAACTATTCCCGATAACACTCATCGATCTTTACACGTTCTTCCTTTCAATGGAAAATCTTGACTACGTATTTTGATAATTATCTCATTTGATATGTCCCTGTTGTTGATTTGTAATTTTATTATCGTTATTTTCATTTTTTTTTATATTTTATGAATATTTATGAACTATGATTTACTTCAACCAATACCCGTATTTTATCTTCAATTGTGAAATTTAATTTAAATAACTCATTCCAAAAGCTCGTTTATTCCAGCATTGGCTTGATATCATTTATAAGAATTATTCTGAGATCCATTGCATCAGCTCATTCTCTTACTTTCGTTCCATCAAGAAGCTTTGCCTATGATTTCTCTTGGACGTTACATGTCTTTTGCGATAGTACTTAGACTTCGAATCATAATCGTAATTGTGACTGTTTTGGTCACAGTCGTAATTGTGTAATCATATTGACTATGTCAGATTTTAATTAATACAAAGAAATTAAATTCAACAAGAATCATCCTTACACTACCATCATTCAAGAAGACATTACACTGCAAATTCGCCATCCGTAATACATTTAAAAAGGTTCACTTGCTGATATGTCATAATTTTGGCAGAATGCAACAGGGACGTTATTTAAATTATGTCAGCATATTATTTTTTTTATTTATAAGCTGTCTAATATTCACACAAACGGATTTTGTCAGTGTGGGTTGCAACTCTTTGAAAATGGACCATTTTGTCGTCCCTAAACAAAATTTTATTCTTAAATTTGCCATTGAACTTTTTTACTTTTTCCAGATTTACATTGAATTGAATATCATTTCGCTATGGATACTCTTATTCCACAAGATCCATCTGACTTCATGAATGAAATCTTGCAAAAATTAATAAGGAGAGAGTTTTTAAACTTTTTCGAAATACTGCGGAAGATTAAATCGATATCCAATTACGAAGCACGAGTAGAATTTATTTCAAAAATTCTAGAAAAGCATCCTGATATTCTGCCACATGTAATGCCGAGTGCTAAAACTATAGAAAAATCTTTGAAGTATAGAAAGGAGGGTAATTCATTTTATGCCAAAAAGGACGTCGTTAAAGCTATGGAGTTTTATAATATGGCTCTTCTGCACGCACCTCCTGATTCTGTAGAGTTGGCATACTGCTACGGCAATAGATCTGCAGCTTTGTTCCGTATCGAAAAATATGGAGACTGTCTCAAAGATATTTCGAGAGCTTTGGAGTTTTGCGCCGACCAAAATCTGGAAAAGAAGTTATTAGAGAGAAGAACTGCCTGCGAAAAGATTTATGAACCCATCGGCTGCGACGAAGCCAGGGAAAGGATTCGTCGTCAAATGTTTGGTTTACCGTCTCGCATTAACCCTCTCGTGCCCTGTTTCAGTGCCGACATTCAGATTAGCCGTAGTCCCAAATACGGTCGACACATCCTGGCAGCCGCGGACATCCATCCTAGCGACGTCCTCGTTGTGGAAGACGCTAAGATGATTTTTCCTTGCGCAGAACACTACCAACGTATATGTTACGCTTGCTACAAGAAAAACGATGCAATGATTCCATGCAGAAGCTGCAATTACGTGATGTTTTGCAACGAAGAATGTCGTCTAAAGTCATGGAACAGAATTCACAAAGTCGAATGCTGCATAATGCACTTTTTGACTGATAACAAATTAAAAGACTCACGAAATGTTTTACAAGCTGTCGTCAATGCAAGGTGCAGTCACCATTCTTGGAAGGATTTCATGGCGGCCGTCAAAAAAGATGAAGAAAAACGGACAAATACAGAAGATTTCAACGTCGCATTTCCCTTCCCTCTTGAAACGAACGAGCGAAAATTAGACCTTAAAGAAATATTTCTTAGTAGTTTTCACTCTGCTGTGCTTCTTCATTACCTCGAGAAACATACGCGGTTTTTCTTCGAGCTCTTGAAAACTACAGATTTAATCGATATCATTGACATGGATCCTCTGATTAGAAAAAAATATGTTCTCTTCACTGGTGGAATTTTACTGCGATATTGCTTAAATTTTAGCAATATATTCTCGATGAGAAGTAACCACGCCGTGCATAATTGGGGTGACGCATTTTATCCATTTTCGAGTAACTTCAATCATTCATGCGCTCCGAATGCTGTTTGGATCTTTGACGGAACTACAATGGTGATAAAAGCTATGAGGCCAATCGAGAAAGGACAACAGATCTTCATATCTTATGGGTAAGAAGTAGAACTGCTTCAAAGCGATGTTATTTATTTATTTTCTTTTCCATTCTGAATATCAATAATGGGAAAATTTTAATACATGCTCACTTCAACTTTCTTCTCTTCTTCACTTTACTTTTCTTCGCTGAGTCCTCAATTTAATCAAAATGTTGCATTCTTATCATAATTCTTTTACATCATAATCATCTGAATATTGATTCGTTATCTTATTCAATAATTGTGATGTATATATTTATGACATTATTTAAACTTTTTTATCCATATATCCACAGATACGACTATAGCAAGGACAGTTATGAGACGAGACAAAAATGTTTGCAAGAAACCTATGCATTTAAATGTGAGTGTGAAGCCTGCACTAACCGTTGGCCTATGATTAGCGACCAACAAAAAAATGTGGTTATAAAACCTTTCATGTCAAAACATTTCCTGTCAAATTCCCCGAATGAAGAATATTTGACGAACGAATTGGGTAAGATGTACAAGCAAGCTTTGGCTCTGGAAGAGTTTGCACCCAGCATTGATTTCGAAATAAACAAAAAATTCATAATGAAATACTGGAATATGTTCAAAAATGAAGAATACCTTTAAAAGCAAAAATGTTATTTGATTTTAAATTCAAGTGCGTAAGTCGATTTCTATCAACTGTATTTATCCACTGATATTATAAACCTGCAGTTTTAAAAATGTCAATAAAGTTATACAATAACTAACCGTGTACGTTTATCTTACATACATTTTTTTTACTCGAAATAATCTATCCATATATATATATATAAATTAATGTCTAATGGTTTGCTAAGGTAAAAGAAGCCTTCAGTCTATTATGCCGAGAGGCGGTAGTACCATGGCCGGCGGCGGCTCTGGTGAAGTGAATCGCTCCCCTGCGTTCGACCGCCGGCTATGGTCACGGGGTGGAGAAGTTCGCGGGAGTCGAGGGGCAGAGAGGCTAACGGGGCGCGGAGAGGAAGACAGTCGCTTTTCGAGGTAAAGTAGAGCGCACGCATGCTTTTGGATCCTAACCTCTCAGCCCCACAGCAATACATCGCCTAGCTCTACTACTTTCTTTCTTTCCAAGCGCATGTGGCTTGGCAACCACATCCTTTATATGCGTCTCTTTATCAATAAATAAACAAATCAATCAATCATGTATTTTTTGTTTTCTAAAAGCGAGTACCCGCCAAGCAAAGCAATGCCCAGCTTTGAATGCATCTTCAATCAAAAAATCAATCAATAGTGAAATAAATTCCATGATATGAGGTGCTATCATTGTCTAAAAAATATATTAGGGAAGAAATCACTACCGATGAAAACAACGTTTCTGGTGACATAAATAGGTGACAATAAACCATTGAAAAATGTTTTAGTTATGTTATTGTCTTATTCGATCGCGGCACACCTGTATCGGCTCACGGCACACGTGTGCCGTGGCACACCAGTTGCGGAGCACTGCTCTATAGTACGCAGCACTTTGGACTGAAAGCTTTGGAGAATTTCAATATTGGAGGTCTATGCGGTACCCCCAGAGCTGTATTTCGTACGTTCAAATAGATTTTGGGGTTCAAAGATTGGTAGGACCGCGGCGGTACATATTTTGCTGGAAAATAGAGTCGGCTGTGTATAGAAGGTATAGAACTGGACCAGGTACGCTGCCTTTAAGGACGTCAGATTTTATATCGTGCAATGTGGTGGCTTCATATTCATATTTGACGTAGAATGTTCTATTAGCCAGGTATGATATGAGTATGAAGAAGTAATTCGTGAGCAGTTGTTTTCCAATTTAATGTAGCAAGGCTGAATGCCACACTTCGTCGAAAGCCTGAGTGATGTCCAGGAATGCTACCGAGTAATATTTTCTATCTTATAAGTCCTTGTGGGTTCTATTAAAAATCCTGTGTATTTGTTCTACGGTAGCATGTCGATGACGGAATTCAAATTGGTGATTAGATATTATATTATTGTTTTTTAGAAAATATTACTCGGTAGCATTCCTGGACATAACTCAGGCTCCGAATTCACTTCATGCGCTCCGAATGCTTTTTGTATCTTTGACGGAACAACAATGGTGATAAAAGCTATGAGACCAGTCAAGAAAGGACAGCAGATCTTCATATCATATCGGTAAGAAGTAGAGCTGCTTCAAAGCTATGAATTTATTTATTTTCTTTTCCATTCTGAATATTAATCATGGGAATATTTTAAGACATGCTCACTTCAACTTTCTTCTTTTCTTCACATTACTTTTCTTCGATGAGTCTTCAATTTAATTAAAGTGTTGTATTCTTATCATAATTATTTTACATGATAATCATTTGAATATAATATTGATTCACTAGCTTACTCAACAATCGTGAATTATGATTTGATGACATTTCTCCATATATCTACAGATACGACTATTGCAAGGACAGTTACGAGATGAGACAAACATTTTTGCAAGAAACCTATGCATTTAAATGTGAGTGTAAAGCCTGCACTAACCGTTGGCCTATGATTAGCGACCAAAAAATAAATGCGGTTTCAAAATCTGTCCTGTTAATAATTAAGTCAAAATTAATTTACTTAATAAAGAATATTCGACGGGCATGTTGAATTATATGTACAAGGAAAGCTTTGGCTCTGGAAGAGTTTGCACCCAACTTTGATTTCGAAATAAACCAAAAATGCATGATTAATTGCTGGAATAAGTTCACGAATGAAGAATACCTTTGAAAGTAAAAATGTTATTAGATTTGAAATTATAGTGCTTTAGTGGATTTCTATCAACCATATCTGTATTTATCCACCTATATTATAAATCTGTAATTTTTAAAATGTTAATAAAGTCTCCACACAAAATATTACTACTCGAAATAATTCCTTATAAATATTGTTTTGATTAAAACATAAAACTTTATTTTAGCCCCTTGAAAATGTTGCAAATAATGGCAGATTTGTTATGTTAACATAAAACCAACGATGTGATCGGACAATACCTGTTTTTCAGTTTATCGATCTCTTTAACCCTTAACCACACAAGCTTCGTGGGTCTTATTTGACTCGCACAAGAAAATCAGTAATTGCAAGCATATTTTTGTATTATTTGAGGATGAAATGAAATAAGCATGTTTTACTAAAATATCGCATTTTAATTTTAGGGTCTTCAAAGATAAACAAGTTTTGCATAAATTAATAACTAAAATGGATTTTTGTCTCTTATTGGTCAGCATTTGAAAAGAAAAGAAAAATGTTTTTTTGAAAAAAACTCACGCAAAACATAGTCAATAATCATATCCACAAAATAAGAAAAATAAATTAATGAGATGAGCTTATAACTAAAAACACGAAGATCAAAACGTCTCCTTAGGAACTGTCAATATTAGAGAATAGCAACAACGACAAAAGACGATGAAACTGGTTCTTCATGCTGTGACTTGATTTTCCGGCTGTCTGCGTATTTCCTACAAAACATTATCAATCTTTCTCTTTAGATCGACTGGAAAACTTGCATTCTCTGTTTTACGATATAGTATAAATGGTACCTCCAAGCCCAAACTTATTTTTCTGATATATTCAGCCGTTTTTAGGGTTCCAGACTTTGAAAATTACAAATCTATTAGAGGAACAAATATTCAATATTGTTGAAAAAGTTATACATGATCATCTCTGAGTTCTTCAGGATATCGAGTGATTTACGCATTTTTGATCTAATGAATCAACTCCAAATTTGCCACTATTATGAAATAAAATAATTCTCTGTATCTATAGATCCATTATGGGTAATAGATGAAATCATTACAATACACTTTTGTTCCTTCAACATTGTGGAAATATTCACTAAACAAAATGGAAAAAGTGAAAGTTATATTAAGAGTTAGCAAAGTAAAAATAATCAAGGACTGACTAATAAACCCGATAGGTGGTTCGAAGTATCGGATAAAACTGAAAGTCTAAATGTAAAAACTCCATATATATATATATATATATTATTAATTAAAACTAAATAAAATAAATTAATGTAATAAATATATAGGTTTAACGGGTGGGGAGAAGTTAAGTCTCTCTCACGACCTTATTTGCCGCGAGCCACCTCTGTAAATTAGCATCTGAGGAGCTTCTGTGATCGTTCAGATTATAGAAAGCCCCGGGTATGCATTTATCACCGAAAATTCCGCAATAAGCCCTAAAAGAGGACGGAGTGTACCACAAGGTCCGCGTGTTCAACTGGTCCGCCTTTTGGACCGCTGACTAGAGTGAGCACATCGCGATTGGACACTATACTCCGATCAATGTAAAAGCGATATCGAAAAAAAGAGAGATGAGGTAAATTAGCATATATTTTGAAGTCAATCAGTTTTGATTCATGTAAAATAGAATGTTCAAATAAAATTTAAATCATGTGCAACACTCGACCGGATCAATATTCTGCGTTTTTCGACCTAATCTTAGTTGCGCCCGTGGCGGGCGCATTCTTTGCCACTCCCTTGTTACGGTTAGGAAAGTGTCCTTCTCCATATATTTGTAAAAGTCTGTATACTTTTGTCTCGAATATAATAAATCATTTAAGCCGAAAAATCAAGTTTGGTCGGTTGCATTCTGATAATCTTATCAATCGATTATCTTCGTCGACGTCGATATATTACTTTGAGATTGTGATTATCTAAGATATTGGGATTATATTTGAAATCGAAACTGTCCGTGTATCTTATCTAAGACTGTATTATTTTTAACACTAACTGTACTAAAATTTCACGAATCCTTACGATGAGCGTTTAACATTATGTATTTGCTATTTTTTCCACCTCCAAATTATCAATTTATGAAGTGAAACTTGTAAAATGGCTTGAACGCCACAAATAGTGAAACGCCAAGCGGCAGTTGGTAGACAAAAGAGGGAGAATCATTTCTCTCTCACTCTTTACGTCCCTGTCGCATATATCATAAATATGCTACTGTGTGTGTGTGTCTATAGGTAGCATAAAGCAACCACTATACCAGTAGCTTGCCTATTTTATTATATATTACACAATACACAGTTTCTACTTTTAGCTGAAAATTTCCATTTATAAAATTATTGCATGAAAAAAAAAATTAAAACCTAGTTCTGACAAAGGTCAGTCTTCAGCCAGATCAGGCACTACCATTGACACAGTATTCTGTCGTCAGTTATTAAATGTATGTAATTGATGAATAAATAGAATTTACTACTAAATAAATAAAATTAAAACTAAATAAATACTTAATTCGTTTCAGTAGTTATACCATTTCCTTAGGGTTTTTGGTCAAAAGTATTGTATCGTCTTCGTATCTGATCTTGGACAGATTTGTGTCACTAATAGACACTCCTCCGTTCCTCATAACCCCCATAAAATTAAATAAATCAGGGGAAAATGTGCAGCTCTGTCGAACATCTTTCTCAATAGGGAAACCTGCAGACTTAACGTCATGATTGTCTAATTAGGAGTATTACATAGTCTTAGAGCCCACGTTGCTCCGATCAGATCGTTGTTCCGGGCAGCGATTTATAAAAGTCATAATGGGACTTCTTGTCGCCAATTTTGAAAGAAAAAGATGCCGAAGAAAAAGAAGAAGTAGTCGTAAGAGGTAGATTTATTCTATGAGTAGAAAAACTTCAATTACGCCATTCCGAATTCTAAAGAAAAGCGACGTAGAGTTGGTGCGGGTCGTATAACCCCAACGGCACGCAAGAGGGTTAATCTTTCCTTACCTATGCGAGATTCACTCGGTAGTTACTCTTATAATGGGAATATCGATATGAAATATAATAGATACGGGGTTTAGAAATTTTGTGTTCCTCCATGGTATAATTACGAATTACATCAAAGTATTATAGTATTTAATATTCATTTGCAGTGGCGGAAATAAATAATTTGTCGGTAAATCGGCAATTTTGCGAGTTTTAGTACGTCTCGGCAAAGATATGTTATCAGTCGCATTGATTACTTCATTGATGTATGACTTATTTGCAGTGTACAGTGCTTTTCCACTCTTTATTCTTAGTTCTCCTAATACTTATTTGGTATGTTGCAGCTGCTTTAATTCATTTTATTTATTATATATATTCAAATTCTCCCAATTTTAGGAGAAAATAAAATGGATGGAAATAGATATATGAATGAGTATGATAGCGATATCGAGTTCGAAATAAATGATGATATAACAGACACAGAATATTTCGACAACATTGGTGAGAATGAAGATAGAGAAACGAGCGAGAATGAAGACGAAAAAGTCAGCAAAAATTAAGATGAAGGAAAACTATTCTTATCAAGATATGGACATGAATGGAACTCATTACCACCGCCGTCCTCGAGACGTCAAATACAAATTATTGTTACTGAGAATTCTGGACTTATAAATGGTAGTGCCGATGTAAACACAATAAGAGAAATGTTTGCTTTATTTATAACTGCAGAAATGGTAAGAGAGATATGTAAAGAAACAATCCGTCAAATGGATCGTTTACATGAAAATAAGATGGAAGCCGCTTACAGAAGTCAATTTTCGACAAATTTGTTAGTTGCATGTCAAAAAAATTATTCGCCAAATACTAACATAACCGTGGACAAACGTTTGGCCACATTTAGGGGCAATTGTCCTTTTCGGGTTTACCTGAAATCCAAACCTGGAAGATATGGTATTCAAATTTGGGTAGCAGCTGACTCTTCCACGGCATATATATTGAATTTATAAATTTATAAACAAAAAAGTAATTTATTTACGCGAAATTCCGGACGGAATATGGCACCAATAGATGTGTCTGAAATCTATTGGTCAAGAATGATCTGAAAACGATTTTTTTGATTTTTAATATGTGCAGGAGAAGAATATACCTATAAAAGTATAAAATTAAAAACTAGGGTTTTTAGTTAAACTTTTTTATATTCTTGACAAATTTTACCCACAATTTTCTAATATTATAGTGGGAAACCACCCAAAAATTCAGCCAGGTCAATCAAAAACTTTTTAAGCCCCAACTTAAGCTGTTTTTGAAAATTCAGTTCCGTGATAATCTCATTTAATCCACTGACGCACAGATACCGTCAAATACCGTCATGCGTCAGCAAATAATACCTACTTATTGCGCCAGATAAGTCTATGCATACCGTTTTCGCCGACACTTCAGATCTTATCTCACTTCGACGTTGCCGGTTACACTTCACCTCAAGAGAAGTCAACTTTGGTGAAGAGATGCACCATTACTTTCCAGAACGTTAACGCGCGACCTCATCTTACGAATTTGACATCATTTGACAACATAAATTATTTTTCATATGGACGAAAATGAGGAGGAGGCGCACTAGCCGAGGGGCATAGTCCCCGGTGTTGGTGCTGACAAAGCAATGTAAGAAGATGGTGCAACGAGCGCCGAGACATTTTCTTTCGGGTGTCCAAAGAAGACCAATCGGATCGACTCTTAAAATTTTTGTACACCTCGTCTGGAACACTGATTATCCCGTAAACGTGGAAATAAAGTATCGCTAACCAATTATTATTTCATATTGTTTTGAATCAATGACATCGATTATTGTATCAATATTGTATTGTAGCGTTATCTACCTCGAGTCAATTTTCAGGGCAATGGGAATGAGAAGTACTTATTTACAATATTTTTATTGTGTCAGAGGACCCTATTAAATTTTTCTTGTATTGTATTTGGAAAAGATAAGATTTGAAGTGTTGCGAAGACGATATGCAGACTTATCAAGTAGAATCTGCAAACAAAGATGCAGATGTACCCCATGCAGGCGTCCGTGGCAAGCGCCTGTTTTGCCACGCCCTAGTTACGGTCCTGATTATCAGCTCAACTATTGGAAAAAAATAATCCTGACCGTTACTCTTAGTAAAAATAAGAAAGAGATACCCAAAGAGTGTTTGCCAAAAAATTGCCCTGCAATTATTTGGCGATTAAATTTGACGTTCTATGCAGTTCGTTCAGAGACGTGAAAGTGGAATAGACATATATTATGTTGTGAATTGATGTGGACTTCTTCAATAGCGGACATTTCTTGTGAGTATCTATATTGACTATTCTCAATAACGACTTTTATACTTCCTTCTTGTAATTGAAAATCTTGATTACGTGTTTTGTTATTTATTAGATTTCTTATGTCCCCATACTTTGATTCGTATTACTTTCATTTATCGTATATGCTATGAATATTTATGAACCGGTGGGTTGCTACCACATAAGAAATAATTCTAGAAATATTATTTGAAATAGTTATTGTAGTGTTCGCGACGCACTTCTGACGTTAAGAGGTCGTCTATCTTCGCCGCAGCGACTTTTGGAATGGTCGCGCTGTTCGTCCGCGAACCCGCTGTTGAGAGCATCTCAGCAGCGGGTGCTCGGATCGATCACTAGAGCAGTGATCGATCGATTGCGAGGTCGATCGCGGCGCAATCCGTAACAATGGTCCCGACCCGCGAATCGGCTGCGATGAACGACGGAACACTCCCATCATTTCATTAGCTCGGTGATAGAAGTCGAAATTAGGCAGGCGCTGCAGGTGATCAATAAAACGGCGAATAATCGCCACAACGTATTTATTCAATTAATCCACACAAATAGGAGAACCAGAGGCAAGCAAGCGAACGTGCGTTATAAGGAGCAATCGAAGATCCTCCCCTGTTGGGGTCCATAAGCGAAGAGAATGAATGCACTTATTGAAATTGAATGATTCAACAGGTTTTGTAAGTGTGGGTTAAAACTCTTTGAAAACGGACCACTTTGTCGTCTCTGAACAGAATTTTATATTTAAATGATTTTTTTTACTTGTTTCAGATTTACATTGCAATTATATTGAATATCATTTAGCAACAGGAACTTAAAATATGTCGGATGGCAGTGGCTTCATGATGGAAATCCATAGAAAATTATTCAAGAGAGAGTCTCTTCCAGATATAATGAAAGAGTTTGAAAATATATCCAATTACGAAACGCGTGTGGAATTTTTTGTAGGTATTCTAGAAAAACATCCAGATATTCTGCCACGTGTAAGGCCGAGTGCTAAAACTATAGAAGCATCTTTGAAGTATAGAAAGGAGGGTAATTCATTTTATGCAAAAAAGGACGTCGTTAAAGCAATGGAGTTTTATAATATGGCTCTTCTGCACGCACCTCCTGATTCTGAAGAGTTGTCATACTGCTACGGCAATAGATCTGCTGCTTTGTTCCGTATCAACAATTATGGAGACTGTCTCAAAGATATTTCGAGAGCTTTGGAGTTTTGCACCGATCGAAGTCTGGAAAAGAAGTTATTAGAGAGAAGAACTGCCTGCGAGAAGATTTATGAACCGATCGGCCGCGACGAAGTCAGGGAAAGAATTCGTCGCCGAATATTTGGTTTGCCGTCTCGCATTAACCCTCTCGTGCCCTGTTTCAGTGCCAACATTCAGATTAGCCGTAGTCCCAAATACGGTCGACACATCCTGGCAGCCGCGGACATCCATCCTGGCGACGTCCTCGTTATGGAAGATGCCAAGATGATTTTTCCTTACGCAGAACACTACCAACGTATATGTTACGCTTGCTATAAAAAAAACGATGCAATGATTCCATGCAGAAGCTGCAATTACGTGATGTTTTGCGACGAAGAATGTCGTCTAAAGTCATGGAACGGAATTCACAAAGTCGAATGCTGCATAGTACACTTCTTGGCCGACAACAACTTTAAGATATTTGGTAGAATTTTTCAAGCTGTCATCAGTGTCAGGTGCGGTCACCGTTCTTGGAAGGATTTCATGTCCGCTGTCAAAAAAGAGGAAGAAAAACGGACAAATACAGATGATCCCAACGTCCCATTTCCCTTCTCACTTGAAACGAACGAGCGAAAATTAGACCTAGAAGAGATATTTCTTAGGAGCTTACACTCTGCTGTGCTTCTTCATTATCTCGAGAAATATACGTGGTTTTTCTCCGAGTTCTCGAAAACTACAGATTTAATCGACAGCATCCACGTGGATCCTCTTATTAGAAAAAAATATATTCTCTTCACTGGTGGAATTTTACTGCGATATTGCTTGAATTTTTGCAACTTATTCTCGATAACAAGTTACAACACCGTAAATCATGATACTTGGGCTGGCGCATTTTATCCATTTTCGTATTACTTCAATCACTCATGCGCTCCGAATGCTTTTTGGACGTTCGACGGAACAACTATGGTAATAAAAGCTGTTAGGCCAATCAAGAAAGGACACCAGATCTTCATATCATACAAGTAAGAAGTAAAGCTGCGATGTTGTTTATTTATTTTCTTTTCCATTCTGAATATAAATCATCATTTTCTTCACTTAACTATTCTTCGACTAGACCTCATTTTAATCAAAGTATTGCATTCTTATCATAATCCTTTTCCATTATAATCATTTAAATATAAAATTGATTCGCTAGCTTACTCATATTCGTGAACTTGATGACAGTATTTAAGGCCAGATCCACACTATGGTGCCGGTAACGGTTCGATCTCGCTCCGATCCCGGTCCGATCAAATATTCTTGCATAAGAAACAATCAGAGTATTCACACTATCGGATCGTTCCAATTCCGTTTCTTGTATGAGAATATTTGACCGGACTGAGACCGAGAGCGAGATCGAACCGTTACCGGCACCATAGTGTGGATTGGGCCTTAATCTTTTTTTCCATATATCCGCAGGTACACCTATAGCGATGACAGTTATGAGATGAGGCAAGAATTATTGCAAGATGTCTATCAATTTAAATGTGAGTGTGAAGCCTGCACTAACCGTTGGCCTATGATCAGCGACCAACAAATAAATGCCGTTGTAAAACCTATCCTGTCAATGATTTTCATGTCAAATTCCCCGAATGAAGAAAATTTGACGAACGTATTGGATTATATGTACAAGCAAGCTTTGGCTTTGGAAGAGTTTGCACCCAACTTTGATTTCGAAGTAAACCAAAAATGCATAATTAAATTTTGGAATATGTTCAGGAATAAAGAATACCTTTAAAAGTAAAAATGTTATTTGATTTGAAATTAAAATGCTCAAGTCAATTTCTACTAATCGTAATATTTGCTGAGTATTCAACAAGTAGCCCCTTGAAAATGTTGCAAATAATTGCAGATTTAATAAGTTAACATAATACCAACGATATGATCGGACAACAGCGGCTTTTCAGTTTATCGATCTCTAACTCTTAGCCACACAAGCTTCGTGGGTCTTATCTGACCCATACAAGGAAATCAGTAATTACAAGCATATTTTTGTATTATTTGCATAAATATGGATGAGGATGAAATTAAATAAGCATGTGTAACGTGGGGGAAAATCAAGAGAAAATTTCGGGAAAAAGGAGTAATGATTTTCGACCAACGGCACACTCTAGAACGTTCAGATCAAGGTTAAAGCGTAATTCGTCAGAAATAAGGGCGATGCGCATTTAATTTTATTTACACCAACTTGATTTCGTCACATCTGTGATTTCCATCCATCTGTGTGTCTTAGCTTTGATTTTAAACCGCTCGATTTATTATGATTAAATCGATTCAAATATTGCCTATGCCGGTCTTTGATTCAAGTCAAATCATATTTTTCTAATAACATCAACAAATATGATTTGGCTTACGCCATCCTTCCGAATCAAATGACGATCAGTTAGATTTTAGTTTTAGTCGTAAGCAGTACTGTTAGTTAGCTTAAGTTTTTCTAGGGATAAGTCTACGAGTTTAAGTCCTTTGTTTTAAGTTTCATTTAAATACAATTACAATGGTTTCATATTCAGGATCAATTAAGTGTAGCAAATAAATTAGTTATAAGAAGACATCGTCTTTGAAATACATCAATCGTTCCCGTCCACATTCATCCACCCGTCTCTTCCTCCATCACCACCGCTATTATTGAGTCCTTCTCGCCGACGTTACGAATCTAATTTGGGGCAGTCGTGGGTCATCGGAAACTCGCGTTCTTGAGAATACCGTCGCACAAAAGAAGAAGGGCTGCTTCTGCTGCTGCTCGTCAGAAGAGGAGCGCAGAACCCAACCGGAGCGACGAAGATAACGTGGCCCCGATATTCGGTTGAGGGGTTGTTTGCTACCACGTTACACATGTTTTACTAAAATATCGCATTTTAATTTTAGGGTCTTCAAAGATAAACAAATTTTACATAAATTAATAACTAAAATGGATTTTTGTCTCTTATTGGTCAGCAGTTGAAAAGAAAAAAAATGTTTTTTTGAAAAAACTCACGCAAAACATAATCAATAATCATATCCACAAAATAAGAAAAATAGATTAATGAGACTAGCTTATAATTAAAAAACAAGAAGATCAAAACGTCTCCTTGGGGACTGTCAATATTACAGAATAGCAACAACGACAAAAGACGATGAAATTGGTTTTTCATGCTGTGACTGATTTTCCGAGTGTTTGCGTATTTCCTACAAAACATTACCCATCTTTCTCTTTAGATCGACTGGAAAACTTGCACTCTCTGTTTTACGATATAGTATAAATGGTACTTCCAAGTCCAAACCTATTTTTCTGATATATTCAGCCGTTTTTAGGATTCCAGACTTTGCAAATTACAAATCTATAAGAGAAACAAATATTCCATATTGCTGAAAAAGTTATACATGAGCATCTCTGAGTTCTTCCGGATATCGAGTGATTTGCGCATTTTTGATCATTACAATACACTTTTGTTCCTTCAACATTGTGGAAATATTCACTAAACAAAATGGAAAAAGTGAAAATTATATTAAGAGTTAGTAAAATAAAAATGATCAAGGATTGACTAATAAACCTGATAGGTGGTTCGAAGTATCGGATAAAGCTAAAAGTCTAAATGTAAGCTAAAGCCTTTAAAAAAAACTAAAAAACGCGGTCAAAAACTTTGCTTACTAACGTTTTAAGTAATTAAAGTCATATATACATGAATCGCGTAAATCTTAAAAATTCTATATAAATATATATTATAAATTAAAACTAAATAAAATAAATGAATGTGATAAATATATAGGTTTAATGAGTGGGGAGAAATTAAGTCTCTCTCAAGACCATTTGCCGCGAGCCACCTCTGTAAATTAGCATCTGAGGAGCTTCTGTGATCGGTCAGATTATAGAAGGCCCCGGGTGTGCATTTATCACCGAAAATGCCACAAAAAGCCCTAAAAGAGGACGGAGTGTCCACAAGGTCCGCGTGTTCAACCGGTCCGCCTTTTGGACCGCTGACTACGAATGCGCACATCGCAATCGGACACTATACTCCGATCAATGTTAAAGCGATATCGAAGAAAAGAGGGATGAGGCAACTTAGCGAATATTATAAAAACAGGCAGAGTCAACCAGTGTTGATGCATGTAAAGGAGATTGTTCAAATAATATTTAAGCAATGTGCGACACTCGAACGGGTCGATATTCTGCGTTTTTCGACCTAACCTTAGTTGCGCCCGTTACGGGCGCATTCTTTACCACTCCCTTGTTACGGCTCTAGTGTCCTCCATTTATTTGTAAAAGTCGGTATACTTTTGTCTCGAATATAATAAATGATTTAAGCTGAAAGATCAAATTTGGTCGGTTGCATTCCGATAATCTTATCAACCGATTATCTTCGTCGACGTCAATATATTATTTTGAAATTGTGATTTTCTAAGAAAATGGGATTATATTTGAATTCGAAACTGTCTGTGTATCTTATCTAAGACTGTGTTGTTTTTAACGCTTTCGCGCGCGTTATCGTCATTTTAATTGGTTTCGTGAATCCGATTGCCGACAATATTCATGAATACCGATTAGTGCTTATAAGCAATCGCCAAAACAAATAATGAGTCAGTTATTCTGTTTCGTGTTTGCCTCTTGATTTCACTAATCGTTGTTATTGATAACATTCCAGCGATAAGACCGAAGTTTTATCGCCGTCGAACCATTCATCATTAAATTAATTGATCCACACGTTTTTTTTAATATGTTCTTTACACTTTTCGGTGATTTTCAACCATTGTATTTTCTTTAATAATAAAACTATTTAAACCATCGCTAATACACACAATGAAAGGTCGATCGTTTTGTCTCGTGTTATTGTATTAGAGTAACGGGAGTCGAAAGCACACAAGCAGAGCAGGATTTTTTTGGGCAGATTTGGCATCTCCATGAAGTCTCAGTGCGTTTATTATTTTTTGAACACCACCTGCAGCGCAAATAACATATTTTCTTTTTATAATTTTTTGGAATAGGATTTTTTTCCAAAAAAATGACTAGAGTATTGCCTATTGTTGGAGTAGGTGTGACAGTTACCAATTCTCTACCATCTGTTATATGGGCAATACCTAATAAGGATTCTATTAAATTGTCTCTAAATTGTAAAAAACTTATCACCTTTTCCATTTTAATGCGGTATAAAATCCACGCATTAAATACTGACATGTCTAACAAATGGAATATAATTTTTTTATACCACCGAATTGTTTTTCGGGGACAAGAATAGTATGCTGAGTTGGCCTGACCTGTCAACACCACCCATAAATTTATTGTATTCCACAACTTCAATGGGCTTTATTTTTATGATTCCATATCTGTTAGTTTTTTCGATGAGCTGAGGGTGATATTTGGTTGTAATGCTTAATACGTCTCTAGTATCGTGCCATTTTGAAATATATATATTATTTTTTCTTAACCATATGTGTTCTCCCTTTTTAACCTTCTTCTTTGTTATTTCTGCTGGATTTCCTCTTCTATTTGCACGCAATGTCCCTGTTGTATGCGTCCTTTTTTCTAATAGTTTAGTAGATAATGAAATGTTATTTAAAAAAAAATGTCCATAAAAACATGATGACCTTTGTGGAGAAATGGATTCATCAATTTAAGTACGATCATCAATCAAAGGCATCAATTTTGGTTCCTCTAGGTTCGTTATCAAATAACCTTCCTCTATAGATTTCTAGATTATGGATGTATCCATTTGGGGAACACAATTTATAAAATTTGATGCCATACTTAGCTTTCTTCCCTTTCGTGTATTGCCGTAACCACAGTCGCCCTCGACGAAGAAGAGATTCATCTAAAGAAATTTCTTCCGATGGAGAATATATATTTTGAAAATTCGAAACAACGATGTCAACAGTGAGCTTATTTTTGACATCCTGTCATTGTTATTTATCGTGCAATTTAAACATCTCAATATTTTTTCGAATCTTCTACTCGACATAATATAAGAAAATATTGGATGATAATACAATGAAGCTCGTGAAAACATTTTTCTTAGTGTTGGAAAGCCTATATGCCCACCGAGCAGACACAGTTCAAAAAATTTTTCCAATTCCATATAATTTATTTCATTGAATTTGGTCACCATGCAGTATCTTGTTTTTGGTAAATTGTAAAAGTAAACTTTTTACCATAAGCATTCGTACATTTTATCAATAATTTATTAACTTCCCCAGTCCAAATACTTGTAAAAAATTCTATAGGTGTATCTCCAATATCTTTTTTTATTCCTGAAGATGTAAAATCAAAACCAAAATCTGGTATGAGAATATTTGACCGGACCGGGCATGGTGTTGATCGGACCTTATGATCCGCGAAAAAAAATTGTATTTACGTAAAAATATTTTGGGAATAAACATTATTTTATGTGATTTTGCCGAAATTGGTAATCCGAAACGTAAGTACATAATACTTTTACGTGGGCGATGTTCATAAAATGTATCTACTCCAAGTCGGTGCATCACAAAAATCGAATTATTAACCAAAATGAATTTATCTTACTCGGAAAAGTTTGGGAGTGTTTGATCCATGTTTTGTAAATGGTTTGTTATTGTGTCCCTGAAGGCGGCAGGCATAGGACTAATCCGGCGCGAGAGGTTTAGGTTGAGCGAGCTTTATTTGCACTCATGTGCCGCAGCGACGAACGAAGTGACGATATGCGCGCAGGAAAGCGTTAATGCATTTAGAGTAAAATGGTCAAGTAAAATAAAAATCACGTACAACTCTCTCAATCGGGTCGGAATCCTGCGTTTTGCGCCCCAATCCCAGTTGCGCCTGTGGCAGGCGCCTGCTTTGCCACGCCCTAGTTACGACCCTGCGTGTCACTCATTTATTTGCCAAACGCAAGTAATATTTCGATGTGAAATTTTTAAAGAAAGATTTATATCAGTTGCCGAAATATTATTTGAAAATTTTAAAAACAAAGATGAAATTATTAACGCGATTCAGAGTATACAATTATCCATAAACTCTGTAACGAGACGATTAGAGCTTTTAGCAAGTGATGTGCGATTAGAGTTAAAAATGATATCAAGGCTAGAACATATTTCTCACTTCGGCTTGATGAATCATTTGATGCCAGTGACACGATGCAATTAAGTAAATTTGCACGTTTGATATTTCCTGATTGCAGCATAAAAGAAGAACAGCTGAAAATACTTCCTATTAAAGGAACATGTAAAGGGGAACATATCTATAACATTTTTAAAAGCTTCGCTATATGATTAGAATTACCAGTACGGAAACTCGTGTCAATTACGACAGACGGTGCACCTTCAATGGTCGGCAGTAGGGAATCCAATCCCGAGCCAAAATTTCGATCCCGGAAATTTCGATCCCGGATTTCGGGATTTCATTAGACAATCCCGGGACCAGTCCCGGGATCCCGGGATTGGGATTTTCAATATTTTAAGAAATTACCTTGATGAATTTGATCAAAAATTACTAATAAGTCCATTTGTTCAATATAAAAAATCACTTGAAGGCCAAAGAATTTTATTTATTTAAGAAAAGATAAAAATACAATTCAAAAATAGATAAATAAAGCACTAAAAAATTCAAATATTATTTTGAAAATATGTCCGAAGTAACATTAACATTAAACATTAGTGTTTCGTCATTTAGTCTGGATCTGATTTTGAAGTCAGACAACTTGCTGCTGAAAATGTACGCTCAGCCTCCACACTCGTTAGAGGTATCGTCATCAGATATTTAAATGCTAGTTCGAGCTGATGACTGCGTCAGCCCTCATTTTCGTATAACACCATCAATGTGACTGTTAAAATTCCTTTCTGCTGAGACACAGACTAAAACTCTCAAAATTGACGATTTCCCAAAAAAAATTATTTCCGTCGCTGCAGATGAATACTTCTATACTATAATACTTTGATGTGATTCGTAATTATATTACGGAGGAATACAAAAATTCTGAAGCCCGTATCTATTATATTTCATATCGATATTCCCATTATTCGTCGAGGTGTAGTAAATACATCACCGGTAGCGAAAGATTACTATACAAATTTTGAAAAACATACATGTACGCTATATATGTATACATAGATTAGACAGTCACTGCCCCTAGGCGTCGCCTAAGTTCGCCAATTAGTAATTACGCCACTGTTTCCAAGCGTCCAGATTTCGTTGGGAATGTCTCGATTTAGTAGCCTTCATCGTGTTGGTGAGGTGTACGATTTCTGTTAGATAAAATTTTCAATTCCGGGATCTGGGATCCCGGGATTGGATTCCCTAGTCGGCAGTGAAAATGGGTTTCTTGTATTTTGCAGAAGCACTGCATGAATTTTGAAGGGTTTTTTTGAAGGAAATTTTGAGGATGTAATGAAAATTACCATTAAGATAATCAATTCCATCAGAAGAATGCCGCTACAGAGAAGAAAATTCAAATTGCTTTTAGAAGTACACAAATATTACGAAGACTTGCTGATAAATAATGAAATAAGATGGTTGAGTAAAGGACTTGTTTTTGTTCGATTTCGGGAGTTGTTACCCGAAATAAGAATATTTTCAATTGAGAGAAATGATGAAAGGTCAAATTATATCCAAAATAAGGAATGGCTATTAAAACTAGCATTTTTGACAGATTTAACTTCTAATATAAATTAAATGAATTTGGAATTGCAAGGAAAATTCAAAACCATTTTTGATATGGTTTCATCAGTAAATTCTTTCAATATGAAATTGAAACTATGAATATCGAATCTGCATAAAAAGGATTTCATCCATTTTTATAATTTAAAAGATGAGATTGGTGAAAACGTAGATTTATATAATTACAAAGAATATATTGCTGTATTGGCGAAAATATTAGATCAATTCGAAAAAAGATTCGCATATTTTAAAAAGCTTGATACAGTTTGCAGCTTCATATCATCACCGTTGAATATGAACAAAGAAAATATCCAAAGTCTTGCTCAAGATATAGCAATGCTATTTTCATTGAACAAGTGTGAGGTTAAATTTCAATTAATCGAATTGCAAAATGATATCACATTATCACAATTCAATTCTTCTCTTATATGGAGGGTGAGGAATCCAGAAAAAAAATCAAATTTGAAAGACGTCTATCTCCGAATTTCATCATGCTTTGGAATTACATATGTATGCGAATCTTCATTTTCTCATATGAATTATATAAAATCCAAACTTCGGGCTCATTCGACAGATAAGCATGCGTTTTGTAACGAGTGCTTATCAATCAGATTATCTGCAGATTGCCAACGACACACAATGCCAAATATCTCATTAAATGATTGTCTTTGAATCAAGAAAAAAGTACTTAAATTCTTTCTTATTTTTTTTCCCTCAAAAGAACATCCAGATGTTTAAAAAAAATCCTGAGAATCGTTGTCAAAGGATGCCACGAGCACGGTCTTACTTTGACTATTCGTTAATCCCCTAAATTAGCAGATAAGCACGAATCAAGTCGAGCCAAATAGTCTGATCTTCGGGATTTTATTTTTCATCGTCGGATGTAAATATATTTATATTAAGTTTTTTTTTTTCAAAATTCACGGAAGTTATCGGGATCGACCAAATTTTGCTTCAAGATCGACCAGTCGATCGGGATCGACCGCTTGGGCGCCCTTATTTTAAAGTGATATTTTAAATATTCTTTACGATTTTCTACTTTCGATAAAACCAAGCTCAACGACACCGATAGGGTTTTCTTGACAACAGATTTAATAAAAATGAAATTACGGTCAAGTTTAAAAGTGAAAATTTTCACTACACAATAAATGTATTTTTTTTTTGTGTTGTAAAACTCAAAATTTCACTTGATTTCACCCATTTGCTTACGAGAAAACGCGTTGCGCAACATAAAATGCTACTTCTCGCCATCTTCT
Source organism: Stenopsyche tienmushanensis (assembly GCA_008973525.1). Taxonomy (NCBI): domain Eukaryota; kingdom Metazoa; phylum Arthropoda; class Insecta; order Trichoptera; family Stenopsychidae; genus Stenopsyche; species Stenopsyche tienmushanensis. The sequence goes on along the minus strand of WACJ01000179.1, from coordinate 496,445 downwards.
TGCTTTGTGTCTTTCTTCTTCCATGATGGGAACAAGAAGTTTCGTACTCAATGGAATAAATGTATTTTTAATGAAGGGAACCGTGTAGAAAAATAAGATTTCCATTTTGCATCACTAATAAATTTATACAGCAAAGTTCCGGGTTATATTTGAACCACCCTCGCATATATAATGTGTATATATAAAATATTCGAATAATTTAACAATTTCATATTTGTTTCTTTCAAATTCTCAGCGCGATATCTTCCAGGCAAATTGTAAAAATTAATTCGGTACGTGAAGCTTTTCCATTATTACAACAGTCCATTCTAATTCTAAACTAAGCTAAATTTAGTAATATGTACATACTTCATTGAATTACGTCTGATATAGAAACTTCCCCTGAAATATCAATCTTAAATTCCATTCGTTATCTGTGTACATAATCTGTAACAAGACTAAAATTGTCTTTAACACTAATCGTACCGTAATTTTACATATTTATGAATATTTAGCGAATGAATTCAAGATTATCTGTTCACCTTATTTAAGAATGTATTGTAATAAAAATGTATTGTTTTTAACACTACCAGTTCACCCCATTTCACAAATATCTACGATGAGCATTGAATATTTTCCTTTCTTTCTTCCTCACTACATAGTCGTTTTTTGAAACGAAATTAGTGTGGGCGCTGAAGGGCAAATTGACTTGAACGTCACAAAAAATGAAACTCTAAGCGGGTCTTGGTCGAAAAGAGCGAGAATCGATCGATCGATGGATGAAAACGTAGTAAATGGTGTAAAAAATTAAATGCCACTAATTCAGACCACTGCCACAAAATTAACATAATATGTATTTTTTGTTTGTTTGGTACAATTTGTTGTAAAATTGAATTTTTGTTCAATTACTAATCAATCCTATCTAGAAAATGAACGCAAAATTTCAATAAGATTGGTGCATACGCTTTGGAAAAATCGTGTCCACGCAGCATGAGTAAAGCTTGTATATCAATAAATGAACCTTAACACTCTTGATAGCACACAATGTTCGTTCATTACTTCACACAAACATAATCAATACACATGTACATCGTTTCGAAGCTTCATATCGAAACAATGGCATTTCAAATAGAATTCCGTTCGGTACCTGGCTGAGTTTTAAATATATAATTGTTTTATTCGGCTTTTGTACAATTAATCATGATCAAACGAACCAAGAAGACTCCATATCTGATGGTTTTAAACAGTTATAATCATAATTTTTATATTGTCGTCATCTGTGACGATTGATGTGATGAGCTTTTATTTTGTATACTATGAAAAAAAAATCGTTCAAATCATTAAATTAATTTTTTGAGGATAGTCTTAAGAGATAGATTTATCCGGCGAGTGGCAAAACTCTGATACTAATTCCACAACTTCAAATTCGAACGAAAAGCGACGAGGAGTTGGTGTGGGTCGTATAAGTCCAACGAAACACAAACGGGTTAAGGCTGGGCTGTGGGACTCCCCGTTTAGGCAAGAGACCTGCGTTTGCGCCACTCTTGAGTCATTGCAGCGCCGATCTCCGAAGACTTTGGACTTCTGAAACTCAGTCAGATCCTTTTGTTACAATTGCATTATTTGGCGATCAAAAGTGACGTTTTACTCAGTTTTTTCGGTGTCATTAAAGATAGACAATTTGTTGTATTGAAAGTTGAAGTGGACTTCTTCAGTAGCAGACAATTCTCGTAAGTGTCTATACTAACTCATTATGGTCCGTATGAGATATTGTTATAGTCCGCTAATGTTTTGAAAGACGAGCTAAAATTGAAAGATTTATTAAATCGGCCATAACTTTAACCTTCGAACCGATTTCTATCTAAAAAAAATCTCATGCTACATTTTTTAATTCTTTTTTATATGCAACAATAGTAAAAAAACAAGATCGAAAGTAAAGAGCAGTGGCTCTAAACCTTTTTTAAACAATAAAAGTTAAAAAAATAAACTAAAACCTTTAATATGTTTGCTTCTTTTTATGACAATATGGGATAAAAACCCACAAACATATTTTTGACCGAATGTATAAACATTTTTATGCCAACATTTTTATTAAAAACTCCCAAAGCATTTAAACCAGTTCTCAACCTTTTTGAAGTCATGGTGGATGATGGAATAAAGTGGCGGTGCACCAGAATTAAGACGTCGAAAAAAATATGTGGATATAATATTAATTTCATATTTTCTTTTTAAGTTAAATTACATTAAAAAAAATTCATATTGAAAATAAATTTAGACCTATCAACACCACCCATAAATTTGTTGTATTCCACAACTTCAATCGGCTTTATTTTTACGACTCCATGTCTATTAGTTTCTTCTATAGATTAAGGACGATGTTTGGTTGTAATGCTCAATACATCTCTAGTATCGTAACATTTTGAAATATTACCATGAGCTTATTGTTCATAAGTGTTCACATTCTTCCATTTTTAAAAACATTAAATCTTCCATTTAAAATAATTATTCAGTTGACAAAAGTTAGTTACTTTCTTCATTCATTGTTCCATCACCCTTCTTTTTTCTAGATATTACTACTTTAACCCTTTTTTTATGCTGCTTCAGAAGCTATGGTAATGTTTGATTGCTAAATCTGATTTATGAGGCTTGTTCTATAAAGATCTTTTAACAATTTTTGTTATATTTACGTAAAAATATTTTGGGAATAAACATTTTATTTGATTTTGCCGAAATTGGTAATCCGAAACGTAAGTACATAACACTTTTACTAGTGGGCGATTTTCATAATATGTATCTATTCCAAGTCGGTGCATCGCAAAAATCGAATTATTCATCAAAATTAATTTATCTCTCTCGGAAAAGTTTGAGAGTCGTTGAGCCATGTTCTGTAAATGGTTTGTGTTCCTGCGCGCGGTATGCATAGGACTAATCCGGGGCGAGGTTTAGCCGAGCGAGTTTTATCTGCATATGCGGTCACTGATTGTACTGATTTCGGCGGAATGCAACAGGAACAATTCACAAATTAAATCGGGATTTTTTCTGTAAATTTATAAATTCAAATATGTAATTGATCCCTTTTTCACTTTTTCAGATTGAAATTATATTGAATATCACTTCGCAATGGAAGCTCAAAATATGCTACAACACTATAGCTTAATGAAAGAAATCTATGAAAAATATTGAATAGGGAAAATTTTCTCGAAATACGGTGTAATTTTGAAACGATATCCAATTACGAAGCACAAGTGGAAATTTTTGCTGACATTCTAAAAAAACATCCAGATATTCTGCCAAAACTGAGGCCGATTGCTAAAAGTATAGAAACATCTTTGAAATATCGAAAAGAAGGTAATTCATTTTATGTCAAAAAGGACTATGTTAAAGCTATGGAATTGTATAATATGGCTCTTTTGCACGCACCTCTTGATTCTATGGAATTGGCATACTGCTACGGCAATAGATCTGCAGCTTTGTTCCATATCAGAAATTATGGAGACTGTCTCAAAGATATTTCGAGAACTCTAGAGTTTTGCACCGACAGAAGTTTGAAAATGAAGTTATTAAAGAGAAGAACTGCATTGCAAAAAGATTTACGAGCCGATAGGTGACAACTGAAGACAGGGAAAGGATTCGTCGTCAAATGTTTAGTTTACCAGTCTCGCATTAACCCGTCTCGTGCCCTTGTTTCAGTGCCGATATTGAGATTAGCCATAGTCTCGAATACGGTCGACAAATCCTAGCTACTGCAGACATTCATCCTGGCGACGTCCTCGTGGTGGAAGACGCCAAGATAATTTTTCCTTATGACGAATATTTACAACGTATTTGTTACGCTTGCTACAAGAAAAACGATGCAATGATTCCATGCAGAAGCTGCAATTACGTGATGTTTTGCGACGAAGAATGTCGTCTAAAGTCCTGGAACGGAATTCACAAAGTGGAATGTTGCATAATGCACTTATTGATGGACAACCATTTAGGTAAATTAGGTAATGGTCTTCAAGCTTTAATTAGTGCGAGGTGCAATCACAATTCTTGGCAGGATTTCATGGCAGCGATCAAAAACGAGCAAGAAAAATGGACAAATATAAAAGATTACATCGTCCCTCAAAACCAATTTAAAATGTACACATTTCCTCTTCAACTTAAAACAAACCGCCAAGAAATAGACCCAGAACACGATGTTTTTTGGCAGCTTTCAGTGTGCCGTGCTCCTCTATTATCTCGAGAAGGAAACACGGTTTTTCTCGGAGTTTACGAAAACTACAGATTTAATCGACAGCATCGACATGGATCCTCTGATTAGAATAAAGTATATTACCTTTACTGGTGGAATTCTACTGCGATATTTCTCGATTTTACTTTGCAACTCATTCGGGATAAATGCAACTGTGAATGAGGTTGATTGGGCTCAAGCGCTTTATCCATTTTCTAGTTACTTTAATCATTCATGCGCTCCGAATGCTTATTGGACGTACGACGGAACAACAATGGTGATAAAAGCTGTGAGACCAATCAAGAAAGGACAGCAGATCTTCCTAAATTTTAAGTAAGATTAGTAATTTTCATTTTAATTATATTATATTCAATATGTCAGTGGCTGCACTATGATGATGATGATATTCAATATAATGTTGATTCAATAGCTTACTAAATAATTGCAAACTATGAGACGATGACAGTATTTAAACCATTTTATTTATCAACCCACAGGTTCACCTATAGCGTTCACAATTATGAGATGAGACAAGAAGGATTGCAAAAACTTTATGGATTTAAATGTGAGTGTGAAGCCTGCACTAAACGTTGGCCTCTTCTCAAAGATCTACCAAACAATAACACTGAATATTTAAAAAAAATCATGTCAATGTCATCCCTGTTAAATTCCCCGAAGGATTTGGTGAGTAAACTCAACAAATTGTACAAGCGAGCTTTGGTACTGGAAGAGTCTGCACCTAGTGTTGAATTCGAAATAAATAAATTGAGCATCATTAAATGCTGGGAGAGTTTCAGGGATGAAAAATACCTTTAAAAGTAAAAATGTTGTTTGTTTAAAATTATAATGTGTATTTCTATCAAACAAAGCCTTATTTATCAATACTATGAGTCTGTAGTTTAAAAATGTAAATAAAGTTTTTCTGAGCTCAATAATATATTTTTATATATTAAATATCCGATGCCATGGGAATCCCTAATATTCGATTAGCGATTCCCATGACAACCTAAATATAAAAGCACATCAATTCAGACTGATAAATGCCCATGGAAACTTGAAAAAAAATCAGACAACTCAAAAGCAAGAAATTCCCAGGTTTCAGCACTACGGACAAATACAGTTATCAAAAATCTCCTATTAAAATAATTATTCAGTTGACAAAAATATTTAATGCGTGTTTGAGCATGGGGTACTTCCCATCCACTTGGAAGTCGATGAAAGTCATCCCATCCTGTATATGCCGTATCGTCGGCGTAGAGTGCTAAGTTTGATGGGGATGTTGTCGGTAGATCATGTAAGTATATGTTGAACAGATGAAGCGAGAAGCTTAGGAGCGGGGCGGACTTCGCTCTTCGCTCCCAATGTGATTAATTTATGTTTAATGTTTTATTTACCCATATATTTTTAAATAAAACAAGCAAGAGCAGTCCGAATTTGAAGTAGATATTCATACATAGGCGTTTCTCACTAAACTGGTGAACTCGTCTCGGTGACATTTCAATTAATTTTTCAAAAACGTTTTTATAATGCTCCCTACAACTATATACATAAACAGTTCCCTTGGGTGTCACCAAAGCGATATAGTTGCTTTAGATTAAAATAAATAAAGAATAAAGTATGTCACAGCATTTTTTGAACAGTTCACCTGTGTACGTCTTAAACTACGCGCCACGTAATCTACAGCTTAAACTATTGCGTTAATGCGAATTAAGAAACGTAAACGATCTGAAATTTGCATGATTGCATTAAGCTGTTAAGTGGGCGGGACGTATATATACGTCTAACGTAAACTGCATCGAAATTGGTTAGGACGTATATATACGTCCTCGAAATATGTCTCGCGATTGGGTTATCTTTCTGTTGTAAACGATTACGTTAGACATCTTTTCTTTTTCGAAATTTTAACGGATCACGTAGGCTGTTCGATCAAAAGCGACAGTGAGGTGGGCTGCAGTTCAAAAGGCTCCCCGCCCTATGAAATATGCTATTGTCGCATTTGTCATTTTAATTTGTCGAACGGGATGAAAAGAAAGTATTTCGACGGGTTTCGCGGAAAACTCGATCAAACGAATGACGTATGTGTATTTTTTTTTTGTGCGATACGAAGAAGAAGGGCTTCCCCGACCCTTCCATTATTTTGCGGGTTTGATATTTATATCACAATCCCACGGTGTAACACGCGAAGTGCGTAACGCAATGAACGTTGGCTACGCATCTTTATAAAAATCCATAGGTTTTTTTTCCCTTTTCGTTTGACAATCTGTCCTTATTTATAATTATTGTTTTATAATTATAATTGTTTCAGGGTTCTTCAGTCTTTCATTTCCTTCGGAAACATTCTAAATTGTGGTTTTTCTGAAGGAACCTATGTAATTTGAATTTGCATATTTGTCGCTTACCGTTCTTTAGAGTTGTTTTTTCAGAAAGTGAATATAACTAAGTATTATTGTAAAATGAAATGTAGATATAATTTTTTAAAGCATCTGAAAACAAAGGAAGAAAGAAAAGAAGAAACAAAACAAAACAACCCCAAGAATTCCGCAAAACCCAAGTCAAAGAACCTTCGTCTATATACGTTGTTAATAGCGCTTTGAATTGTGAACGTGTTCTTGTGTTTGAATGACAGTGAGCAAACAGGGTACTCACTTTGGATAAAGCTTTCTCATGGACAAAAATTAATGCGAAATGGTGAATACACAAGACACACAACATCCAATCACGGGATCCCGGACAGTTTTAGGTACTTAATATTAATATTTCCGGGATTATAAAACGTAATCCCGAAAATTTCGGGACTGAAATTTTTATCTAACGGAAATCGTACATCTCACCAACACGACGAAGGCTACTAAAACGAGACATTCCCGACGAAATTTGGACGCATGGAAACAGTGGCGTAATTACTAATTGGCGAACACAGGCGACGCCCAGGGGCAGTGACTTTTTAATCTATATATACTTATATAGCATACATGTATGTTTTTCAAATTGTTGTAATCTTTCCCTACCGGTGATGTATTTACTACACCTCGACGAATAATGGGAATATCGATATGAAATATAATAGATACGGGGTTCAGAATTTTTGTATTCCTCCGTAATATAATTAAGAATCACATTAAAGTATTATAGTATATAAGTATTCATCTGCAGCGACGAAAATAAATAATTTGTCGGGAAATCGGGAATTTTGCGAGTTTTAGTCCGTGTCTCAGCAGAAAGGAATTTTATCAGACTTTTTTGAATTGTATTTTTATCTTTTCTTAAATAAATAAAATTCTTTGGCTTTCAAGTGATTTTTTATATTGAATAAATGGACTTATTAGTAATTTTTGATCAAATAAATTAAGATATTGAAAATCCCAACCCCGGGACCCCGGGACTGGACCCGGGATTGGCAACAAAGTGCAAGAGAAACATGACCTTTTGGTATACTTTAACGACAAAGCTTAATTGAAAAGAATAGCATATCTAGCAGATATATTAGAACAGCAAAATAGGCTTAACATGAATCTTCAACAAAATAAAATGAATATTATCGCATTTCACGATAATCTCAGGACATTTTTATCCCAGCTGCAAATGATTTAAAAAGTCTGCAGTGTGGTAGGTGAATCTGAATGGATGAATTGGAAATAAATAAAAAATTGACGGAAGAGATAACTGGGTATCTTGAATCTCTTAAAAACGAACTTCACCTTTACTTACCTGAGCTGAAAGAAGAAGAAACTACATTGACACGAAATTCATTCTCTGCTTCCCTTGATTTAGTCATCAATTCCGACAGATCGTTGGATTTGTGGAATGATTCCTCGGAGTGGTATGTATCATGCATACCGATATGTGATGCATGCGCGGGTCACATGGCTTTTATAAAAAGAGGTTGTACCCGAAAAAAGTTGGGAATATACGAACTAGATAAACGCAATGAACCTAGTTATAGGGTTATATAAACCAAGCACTTGCCTGTTTTAATGAAATTTATAAATAAAAGAAACATCAAACTACATACACTTAAACCTTTTTTGTGCGGTAGATGCGTACGGCGGAAAATCGCACAAAAAAAGCTGACTTATATAGAAAAAGTGACGATGCATTCCATGGATTTTAAAAACCGCATAACTTTGAACTTGCCATATAAAATATTTCCAAAATCGCATAAAAAAAGTTAATAAAAAAACAGGAAAACAAGAAGGCAATTATATAAATATATAAAAAATGATATTTTTTGTAACATTTAAAGGCCATTTTATATCATTGGTAAAATTTTAAGGATGTCTGACATCCACTAGAGACTTTAATTACAAATTATCATTGCTGTATGATAGTTTGTAATAATTATTAACCCCTTAAGTGGATATGACGTATATATCCGTCAAGACCAAAGTCCATGTAAAGTGGGTATGACGAATATATCCGCACTGTGAAAGTTAAGCAAACCTCAGTAGAAAATTACGGATATGTCCGATTGCATTGTTATGTACGTTAAACGTAAGAATGATTCATCTCGGGAACAGACTTGTTCGAAATTGATGATATACTTTTTTCGTATATTGGATATGACGCTAAAAGGTCGAAAAGGCGAAAAGATCGCGTCACTGCAGATGATACTTTTAACAGTGAATCAAAACGTTGAAGGGGTTAAAGACATCACTTTAGTTCCTAACTCAAAATAATGTCAAAATGGCGACTGCTTAAGAAAAATCAATCACGCCATTTTCTGGCCTTATTGTGTGAGTTTTAATTTTTTTTTAAATAGTTAAAAATATTTTTTTTGTATAGATCTGGTAGGAATAATAGAGGGTTATATATAAACGATTCCTATCCAGTTTGGAGTAAATTAATGATGTGAACCGTGTTGAAAAAAGTAGTTTCGAGAAAAACGCGTTAAAAGATTTCATTATGCTAGGACCTGCCAAGCTGCCGCGTCACTAAAATAGCTATAACTCTGTAAGTAGTTGGAATTTTGGAAAATCCTTTGGAGCGTGTATTTTTAAAAGTCAAAACATTGGAAAAATGCAAAAAAAAACGAAATAAATTTTTTCGCACAAAAAGAGGTTTGAGTGTATTTCATACTGTTTTTTGACCATTTCGATTTACATTCAAGTTGGCAGAACGGACTCCGTCGTAAGTCGAGGATTGACTGTAAGATCGTTTTTGGTACTTGGTGCTAGAAATAAAAGCACGGAATTGGAAATAAAGCACTGTGGAGCGTTGCACGCAACAAGTGGGTGCATATTCTTTCTGGATTGTTCGATTACGCACTCAACATGTGAGTGCACACTCATCAAAGGTTCGATTAGTTCGATTTCGATAGATAAAATATTTTTTTAAACGAATGCAAGGTTTGTTATTTTAGATAGTCTTGATCTCAAACAGAGTGTGTTATTAAAATGCTACTTGTGATCGTTTGGCGAAATTAATTTCGCACGGGATGGGTTAAATGGGGGTAGCATTACAGGTTCGATGCGCGCATGCATTTTGAGGCTGCGATCAGTCGCGCACGGTCTCTGGTGGACCTCCTCGCCTAGCAGCAGTGTGCAGCGCGCGTCACCGGCCACAGCTCCCGGGAATCGTCGTTCGACACCAATTCCAACGGGCACCAGCCCTTTTCCTCCTGCTTTTGGTCATTGACCATTCAGCAAGTCTTCCACGGGTGAGATGTTAATCTGTCTTACGCGATTCCTAAACGCGATGTATTTTTAAGGCGGGCGTCCCAAATTTTTCGCGCAAATCCGATCGTCTGGCGGAAGAAGGCGCTCCGCCACCGCGTCGTTTTGCTCCCGGTTCCCACCGCCGTATCGGTCTCCAGCATTTACATACGGTGGCGATGCATCCATATTGCATTTTATCGATTGAACTTTGTACCATATGTCGCTTTTTGTATGCCAACGCGCGAAATTTGGAACGGCGAATCTAATTTGGCGCGATTTTCAGCAGTCAAAAACGAAGACCGAGGAATTTTCAGCCGGATTGTAAGGATTTTCAATCCCGGAAAATTTCGAGTCATTGCGTAATGGCTGCTATCTGATGCGCAGGACGCATTTATGTAATGCATCGATTGGCGTTGCACCTACCTGTCGATTTTTCCAATTCTAATACACCATTAAAAGTGACTTAAAACTCATATCTCGATAAAATAGATCTTTTTGAGCAAACCAAATTCTGAAAATGCCTCATCCCGGAAAAATGGCAATCCCAACATCTTTGAAAATCGCTTTTAACGACCTAATTTCATAACGCTTTTCTATTTAAATTGATGATATATTTATTAAGAAATCTGTAGCGAACGAATCCCACTCGTATTTAATTCCATCCATATTGAATCCCATTCGCATTTAATTCCATCCATATTGAATCCCACTCCTGTTCAGTCGCAGCCGTGTCAATCCCACTCACACAGCCTCACCCATATTGATTTTCATCCGGAAACAGAAGCGCTAATTCGACATGAATTTTATATATGCGTATATCAGCGTAGATCAAGATCTACACTTTTTCGCGTTAAACAAATTGCGTTTATCTTAAATACCATGTAATGTGGACCACATCCAATTATGATGCATCGATTCCTCCAGAACCATCATACGGTCGATGGCGCATGTACGATATCAAATGGCGTATTTATCCGAATTTTGACATTTTTATGTAAAAATTTTGGAAGAAAATCGAGTGACTGAAAGGCTTTAACGATGACGTCGACCTTTCCATGTTACAATTGCATGCATTGATTTTGCGAATATGATCGTTCTGTAGCGTTTTGATTCATGTAAGAATACAGTCAACCCTTCTGTAGAACCGCGCTATAGAAGCAAAGACTTGCGATAAAAATACGCCGCAAACGAAGTGGACACTATAGAAGGGTTGACTGTATTAGTTTGCTTTAGGATTTAAATACATCATAAGGCCGAACGTGTTAAAGTTGTCTGAACAAAATATCTACATGTGACTATAGATTGAACATTTTTTTTTCAGATTTGCAATAAAATTGAATATCACAATGCAAGTGCGAAAGGTTACAGAAGAAGAGTGCGATTTCATGGAGAAGATCACGGTCAAATTTATGATCCATGGGATTTTCGATGAGGCGCCCTTAAAGTGGAGAATCAGAGCGATAACTGATGACGAAGAACGGGTTCAATGTTGTTTGAGAATTGTCAAACGCATGTCCAGTATTCTGCCACAAATTTCAATATGCGCTAAATCTTCAGAAGAATCTTTGAAGTTCAGAATCGAGGGCAATGAATTATATCGCAATAATGACGTTCTTTCAGGTATCGCATTTTATAATATAGCCCTTCTACATGCACCTAATAAGTCTATGCAATTGGCTTATGCCTACGGAAATAGATCTGCGGCTTTCTTCGAAATTAAAGAGTATGGAAACTGTCTGAAGGATATTTCGAGAGCTTTGGCAATCAGCGACGATCCAGAACTGAACAAGAAGCTATTGCAGAGGAAAGCCATTTGCGAAGAGGTCTATAAGCCCACCGCCGTCACTGAAGATCCCGCGGATGAGATTCGTCGTAAAGAGTTTTCTCTGCCGTCTCATACCAACCCTCAAGTGCCCTGTTTCAGTGGTGACATTAGAATGGGTCGTAATGGTAAATATGGTCGATTCATCCTGGCAAATTCCGACATCAAACCCGGCGATGTCCTCGCTGTGGAAGATACTCCGATGATCTTTCTTCACAAGGAATTTTATCAACGCAAATGCTTCAATTGCTTCATAAACAATGATGCAATGATTCCCTGCCCTGGATGCAGATTCGTGATGTTTTGCGACGAAGAATGCTATCAAAAATCATGGAACAAGATACACAAAGTCGAATGCCCCATAATGGAACTGCTGGCAAGCGAAGGAACACCGACCACTTTCATCTTTGCATTCCGCACAATCGTCGGGGCGAGATGCGACGAAAACTCCTGGGAAGAATTCATGGCCGCGATCAAAGCCGAACACAAGAGATATCCCAACTTGAGAAACATCAAAGACTATCAAAGCAAAGCCAGGAAGTACACCTTCCTCTACACGATCGAAACGAACAAGCGAGAATTGGAGCCGGACGATATATTCATGAGGTCCATGCACTCCGCCGTCTTCCTCCACTATCTCGAGAATAATACGCGGTTCTTCACCAAGTTCACGAAAGACACAAATCTGGACGAGAGCCTCGAAATGGAGCATCTGGCGAAGAAGAAATGCGTACGCTTCATCGGCGAAATTATACTTCAATGTCTCATGGTTTCCGATTTCAACACGTTTGGTCTCGCCGGACGCGAGTATATGCAAAAAACTAACGCCAATAGAATAACTTATGCTTCTGCACTCTATCCATTTTCGAGTGCTTTCAATCATTCATGCGCTCCCAATGCCAAATGGATCTTCGACAAAACGACATTGGTGATAAAAGCTGTGAGGCCAATCAAGAAAGGACAGCAGGTCTTCATATCGTATGGGTAAGAAATAGAGCTGCTTTAACCCTAGATTACTAATGTGCTTATTTAGAATGGTCCTGAGCGGGGGCGAGACGGGGAAAATTCGGGAACACCCATATCGAATCTGTAGTCTGTGAGACTAACCATTAGTAATCTAGGATTAAACCGATTAATATTGAATGTATAGCGTTTATATGAAATAGATACCATGCACGATATATTTTTGCGTAACATAAATTGTATTGCGACATAAGATTTAACTCAGTATGCATACTCAATCGAAAGATATGATATTTAAATGATTTCTAATTTTGAATCCACAGGCAGGACTATTGCGATAATTCCATAGGCAAAAGGACGCGTGAACTTATCGAAGGATATAAATTCAAATGCGACTGTCCAGCCTGCGTCAACCGTTGGCCTCTTCGCAGAAACCTGCCTTCAGTTAAACAACTTCTGATGGAGTCAAACCTGCCAACGGTCGAGACGGTTTCCCCCAATTTCTACAAAGAGGTCAAGAATGAAAATTTCAAGTATTTGTCGAACGCAGTAACTAATTTATGCGAGTATTCTTCCGTGATCGAAAAATTTTCGCCCAGTGTTGAATTTCAAGAAACCCATAAACGTATAAAGATCTGCTGGGAGATCTTCAGGGATAAAAGATACCTATAAATTCAATTTTTTTTGTTGATTTCAAATTTATGTTTATGTCAATCAAAATAGATTTTTTTGCTTAATATTAAGAATGTGTACTTATCAAATAATGTTAACAAAGCGAGAAAACATCATTGTTTGCCGGAAGATATTCAGGGATGAAAGATACTTTTAAATTGATTTCCAATTGATGTGTGTAAATCGATGTCTATATTAACCAAAGTAGTATTTTTTGTTCAATATTATGAACGAATATTTATTAAATAATGTTAAGAAAGCGAGATAACATCATTGTTTGCAGGGAGATATTCAGGAATGAAAGACACTTTTAATTTGATTTCCAATTGATGTGTGTAAATCGATGTCTATATTAACCAAAGTAGTATTTTTTCTTCAATATTATGAATGTATATTTATTAAATAATTCTAAGAAAGAGAGATAACATCATTGTTTGCAGGGAGATATTCAGGAATGAAAGACACTTTTAATTTGATTTCCAATTGATGTGTGTAAATCGATGTCTATATTAACCAAAGTAGTATTTTTTCTTCAATATTATGAATGTATATTTATTAAATAATTCTAAGAAAGCGAGATAACATCATTGTTTGCAGGGAGATATTCAGGGATGAAAGACACTTTTAATTTGATTTCCAATTGATGTGTGTAAATCGATTTCTATATTAACCAAAGTAGTATTTTTTTCAATATTATGAATGTATATTTATTAAATAATGCTAAGAAAGCGAGATAACATCATTGTTTGCAGGGAGATATTCAGGGATGAAAGATACTTTTAAATTGATTTCCAATTGATGTGTGTAAATCGATGTCTATATTAACCAAAGTAGTATTTTTTCTTCAATATTATGAATGTATATTTATTAAATAATTCTAAGAAAGCGAGATAACATCATTGTTTGCAGGGAGATATTCAGGGATGAAAGACACTTTTAATTTGATTTCCAATTGATGTGTGTAAATCGATGTCTATATTAACCAAAGTAGTATTTTTTTCAATATTATGAATGTATATTTATTAAATAATGCTAAGAAAGCGAGATAACATCATTGTTTGCAGGGAGATATTCAGGGATGAAAGATACTTTTAAATTAATTTCCAATTGATGTGTGTAAATCGATGTCTATGTTAACCAAAGTAGTATTTTTTGTTCAATATTATGAATGTGTATTTAATAAATTATGTTAAGAAAGCGATTCAACATCTTGTTTGCTGAGATATATTCAGAGATAAAAATATTTATAAATTCAATTTTTTGTTGGTTTCAAATTGATGTTCGTAAATCGATGTCTATGTTAACCGTAGAAATATATTTTTCTTCATTATTATGAATGTAATCTTGAAAATCTTAATAAAGTCATAAAATAATTAGCTTTTTACTTTCAACCTCCACAATAAACACTTATATTATAAAAATATGATATTTTTGAATGACACAAATAATATTTTTTATGAGTAGAAAATATCACATTTGTAATGTATTAATAAGCTAAATGCACGTTTTATAAAATCAATAATTTTGAGACATTTTTGAATTTCTTTTAAACAACACATCCTCTAAATATTATAATTAATTGCTTCTAAATATACTATTGTTGATGTTTATTGAACTACAGACATAAAAATAGTATGAGTGACGGAATTAAATCATCACTTTCTTTTTAAGCCTGAACTCTTTAAATTCTGAAAAAGGACTTATCTCATTGTTAACTATAATAAGAATATCTGATACGAAAAGTTAAAACTATTAATGTTTTAAATACTGGCAAATATTGATCAATACTTGGTTGAGAAATGTCGGGATGAATACAATGTGCGGGACATTCAATAGGGACGCTCAAACTTTGTTAAGTTATTAAAGCAAAATCTACCAAATTTATTGTGAATTATTCAGTAGTATATGGCAAATTATCATGAAAGATTATAGCGTTGAATAACGTGTGTAAATCAACGAATTTTATTTTAAAACTCGGTGTTTGGCATGTTTGACAAAAAATTGGCATTTCTGTGACTTTTTGCAAAATTTGCATCTACTATTATAGTGAGTGACTAGACGTTGCATTGCTTCCGTGATCGTACAGATCATAGAAAATCTCGCAAATAGCCCTAAATGAGGACGGAGTGCCCATAAGGTTTGTATGCTCAATCGGTCCGCTTTTCGGACCGCTGATATGACGAATGAGTGGCTCGCGATCGGATGCCATACCTGAACAAAACGGTAACGAAGAAAAGAGTGATTAGACAACTTGCAGCTTTCAACCGCGTGCAGCTTTCGACTGGGTTTTGTGCCCAACACAAAAAATAATCTTTACTGACGAGGCCCATTTCTTCAAAATCAACATAACGAATGCCATCCAGCAAATTCAGCCAGATTTATGCGACAAAGTCATCGAAAATTGAGCATCCCGAATACGCGCCACCAAGCAAAGCCGCGGTGGACATTTGAACCACATTTAATGCCAAAAATTATTGTTTCAAATTTTAAAAAAACATTATGGATATCACATTAACAACTTGTTTAATTTATATTTAAATATTGAGCGTCCTTATTGTAAGAGCCTATATTTTGTTTACTCTTTCTTTGGGCAGTCTTCTGCTGAAATTTACAGTTTAATTATTTCTTCGTTATCGAGTTACGTGTTTCGTAGTTTTCCCACATGACAGATTTATGACCAAGGCATGCGTACGGGATTTATCCTATTTTAGTCATAACTAACCCAGTAGAACTTTAATGGCATGTTAAACGCAACTATTGGATAAACCTCGAACAACCATTATTTATATAATGATATTTTATCCGGCATGGCGGAAATTAATCGAGTTTCTTGAAACCAATGAAAGCTTGGTGAAGATTCGATAAGAATTTGAAGTCTGGGAAGAACTTAAGAAATTATTTAAAATGTGTTGACAAGACTAGCATAATAGACATCAAATGCATTTTTCTCACAGAAAACCCATTTTTTTCAATAAGATTATGACTGAAGATGATAAAAAATAGTAGTTGTTTGGGTTGATATACATATTCCAACCATTAAGCCTAGTTTAATTGTGAGATAATACAATTAATCATACACTTTGAACTATTAAAACCAAATCAAATTATAACAAACAAATACATTATTTTTAGTTGAATAGATTTTCGTAGAAAAATATAAAAACTATATCAAGAAAAACATAATCATATTTTACCCCATGGCAATGTATTAGGAATAAACTTGTCTGTGCTTTCATATTATCATATTTTTAGGTCTTTCGACGATAACATATGCATAGAATATCATTTGAGAGTCGGTATTTGTTGCCAAAACTACAGAATTTAATTTTAAAGCGCCCAAATTTAAACAAAGCGAGAGTACTTCGCATGCCAAATGCATTTACTAAAATTGTTCCTCTCAGCAAAGTGCATAAATATAAAGAACTTGAGCGAGTTTGAAGCTTGCATGTGGGATTTTTGGGGGGGAAATATTACAGGGGTGGATAAAATTCAGACGGAACTCATGAAACATAAAGGTCGTCTTTAACATGGGAAGTTAAATGGATTCGTTTTGTCTATATATCATAGTAGAAAAACATTACAGAACCCTCCGGATAGATAATGGTATTATTTTTGCCAATACATAAAACAAAGGGGAATGCGTTTATATGCCCAAACTATAGGGTTTAAATGTGTCATGCAAACTATTCATAAAATATTTGATATAAAAGTATATAGTAGGAATACGATGTCGAATCACTTCATCATATAGGGTTTTCCAAATGCAACGCCTAGATGTCAAAATTACATAATTTTTACACGTAACGTCTTTTAAAATGACGCAAGCCATTTTATTTTAGTAGAATGCAGTATAATTTCAATCATGGATAGATATATATTGCAACAATGCAATCAAACAAAGAGAGATCTGTTTTCAAGCAAACTGTTTGGTATTGCATTTAGGGGTAAATGGAATCATTGGGTCAAATTTCTTCAAAGATGGTGCTGGAAATGCTGTTATTGTGTGATACACAATCAATGTCGAATGACTACAATTAAGGAATTCAATCCCAGGACAGTTTTAGATGCTCAAGAATCCCGGGATTAGTAAGCGTAATCCCGAAAAATTTGGGATTGAAATTTTTATCTAACATAAATCGTACATCTCACCAGCATGATGAAGGTTACTAAATCGAGACATTCCCACCGAAATCTGGACGCTTGGAAACAGTGGCGGAACTACTAATTACCGGGCTTAGGGGCAGTACATATATGTTTTTCAAATTGTTATTTTAACCTTTCCCAACCGGTGATGTATTTACTACACCACGACTCTAATAATGGGAATGTCAATATGAAGTATAATAGATACGGGCTTCAGAATTTTTATATTCCTCCGTAATATAATTACGAATCATATTAAAGTATTATAGTACATAATTATTCACGTACAGCGACGGAAATAAATAATTTGTCAGGAAATCGGGAATTTTGCGGGTTGTTAGTTTCATCCTTCGCGTTTCGTAGCACGGACGCCACTAAACAGAGTTCATTAAAACGTTTGCATTTAATTGAAATTCACAGGATTCTTCACAAATGAAATTGAGGTATCAGCTTTTGTATGTCAGTGTAATAGATCTCCATCGCCAACTTTCCTAGACCTTGTGATCGTTGGCAAAAAACGTTTTCCACGCAAAAACTCACTTTATTTTAGTGAAAAGTTGGGTGAGATGGGTGACAATATTCCATCCAAACGATGTCAGCATCTTCTGTGAAGCTCGCGTGATGTGGGGTCTAGCGTTGCCACGCAGGAGGTTGATTCTCTAGGTCAGCATTCTTGTTCTGAGTTTTTTTAGGGTACTCTCACAACTTTACCACGAATTTAGGGTAGGACATATCCACGCCTCATCCCCCATCACTATAGAGTCCAGAAAAGCTTCTCCTTCTTGTGTACAACAATCCGCGATGGTCCAATGTGAGCTTTCTGGGCAACCATTTCGCGTGCAACAACCATCCACATGTAATAGCGCTGTTAATCTGAGCATATTTAACTCGCCAGATTAACAGCAACATCTTCCGTCTCTCTTTACGCGCAATGGCACATTGTGCTTGCAATACTGACCGATTGTTTATTGGGTGTACACCGTTGCCGGGTGGGCGGTGACGCACAGGAGGCGGGAGTCAGGAGGAGTCGTCGGTTAGCCTTGGCTGCGGGAGGACGTCCTTCTTGCAGCCAGATCTCTCTCTCGTGTTGAATAAAGAGTTTTCTAGAGAAGAAAGTCTTGCTGACCGACGTCCTTCCACCCACATTCATCTGTCCGGTTACATTATGACCCAAAAGAAGAACTGTTTGCGCTACCACGCGAGTTCAAACATGCACGTGATAGCGGGGAGCCGCCTGGGGAATAACCAAGTTTTTCCGACACAATATCACCGAGGAGACTTCAAGAAATGCTAGAAAACTCTTTGTCGTCAAGTGTCACACGGCGGTCTTTCAGCAATTTTTATTTAATTGTTTGCGCAAGTTCGTAAAAAACTACTGATGGTCTCCCACTCTGCCTCCACGCGCGATAACCGCGCGGATCTTGCACGGATGCGTGACGACCTGTCCATCGGAAGAATTTACTGTGACTGAACAAAATGGCTGACAAACATACGTACCAAACAAACTGACCGTCACACGCCAGGTGTGCCAACTTCGAAACAAACAAAAAATCCTCTGGCCTTAGGAGTTCTTGTAAACTTACATTCAGACATCGATTTTCGTTCCAGTTAAAAGCCCTTATATTTTTAATGGTTTAATCATCCATAACGTTGATGCCTAATCATTTTAAGCAAACAATTACACAATGCACATCCTTATAAAAGCGATAAAATATTGTATTCCCTTATATACTGTCGATTTGGATCATTTCAGCGTATCCTTTGTGTCAATTCTTCAAATTAACAAGCAGTGGTGTTTTTCTATGATCTTCGGCGTTATTGCTTTTCCGCCCACTCTCCCATTATTTGACGTATCATCGTCATATTGACAAATATATTGAAAAGAATAATAGGTGTTTTGTGGGACGCGACATGTTACAACGGATATTATCCTTAGTCATACCATTCGATATTATTTTTATCGGCTCGAAAGGGGTTCTTTCGGTCTTCAATATTTACTTTGAAACGCCTACCGAGTTATATTTTAGATTGCGAGAAAGCATTAAGGCACCACAATGGATTGGCTTTTCTATTCTCGGGACTCCCCAACGAATTGTACAAACATCAATAATTTAGAATTCAATAGCATAATGCACGCATAAAATACACAATGGACCTTCGATTGTCTGAAATTACGGCTATAATCGAAATTCACAAGCAATCGCAGAAGATGTTGAACGCGTTTTACATAATTATCGAATTTGTTTGCCTTGGAATCAATAGTCGAACAAGCCATCTATTGAAATTAACACGCAAACCGATGAGCACGCAAAGGACTTTCAATTTAATAAAATATGTAGAAGGCATATCAATCAGATTATTCATCGAATTGGAGCCGAAAAAAGTTGGCGAAAGAAGTGAATCGAGTGAACGAACTTTATTCTCATTACTGTCTACGAATCTATAATTTGATGGAACAAATTACTTAATGAGTTTGTCGGATGACAAAATAGTTTTGGTCGATCGTAAATTTAGATTGCGTGAGAATAACTGACACCTTAAAGATTTGTACATGAGAAAGCTTTGTTCGAGGTGGGTACCACGTTTGCTCACAGTCGATCAAAAATGACAACGCGTCCACAATTCAGAGCGTTGTTTTTTAGCTATTTTAGCGCAAGAAAAATGATTTTTTTCATGCGGTATTTGACAATGGATGATACACTGATCCATCACTATACTTCAGAGTTAAATCGGCAGTCAGCAGACTACGAAAAAGTGACCCCAAATTAAAAAGTGTAAAGTGAAAAAAATCCTACGAACTTATTGAGTGGCGTGTTAAGCGTTCAATTTTTAATTACTTATTTATGGTTCTTTTAGCGTTGATGAATACATACTTTTTCGAATCATGGATAAATCAAGTTCTATAGAATTTGTCATCAATGTCGATGCTAAATTAGCTGATGATGAACTATCGAAATCATGTATGACTGGAATAAAAGGAATAAAAAGGCATGTGTTCAGTTGACGTATCGCTTGAAGGATTCCATTATTATCCAGGATTAATATCCAAGTCGGCAAGAATACGCTTATTCTCAACTTCAAGTGGCAATTTGCGCTCTGAATGCGGCGGCGGAGAAATTAACTAGATTTTGTAACTTAAAAGTAAAAAAAAAACAAGCCAAGACAGCTGCATAAATTAGCAATATAATTTTAATGGTTAGGGGAAGTCTAGACTCGTTCGCGACCTCATTTGGTGCGAGCCACCAATGTAAATTAACCTCTGAGGGAGCTGGCATGAACGTACAGATCATAGAATATTCCGCAAAAAGCCCTAAAAGAAGACGGAGTGGCCACAAGGTCTGTGTCCAACCGGTCCGCTTTTCGAATTGCTGACATGACGAATGAGCACCTCGCTATCAGACGCCATTCCTGAACATTTCTACAGAATTATTACGAACTCTCATTACTAAACGAAGTTGTCCGAAAAAGACTGATCGGGTGGGTTTGGACGGTCTTGGACCAAGGGTACAGAAGCTTTAGCTGTAGCTAAACCTGGCCTACATCAAAAAAAGTTTTGCTATGCATTTGGTGGGACTGGAAGGGGGTAGTTTATTATGAGCTACTTCAGAAAGGTAAAACGATCAATTTTACAAAATATTGTTTCCAACTAGACAATCTAAAGGATATAATTGCCAGAAAACGGCCAGAATTGACGAACAGATGAAGTCTGCTCGTCAGAAATAAATTATTATCATTTGACTGGGATGTTTTACCTCATCCTCCATACTCTCCGGACATTGTCCCTTCAGATTATTATTTATTTCTTTCATTGAAAATTTCTTTACGTGGTAAAAATTTTAATTCAAAAAATGATGTAAAACTGTACCTTGATCAATATTTTGCCAACAAACCTGGAACATTTTGGCAAGAAGGCATTATGAGGCTTCCGAATAGACGGAGAAAGGTAATAGAACAGAATGGATCATATATTATTCAATAAGTTTTGATGTAATACAAATTATTGTTTATTTTTTTCTTAATATGAAAACGAAAGAAACTTATGGGACACCCTAATATCATAAAAACGGAGAGAGTCAATCAGTGTTGATTTATGTAAAGTAGAATGATCAATTTAAAAAAAAAACTATGTGCAACTATCAACCGAGTCGCTATTCTGCGTTTTGCGCCCCAAATCCAGTTGCGCCCGTGGCGAGCGCCTGATTTGCCACCCCCTTGTTACGGCATTGCCAATTATGAACATATTTGAGAGTCATCCAAAGTTGTACCATTACTCGGTTAGATTTACACGTAGATTGGCGATGATTTAGCCATTTAATATATTACAATAAAGAAGTATTTGGAGAATGCACTTCAGCTTTGTCATATTCTATAAGGATTGCATATATTTTTAAGTTTTGACCTTTATTATCATTCAAATAAAAACTATTTTCGAGATTTTCCGATTAATATTTCATAACGACCCTTTGATACCCGGTGAAAATTAATATTAAATTTAGTCGGGAAAAGGAATGTATAAGCGAAGCTCGTGGGCTGACCTGTCAAGACATATTGCGACCTGTCGATTACCGTTGTCTTTTTCTTTGTTCGCTCAACATGAAAAGCTACGAAAATGATTGATTGGATATCTTTAAAATTTGCGTACAATAATTTCAATCGAGTTTAATAAAACCAAAGTTGATTAAATATTTCATAATAAATCAAAATTAAAATTGAAATTTTATTTTATTTCTTTTCCATTTTTATTTTGGATTTTTTTCTTAATGGCGAATTTCGAGTTATGATCTCGACTATAAAAATGCAAGAATTCCTCTAATAGCCATTATGTAGGTGGAACAAGGTCGGAATGCTCCAATCGCCATGTCGCCACAGAGGCGGAGATTTTCTTTCGGGAAACTGCTTTACATGTCGCTGAGAAAATGCCCTCGAGATACCATTGAACACGTCCATGGGGTAGTGACATTATCATTAATTATTTTAATGTATACGAGCTTGCTTCCCTTTATTTTTATTCATGAAGCATAACGTTAATAGATTAATATTTAATGCCCCATTTATTTGCTCCCTAAAAGTGATTTCTCAGAAAAAATGTCTAAATAACACTGTAGATGAAAATTGGGGATAAGAGACCCATCCAGAAATACTTCAGAAAGCAGCTCGTTTTTTTAAGTTATATTTCTATAGGCGCCGTAGGGTAAATTGGTCCTAACGTGACGAAAAATGCAACCGACGAAAGAGAGAAAGAATCGTTTATATTCAGTCACGCTACGCGCATGCGTTGCGTCACTATTGTGTGTTTGCGTAGCATAAAGCAACCGGTAGAACTTTTTATATATTACACAAACACAGATTTATCTTCTAGCTAGCAATTTCCCTTGTGGGTAAAGTAAAATGACAATAAAGACAAATAGGAAAACGCGTACATCGAGAACTGAAAGGAGTTGAAATTTAAAATTTTCCCCAGGCCGAAAAATCAAATAGTTCCTGAGGGCTTTAAATATTAAATCAAAAAGCTGAATTTTAGATTGCCTTAAAAAACCATAGACTATTGTTCAAACTTATTAACATATCATTATTAAGTCATATCACATGAAGTTTCGGAATTTCAGTTACTCACAGATCGGCCGTCATTTAAGAAAGATTCTAAGCTATATTTTACAAGCTCGACTTTTCGAATTGATACGCACTGTATTCTTCAATTGTCTGTATTATATTATCATAAAATCAGAGTCGTAACGAGGGAATAAAGTGCCCGTGGCAAGAATCTAACTTGATCTAGAAATTTACTAATAATACATCCAAAGCTAGATCCTATTCTCGGGAAGTCTGCTCTTTCGTTTACAAACAGTAAGATGTTTGGCAGAGTTTAAACAAGGCCGTACGAACTGCCAAGACAAACAACGCAGTGGTCTATCAAATGATGTAACCAAGCCCTAAAGGAGTATGGAGTGGCTAGAAGGTCTGTGTGTCCAACCGGTCCGCTTTTCGAACCGTTGACATGACGAATGAGCGCCTCGCGACCAGACGTCATGCCGGAACATGTCTACAGAATGATTACGAACTCTTATTACAAAACGAAGTTGTCCGAAGAATACTAATCGGGTTGTTTAATTTTTTTGACAAGTTAGTATATATTATAAAAACGGACAGAGTCAATCAGTGTTGATTCATGTAAAGTATAATTGTCAAGTAAAATAAAAACCAGGTGCAACTCTCGATTGGGTCGGTATTCAGCATTTTGCGCCCTAAGCCTAATTGCGCCCGAGGCGGGCGCCTGCTTTGTCACCCCCTTGATATGGCTCTGTATAAAATCAAAAATATACACCAGAAACAATAAAATAAACAGCCGATACTCGTTGAAAAAAGACTATTGGAGCGAATGGAGTTTATTCTGATATTACCAAAGCGTTTTAATTTTTGCCTTTGAATTCCGAATGTTCATGTGGCATGTCCTAATAGGGCAATATAAAAAATGTATTAAATTTCACAATTTTCGCAGGATCAAAATAAACGAATATTTTAATAACTATACGACTTAAGCTATGTTGTAGCTGCTTATAATAAATATTGTATGTATTTAATATTGCAATATTTCAGTCAAGTACTTGCGATACAACTTTGGGCCACGTCTATCGAATTCCTGACCAATTTGTATCGAAAGTAGACGATGTTTATTTGATAATAATTAACGTAAACTACTTGTATACAAAAAAGTAGCTTAAATGCCGGTATGTACATATTTAGGTTTCGAAAATTGTTATTATTGTCCGCATTGTTGAAAGCTTGATAGACAGTAATTTTCCTGAATTAAATTATATAAACATTGACTGAAACAACAATTAGCTTTGTAGAAATGATTGCAAAATTTCAGTTGCTGCTTCCTGTATTACAGGGATGTGTTATGTAGACCGATCCAAATATAATACCTATTGTAATGCCCTATGTAATTATGTAAAATACTTGAAAGCTCAGTCACAAATTGAATCGCAAGCTTAAAAATGTACGGTTTCAGCAATAATATGATTATAATAATATTTTTGGAATGTTATAAGAAGGCCATATTGCATGGAATCACGTGGCTTTTATTATACAACACATGTCAAATGCTCACACATTTCTGTCCACCCTATTATGCGTGTGAACGAACAGGAAAAATCTCATTAGAGCATTATTGCCTAGGAAGCACTTCCGTCACAAAACCCAAAATATTATTTTTCCTATTATGGACTATTCAGAATAAGAAGACTCACCCTGGCCACTGCTCCGTCGAGGTACCACTGTAATGTGATATTAGATCCATTTGTCAAGGAGTCCAGGACACTTCTGCTCCAGGTCACGTGCTCCCAATGGTCGGTCATGATTGCAGCGCACAACATTGCAGTCGAACAACTGTGAAAGAAAACAAATCTAAAAATAACAGAAATGATGGTGAAAACACGACGTGGTACCATTCGAATTAGCAACTTGAGGTCAACAGGTCATGGGTGTTTATTTAGAGAAGGGTGATCCAATCAGCCGGGGAGTGACCGGCAGCACACTTAATGATTTTAATGTCATAGAGGGCTCATTTTGTATAAATATTTATCAAATATATCATATAGCCTGTTGTGAGCATCGATCTAGGTTAATTACATTCGGGGTAGGCTACAAACCCTGCATAGCGCACAATGATTCACGCTATATTGCAGCAACCCCATTAATACAACGTAGCTAAACAAATTATACTGAAATTGTCTAAAATTATGCAATTTTTTAAATGTGGATTAAGTAGATCAATATTTGCCACACGAGGGTAGTTCCAGAAGTATCGGAGGGGAGAAGTCTAGACTGGCTCACGATCTGATTTGACGCGAATCACCTATGTAAATTAGTCTCCGAGGAATGGGGGGGGGGGGTCGCGATCGTACATATAGAGGACCCCAGGTCTGTATGTCCAACCGGTCCGCTTTTCGGACCGCTGATATGACGAATGAGCGTCTCACGATTAGGGAATCCAATCCCGAGCTAAAATTTCGAAGCCGGGATATCGGGATTACATTAGTTTAATTGCATTAATTAATTGCATCCCGGGAACGGGATTTTCAACGGGGGGCGAAATAATTTTATTTATTGAAGAAAAGATTGTAACGTAGGGGGCCGCTGACTATAGGCACCCCTGCGTTCCTTCGTAGCTGCAGCGGATGCTGCGTATCCGGATCGCGGAGCCCGGATCCAAAGGTCACTCGAAGTTTAGCGGTTCGTAACGTTCGTCTGGACCACGAGGACGGCGCCGGTGAACTACGGATTTACGTCAGGATTCTTTAAGGGATGGGGATGTTCTGCTCGTTCTGATCGTAGATGGAGATGATGAATTTAAAGACTGTGTGTCAGCTCAACGCATTTATTTATATAAAATGCGGAGCGCACAGTCGTAGATGGCAATGGCGTGTGATGAACTCTCAGCCAGACGAAGTGCAGCGATAATGGCGATGTATGGAGGCTTCAACGGAACAATCTCCGAAAAGATGTTCCTCGGGCAAGGCTTAGAATCGAACTGACGTCTCTGTAATATTTCTACAGAGCGTCACATTTATACCACTACAATTCAAAAATAGATAAATAAAACACCAAAATATTCAAATATTATTTTTAAAATATGCCCGAAGTAACATTAAGGCATCGATTCGTCATTTAAGTCTGGATCTGATTTTGGAAGCCAGGCAACTTGCTATTGAAAATGCACGCCTCAGCCTCCACACTCGTTGGAGGTATCGTCATCAGATATTTAAATGCTAGTTCGAGTTGATGACAGCGCGTGCCCCCATTTTCGTATAACACCATCAATGTGACTGATAAAATTCCTATCTACTGAGACACGAACTAAAATTCGCAAAATTCCCGATTTCCCGACAAATTATTTATTTCCGTCGCTGTAGATGAATATTTATATACTATAATACTTTGATGTGATTCGTAATTATATTACGGAGGAAAACAAAAATTCTGAACGCCGTATCTATTATATTTCATATCAATATTCCCATTATTAGAGTCGAGGTGTAGTAAATACATCACCGGTATGGAAAGATTAATATAACAATTTTAAAAACATATACGTACTGTATATATGTATACATAGATTAGACAGTTACTGCCCCTAGGCGTCGTCTAAGCTCGTCAATTAATAGTTACGCCACTGTTTCCAAGCGTTCAGATTTCGGGTTCGTTTCAAAAACGGGTAAAGTCAATCATTGTTGATTCATGTAAAGTAGAATATCCGATCTCATAGTGTATTTCTTTAGGTGATGAGCAAACACATCTTCTCGGCCTTTTCATTTTGTTTTAGTAGAAAATAGCACAATTTCAACCATGGACAAACATGCAACAATGCGTTTACATTATTCAAAGCAATCAAAAAATCCTTTAGGTATATGCTACCATTTAATGTGTATCTAGCGAATATTTGTTATAAAAATGTGATCACCATCACAGAGATTGACCCAGGATTAGCCCAGTCGTAGCCGCGGATATCTACGTCAGTTCAGGTTTGACATTCTTTTGCATAGAGAGCGAGATACCATTATCAGGCATTTTGTATGGATATACAAATTCATATGATTTAGGCTTCATTTAGACGTATCCACATTTGAATATATGTACTCGAATTCCATGGATTTCTTTGATAACGATGACGTATTGAAAATGGAATCGATCTGTTGTCCTTGATGGAGCGTTTGCATCGAATAGAGACGGTTTCATGTTACGACTTTTGGATTCTTCGATACTTGTCAGTTGTAATGGATTGCTTCAATGTGTGTCGCTTTGGGTGCAAGACAAAAACACGAACCCTTTTTGTATCGATTGGTAATAAAACAGTAAAAAAATGAATAATTTACATTGTACATAGCAACTTGGCACGAACAATAAGCTATACTTAATGGCAGACTATATTCACTGCTTTTAAAGTTGAAATTCAATAATGATAATATGTATTTCATGAGCTTGATGATATATGTATAAGAGAATGCAACCAAACAATCAAAATCAATAATTATTTTGATCAATTAGCTGTATTTTCTGCATTCTAAATGCATGCATAGGGATTTTGGTAAGTACCGTCAACCCTTCTATAGCGTCCGGATAGGGACCGTGCAATAATAACAAAAGGTCATAGAAAGTTAGGGATTCATACGAAATTTGTACGTGTTTAGTTTGTTAACAAGCGTAAGTGACTAACAGAGGGTATAGATTTTACGTATTTTGCCTGTTGCTTACGTAATAGACTCCCCAAACGCTATAGGAAAATACTCTATAGAAGGAGCCATTTTGTAAAAATATTTTTGAGGTAGGAAGTATAGTGACATCTTTAAAAAATAATAATATTTTTTATTTATTTATTTTAGATGACTAAAAGAGTTGGAATCGTGTCATCCAAGACACGCCCTTATTTGCCCTTTACACTTTATCAGCCTATAATTTTTTTCAGGCCCGAAACAAAGGGGTGGCAAAGCAAGCGCCCGCCACGGGCGCAATTAGGCTTGGGGCGCAAAATGCTGAATACCGACCCAGTCGAGAGCTGCACATGGTTTTTATTTTACTTGACGATTATACTTTGAATTCAGATTGGATCACTTTGGAAAACCATCAAATCACACAAAAACAAAGCAACAGGAATTCCTATTTTGGTTAGAAACGATAAGAAAGCTGAAACCGATTTAGAAAAGACAAACATGCTTACAGAAAGCTTGTGCCTAAATCACAAGATTTTCGAAAATATGAGCGACAGCAAAACAAAGAAAGCTGTTAACAAAGTCAATCAAGGATTTCCGTGAAAGCTCAAATAATGACATGCACAAAATTAAATTGGTAACTCCTTCAGAAATAACAAAAATTATTAGAAAACTAAAAAACAAAAAAGTCCCTGGGTTTTGACACAATCGATAATACGATAATAAAAAAATCTGCCATTCATATAACTAAAATATTTTATGCGTGCCTAAATATGAGGTATTTCCCAGCCATTTTCTTTGCCAAAACCAGTAATTCCTTTGCTAAAACTAGGCAAGGATAGCAACGATCCCACAAATTACCAACCGATCAGCCTACTTTAGTCGTGTTACCGTGCTACGTCACATTCACTCGTCTTGCAGCAGTAGTTACAATTCATTACTATTAGTTGTGTTAATAAATTTTGTATAGTTATGCGTTTTTCATGTGATTAATATTTAATTTTACACTTCTTTAAATATGGTATAACTAATACTACTCTGAGTCCTGTCTGCGAAGTCCTCTCCTTGAAAGCTTGAGTTGAGACTCACTTCTGAGCTCGAGTTTGGATATTCCACGCCTCGCAGCCACAGTCTGTTCAAAGTGGAACAAATAAACATACTGTGGAGAAAAAATCGTCTTTGAAATCCAATACCACCACCCTGTGGAGTCCTTCTCGCCGATGTTACGAGGGACGCGGCAGCCGCGGGTCGTCAGAAGCTCTACGAACGAAGGTAACTGGGACTGGTCGACAGAAGCATGACGAAGATAACTGGGCCCCTGTATTTAGCTGAGGACTCTCGCCCACGTTATAATGGCTTTACATACAGAAGAACCCAGCACAAACATTGCAAAAATGCCAAAGAAGACTGTGAAAATGAAGCACAACGAAGACTACATTCAATATGGATTCTCGTGATGTGGTGATGAAACAGCTCCAAAGCCACAATGTATCATTTGCAGTGAACAGCTATCAAACGAAGCAATGGCACCCAATAAATTAAATCGTCATCTAAATTCAAACCATCCCAGTTGCGTCAAAAAGGATAAACAATATTTTCAAAGGCGCTTAGAACAAAATTAAAAACAGAAACAATTCATGAATTCGGCCTTTACGGTTTCTGAAAAGGCCTCAGAAGCTAGCTACCATGTTGCAAAAATAAATGCACGTCAGAAAAAACCACATACTATCGGGAAAACACTTATTAAACAAGTATGCAAGGGAGTTGTTCGACTTATGCTTGAGCCCAATGATGTTAAGGAAGTAAATAAAGTTTCGTTGTCTGCCGATATTGTTAAAAGACTTATTCACGACATGTCAAGCGATATTTTAGGAACACTGATTAGAAATTTGGCTGAAAAATTTGAATCGAAAAAAGCGCAGGAATCACATTAATTGGTCATTATTTTATAATAATTATTAAGATTGCACAAAAGTAAATATAGTATAATTTTTATGTATGTGTACATAGGAAATAAAAAAAAAAAAATTATTGTAAAATTGTATAAAATATTTAGGCCCTTTTAGAGTCTTTTTTTTATGTACTATGGGGAGAGCTGTTTAAAAATAAATAAATCAATATCTATTATTTTTCGCTCTTGGTGTGCCGCGAAATTTGAAGAAGAGCTTTGGTGTGCCGTAGGTGAGAAAACGTTGCGGAGCACTGCTTTACATGAATCAACACTGATTGACTCTGTCCATTTTTATAATACATACTGAGTTAAGCATTGGGCCGATCCATCCGGCATAAGTCCGCAACAAAATAAAGACAACAATATTTTCGAATAATTGTAAAATTCAAACAACTCACTCGATCAGTCTTTTTAGAACAACTTCGATTTGTAATGAGAGTTTGCAATCGTTCTGTAGACTTATTTGGGTTTGGCGTTCGATCGCGAGACGTTAATTCATTATATCAGCGGTCCGAAAAGCGGACCGGTTGGACACACAGACTTATGGCCATTCTCTTTTAGGGCTTTTTGCGGTATTTTCTATGATCTGTACGATCATGGAAGCTCTCCCAGAGGCTAACTTACATAGATGATTCGTGTCAAATGAGGTCGCGAACGATATTTATCTATCTTACTCATTTATAATGTGCGATGTACACCTTTTTTTTAAAAACCTACCATTTCTGCTAGTTCGCGAGCTTACAGTCGACGGTCACCCAAAATTCGTGTTTCTAGACTAGAATAACTCCTTAAAAAATTGGCAATTTTTACGCTCACTCTTCTTGCCATAATTTATGACATTTCTGCCGGTGCCAAAGGGTTAAAAAAGCTCGATACATGAGGTAGATATCGCAACGAGTGTCAGATATCACAACGAGTGTCAAAGTATGAAAATGGACTCGGGGTAAGAAGAGCGATACACGTGGCTTAATTAGTAAAACATTAAGCAGGATAGAAAGGAGAGCCATGGGGATTTTTTAGAAATGTTGTTCTTTTACTATCTATCCTTTAATATCTTTAGGCAAACCGGTGAGGTGCAGAAAGAAAATTTGGAGATTCAAGAATCGTCGAGGAAACATCGAGAAGTTTAGGCAGTCAATTTTGTTAACTTCTTGGTGGTTTGAATGAAAAAAATCTCCCTGATTGGGGATTTTTTTAAATTAAAACTTGAAGAAATTGATGTGTAGGGCGGCGCCACTTCTCCGGACGCCTCATCTCCTTGCCCAATTTAACCCCGTGTGACTTTTTTATGGGGCTATTTAAAATTACTAGTTTACATTGACCGTCCAAAGACCCTGGCTCAAATGAACAACAATGTTCAAGCTGATATCGACAACATACCGGTCAATATGCTGGAAAGCGCGGAGAGATGCTTCAAAACTCGACTATCTCAATGCATTGACCAGAACGGAGACCACCTTAATGACATCATTTTTAAAACATAATAAATAAAAACTTTGAATGTATCTCTATAACATGAAAAAAATAATTAAATTAATATATTATATAATTTTTGTGTTATTTTTTTTTAAAATAAGGTAATTTCCCTGCCGCATCTTTGTATTACGCTCGATTGTTGTTGATCCAAAAAGCAAATTTCACACAATGAACGCCCTTGTTCTTCTTCAACAAATAATTTCGTGGGCGCAAAATACTTATTCAGAGAAACCCGTTGAATATTTAATAAGATTACATCCAGGTAACCAAGGATATATAATTTTCATCAAAAGAGGCAGGGATTATGATTTTGTTAGATATTCAACAAAACCACCTCCGTTTTTTCGATATAATTCAAAGGCATTTCGATGAAATATAATATATTGTTCTGCAATAACAGTTGAAAGAAAGTACGCGTAAAGGGCCTTGTATTTGTATACTTACCGAAAAGGATCTGCGAAAAAGGTGAGCGTAGGCTGAAAACTTATTGCAAAGGCTGTGCGGATAATCCTTCGATAATGGTCCAACTTTTTTTGTATTTATGAGAACTATTTGAAATATTTATGCTATTGGCTCTGTGAACATATATATATTCATACTAAATAGATCATTCCCATTTTCTAAAATTAAATTTCGATGTCAAAAACATAGGAATAATAATATCCTGACAATTTAATCAACCAGTGAAAATCTAAATACTTTAAATTCTTAAAGACTTTTAAATATAACTTTAACGGATTTTTGCTTTTTTGAATCACAGACTAACATGAGCAGCGCAGCGCGTGTTAAAATCAGTAGTTAGGAACTCGCAGAGGGGATACCTATACACACAGCCCTAATCAGGGCCGTAGAAAGTGGGTGGCAAAGCAGGCACTTGTTATGGGCGCAATTGGGCTCGGGGCGCAAAAACGCAGAATATCGACCCCATCGAGAGTTGCACATGGTTTTTATTTTACTTGACTATTCTACTTTAGATGAATCAACACTGATTGACTCTGTCCGTTTTTATAATATATACTAACATGTCAAAAAATTTAAACAACCCAATCAGTATTCTTCGGACAACTTCGTTTTGTAATGAGAGTTCGTAATTATTCTGAAGACATGTTCAGGCATGGCGTCTGATCGCGAAGTGCTCATTCGTCATGTCAACGGCCCGAAAAGCGGACCGGTTGGACACATAGACCTTCTGGCCAATCCATTCTCCTTTAGGGCTTGGTTACATCATTTGATCGACCACTGGGCTTTTTATCGTGGCAGCTCGTACGGCCTAATATAAACTTAGTATTTTTTTAAAAATAGCAACCAGCATTCTTACGTTAGGTCGGGTACATTTGGAATTATCTTCGTAATTTTTTTTTTTTAAATTTAAAAATAAACTTGAAATAAAAAATATTTTGTACCAAAATTGAAAGATTAACAGTACAAATGGTTTCGTAATTTCAACGAGGAACGACACCCACATCGAGATGACCTAAATATTTTAAGATATCTGCAAAACCATGCATTGTTTAGTTATCTTTTGGAAAGACCTTTTGTTCTCTTTTATGTTTCGATTTAAAAATAGCGATGAGTTGAAGCACAAGAAGCACACACAACCATTAAGATCGTAGTTCGTGATTTGTCGGTGGTATTTATCACATAAATCGTAGAATTTTTCGACCACGTACTGAGCCGATTCGAAAATATTTCTTATGTAATGCCAACTTCGATATTTTCATTTCGCAAACATTCAGTTGAAGTTTGTGTTTGCATATTTATGATACAGGGCCTGAGTTGTGGCAAATTTCAGATGAAAGTAAGTTGTGCTAAATATTCAGTTATATCGATAAGTCCTTGCCGATTTTGATAGACGTCTGTTTGATCTCAGTTCAAAGCCCAAAACCAAAACATTCGGCATTATATGCTGCTGTTTTTCGACCAGGGGTTGAACCCCACCAAAGCCACAAAAGCCATAAATTAAATTTAGGATGAAGTGTTTAAACGATGTTTGAAAGACGCCCCTAGAACTGGAAAATCCTTAAATTTTGATGACGAGGTATTTGAGAGCCATGGTGGAAACAGATCCTCGATTAAGTATCGAAGAACTATTGCAGAGGATGCATTCACTGTTGTCGACAGCTCAAGAGCATTTAAAACATATTGGGGAGTTTAGTGATTTAACAATTTAGTGATTCTGCAAGACGACAATGCACGACCCCATACACGAAGAAGACGTCTAAAAAATCAGGGAATTATCATCGTATTATCATATTTTTCGATCTTTGGCTTCCTAAAGAAGTCTCCCGTGGAAATTACCTACATTTATTATTTTATTTTAAGAAGAAGCCTTTTATAAAAAAAACGTAATACATCATAGAAAACATATACTAAAATTATCTCGACACAAGGTAGATATTTCAAATTTAACGTACATATGCAAATTGATTACAGGACGTGCCAAATATAGTAATGTCTCTTTCGGGGATTTTGGCAAAAATCCAAGCAATTGCCCTCAATGTAATATGCTTTCCATTTTGGTATTATACACACACTTTGACATCCTAAATGCGATCTAAAAAATAACGACGACCCTTTCTTCTGAAGGGTTTTCCGACGATCTAACGAAAATCTGTAAACAAAATTTCGATTTTGGCCCTCGAATAAATTATGGATTGTCGAGTATATTTGTAGCCAAAATAGCTAAAGACGCTAAGGAATATGAATAATGTAAAGCACCAATTCAAAAGCTGAACTAGATCCTCGGCGCTTGAATAACGCGATATTTCTATAATATGATTTCGATATTACACGATCGAAAAATGGGACGTACATTACATGGTTTTAGAAAAAAAAACATCAAATAAAAATATTACAAATAAGATCTAAGCATCCTCCTACATCAGTGTAAAATATGTTTCTTGTACACAGCCAGTAATAATAGAAAATATTAAAATAACTCACATGATCTGGATTAACGATTGAAAGGAAAAGTGTTTAGATCATGAAATATATATTGGGTGTGTGAATAAATTCCTGCCGTTTCAAAAGTATTCTTCAGACAACTTCGTTTTGTAATGAAAGTTCGTAATAATTCTATAGACATGTACAGGTATGGCGTCTATGTCAGCGGTCCGAAAAACGGACCGGTTGAACACACAGACCTTGTGGCCGCTCCGTTCTTTTTTAAGTTTTTTTTGCAGCATTTACGGAAATAAAGTACCCTCAGATGCTAATTTACATACGTGCTCGTATTGTATCACTTAACGATAACCATTTTTTTCCATGTTTACAAATCCACTGAGAACGTTTAATATTAATGAGTGCCAAACAAATACTAAACAATTTAGCGTCTTGAAACATAAAATTTAAGCTTTATAAGGTAGACGTTTTCTATCATAGTATTTTTTTAAAAACAATAAACGCCATTTATATATAAAGTCGGGTACTCTTGGGACTATCTTCGTATATTATTGTAAAATATGCACTACAATAATATTTAATATATTGTATTTATAACATTTAACTTTAAAAAATATATTTATGGAGAGGGGGGCAAGTAAGATACTTGCCACGGGCGCTTCATACCTTCATTACGGCTCTGGCTGTTTCAAAGTTATGCGTTTTTTTTAAATACATGGAATGCATCTTCATTTTTTCTATGTAAGTCATAGCTTTTTTTTGTGCGATTTTCCGCAGAACAGTAACGTTTACGCCAAAGCAGAATATCCATGGTTCCAAGCTCATTCCTCTGTATTTCGTGGGATCAGCTGATATTATCAGCTGCTCCAACCCAACAAAAGCATCATAAGAGATCTCTACCGAAAGCAATTGATGCGTTTGAGCCGAGAATTAAAAGAAAAGCGGCCACAATATGCCCAAAGACACGACAAGGCGATTTTGCAGCATAACAACGCTAGGCCGCATCGAGCATCAGCAGTCCAAACCTACTTTGAAAAGATGAAATGCGAAGTTTTATCCCGCTGTACTCTCCCTAACATTGCTCCTTCTGATTACCACTTTTCCGATCGACGACTCATAGTCTGACTGAGCAGCACTTCATTCCTTATGAGGATACCAATAAATGAGTCGATTCTTGGATGTGACTCAAAAGACGTGTCGTTTTTTCGGCGTCGAATTCAAATGCTGCCAGAAAAATTGGCAAAAATAGCGGCTAGCGATGGATTATAAAAATAAAGGAATTTATTGTCACGAAAAACGGCAGGAACTTATTCACACTCCCAATAATATATAGAGATTTCCACACTAAACGTTTACAATCGCATGTATAATTAACCTTTAAACTGTCAATAGGGACACTTGGAATTTGTTAGGCAATAGCGGACATGTTGTTAAAGCAACATCTATCAAATTTATTGTGGATTGTTCAGCAGTGTATGGCAAATTAATATGAAAAGTTATAGCGTTGAACAACGCGTATAAATGATCAAAATTTATATTCAAAATCAGTGCTTCGTTCGAGAAATGTCGTCAAAATCATCTTAGGCGATGAGGTCCATTTTTGGATGGACGGTGATGTGTAAATAAGCAAAATTGTCAGATTTAGGATGATATAAATCCACATGAGATACATCATACAGACAGTCGTCGAAAATTTGAGCTCCCGAATACGTGCCACCAAGCAAAGCCGCAGTGGACATTTGCATGACGTTGTAATAAAATAAAAATCGAGTGGATATCTCACACGCAACTGATTTTGTATTTAAAATTCAACCCTCTAACCGAAACGATCCCTCGGCATTGCACCCGAATGAATTTTTAAAAAGGGAGTTTAAATGCGTAGGGTCAACGGCTGGGGGAGGACTTCTGTTTATCTTTGATCTCAGATGCAGACAAATCGCAAAATATTTATATGAATAAAATAATATTTAAATATACCTCGTCAATAACAATGTCCCAAGCAGGAAGAAAACAGACGGATGCACATTGCATTCGCAGTCTTCTGCCTGTTTCGGTCTGTGCTTCCATTTTTATTATGATGATGACAAATCGACGTCTTCGACTATTTCAAATGTCGATATATTCTATAAAATAGTACTTGCTGTTCAATTTTAAATTTTGTCATATTTCACAAGAGATTTTTTTTGCACGATTTTGGAATATTACGCGTACACTTCACAGGGCTTTCATCAAATTTGCCTGCTGTTTATCATTTTTTTCTTGAGGTCCGAACATGCACTTATTTTTTTATGGCGTCCAAACCTATAAATAATTATTAGCACATCAAATAGAGCCGAAAAAACAATATTATTGTTAATATTTCGACGAATAAAAAAGTTTCACGCGAACCCCTTTGACGTAAGGGGTTGAAACGTATAGGTTAAGATGTAACACTTTTATTGTTTTGAATATTTATTTGCAGCGAAATTCGATTGGATATATTAGTGTGGGGTTGTAATTTATTTTTCTTTGCATTCTTGAAATATTAGCACGATTGTAAGTCACTTTTGTGATCGGGGTCACAATTATTTTGACATTTATATCATACACGAATCGGGTAGAGTACTGCGCACCCTCACTTCCCAACGCGTTCTGACTGCAAAAGGCCTTTTTCCAACAGAAGGGTGTTTATGTAGAGCATGCGCTTTGTTCGGGCTTCAATTTTTCAACCTCCTATAGCATGTGGATTAAATGTTGCGCAATCCATATCGTATTTATTCGAATAAGCATTCACACAATAGAGAAGTTTGTATGTGATCACGAATACACTTCGTATATAACGATCTAAATAAAAATCGTAGCGAAAAAGCAAAAAAAATATGCATTTCAACCCTTATATAAATCTTATACGGTCATCGATATCCAGCTGATCGTGCACTGTTACATCATCATCATATACAAATTTTACACAAAACTCAATAAGTTCGTAGGATGACATACAATTGTCAAATCCATATGATTGTTTGGAAGTATCGACCTTTAAATAACCCGTGTCAAAATTTCATAACAATCCGACGCTTAGTTCGCAAGTTACAGTGGTTTTAGTGACGCTATCTTTGTAATCTCCGCTGATTATCCAACCGTGGATGAATTCAATAAATACATTGTGACGATTGTTTGACATTTTATTAATATTTTGCGGCATCGCCCTTATTTCGCCTTCTATCACTGAACGAATGAAATTCTAAACGGGTTCCGTCGTTCATCGCAGCCGACTCGTTGGTCGGGAGCATCGTCTACAGACAGCGCCGAATGAAGATCGCGATTGAAATTCCAATCTTCAATTTAAAAACAAGATCATTATTTATAGGGCTGTAACAAGGGCGTGGCATAGCAGGCGCCCGCCACGGGCGCAACTGTACTTGAGGCGCAAAAAGACAATAGTCTTCTTCAAACAACTTCGTTTCATAACGAGTAGACATGTATAGGTATGGCATACGATCGCGAGGTGCTCATTCGTCATATCAGCGGTCCGAAAAGCGGACCGATTGGACATACAAATCTTTTGTTCTCTTTTGGGACTTTTAGCAATATTTTTTATGATCTGTACCATCACGGAAGCAACGTAGCGTCTAGACACTTTCAATCAAAGTATTTTTTTAAGAACAGTAACCGCCATCTATAAATTAGGTCGGATACTTTTGGGACTATCTTTGGATACTATTTCAAAACGTGCATTATAATAGTATTTAATATATTGCATTTATAATAGTATTAGTTAACTTTAAAAAATAAATTGTATTTCCGGGGTGAGGGGCGTTAGATTAGTTAGTTAGATATTTGCTACGGGTGCTTCATACCCTTGTTACGGCTTCTGGGAAACAGCGTATATCGAGGACTGGCTGTGCTTCCCTATCCATTGTATTTTCCAGATCAAAACTGAAGTCTATTTTGAGATTAAAGATAAATCGTTCTACAAAAAGGCATCGAAATGCTAGAGAAGCGCAGGAATGAAGATATCCCTCTTGGAGGAGACTATATTGATGAATAAATTCGTTGTTTTATAAATCATCCTACGAACTTATTGAGTGTTGTACATTGTTATACTATTAATCTTAAATTATTTTTTTAGTGAACATTAAATTGTTGTACCTATGTGCTTGTAGTTAAATGGTTAAATCTGAATATTTTGGTAGTCGATGGTTCGTATAATGGCTAAAAATATTTATTAATTTATCTCACATTAAAAAATATTATTATTATTTGATTCATAACGTTCTTATTTAAATATGTGGAAAATAATATTTTTACAATTTAAAAAAAAATATGCATAATTAATAATCAAATTGGGCGTTTATATTTTATTTAAGTCGGTCAACATATGGTCGTTAATTTCGCTGTTTGGTTATGATTATTGTTGCATGTGTGAGATGGGATATTTTAGCTGTTAAGTTGGCAACGCGCCGCGGTGGTCTGTGTCTGGCGAAACCCGGTTTGCCGTCTCAGACGTTTAGATCTGCCTTATTTGAATTACTCGCAAGATATTGTGCAAACGGCAGGTAACGTCACGATCTTATTCGAAATTCGCTTCGGATTGCGTCGTCTTGTGATCAGTTTCAGCGTGAATGACCGGCTGGACCGTTACTTTTGCTTACGCGCCAAATCTACACCTTTCACATTTCATACTCGACGATTCGCCTTAAATTTGATAAATATCGAACAAATTGTCATCATTTAGACGCTCCGTAATGCTATCGAGATAAATTTATATCTGGCAAATCACTGCAAATGCTTTATAGGTTAACGCGAAACCTTTTTTATTTAAATAATTCGATATCATGCTTCCGGTCCATATATTTTTATTACTCAATCGCAGACTTTCACATGACAATAAAAAATCTCATGGACCAATTTCAAACTTGTTATGCTCTTTCTATTATCATATGAATCATATACGAAAACAATTATAATTTAATAAAATTATATATTAACAAATTGGTAAAAAATATTTTTTATTTACACTTTTAGGTTTAATTGTATAGACGTCAAATCCCATAATTTTATATTTAATGCCTTATTTATATTAATATTTTTAGTTATAATGGCTGATATACCTGAAGTAGTATCGGCGGATCCCAATGAGATGCTTGTTTTGGGAAGACGCCATTTAGCCGTCAAAGATTATTCATCGGCGGTGACTAGTCTCGGAATGGCTTGTGAATTATTAGCGAAAAAATACGGACAAACAGCAGACGAATGCGGAGAAGCGTACTTTTGGTACCGTATTAAAAAACATCCGCGATAAACGTCGAATATATATAAATATCGCCTGAATGTAATGCATTTCATTGTGTTAAATTTAGGTACGGAAAATCTTTATTGGGTTTATCGAGGGTAGAAAGTGGCGTGCTCGGAGACGGTCTTCCAGGCGGCGATGAAAATCAAGAAGACGAAGAAGAGGAAGACGAAGACGCCGTAGATGAAGATAATAATGGTTTGTTTTTTATCGTGTATTGAATAAATTTGATTATTTGCAACGCGTTTCATAATTTATATCCAATTTCAATAGAAGAGACTGAAAAAAATGAGAGCGAAAGCAAGACTGAAAAGACAGATGATTCCAAAGACGCATCCGAGAGCAAAGACGATGCGGTTAGTGACGATAAAAATGATAACGAGCCCGATTCATCCGAAATGGAAACGGAACAGAGTGCAAATGCCGAATCATCCAAGGACATTAAGGTTTTTATTTTTTTATATTAAATAAATGATCTTTCAATATCACGAGGTTCGATTTTCGATGAATTTATCGCATAAATCTGGCTGAAATTGCTAGATGCCGTCGTTATGTTGACTTTGACGGTATAAATTGATTGCAGTTTATACGCATAGACCTGCGATTTAAGATAGCTCCAAAGGAATAAGGATTTTGGTGACCAGTTCACGCCATTGCTGCACAATGTAATCATGTCGTCAAATCTCATTAGAAATCTTGTTGCATCTCCTCGGTGTCCATTCATCCAAAAATGAGCCTTGTCGCTAACATTGATTTATTTTCTGGCTAAATGTTTTTCGAATGGAGCACCGATTTTGAATATAAAATTGGATCATTTACGCGCGTTGTTCAATGCTATAACTTTCCATGTTAATTGCACCGTATACTACTGAATAATTCACAATAAGTTTGACAGATATTGCTTTAATAACATGTCCGTTATAGTCTAAAAAATGTCAAGCGTCCCTATTGAATGATACTGTATTAATGTTTTAAATTTTAAATACAACTTTTATTTTAATCTCAGGAACCGGTGGCTGAATCTACGAGCGCTGCTGGCACGTCGTCGTCTGTTGAAACTGAGGCTGTAGATAACGAGGAAGAAGATGAGGTTG
This sequence comes from Stenopsyche tienmushanensis, assembly GCA_008973525.1. NCBI lineage: Eukaryota > Metazoa > Arthropoda > Insecta > Trichoptera > Stenopsychidae > Stenopsyche > Stenopsyche tienmushanensis. Next base: position 456,094 of record WACJ01000179.1, on the reverse strand, counting down.
AAAATTTACAAGTAGCGTGGGAAGTTTTTGAACTCGCACGGGATGTATTTATTAAGCGCGAAGAAAAGGGAAAGAAAGAACTGGCCGATGTTTATTTGCATCTCGGAGAAGTGAGCCTTGAGAGTGAAATGTACGACAAAGCCATTTCAGATATGAGTAATTATAATTTTTTTTCTTTTGTAATATTTTAGTCGTTTCTTTTGAACATTTATAACAATCCGAATTTATTTTTAAGGTAAAAGTCTGGAATTATTTCAAGAATTATATGATCCAGATGACAGACGTATTGCAGAAACACATTATCAAATAGGTGTGTATCAAGTTTGATTTATGATATTAGAAATATGAATTTCCCGTGAATGAATATCGAAGAGGCTCTAATCCTGCAATGGGCCTAATTTTATTGGGTGTGGAAATAAGTTAATGTTGTTTTACGTGCAAATAAATCCGCTAGCCACCACTTTTGCCCATCTTTCTCGTAGCGAACCATGGATATTACGCTTTGGCGTCGATGCTGAAACTGTTGTTATATCAACTAATGATTTTGCAATTTCTGCATGTCCTTTTCACTAGAGCATTATCGTTATAGATCTCTACAATGATTCTACGCGCTTCAGCTGCAAATTTCCTTTGAAACGGCAGGAACTTATTCACGCACCCGATATATATATGATGATGAGTTTTTAATGTTTAATTATTTCAGGTCTCGCACATTCCCTTTCGAATGGGTTCGACGATGCCGTCTCCCACTTTAGAAGCGCAGCCGATATTATCGAGTCTCGAATTAAGAACCTACAAGCACCGTCGGCTTCTACTGAAAATGCCGACGTGAAAAAGAATCTGGCCGCAGATCCGTTCTATTCAATAGAAGGCGAAGTCAAAGAGCTTACGGATTTGCTGCCTGAAATCAAAGAAAAAATTCAAGACATGATCGATTATAAGGCAGAGGTAAGAAAATGCGATTGCCGAAATAAAATAAGAAAATTGCTCTCGAAACTATCTCTTTCACATTCTGTTGCGGTCCATTGACAAAATGTCGACTGAATTTTCCGACAATACAAATTATGACACATTCATCATATCTCAAAATTACTTTTATACATCCCTTTATATTTATATATATCAACCTTAGATTACCAATCATATCTACGAGTTACACTGTCTTTATATATTAGTCTCATAGACTAACGAAATAAAACCTCAAATTTGGCACGGGAGTGACAAAATGCGCAAATTTTGCGCTTATTCGACTGCTTGAGAAGTAGTTGGCGTAACATCTTCAATTTTTACTGTTACTGATATCTCTTCTCAAAGTTACAGTATTGAATCGCTCACGCAATCTATCTCTTTCCAATGTTTTCCGGAGAAGTTGAATTTCATACATATGATAGCCACATATATTAAATTTACAATTAAAAAGTTTGGATATTAGAGTTTATTGTAGGAATCTGAAAGAAGAATAACCTTTTGTCTTGAGTACGGCCGTGATGCGACTTGGTATACTTGAAAAAAGCTTCTCACATCTCTCGGGTGTGATTGTTTTCCACAGTTCCGAAAACTTGTCAAATAGGTCTTTCGAAAAGGTCGGTCGAGGATGAAGCATGATCAATTCACATTTCACTGGATACCATAAATTCTCAATGGGATTAAGATCTGAAGACTGCGGATCAGAAGAGGACTTGGATGTTGTTTTCTTGTAGGTTTGTCGGGTCATTGTTGTTTTGAAAGACAGTTGACTTGACAGTCCTAACCCAGAATACAGATGTTATCATCAGGGTTTATACTCCCTTTGTAAAGGGCTTCGTATTTAACTCATCGAGACTTAAGATAGCTCCAAATCATGATTGATCCTCCGTATTTTACAGTCCTGTAACATGCTTGTCGGTATACGTCAACCAATACAATACAAATTGTTTCTAGTCTTTCACAATTCATATGGAGTAAGTTCTGGCAAATTCCAACCTTGTCTTTTAATGTCGGGCTGTAAGCAGAGGCTTCTTTTTTTGGTAATAGCGATGTAACCAGACTCCTTAAGTGTTCGTCGGATTGTTGAAGTACTGGCCGATATTCCATATTAATTCTAGAACTCTCACTGAACTTGGCATTTGTGGATTCTAATTACTGAAGACTTTATAACTGAAACATGGTCAACAACAGCTCTACAACTGAGTCTTCGTCCCAAAAGATTATTGACGACCTTTCTCTTATCAGTATAGAGTTTCTTCATCATATAAATAATTATTAAAATTGATTATTTGATGGTAGACGTGTGGCTTAACACTGCATATGCAGTGAGTACGCGTGGGTATTAATTCGGTTATTTATAAAGATATTAGGTGGGGCTGGGAAAGTTTAGGAACATGCATACACATTGAATGTGTTCCGAGTCCGTAGTCTATGAGACTAATGATTAGTAATCTAGGGTTTATATCATTGAATGTAACGCACTTTCATATATTTCTGTTTACTTTAATTATATTTTCAAAAAGTCTGTGTATTTAAAATATTGTCGAAATTAAATGAATTATTAAAATGCCATATTTTGTAAAATATTTTTTAATGTGTATTGAAAAATGGTACTTACGGTAGAATTATACGAATAGGTTTATATTGATTTTAGATTTATTTAGTGTATATTGTAAAATGTGATTTTAATGCTCTATAAATGTGATATATTAAAACAATTAGCCAAATGATGTCTTAAATGTGATATTTACAACTATTTTTCCAATTTATAAATAAATCGAATTTAAATATTTAGTTTTATGTTTGACTTCCTTTCCTTTTCACCTTGAAGTTTCTATTCAATCCTTGTCGGAGTAAATAATTCAATTCAATCGTTTGACTAATTGACGGGTCAATAAAGTGTACTTAAAATTGTTAAAATCACATTTTAATACATCCCACACTAAGCTTGCACCTTTTTTGTCGAATTGAGATGTTATTGTTGCAATTTCAATCAATAGCGCCGACGTATAATTGTAAATATTGAAGCATGTGTATCTATTGCTTTGTTATTGACTAATGATTGTCGTTTTATTATTTTACAGGCACTGAGGCATGTTCGAGAATCGTTAGTTCAAACCAAAATGAACGGTGAATCTTCAAAGACAAACGGTTCCAGTTCATCCAAACCAGTCGAAGAAAAGAAAGTCTCTGATATTTCACATCTAGTAAAGAGAAAAAGAAAAGCCGACGATGATACTGTGACCGAAGGAAGCAGCGTTGCAAAAAAAATGGCCAATTAATATACACTCAGTATTCCTGTATATTTTCATTAATTTTGTTTTTGAAGAATGCAATTATTTTGATATCCATTTTTTACAATCTGTCGTAACTGATGAAACGCATTTACCGAGGTTTAAACTACTTTGATAATTTTTAACTCTCTCGAATTATTATAAAGCTGTTTTAAGACTTTATTAATTTTTTTAATTGGATAGATTAAATTCATAGTTTAAAAAACAATGCGAGCATAAAGACAGAAATGACAACAGAAAAATTATACAGGGTGCGTACAAAAAGTAATGCGTAATAGAATTATCTCTCGCTTAAATCAGTTGAAGGGTTACAACCATAAAACAGCTTGTAGCGCCCTTGATTTGATCAGTCCAGCACGTAGTGTAACTTCATTGTCCTCTTTTTCCTTCAGTGGTCTAGTTTTTCCAAGCTATTGTAGACTCTTCTCGTCATGTATTCTTCAGAATTGTAGAATACGTCATAAACAAATTGCGAACGAACGAGATAAAACTTGCCTCTAATGCTGGTCGCCTTTATAGTTCAAATTCTATAAGCATTGATGATTTCAATTGTGTCTCAATGTTTCCCGTTTAGAATTCCTTTTAAGCGAGGAAACAAGAAAAAATCTAGGAGAGCTAAATCAGGGCTGTAGGGAGGCTGTAGAATCAAGAAAGAAGATCTTGGTCTTCCATGAACGATTTGTGCCTTCGGAGAACGATTTGTGCCTTCGGAGAACTTGTAATGCGGACAAGCAATAATTCCCAAAGGTCTGCTGAAATAATAGAAACATTTCCATGGCGGACTTCCCAAGTTTAACGCTACATTTGATCGCACGCATGATCCATTCCGCCATGTTATATTTCCTCAAAAAAATAAAAAGTTTGCGGGAATTCTCTGAGATCTTGCAGGCGACTTTTAATGGGTTTTTAAAGTTTTGGACGATTGGACGTTTTAAAGCCCAAACTCACCCTGCAGGTTAGAACACGCTGCAGCTTATTGTCGCGTCTTTAAAAAATTGAACGCATTACTTATCGAACGCATCCCTGCATGAAAGATATTTTGACTTACTTTTTTATTAATGATAAAATCGCCACTTAAATGTTTTGGATCTCTTTCCTACAGGAAGCGTCCCAAAAGTCGTGAAATATTTATTTTTTAAAAGGATTCATTGACAATTCCGGTACAAATTGTTAATATTCTTCAAAGCACTTTCTATGAGCATTTACACATGGTTTCCGTTGTCTCTTTCATGCTCGATATGCCGTCTCAACTGGGAACTTTCTTTAAAACTGTCGTCATAGCGCCAATGCTTTATACTTGATAGAGCAGACTCCCTGGTAGATTTGCTTGAGCAATTTGTGGGTTTCGACAGCTTTTTAGTCGAGTTTTGTGCAAAATTTGATTGCCCGACGTTGTTCGGATGCATCCGTGACATGGATCTCGAAATAAGGGTGTACTAAATCAGCTGTCCTGTTTCTGCCGATGCTCGCAGAAGACCGGACCATGATGCGCTGTAAAGCTAAGGATCCTTGCCACCTCACCCAATGGATTCGAACGCGCTGCGATCAATAGGAGTGCGGCAAAAAAATATATTTCATGACTTTTGGGACGCATTCTGTATTTTCTTTGTGTACATTTTGTCCGAATTTACTATAGTATTAATTTAGTTATTTATTTTATTTTTTATAATCGGCAAATTTAAATGTTGCGCTCATAGTTTTTAACCATTTGTATATTGAATTAACGTAGGATTTTTTATTTCTTATCATTGGCCAAACATATTTGCAACGCTGAGAGACTTTTTAAACTTGTGCTTATATTTCATTCCCAAACGTATTGTAAAATATTTGACTAGCATCGTAAAGAAGGTCTCAAATCTCAAATGTGACGCCTAAATGTCGGTACTGTATGTTTGATGACCCGTTACTGTAAGTGCATCTCTTGTAGATACGTATTTTCGTTTTAATTAATTAATTAAATGAACAAGAACAACTATATGCTGATTGTTTATCAAGATTTTTAATTCTTAAATTTAGTTACATTGAATTACATACGTATAATTTCAAATACAAAATATTGTCTTTCGTTGTAACATTAACTAGGATTAATAAAACGAAAATTTTAATGGTAGGAAGTAATATTGTCCATATATTATTTAATATAATGTATCAGTCATGTTTAAATGTAAGAAAATCTATTTTTACACTTTGTTACGTTTCCTATTGTATGTAGTTATTTTAATTTTTTAAATAAAAAGCTAAAACTGCATACATGTTTTCTATAAAAATTGAATTCAACAGTCGATTCTTATCAAAACAATTACAACAAATTTATATTCAATTAGAAACATTAACCATGTTATATATAATTATTTCTAGAAACATATGTTTAACGCCATACCATGAAATGACATATCAAGGTTGATTATTCATCATTATGTAATTCAGTAATATCATACAATTTTTTGATAATCGGTAGTGCCAAAAATATGTGCCGTTTTTCATATCCACTAGTTAAATCAATAATATATTCTTCCTCTGAATCTATTTCAATTTTCCATCTGAAAATTCAAAGAAGTGAGATCAGGGGGATAAGGTGGTTGCGATAGTGACTCCTATTCAAAGTTCCGTTTGTGTTGTCTTGGTGCAAGATGACGTTGCGCCTAATGATGAGCCAATGTTGATGCACAGTTGATCCAAGTCTCTCAGCTAATCCATCAATGGAAAGACCTGGATTTATCTTCACCAAGTCAGCTAAACTTACGCCCCTTATTTTTAAGTGTAAAAACGACATGTATTTATGGCACTATTTGATACACAGTTTCTCAGCTAGACAAAATGCCAGTATCACATAAAATTTTGTTGTAAATGAATACCCAGTGAAATAAGCTTTCTTTAATCAACTCACTCCAAAAGATTTATGCCGGCGCAATCCGTATCTTTGCGTCCTCGGCAAAATACTTTCAATCCTTTATCGATTATACTATCCGCATCTTTGCAGATCATAATTCGACTGCAATGATGATATCAAATGCCCTAGGAAAGCGTGGCAAGGCTTCTTGGCTAGAAAAATAATATCCGAACCTATCCAACGATAGATTTATTCTGGCCGGCGGTGTAAACACGTTATACGTTTCGAATACTTCGTGTTCTTTATAATAATTTTGTTCATTGAAATAGTTCTTTCTAGGATAGAATTCTGACGATGAACTCGAGCTGCTCGAACTATCCGATGAGCTATAATCTCGGATATAGCTCGACGGAAACTGTGACGACATCAATCTACGGGGACCGGACGAATAATGCGACGATGCAAATTCCAATTTAAACGGAGTCGGTTTGGGTTTTCCAAAATTAGTTTTAAACGGTTCCGCCGCATTCAATCCGGAATATGAATCGGAATAGTAATCGGAATAATAATAAGACTGACGATAGATAAGATGAAGACGAATCCATATAATATGAATCGTAATCGGAATACGATCCGCTGGGCAGCGTTGGATACGGTTCCATATCGTCTGGGAATCGTACTTCAAAAATACTGGGTTGATCCGAGACCGGAGCCAAATCTCTTTTCGCCCTTCTTAGTCGACTATCTTTAATCATTTTGTTTATATCGAGTGCGGGAACTGCAGGCGGTGCTTTTTTAGGTATTTTTGGCTTTATAACATCGGTGGTTTTTACTGAATTTGCTATATCTTCGTTAAGCTCCCTGCGTAATACGTCTTTCGACATTTTGGATTTTGAAACGGACGATGATGAAGACGATGAAGACGAAGATGAGCTATCTTCGTCGGAATCATCGTCGTCTTGTCTCGACGGGCTAATGTAGTCTGCGGGACGCAGACCTTTTAATAATTCACGCATTTCTTCTATATCGTCGGCAATTATTTTAGGCATGCCCCGTCTTTTATTATTCGGTGATTGCCATTCTTCACTATTCGGCATATTAAATTGCCGCAGCTTATCATTATTTTCGTTGCCTACATTCGCTTCGACGGTTATTCCACCGCTGGCGATGTTAACGAATCGTTGTAAATCTTCTTTTAATTGTTGTTTTTGACGCTCGGTTAGAGGTGCGATTTCAGATTCTTCGTTGAAGAAATTTATCGATGGATTGACAACGGACGATTTCTCCCCGAACATATTGTTCTTTGCAAAGTCACCGACGAGCTCTTGAAATTTATCAGATCCGGTCTTTTGAACGCAGTATATATCGGTTTTGTCTAAAAACAACTGCCACGGCATAGTCGTACCGCCGTGTTCCCAAAGCGTTAAAACTCTGAAAACAAACGGTATCAATTCAGGCGGCATAATTCTCCAGCGGTATCTCAAAGGACTGTGCTGAAAGTATTTACTGAAAGTCGAACGAATAATTTTAACGTGTTCATATCCGGCGTTTCCGGCGTGTAACGCGTTGAAATTTATCAGAGATTTATCTTCTTCCGCTGACGATGTTACGAAAAAGTTGGGTTGATCAAATTGATTGTTGTATACCTCCCAATCTTTAAAGCGGATGTTTCTTTTATAATCCAATTCTAATGTGTCATTCTGCAAGACGAATATATTCACAACGTGATGAGGATGGTGCTGATTGAGCGACGAGAAGAGAGTGTCATATTTTTCAGATTCAAACGTTTCATCTTCGTTGAGAATAATGTGCAAATAGACGTTAATCTTTTCGGGATGATCACTACGAAAAACTTTCATCGCTGACTCGTGTCGATTCATACATTGCTGTTGTAAGCTCAACGCTGAAAATTGTTGAGGCTTCAATCCCATCAATGACGTTTCCATCATTAGAATACAAACGATGATGATCAAACAGAAGAAGACGGCCACAGTCCAACATAACGCGAGATGATCTGAAACGAAAACAATCGAGTTGTTGATATGTTAACTTTATATTTATATAATTTGATTGTTTTTAAACTCACCCGGCCATTTCTTAATTACTGATATAGCTCCCTCCATCATAGTTTTTGCTCTACCGCCTTCATTTTTGCCCATAAATCTCAATTTGAGACGTGACGGTTTGCCGTATTTGGAGGCCATATAGGTTTCATCGTCGGATCCTTTGCTACCTCCCTCGAGCATAGACACCAAGAGGGGTTTGTCCTCATCACGATGAATTTGAATCATTTTTAAAATCACTTATATCACAGAATTAAATATTAAGTTTTGCATCACCGTGGAATGTTATATTCAATCTTTACACTGAGTGTTCATTCTTGTTTATAAACAACTATTTGTAAACTATATGTATTATCTCTTTAAAAAACCATGAAAAAATTTAAAAAATCAATTTAAACGACAATGTTTTTTCAATTAGATCTTTTACAGACACGTCACGTTGGTATATGGGCATTTCTAAGTAAACTGGGCAAGTCATCCTCGTTGAAAATTGTTAAAAAATTGAGTATTTTCTAAAAAAATTGATACAAGGGACTGTGTATTTAAATGAAAAATACGGTTTTATTAGAAAAATTAAGTTTTTTTATAATATACCACTTGTGAACTCAAATTCTAACTCTGAAATCTTAATGTCACTGTTAAAATTTAAGAATATTTAAGTACTTTGAGTCTTATATTATAAAACAAGTCTCATTATAATGAAAGAAAATTATTTATCACCTAAATGAAAGATGATTAAATTGAAATTTGTAGGAGACTATCGCCAGAGGACTTTTTAATTGGAATGTAGCACAAAATATAATTATACAGGGAATTATATATTATAACAATTTGCAACGTTTCGTATAAGACTATGTGGGGTGCAATTTAAAATATAGACACGGGGCACTATTCATAAAATGCTGCACATATATTAATAAAATATAAGCAAGTATAATATAATAAATTTGCCCAATTTACTGAGAAACGCCCATATTTAGTTGATATTAGCAGTTTTGAACACGTATCTATGAAGACCCAATTTATTAAAATGATATATTGATAAGTTTTAAAGTGAGCAATTTATGCGTTAAAAAATAGCTTTTATTAATTTATATTATGGTTTATAAGACACTTTGTGTTGTATTTTTTATTTAAAATATGCGTTTTTTTTATTGTTTCCCGAGGAAAATTGAACCGAAAGCATCTTTAATTTTGACCAGCACTCATCAACACATTCAGGAAACAATTGTTGATATCATAAATGTATGAAAAATCGTACACGCACCTCGAAATGTATGATTTTTAAAGGCCCTGTGTATTGCGACTAAAGAATCCACTTAGTTTTAATTGCGGAACGTTACTGTCCTCAGTTTGTTTGATCTGTTGTCTGAAAATTAAAAATGCATAACGCTGTAAACAGTCTTCATCCACCTATAAATCAGGTGGTTATAATTGATATCAAACAAATGTGTTTGTTCAGCAGACTTGAACAATATGTCATCATGCCTTTGGAACGCGTCGTGGACACGTACTTACAAAATAGACACAGAAAATTACTCATTATTCCATTTTTATCGAATGTAGTTGTCATAATTCTGAAAGTGGTCGTGGCCATTTCGATTTATATTATGCTCGGTCATGCACTTATCAATACTGCGATAGTGAGTCTAAAAGTAAACGCGTTTAAAACTAGGGCTTCGAACCGGAACGAAACCGATAACCGATAAAACCGTTATTATTTCCAGAACGATAATCGCAACCGAACCAATATAAATGTTAGGAATGTAACCATGTATAAAACAAAGTATAGATTTAATGCACCAGTCTAAGTGTTACCTTATAATCGAGCTCGTCAGCGACTACTTTAAAGATTGACGTGTACATCATTTTGAGATGAGCACGACCAAGAAGCTAGAAATGGGCGTTCTGCAAGGATCCGTTCTGGGATGCATTTTGTGGAACGTCCTCTGTTGGTGACGGCTCGACATCCATGGGAAATGGAGGCGACAGGCAATGAAGCCCTCACCAGAATCAACGTATGGATGCGGGAAAATCGCCTGCAGCTGGTGGCAGAAAAAACGGAGGCAATGATCTAGATGAGTAGAAGAAGAAGACCGAGGGTTAAAAGGCTCGTTGTAAACGGTCACGAAGTTGAATACAGCAAATCGCTGAGATACCTCGGGATCCTCTTGGACAACAAGCTGGCCTTCAGAAAACATATAGAAGCATCTGCGCAGAAGGTGGCCAGTGAGCTCGGACGGCTCATGTCCAATATCGGAGGGCCAAAGTCGTGCAGAAAACATACCATAAACTAGGTGATACACTCGATCCTTCTGTACGGAGCCTCGATATGGCATGAGTCGCTCAGATACGAAAGAAGCTGGCCGGGGTCCAGCGGCAAGGAGCGCTCTGAGTCACCGCAGCATACAGAACTGTATCTGAAGAAGCGGTGCTCGTGGTCGCTGGAATCCCCCTCGCTTGACTTCCAGGCAAAGAAGAGGGCCTTGGACAATGAAGATCCTAAAAATCGCAACGAACATGACCAGAAACTGAGGGAAGCCTGGCAACGGAGATTGGATCAGTCCAGCAAGGGAAGATGGATCCACCGATGACCGGTCATAAGTCGATGGAGGGCCCGGAAACACGGTGATCGCGGAGCGCTCATTCGTCGTGTCAGCGGTCCGAAAAGCAGACTGATGGGACACACAGACCTTGTGGCCACTCCGTCCTCTTTTTGGGCCTTTTGCGGCATGATAAAAAAGATGATATCCAACATTAGTATTTATGATTCGAAATACTTTTTACCCAATCTGTATATTTACTTAAAATAACATTAACCAATGTCGTGATCAATTTTAAATACTCATAAAGTTGTGTATATTGATAAAATATGCAATAGATTCAATCATGACCGATGTGGCATTATCTGATATATATATATATATTAGAGTTTTTTAGATTTACGCGAGTCATATTTAAATTATTTTAATTATTAAAATATTAATAAATAGCCGGGTGTTCGATCGCGTTAAGGTTTTTGGTAAAAAATTAAAAAACGAATTTTTTAACCTTATCCGATATTTCGGACCACTCGTCGGGTCCATTCTCAAAAAAAAAAAAATCCTTGTCCAGTCAATCCTTGAGAATCATTCGAACCTGAACCGAAACGAAAAAAAAACAACGGTTTGAAGCCCTGAATTTTGTTAAAAAACCAATACTTTTATTTATTTTTGCAGATTCTATATGTTGGTTTCAAATAGCTTCAAAATATGCCGTACATCGTATATTGACTGAAAATTTGGATATGAAAAAGCTGTGCGCAAGATGAGTGCCGCGTTTGCTCACAATGTTTGGCGATGCTTCACAGCAATAAAGCCGAGTTTTACGTCGATTCATATCCATGGATGTAACATGGGTCCATCACTTCACACCTGAGACAAAGGAACATGAAAACCCTCCACTGACCCTCATTCTTAATATTGAGAGATCACTTGCGTTCTGAGCGCGGGGAGATTAGCTAGATTTTTTAAATTTAAAACTAAAAAACTAACTAAGATATATTCATATATATTGTAAATTAAAACTATATAAAATAAATTTGATCTCGCACATGTTCAGGTATGGGCGTCCGATCGCGAGGCGCTCATTCGTCAAGTCAGCGATTCGAAAAGCGGACCGATTGGACACACAGTCCTTGTGGCTACTCCTTCCTCTTTCAGGGCTTTTTATCGCATTTCTATGATCTTTACGATCACGGAACTTAAATAGGTGGCTCGTGCCAAATGAGGTCACGAACGAGCTTAGACTTCCCCCCATCCATAAAAACTATAAATGTTAGGTTAGCTAGTTTTTTAGTTTTAAGTTACAAATTCTAGTTAATTTCTACTCCGCGTTCAGAGCACAAATGGCCTTTCAAATAAAAGTATTGTATCACATAAAGATGACCATTTTTTCAATGTTTACAAATTCACTGAGAATTATTTTAAAATATAAATTATATTAATATATAATACATTGCATTTATAATAGTATTAGTTAGACACTTGCCACGGGCGTTTATACCCTAATTACGGCTCTGACTATGGGTACACATTTATCAACGAAAGCCACCGTGGCCACACAGCTTTGTGTACCCAAATGGTCCACTTATCGAACCGTTGACAAGACGAATGAGCATCGGATGCGATCGGACGCCATGCTTGAACGTGTTCATAGAATATGGTCTGCGTCTATGACCAGATCTTCGCATGGACACTCCGAGATCCGGGAACGTCCAAGTCTGGAAAGCGAAGGGAAGAATCGGCTCCAAAGAAGACAAAGATTCATTTCCAGGCATTCGTTTTTTTTTTGGGATAATTTTCATTGATTGAGTACGAATTGCTTCCTTATGCACTCCATTCATCAGATATGACCCCCCTCGGATTATTTTCTTTTTCCAAACAAGGAGACTATGTTGAGAAAAAAAAATCCATTTTTTGTGTGTTCTTTTTTAGGTCGTGTCACAGACTACCCTCGTACTTGCCACAATTCATCGACCGTGTAAAATCGAAACCTTTTTATAGAAGTATCGTGACGTACGAGGGCTGATTGTACATACATATTTTCATGCAGTGAACGCTTATGTTCTTCTTTTGAAAACAGTTTGTATATTAATTAGTAATGAATGTTTTAAATTGTCTGCATAATGAATCGGTTACCACATAATCGATGGAACCAGTCGTTTTTGGACGAAGGCAAGCTCAAAGCAATTTGTACAAGTGTCACTATTCAAACGAAAACATACAGAGCAAATATTTGTGGTTCGTCCATCCGCAAGTCGGTGTCTCTTCAAATAATCATCATATAAAAAGAAATATGTATCAATTTTATTCATAACACTTTCAAAATGTTAAATTTACATTCGTTTCATTAGCGGAGGATACAATAAAAAATCGATAGAATACATGGAAATAAATAATATTCGGATATGATTTCAGATTTTGTGAGGTGGGTAATTTTAATACGAATTCATCGAGCGAAAATTGGATGACAATAAATAGTTCGAGCATAATAAATTAGACCTCCACCAGATTCCCTTGAAAATCCTTCAATGCCTCCATGCTGGATGGATCACAGAGGATTTTTCAATAATATAAGAATAGACATTTTAATATCATAATAAGTCTTTATATTGATCTTAAGATCTAATCGTAACAAAATCCCGCCAAACTTGACTGGATCATTTCCATTTGTGCTATCATTTCGATACAAAAATCAATAGCACGAATAGAAACGAGTGGATCGAGGATTTGTTACGCTCCTTAAGCCTATGGTGTATGCAAATTTATATTTAATGGCATTTTTAACTTAAAACTAACGTTTAATACAAAAATATTGTTGCAATTTACAATTGCATCTTCGTGCCAATTCATCTTGATGCTTTGGACTGTCAATAATTTGAATCAATGATCGATTAAATATGAATAAATCAAAACAATTTAATAACAAATTGTCGTATAGGGTCATCCAAATGTAGCACTTAGATATTAGCACTATATAATGTTTATGCATGACATATTTTTGAATGATATAAACCATTTTGTTTTAGTAGAAAATAGTACAATTTTAACCATGGGTAAATTGTAATATAGCATTTACATGAGATTTTCAGCAAGACGTTAAAAAAAAACATCTATGCGTCACATTTGGATGACTATTATTCGAATATCAACGCCAGATCCACAATCATCAAGTACTCTAATGCTTACATCCTAAATAAATTTAATCATGAGCGCGTATCTTCCTAAAAATATGTTTTTTCTAAGACTATAATGATTAGATTGGAAGGCGACTAATCAAACATCAATAACCGGACGGATTCATCGTCCAATGGTTAACTGATTTACGGTATTTGGCCCTAAATATTTAATATATCATTTAAGCATGTTTTTATCCTGCATGACGTTCAAGGATCGAAATTAAATGAGATCTAAATGATGATTTGTTTAATATTTGAGGCCTTCGTTTGGCTCGCATAGGCCGCTGGTTTCGTTCGATGAGCATTTCAACTGCTTTCCGTTCCTTCTTTAAATGGCGATGTTGCTGGTTTCGATTGGAAGTTGCCAGCGCCTGCTCCACAGCTCCCTGGAGCTGCTGCATCTGGATATCCTCGATGACCTTTCGCATCTTCTGCTGACCGGCCAATAGACGTAGTCTTTTGGACACTGATACAGCAAGCCTCGCATCTTATGCGCCGGTGATGATCTTCTGCATTTGACGAAGGCAGGAGAGCAATGATCTTTTGCATCCAATGAGAAGTGTCCTTCCGATGGACAAAGTTGACGGCCTGCTCTTACCGCTATCTGTGAGAAAAAATAACAAACGCTGTAAAATAATTCTGCATTCACCAACAGATGCCACTTGTATAAATGTATCCATTTATCAGATGTGGCCATTTATTTAAATATGAAACAATTATTTTAGCAACAAAAAGAGAAGGACTCGATGAGAAAAGGATTCAAATTGAAGAGGGAATTAAAAAAATGTTTTGATCATGAAATATATATTGGGTGTGTGAATAAGTTCCTGCCGTTTCAAAAGAAATTTGCAGCCGAAGCACATAAAATCACCATAAAGACCTAAGGTGATCATACTCTGGCAGAAATAACATGCAGAGATTGCTTCAAAAATAATTATTTTCATGAGGACGCAGTGGTGCACCATGAAAATTTGAAGACGATGAATTGGAAAATTGCTGGTTTTTTGAACAACAAAAAGAACTTATTTACACACCCAGTATAATTTTTCAAGGATGTTGAACTGAGAAAAAGTGGTATTGTGGTTTTAAAAACTCACCGGCGGTGAGGAGTGCTCGTCGAGTTTCTTAAACGTTGCTTTTCTTGCTCTTTCCCCGTCGCATTTCTGATCGGACTCCGATTCGTCCAAGCATTTCGTCTCTTTCTCGTCGTAGATCGTATCGTCTGGACATTTGAGGACGCTGACTTTAATTTCGTGTGTGTCGTCATCTTCGGTGCACTGATAGAATAGGTTGCAATATTTGGGATGCCTTCTGAACCCTGTCGGGCACACTAATGCTATTTGATCTCCCTCTAGTTCTCCAACTGGACATTTTGCAGTTGTTCCTGACTCTGTTGTCGTTTCTTCGGTTGTTCCTTCGGTCGTCTCTTCTGTCGTTCCTTCAGTTGTGCCCTCAGTAGTTCCTTTTGTCGTTTCTTCAGTTGTTCCTTCAGTCGTTCCCTCCGTTGTACTTTCGGTTGTTTCTTCACTTGTTCCTTCGGTGGTTTCTTCGGTGGTTCCTTCGGTTGTTCCTTCGGTCGTTCCTTCAGTTGTTCCTTCGGTTGTTCCTTCAGTTGTACCTTCAGTCGTTCCTTCGGTTGTTCCTTCAGTTGTACCTTCTGTCGTTCCTTCAGTAGTACCTTCAGTTTTTCCTTCAGTGGTCCCTTCGGTGGTTCCTTCGGTTGTTCCTTCGGTTGTTCCTTCGGTTGTTCCTTCGGTTGTACCTTCTGTTGTTCCTTCAGTTGTCCCTTCTGTGGTTCCTTCAGTAGTAGTCTTTTCAGTCGTCATCTCTGTTGTTGTCGTTTCAGTCGTAGTTTCTTCCTTTTTCTCTTCTGTTGTTGTTTCCTCCTTCTTTCCTTCAGTGGTAGTTTCCTCATTTTCACTTTCTGTAGTCGTTGTTCCTTCCGTAGTCGTTGTTCCTTCCGTAGTCGTTGTTCCTTCCGTAGTTGTTGTCCCTTCTGTAGTTGTCGCTTCTTCTGTAGTCGTTGTTCCGTCCGTAGTTGTTGTTCCTTCAGTAGTCGTTGTTCCTTCGGTGGTCGTGGTTCCTTCCGTAGTTGTCGTTCCTTCTGTAGTGGTTGTTCCTTCCGTAGTCGTTGTATCAGTCGTGGCTTCGGTCGTCGTTGTCGCTTCAGTGGTTGTCGCTTCTGTCGTCGTGGTTTCATCTGGCTCAGTAGTTGTCGTATCAGACTTTTCTGTTGTAGTTGTTTCCATCTCTTCGGTTGTTGTTTCTTTTGACTTTTCTGTCGTTGAAGCAGATTTACTATCACAATTTCGAGGAGGATAGACTGATTCTTCATGATTGCATGTATCGAGTTCTGGATCCCAAATAGTACCTTCCCCACAATCAAAGTGATAAACAGAATAACGTTTTCCTTCATCCCCATCCCAATCAACGCAACGATAAAACTTCTTGCAGTCAGTAGGATGAGCAAAATATCCAGCGTGTGGGCATGTGATGTCATTTTTAGATTCTGTTTCATTTTTGCAAGAAGATGATTCCGTTGTACTACTCGAGGAAGACGATTCGGTTGTACTACTCGAGGAAGACGATTCCGTTGTTGTGGTTGAACTCGTGGTAGATTTGTCGGTAGTGGATGTTGTGCTTGATGATTGGTCCGAAGGCGAATCGCCACCTTCACATGACTTTTTGCGAACATCTTGAGGATGATTACAAGTAGTAATTTCTTCGTCCCAAATCGTACCATCACCACAATCGAAATCGTATCTCGTGTATCCGCCTTTATCGTCTGATACACATCGATAAAACTTTTTGCAATCCTTAGGATTCCCATGAAAACCTTCAGAATCGCAATTTCCAGATGAATCTGTTTTTTCAGATGAGGATTCCGATTTTGACTCGGTCGTCGATTCACTTTTAGATTCTGTAGTAGATTCTGATGTTTTTTCAGTGGTAGTCGTAGAACTGGTTGTCGTCTCAGAGTCGCTCTTTTCGCCATCCCCCGAACTTTTTCCACAGCTTCTCACAGCATAATCGTGATTGCATCCTTGAATTTCTTGATCCCAAGCAGTTCCGTCCCCACAGGTGAAGTCGTGTTTTGTATATCCTCCGTTTCCATCATCGACACATCTATAAAATTTCTTACAATTATCTTCGTATCCATAAAATCCTTCTGATTCACATTTACCATCAGAAGATCCTTCGTTTGACGAAGAGGTGGTTGACTTTTGTGATTCTGTCGAAGATGAACTTTCGGTGGTAGAATCATTTTTATCACAATCTTTAGTTGTCGATTCATCTTTGTCGTTGTCTTCTTTATTGTTTTCTTCTTTTCCAGAATCCTCAGAGAAATTTCCCTCGCTATTACAACTTTTTACATCCTTCTCATGATTACATGCTTGAATATCCTGATCCCAAGCGGTTCCATCTCCACACGTAAAGTCATGCTTGGTATATCCTCCGTTTCCATCATCGACACACCGATAGAATTTTCTACAGTTATCGGGATTCGCATGGTATCCTTCAGAATCACACTCTCCTGAATTCGATTCCGATTTGGACGTTGTAGAGGATTCGGTTGTTGTAGACTTCGAAGATTCTGTAGTACCCTCCGTAGTGGTGGATGATTCTTTTGTTGTTTCTGAGGACGATTGAGATGTTGTAGATTCTCCATTGGATCCATCATTATTTTGACCGCCTTCTCCCTTACAACTTTTTACATCCTTCTCATGATTACATGCTTGAATATCCTGATCCCAAGCAGTTCCATCTCCGCACGTGAAATCATGTTTGGTATATCCTCCGTTTCCATCATCGACACACCGATAGAATTTTCTACAGTTATCGGGATTCGCATGATATCCTTCAGAATCACACTCTCCTGAATTCGATTCCGATTTGGACGTTGTAGAGGATTCGGTTGTTGTAGACTTCGAAGATTCTGTAGTACCCTCCGTAGTGGTGGATGATTCTTTTGTTGTTTCTGAGGACGATTGAGATGTTGTAGATTCTCCATTGGATCCATCACTATTTTGACCGCTTTCTCCCTTACAACTCTTTACATCTCGTTCATGATTGCATGCTTGAATATCCTGATCCCAGGCGGTTCCATCTCCACACGTAAAATCATGCTTGGTATATCCTCCGTTCCCATCATCTACACATCGATAAAATTTTCTACAGTTATCGGGATTCGCATGATATCCTTCAGAATCACACTCTCCTGAATTCGATTCCGATTTGGACGTTGTAGAGGATTCGGTTGTTGTAGACTTCGAAGATTCTGTAGTACCCTCCGTAGTGGTGGATGATTCTTTTGTTGTTTCTGAGGACGATTGAGATGTTGTAGATTCTCCATTGGATCCATCATTATTTTGACCGCTTTCTCCCTTACAACTCTTTACATCTCGTTCATGATTGCATGCTTGAATATCCTGATCCCAGGCGGTTCCATCTCCACACGTAAAATCATGCTTGGTATATCCTCCGTTCCCATCATCTACACATCGATAAAATTTTCTACAGTTATCGGGATTCGCATGATATCCTTCAGAATCACACTCTCCTGAATTCGATTCCGATTTGGACGTTGTAGAGGATTCGGTTGTTGTAGACTTCGAAGATTCTGTAGTACCCTCCGTAGTGGTGGATGATTCTTTTGTTGTTTCTGAGGACGATTGAGATGTTGTAGATTCTCCATTGGATCCATCATTATTTTGACCGCTTTCTCCCTTACAACTCTTTACATCTCGTTCATGATTGCATGCTTGAATATCCTGATCCCAGGCGGTTCCATCTCCACACGTAAAATCATGTTTGGTATATCCTCCGTTTCCATCATCGACACACCGATAGAATTTTCTACAGTTATCGGGATTCGCATGATATCCTTCAGAATCACACTCTCCTGAATTCGATTCCGATTTGGACGTTGTAGAGGATTCGGTTGTTGTAGACTTCGAAGATTCTGTAGTACCCTCCGTAGTAGTGGATGATTCTTTTGTTGTTTCTGAGGACGATTGAGATGTTGTAGATTCTCCATTGGATCCATCATTATTTTGACCGCTTTCTCCCTTACAACTCTTTACATCTCGTTCATGATTGCATGCTTGAATATCCTGATCCCAGGCGGTTCCATCTCCACACGTAAAATCATGTTTGGTATATCCTCCATTCCCATCATCTACACATCGATAAAATTTTCTACAGTTATCGGGATTCGCATGGTATCCTTCGGAATCACATTCTCCGGAATTTGATTCCGATTTAGACGTTGTAGAAGATTCGGTCGTTGTAGAGGTGGATGATTCTGTAGTACCCTCCGTAGTGGTGGATGATGCTTTTGTTTTTTCTGACGACGATTGAGATGTTGTAGATTCTCCATTGGATCCATCATTATTTTGACCGCTTTCTCCCTTACAACTCTTTACATCTCGTTCATGATTGCATGCTTGAATATCCTGATCCCAGGCGGTTCCATCTCCACACGTAAAATCATGCTTGGTATATCCTCCGTTCCCATCATCTACACATCGATAAAATTTTCTACAGTTATCGGGATTCGCATGGTATCCTTCGGAATCACATTCTCCGGAATTTGATTCCGATTTAGACGTTGTAGAAGATTCGGTCGTTGAAGATGTGGATGATTCTGTAGTGCCCTCCGTTGTTGTAGAGCATGGAGCTCCGGATTCTGTAGACGATTTTGACGTAGTAGATTCTTGGCTAGATCCACCATCGTCTTCTCCGTTTCCTTCACCACAACTTTTAACGTCTTTCTCATGATTACAAGCCTGCAAGTCTTGATCCCAAGCCGTTCCATCTCCACACGTAAAATCATGTTTGGTATATCCTCCGTTTCCGTCATCGACGCATCTATAAAACTTTTTACAATTGTTTTCATCGCCGAAATATCCTTCAGATTCACATTTATTATTGTCCTTTTTAGGCTTTTTATCAGACGTTGTTGATTTTTCCGTTGTTGCTTTTGTCGTTTGAGTAGTTGTGCCTTTGGTAGTAGTCTTTTCTGATTTTCCTGCTCTTGTGGTAGTCTCTGTCGAAGAGCTTGTACTTTCGCCTTTTGATGTAGATTTATTAGAATCGCCAGAAGCATTACCACTAGATCTGGCTGCCCAATCATGATTACAACCCTCAACTTTTTGATCCCAAATTGTTCCCTCTCCACATGAAAACTCATATTTACTATAACCGCCCATTCCATTGTCTACACACCTATAAAACTTTTTGTTATCTTTACTATCGCCAATAAAGCCGTCTTGAGTGCAATTGTCGTTTCCTGGTTTCTCGGACGCTTTGTTAGGTTCATTATTTGGTTTTTGCTCTTTTGGTGTCGTTTCTTGTGTTCCTTTTTCCGTCTTGCTCTCAGTGGATGTTGTGGTAGTGCGTTGAGTCGTTGTTCTTTGCGGATTTTTGGTCGTAGACGGACTATCAGTAGCTTCGCTTTTGTGCCCTTCGGTTGTTGAAGATTGATTTTCTTGAGGTTTAGAATTCCCTCCGCAGTTTTTGACGGCCCACGCGTGGTTGCAACCCTGAATTTCTTGGTCCCAAACAGTTCCATCGCCGCAGGAAAATTCATGTTTTGTGTAGCCGCCTTGTCCATTATCGACACATCTGTAAAATTTCTTGCAATCTTCTGGATCGCCTGCAAAACCACTTTCTGTGCAAATATCATCAGCCTTTGAATTCGATTGGGAATTTTGGTTGTTGTTTTGCGTGTTGGATTGATTGTTCGTAGAAGTTGATGATGATCCTACATTTTGGGAAGACTTTGTTGTACTTTCGCTTTTTGTCTGTTGAGTGCTTTGCGTGGTGGACTTTTTGGTAGAATTTTTAGTAGTGGTTTTTTGTGTGCTACTTTGTGCTGTCGATTTTTTATTTGTTGTTTGAGTCGGCTTGCTTGTAGTTTCTGTTGATTTCTGTGATTCACCTTGCTCAGGATTTGATTCGGAGTTTTGTGATTGGCTTGAAGATTTTCTGCATCTATCATCCTTGGTTGCCCAAGCATGGTTGCAGCCTTGTATTTCCTGATCCCAAACAGTTTCACCGCTGCATGAAAATTCGTATCTGGTGTAACCACCTCTGCCATTATCAACACATCTGTAGAAGCGTTTGCAATCCTTGCTATCGGCCATAAATCCATCTGATTCGCATTTATCGCTTCCAGAAGGCGATTGCGAAGCTGTCGACGTAGACTTAGTAGTTGTCGATGTTGCTTTAGAAGTCGTCTTAGTGCGAGCAGTGGTAGATGATTCGGTAGTGGATGAGGCTGCTGTAGTTTTGGATGTTGTCGTTGTTTTCGAAGTGGAAGCTTTTGTAGTCGAAGATGAGGATGAAGGACTATTTTCAAAGCCACCGTCAATTTCGTTTTCATCCGGAGAGTCTTCACCACCAGACGCTTTTTTGCCACCGCATTCTTCTCTGCTTGTGCTTTCTGGATGATTGCATACATTCACTTCTGGATCGAAGACAGTATTAGGTCCGCATTCAAACTGCAAATTTAAACAATCCATTTAAATATAATATCTATCATATGGGGCATATTAAAACTAAAAAACAGCGAGTTTGTAGTCTGTGAGACTACTAATTAGTGATCTACGGTTAATACGACCGATCGTACATCAAACGTGATTGTATTGTACTGCGCGAATTTGGGGAATCCCAAAACTAGTGCATAATACTGAAACAACGCTAAGTGGAACAGCTTTAAGCGAGGTCTTAATGTTTATTAATAATACATATATATTACCCTGTATACATTGTATCGGTCTCCATTTGCCACGCATCTATAAAATACAGTGCAATCATCGGGATCTGGATGAAAGCCCTCAGAAGTACACTTGAATCCTTCCGAAGAAGCTGATTTTATCCGAGGAAAATCTCGACTTCTTCCTATTCTTTGTCCAAATTCATAAAGCGCATCAGAAATATAAGCTTCATCGTGCGATAGATTGTCTTCAATTCCTGAAAATAATTTATGATCATTTTAATTTTATACAATAGATTAAAATGGATGTTATTCAAGAAGAGCATAATGTAGCAATTTAAAAATATTTTCGCATTCCTGATGATGCATCTCAACAATTAAAATTTAATTGTTTATAAATATTTCCGATATGAATGAGCAAATAAAAACATCCATCGTCATAACAGCATTAAATCAACTTGAGGGTCATCTAGAAATTAAGGTTTTATTTCCAAGCTGGCGCACTTGGCGTTTAGAGGGGATCTTAATGAACAGATTGTTTGGTTCCGCGTGTTTGTCGGCCATTTTGGAGAGTCACAGTAAATTCTTCCGATAAAGAGGTCGTCGCGCCGCGTATATACCAATAACGTCGCGAATATCCATCGAATGTTCAGCGAAGGCCGTACTCAAATGTTGTAACTTTACTTTCTGGACGACCCTCGTAATTATAGCAAATATAACTTTTTTTCTGGGTATGAGATTAATTTTGGCAATGAAAATATGAAGCGTGATGAACTTCAGAACTATTACATATTAAACCAGTCGAACAAGTAATTCAGCAGTTATATCAGAGCATGATGAGGTTCAAACTGGTTTTATTATGCTGTTCAGCAATTCCATAATTGCATTGACGTGTATAAATTCATAAAAAAAGAACGTTCAGGATAATGCATTTTTAATATTGCATACAAATGCATTCGTCATAATGCAAAAAATCATTCATCCCAATATTGTGCAATGATTTTCATATTGAATCTGTGTGTATTCTTTAAAGATGCAACTGCTTTCAAAGTATACGAAGATTATGGCTTTTAAAAAAATAAATAAAAAACCAAGATGGTGAGTTAACGCTCGAGTTGATGGTTCGATGATTGCACGAGTGATCTTTTATGTGGTGAGAATCCAGTGGTCATCCCTTACAACGACCACGGCAATTACTCTTCGACTGCAACAAATGTAAGATGAAAAACAACTACCAATATGCACAAAAAGGCAATTCCGCTTCCCAGATGCACATGAACGCTATACGAGCCGTAAGTTATGCATGAATTCAATTTTATTTTTAATAAATTTAAAAAATAGTTTTTCCAACATAAAGCATTGCATAGATCAATGCAAAAATAAATATAAATTTAATTATGCATAAATACGATTATTACATTTATTTAAATCGGCTACCATTTTTAGGTCTATTTTTTTGCTCTTAAGGCCAAATACGTCGCGTTGCGCGAGTGACGTTTGAATTAAAATGATCGCCGCTATCGATTTGACAGCTGGATTTCAAGATTCGTTTCAGTGTATCTATCTGTTGAAAGATCTCACATCCTCATTCGACATTGCAAATTTGATCAGTTAAATCTGAATTATTAATGTGGTAATTATTTATTAATACGCTTTCGAACTGTCAACGTGATACAAAATGTGAGGTTATATTTTTCAATACAAGAAAAAACGCCCGACAGTTTAAAATATTCGACCATATAATTGCGTGTCGTATTCATTGTATTAAATGCAATATTTTAAATTTAAAATTATTATAATGTTGTATTATCATACGCTAGCATTGTTTCGACTTATTTTTAACATGTATTGCCACATATTATAAAATCTATATTTATTAATTAATAATATGTTTTAATAATATATGAAGCAAAATCACTTAATTAAATTACATTTATGACATATCATCATTCTATAGCATCTGTATAAAATAATGTCGGCAATTTTCAATGAGTTCCCTTTTTTCGAACGCTCTTATTAATACATACAAAATGTCGGCAAAGAACGTTACAACATTAACGCACTTTGCAACAATTGCAGACGCACCGACGCGGTTTCAATCACGCTTCTTGTGCACAAATCGATTTCATCGATCGAATACAAAAGAATTTAATCTGCAGTAAAAAAACCTTCAATTTACTTTAATGCGGTGAATCATTGCTCCGGCGATAAAAAAATGCAAGCCCGACCAAATGTGTTTTTGGCACACCCATGATTTAAAGATGTATGTGTATATATGCATGGTTTGGTTGTAAGATGATATTTTTATATCGAAGTGCTTTCAGGCATGCAACGAAATATAAGGGGGACTCAAATATAAATCGGATTTATAAAAATACAAATGGGGTATCTTATTTTTTTACATAGTTCCCTTCATTAGAAATCAGAGCCGTAACGAGAGTATGAAGCGTTCGTGGCAAGTATCTAACTTAACGCTTTACCCCCCAAACCCCCACGTAAATCCAATTTATTTTTTTAAGTTAACTAATACTATTATAAATGCAATATAATATACAATATATTATAATGTATGTTTTAAAATAATATACAAAGATAGTCCCAAAAGTATCCGACCTAACGTTTAGATGGTGGTTACAATTGCAATGATATAAGGTTTGTATGTTCAATCGGTCCGCTTTTCAGACCGCTGATATGACGAATGAATGAGTGATACTATTATATATATTATATACTAATACTATTATCAATATAATATATTATAATGTATATTTAAGAAAAACATACATAGATAATCCCAAAAGTACCCGACCTAACGTATGCAGTGGAACCTCGGCTTACGAGTGTTCCAGGTTACGAGTTTTTCAGGTTATTTGTTTCAGTATACGAGCGAAATTTTGGGGTACGCTTTGCATGAGCGCATGATCCAGCATGAGGTCCCGTCAGATCAAGCTATAAACCGATGAAAGACCGTCTGACACTTCTCTTTTGTGCAACAAGAAGATAAAGCCTCTTCTGTTTTACTCTTCGGAGAACCCGCGAGCATTCAAGAGGTGCAAAGTGCGAAAGAACAGACTGCCTGTTATGTGGAAGTCAAACAGCAGGACATGAACCAGCTGGATAATAATTTTCCTCTGAAGACCATGCTAATTATAGATAATTCTCCTGCCCACATCAAGAGATTTCAGGATAATATTTTAAAGGAGTCCACCATACAGCCTTTTTTCTTTTTCTGCTCCTTTCCATAGTAATATTTTTGGGGATCCGGAACGAATTAATTGCATTTCCATTATTCCTTATGAGAAAACTGGTATCGGATTACAAGTTTTTCACTTAACAAGCTTTCATGATCGTGCAGATCTTAAAAGGCCCCGAAAATGTCGCAAAAAGTCCTAAAAGAGGAGGCCAGAAGGTCTGTGTGTCCAACTGGTCCGCTTTTTAGATCGCTGACATGACGAAAGAACGCCTTGCTATCGAACGCCATACCTGAACATGTCTACAGAACAATTAAAAACTCATTATGAAACGAAGTTGTCCGAAGAAGACTGATCGGATGGATTGTTTAAATTTTATAATCGGTCGAATCAAATAAAAACCATGTGCAACGACTCGACTGGGTATAAATCAAAAATCTGCGTTTTGCGCCCCAAGCCCTGTTGTGCCCGTGGCGGGCGCCTGCTTTGCTGCGCCATTGTTAAAGCCCTATTAGAAATACATTTATTCCATCGGATAGGAAGCTTTTTGATTCTGTCACCGAAGAAAGAAGGCGAAAAGTAGCATCCTCTGTTGCGCAACGCGTAATTGTTCGTTTTCTTTAAGCAGCCTTATCGCTATTTAGAAGTTGACATGCACGCATCAAGGGATTAAAATAGGAAGAACTTCCACATCTTCCATATTAACCAGACCTGGCCCATATTTCGAATCGAAGCCAGAAGAATTTTCTAAAAGAGGAATTGAAAAAATCACAAATATATAATTAAATGAACATTACATAGATGTTTTTGCAGATGAGAGCATTGCATGAATATTCAAAAAGCATCTGAAATTATTATTTTCAAAATTGATCTCGTGTCAAATTCTTAGACTGCAAAGAATAAAGCAAAACCGGATACATTTTTAGACTACATTATTCAAACAAATGGTTCGTTTGAGTGTATCTCAATATTTTTCCGCATTCGTTCACAATGTAACATAACTCTTTGTGATGGAAAATAACAATGGAAGCATTTCCCTGTTTTTTTTGGCGTATATTTTGAGAAAAATTATACGTAATGCAGACCAAGGACGGCGGAAAATTTGTTATGTATTTACATTCAATAACGATTTACGTTTTAGATGACGGAATTCGGCGTGCAATGTTGTAGTTCATCGCTTTCACACGTGATTGATGAGGCGGCGCTGCGATCGACACACAAAGCCGCTGTCTTACATCAATCATATAGGGTATTTTTAATAACTAATTGTTAAGACATCCAAACAATTTATTTTTTATTTGAAAGTGTAGATTCAAATCCCGATGTAAAATTCGCCAACTTAAAATCGCAGAAAAGCTAAATTTCTGTAAAAGATGATAAATTGACTGCTTCGGGTATTCCCGTACACTCTCACGCACAGCAGCGATGTTTTCATCAGACCTTGCATTTCAATGACTTCAAGATGTTGGCTGATTATTCATTGAACCGATGAAATACCCTATTTTTCGATTAAATATCTGCAAAACCATCCTTTTCGGTTGAAGAGAAAGTCATCCAAGCATTTAAAGCAGCGAGTGACCATCCTAAAACAAGCATCTATTCAGATCATAACATAAATTGCTCACTGTCTATATATATAATCGATTCGTTTTCACATAGATTTCCCTCTCGTTTGCTTGTCTTCAAATAGCACACATAGTAGACACGTTGGATTCAATTCCCGCACATAAGATTCGCTTTTAACCTTTAACGCATCTTACTTTTACGTGATGAATGCCTTTTTGCGGCAGGTTTCATCCTAACGAGCCTATCGCCTATAACCTGTTTATACGCGAGCAGAATGACTGATGCACTTTGTGGTGCATCCAACATTCCACGTTTTACCCTTGTGCTATCTTTTTGTATCTGCATCCGATATACATATTAATACGTCAATTTCGATACACTGCCCGAAGGTCTTGCGCCTCTAAAAGCGCATAATAACGCGAGACTGCGTGCGAAATTCGAGAGACCTGGCATAGAAACTGCGGATGATTGGCGAATGTAGGAGATTATATCCTTATGCCTTCCTGATTATTTCAGGAATTTGAATAAATCACAGGTAGTCCGAGAACGGTGTACTGGTCCCTAGCAGGTGTATCCTCAAACAAGTCCTATTCTGCAACGTTCATTATTTATCGAACAAGTTGGTGCATCCTGTCGTGCATTTATTATCAGCATTGCTATTTATACTAGCTTTCTGTGTTTTGTCATCAATGACAGTGTTTGTAGTGGAGCTACGTAGATTTATATCCATGTTTATTGCTCATTACAAAAAAATAATTCAGATTTAGTAGACATAAATCCACTTGAAATTCAGACATGATAGTGGAATGTTCCCACAGTATTTAAAGATAATTTAGATTCCTTGGGATTTTATCTGCAAAATCATCTGCAATGTAAAAATATCTGAGATTCCCTGAAGATATCCTATTGGAGGAACGTAGACACGCAGGGAAAAACAGACAGTCGACCGAGAGTCTTGGCCGTGGGATGATATGTTCTTCCTGCTTGTTCATCTGTAGTCACGTAGCGGATCTCACTTTAAGTTATACAAAGATCCTCGCTAAGACAACAACTTTTTTGGCACTACCTGACCGTCCCCATAATTCTGCGCAGTTTTAACGATCCAAATCAAAATCAAAACGAGTTTTATTGAAATCTGAGAATTTTATTATTGATTTATTTTGAATTTGTATCTCATCAGCATTGAACATTCCCAAAGTAATAAACAGTATTTTAAATATAAACGTTACATCCATCGTTTTGAGACTTTAAGTCGTTCAGATTCGCGTGCAATGTCTGCATAAAAATTGCAATTATCTCGATATCGAAGTCGAATTGCAAAATATGATGACCGTTCGGCTGGATGCATGTAACGTATTTATCGCAGTGTAAAATCGAAAATTTATTGGATATTCGATCGAAGCTTATGTTCAAAATTTTCCCAGACAATCTCTCTTGACCATCCATTGAATAATTAAAAGCTCCCGACGCGAAGCTTCGGCATTGAAAGTTATTTCTAAATGTTATAATCATAGCCTTAATGGGCATAAGAATCTGATGTTATTTATTAACGTATGTGCGTCCATCCCCATTTTATCTTGAGTCTTTTGCAGCCCAGCAATTACAAGGCAGACATTGGTAATTAATTAAATGGTTAATATGTGTGTTTCATTACTTTTTAAAAACATGAATAGCTTACAGTATCGCGAATCAAAATACGAGGGTCGTCTAGAAAGTGAGGTTGCAAGGGCTTCTGATGTCGGAAGATTTTTTTGTTTTTAAGCTGGCATACAGGGGGGATCTTAACGGTCATTTTGTTTGGTCCCGCGTGTTTGTCGGCCATTTTGTTCAGTCACAGCAAATTCTTCCGATGAAGAGGTCGTCGCGCCGCGTATATAACAATAGCGTCCATCAGTCATTTCGGACGGACTTATGCTGAAAATTGAAGAACAAGTGCCAAATAATCAGCGCATGGCGCTTGACGACTTTGAAAAAGAATTTCCTGACATTTCTCAAAGTCTCCTTGGTGATGTTGTGTCGGAAAAATTTGGTTACCGCGAGTTTTGTGGTCCATGGGTGCCCAGAAAGCTGACACCAGAGCACCGTCAGAATCGCGTTTTGGATGGTTTTGCACAGTTTTTCTGGACTCTATCGTGGTGGGGGATAAGATGTGGATGTGTCACTACACTCCAGAACCCAAAAGATAATCCAAAAACAGATAGCAGCAGATCTTGTAGATATAGATTGACAAGCCATGCCAAATTAGCATAATTGCTTCACAATATCTCATCTATAGAAAATTATCTATGAACTCATCCTTCGATTGACTCATAATGCAATAAAGTCGTTAAACAATTCCTGTCATTCTAAAACAATTGTTTAATTCATGACCTATATTACTTATGAAATTATAGCAATTATATCATAAAAATGTGCATAATTAAACCCGTATTTGTTGCCCATATACATTTTAATTGTTCTAGATCTCATCAAAGTCTTTTTTCATAAAAAAACAATTAGTAAGCGATAATAATTCAATGCTCCATTTTCTTTGTATATTAGATCATTTTGATATCAATTAGTATTATACTATTATATTTGCAGAATGAGTCTCTGTATGCCCAATCAAGATGAACAGATTTAAATTTCATTTATACACAAGAAAACATGTATAACCCTTTGATGAGTAATCGCGCATATATGCGATAGGATTGTAGCGTAACAGAAAGAGCATCTTCGCACATTGAGTGCGAAAATTAGAGACGGAAACGGGTGTTTCGCATTTCAATATATATATTCTTACATCAATGGCAAGACCGTTTTGTAAAGGTACCCCTACACGTCTAAATATTTTCAAACGAATATTGTGCTATTAACAGTGTTAAGGGTCATTTATTGATATACAAAATTGATTTACGCTGCGCGGTCCTGGGAGAAAATTGGATTTATGTGGACGATAAGCTGTTCACATACGCATATAGCATTTACGTTTAACTCAATTTAAAATTTACTCACTAATAAAAGGGTCAAGATGTAATATTAAAGTCGATTTATATAAAAATGAACACAAATTGCATAGTTTTTGCTTTTTTTTATGTTTTTCTACATATGGTTTATTTCAAAATAAAATGGATAATATCTCACCAGATTGAATTGATGTTGAGGCATTTGGAGATGCAATTATTATGTGTATACAGCTCCAAAATGCAAAAAATGAAAGCTTCTCCATCATTTTTCTATGCAATTTATCTCCAGGTCATTTGTTTTGATTGGGTCACAAACAGATCTGTAACAAAATAAAAATAATAATTTAAACGTCCAGTTTCATTGATGTGTTCAAATCATCTCATATTGGGAAATTATATGGAATTATTTTGTATTTAATCCTTTGATGAGTATGCACGCATAGGTTGCGTGCAGCGCTCCATGGCTCTTCATTTTCAATGTCGTTAATATTTATTATTTATTCAAATCATTATATTTACGATTTCTTTTATAATTTTGTCACGTTTCAATTAAATTTCCGATTTAGTTTTATGAACACAAAAAATGAGTTGTATAATAAAAATATCTAATTTAATGGGCAAGTCATAAATAATTTAGCTCTCCCATGTATTGTGTTTGTATCAAAATATAGTTTTGTATTTGAAACATATTGAAGGCAAAATGGCTGGAACGTCACGAAATGTGAAACTCCAAGCAGCTGTTGATCGAAAAGAGAGGGAGAAACGTGTGTTCCTCATATACATCATGGAGATGCTACACGCATGTGTCGTGCCGCCTCCACTGTGAGTGTATGTCTATATAGTAAGCCTATTTTATTATATATTACACAACATACAGCTAAAAAAATCTGAATAATGTATGTAATTAAGAATAACGCATGAAATTGTATCCTTGGAATCGTTTGGTAAGTGAATACTGTAGATTCTGCAAGGGCACCGTTAATCTAGTCGTGGACCACCTGCTGATATCATGGACCACCTTCGATCTGAGGATCTTGATACAAGAAAACGATGTTGTGGATTAAATGCAATAAATTGCTTACAGTTGTGGATCGCTTCGATCGACTGACAGTTTTCCTTCGAGGAAGATGAATGAAGTGTCAGATTTTATTTCAGAGAGACGATGTTCGATGCATTTTGTCGTTTTAAAAAACATATTGAGTGTCAAGGATGATTCCTTGATTTAAAATAACTTTGGCATATAAAGACTTTTTAAGGATGAAATTTACTTTATGCGCTTGAAAGGTCGGATGCATATATTTTTCGTTACTGAATGCCAAATAATTTGAATGACAGACCAACATTGAATGCTTTCGCTTTCAACACTTTAAATGGGCAATAAAAATAAGCAACTTTTCATATAAGCTGGAAGTTGTGAGATGCAGATTAATGGCTTACGATTGACGAGCGGTTTGTATGCATTTGCAAGAGTGCAACCCACTTTCGACCACATCGCGGTCGTCCTTGCTACTTATGACTCCTTCGCCATGACCTAAGGAAAACCGGACTCGTCAAGGAAGGAATTTTAAACTTATTTTATCGATTTGACCGGGACTGTTGGTGGTAGGAGACCGTTATGAGAGCTGGCTTTCAACAACGCGTAGGTGTGACAAATTTATTCTCACGTGCTGCAATTGCCATTACAACCGATCCTGTGACCAGGAAATCGTACCACTATGACCGGTTATAATTGTGCGAAACATCCGAAATTGTGTACTTCAAAATGCAATGACTGCGCATCCCGCAGGACAAAAATGAGCTGCCATCGCCGGTCGTAATTGAATTTGGCGGCGAGCATCTGTCTAAAAAAGCTGCTCATCATCAAGAATGACTTGTAAATTTAGCCTGGATGAAAGGTGCAATTTTAATGCATTCTTCATTTGATCCACTCTCGCTTTCCATGGGTCAATGCCCAAAGCTTTTGGTGCTTTTGGAAACATCACAAGATGCGCCGACTACAACCCCAATTTGTAATATGCTGATCTTATTATATTTACAGCTATTTTGATAGTATAAATTTGTAGATATTTACTTCTATATAATTCTACTGTAAAAGTCGGTGTTAAATAGTTAATTTTTTTTTCTCGAGTATAAAAACCCATTTACAATACATTTTTACATCAGATTAATGCTTTGATTAGCTACCTTGCTTCCGTCATCGTATAGATCATATAAAATGCCGCAAAAGGCCCTAAAAGAGGACAGAGTGGCCATAAGGTATGTATGCTCAATCGGTCCGCTTTTCGGACCGCTGATATGACGAATAAGCGACTCGCAATCGGATGCCATACCCGAACATACCGACAACGAAGAAAATAGCGACTAGACAACTTATTATATATTATGTAAACGGACCGAGTCAATCTGTGTTGGTTCATGTTAAAGTAGAATGGTTGAGTAAAATAAAAACCATATGCAACTCTCGACCGGGGCGATATTTTGCGTTTTGCGCCCCAAGCCCAGTTGCGCCCGTGGTAGGTGCCTGCTTTGCCATGCTCTTGTTACGACCCTGTGGATCACTTTTTATAATATTTGAGAATATTTAAACGTGTAGGGGTACCTTTACAGCACAACCCTGCATCGAGATATGATGAGACACAAGACATCCATCTCCGATTCTTATACTCAATATGCGATAATTTATTTTGTAGGCACCTCTGCCGTCTAAATTGAATTTCTTTGACTGAGAACGTGCCCTATTCCATTACTCGCACGGTATCCAGATCTGACACCACTGGATTTCTTTACCTGGGGATGTGCCTTATTCCGTGGCTCGCACGGTATCCAAACCTGACACCACTAGATTTTTTTTGTACTGAATGATTTGTACGAAATAAAGCATATTGTTGGAAAGGTTATAATATAGAGAGCTTTTTAAAAGTAAACTAAGTTCAAAATAGTTATTTGTTTTTTTGTTTAAAGAATTTAGAAATTGATATTTATCATTCGTTTGCACATTTTATGCGGTTTTGGAAGCTCAGAAGTAATTTTATTTAAACCAATCGCATAAAACAATCATTTAATTAGATTGAAAATATAAAAACAATTATTTTATGTTATTACGCCAACAGATTAAAAAGGTATGATGATTTAATGGTGAAATTTTGAGTATCTGACATGAAACTGTGGTCTGTGGATAATACCCTAATGTGATTCGTAATTATATTACGGAGGAATACAAAAATTCTAAATCTCGTATCTATTATATTTCATATCGATATTCCTATTATTAGAGTCGAGGTGTAGTAAATACATCACCGGTAGGGAAAGGTTAATATAACAATTTGATAAATACTATATATATGTATCCGTGTAGATTAGACAGTTACTACCTAGGAGTCGCCTAAGCTCGCCAATTAGTAGTTAAGCCACTGTTTCCATGCGTTCAGATTTCGGCGGGAATATCTCGATTTAGTAGCCTTTATCGTGCTGGTGAGGTGTAAGATTTCTGTTAGATAAAAATTTCAATCCCGATTTGTTCGGGACTACGTTTACTAGTCCCTGGATTCATGAGCACCTAAAACTATCCAGGATCAATGTGCAAAATTATTTAAATTGCAAGTGATATGAACGCAAGGGAATGTGGGAAACCTAAATTTTGCTCCATGAGATGTGTCATTTCTTCAGCGTGTTTTCGTACGTAAAATTGTCAATGCAAAATATGCATGATTTTTTATATAATTTTTCAGAACCTTGACGAGGCAATGCACTTTGATAGATGCTAAAATTTATAGAAAAAAATAATCTTCTGGTTGATCAACAGTTTGAATCGCTATTACTTCATCGACGCCGGATTCGTGATCGCATTTGTGCGCTTCTTTCGCGGTCATCTTTGTTTCAATGGGGCACGAGTAAAATTGAAAGACTGAACAATTGAAGAGCCATTAACATTGATGTAGTCTTGTATCTAGCACAAATGGCCCGCGTCCAAATAACCTGGTATTCGTGGTAGGTCATGCGATGCAGAGTCGTTAAAATTTAACACGCGTCTTCGGCAGACGTTATCTAAAGATTTTTTGTACTGAAAATAAGCGCAGAAATAATGCCGGATGACGCAACGAGGAAATTACAGGTGTCGGAGGTCGTTAAACCTTCAATGAATCTTGGACTGGTGATCTTCAACATTGAAAAGTGAAGCAAAGAAAACGGTCACAGTTCATGAACGACACTTTGTACTCATGCGAACCATTCATTCTCACATGAACACCAACCAGATGATGATATTCATTGCTCGCTGTTAAATCGACGATATAATCGGACATCGTCTTTTCAAATTTTACGAGCTTCTTAAGCGATTTGCTAAATTTATCGACTTGTATGCAAAAAGACTTGTGACAAGTTTCTGCGAAAGATCGTTTGTACCGAAACGTCACCATAAATTACGGAAGAAAATCCCCAATGCTATGCTCAATATATCAAAGCATTAGTTTTCCTAGCAAATACCGGTTTCATTCATGACCATTGACTTGTCTCTTATTGCACATGTGATTTGTAAGCGTACATTGAATTTTCAACCATAAATATGATAAATCATTCACGACAATGTCGAAAATGATTACGCAATAATTTCTGCACAGTCCTGGGTTAGTATTCGAGAAAAAAAAACACGATCGAGGACCTCGGTTACATCCCAACAGGTTTTATTGTCGGGAGGGCAATGTCACGTTCGAAACAACCGGGAAATAATCCGCGCGAAATGCAATATTTTCAAATTGGATTCATACAGATCAGACGGAGTTCAATGTTCGATTAAGCAAAAATATTTAGAATCTGTACGTTTTTATGAATTTTATGATCCTCCGATCGGATGATGGTACTCGAAGAATCGAAACATTCTGCAGCGGATGCGATGGCTTTACACAACGACTTTAAATTGGGGTCAGAACTCGAGAGAGTTCGATTGGGATTCAATTTCAGATGGGGTTCGGTTTGGAGTCCCTCGGAAGAGTCGTCTACGTCTCGTAACCGCCGCTGATCCAAAGGGGATATAAATGTAATCGTCAAGATCTGGTCTTTGAAATTCGTCCCCTATTGATGGGATGGGTCTGAGAAATCTCGCCCTAAGGATACCGTAGCCTGCTGGAGGGGTTGTTAGAGTGTAGCCTTGGCGAGGATAATTGGATCTCGAGAATTCAGCCAGAGGTCTACGCTACACTACTAAATATAAATGCATTTTTGATGCCACGATAAGCAGAAGGCGATTTTCTGTAATTATGACCTAAGCATGTTCTTGCGTCTTGTGGTTATTCACTGCTCTAAATTATGAGATTATCTTGGGGGAGAACTACGCCATGGAGACAATCTGCAACTGGAGCCGTATGAATAAACTAACTTTCTCGGCTTCCAAGTCGCAGGGTGTTATCTTTAAGGGACGACTGCGTTACCACTGGGTCGTTTCAGAATACTGATCATCCCAATTCCTCACAGAGCATGGGAATTTTAGGACTTCGCTCTTTAGGTTTGGTTTCTCCCCGATTTCGGAGTTTCCATGTGGCATGGACGCAGATGACGTTCTGTGGACATGTCCGGGCATGGCATCTGATCGCGAGGCGTTCATTCGACGTGTCAGCGATCTGCAAGGCGGACCGGTTGGGCGCACAGATCTTGTGACTACTTCTAACTCTTTTAGAGCTTTCATGATTTTTTATCGCATTTTTGGCGAAGACCTTCTATGATCTTTATGACCGTGGAAGCACCCCCAGCGGCTAGTACAAATAGGTGATTCGCGCCTGATGATGAGGGTCTGAGCTGCTGAAAAAACTGAGCTAGATTCCAGTCTGGGGGAGTCTACTCTTTCATTTAAATCAATAAAATAATGAGTCGCAGAGTTTAAACAAACATCGCAGTGGTCGACCAAATGAATCTGACATGGTCCCACTATTCGGGACCATGTCAGACTGCTCAAAAAAGTGCACAGCAAGGTGCAAAGCTCCTATGAGCATTGATGGCTTGGAAAAAGAAGACGTTATAGAATTGTCTTTTGGTTTATAAAAGACAAACTATTGCTACTCTTCAACAAATATTATCTACATCCTTATGACCAAATTCTTAGTTCGCAATAAAAATAGAAAGGTCAGCGACATTGCTTGCTGAATAAAATGAATAATAGCATAGTTGTCATTTTTTCAACTTATCAAACATTAACTACTACTTCGCCTGCAGCGGCCCCATTGTTAACAAAAGAATCCACCGACTCGTTTATACCGTACTTTAGTCATAACAGAAGTATTTGAAGAGCATGCGAAGATTAGATCTATCCATAAATTTAGCAGCAAAGCCACTTTGCCGGCCGCAGCATCACATCATAAGGTTTCTTGCATTATGCGTGCATTGAGGGCTCCACCATAATTGTGTCCGAACCCAGATTCATCCGCGAAATGGTTACATGCCATCTCATGTTTAATTCATTTCCTTATTTACGTCCGTAAATACCGGCTCCTTGCTGCGGCCGTATATCATCCACACGCGGTTAAGTCCAAGGACTGCTAAATAGTAAAGCGTTACCGGGTTAACTGTCCGAGTAAATCTTACATGTTTATAGAAGAACCCATTACTGCCTTACATACATTACTGTTTTATGTAATGGGATAAAATTCCGGCATTGCTTAAATCAAAAACGTAAAGCAAGCGGCAGAAGACACCTTGGGAGCTGGTTTATGCATCCTTGCAAAGCTTAGCAGCACGCAGCTTGCGAACGTGGAAAAGCGGGTTCGTAATTGGGAATTGTGATTCCAATGGAATCTTCGACAGAGAGTGGATATTTATTAGTGTGAAATAAGTTTATGGTGTCGAAGTTTCGATTTAACAAGCGCTGTTTTTGCTTACTTCTTTCCAAATTGGACAAAACCCAATGTGTTCAACAGCAATAACGTGCATCGAAAGAACATTCCTCGTATGAATGACTCGTATATTATTTACACTGTACTATATTGAACAGCTCTCAATATACTAAGATTTGTAATTTAGAAGTTATGTATACCTATTTCTAACAATACTCAATAATTTGACAGCTGTCAGTATTTTATACTTACAAGCATTAAATTAAAATTTACAAAGCTGCTTTTTTGCTTACAAATAGTTTACATTGATTATTATCAAATAAACGTCGTCTTTTTTCAATACAAAGTGGCTTAAGTGTTGGTAGACGTGGCTAAATTTGTAACGCGCACAATGCAATAGCGCGTAATGATACAAATAGCAAAATAACTCGATTGAAATACCCAAATGTATAGTCCAAAAATACAAAATTGATATTGAGGATTAATGTGCCAATAAATAAAACAATTATTCAAACACGTATCATACCGTGTCAGTCATCGGTGACTGACAATACTCGACATCCCTGTGCAACGTTTGTCACATGTTTAACCGTTTTTAACCGAAAACAGTGGCGTAACTACTAATTAGCGAGCTTAGTATTTACGTTATATTTTTCAAATTGTTATATTAAACTTCTCCCACCGGTGATGTATTTACTACACCTCAACTCTAATAATGGCAATATCAATATGAAATATAATAGATACGGGCTTCAGAATTTTTGTATTCCTCCAAAACATAATTACGAATCACATCAAAGTATTATAGTATGTAAGTATTCATCTGCAGCGATGGAAATAAATAATTTGTCGGGAAATCGGGAGTTTTGCAAGTTTTAGTTCGTGTCTTAGCAGAAAGGAATTTTATCAGTCACATTGATGGTGTTATACAAAAATGGGGGCCACGCGGTCATCAACTCGAACTAGCATTTAAATATCTGGTGACGATACCTCCAACGAGTAATTAGGACCATAATATATAATATAGTGAGTGAGTGAGTGGCTATGAGTAAGCGAGTATCTGTTCAGGTCCTAATTTGGATAGCCTTCATCATTGAAATCCTCATCCCCATTTGATTTTACATAACATATATCGAATACAATGAGCGAATTTAACACTTGGTCTGGGGGCGTAGATAGAATAAGAGAGTGATTCAAATATAATCCGGAATTTTACCATGGAAATTTATTAGTGATTTTTAGAATTAAAAATGGAGTATCTTATTTTTTTAATATATTTCTCTTCGTTAGAAATGTATTTATTCCATCGGATAGGAAGCTTCTTGATCCAGTTACTAAAGAAACAAAAGCGAGAAGTAGTATCCTTTGTTGCGCAACGCGTAATTATTCGTTTTCTCGTAAACGAAGGCGTAAATCAAGTGGAATTTTGAGGATGCTAATATTATATAAGTAAGACCCAAGTGTTTGATTTGTATTTTATTGATTCGCAACAGAGGATGCTACTTCTCGTTTTCTTTTTTTAATGACGGGATCAATGTATCTCAATCGATTGAAATTCCTCTTAAACTTCTTAAAGAAATTCTTCAAATTTTGATATATAATTAAAGGACAAACACGCAGCATTGAAGAGCTTTAATTGCGAAAGATATTTGTTGAACTTGTAATTCAGCAATCCGACATGACACTAACATAAATCCCAATTTTCCATTGCTCGAGCACATTAATATATATCGATCCTTTTAACAAATTTGATCCTTTTAAAAACATCTTCTAAGATTAACCAAGGAAAAAAGTCATCTAGGGTTGCGCACTAATTAAAGCATTTTGTCTGCATGCCTTCGTGAGAGCTTGATCCACCTGAAACTGGTTTACGACTTACGTCTTTTTTTGCAAAGTGCTATCTAAGATAATCTTGTTTTGCAATTCGATGCCGATATATCGGAGGATGGATCCTTTTTTAAACGGCGTTGCCCTTTATTATGACCATAACAATTTTCATTCGGCTTAATCGAACGCCCTCAGAGAAATTCATATTCAACCGGAGAGCCTCTAAAATGTATGGTAAGTGTTTCAAGAATTATTTCTCTAAGATTATTAAATGGCGATTAGGCAGTGAGGATAAATTTAACGCTTCAAGGAAGTAATTTTGCACGGATACTAAGTTATGCAACAAACATGGGATTTTATTCTCATGCAAAAGGACTCGAACCGAGCTGGTATTCATAATTTATTCAAGCTTTTAGCGCTTTCCGCAACCAGTAATTCGATATTTTTGTATTCAAGCGGCAGAATTGGCGACTAACTGTACGACCTTTTTAATTCAGCATAAGTCAAAATTACAATAAATTCTCCCCTCACAGGACACTCGAATTGTGACCGCATAAAACATGCTTTTTCGCGATGGATAAGACCGATTTAAACGCGATTTTTAGCATAAAATGCTGAAAATGGCAGTGGGATCCTTAAGTATTTAAGCGAGAGTAAATTGATGCTGTTCGCACGACTTGTAGGGTGAATGATTGTGAAGAAATGCAAGTAAACGCTTGCGGCGAGGTGAGCAACATCAAGATGGGAAGATGAGACCATAGGGGTAGATAAGTGTATAATTTTTAAAGATGTGGTTGTAAATGGGCTTTATACCTCAAACAAATTGATAGCTATTAAAATGGTGCCATCTGGAGTCATGGCCAGTCGAGGATTCATTAAATCCTTTGGCTCTGCATGTAGCCATTTTTTAAAACATCTTCGAGAGTCTTTCAATAGGGACGCTTGAAGTTTGTTAAATTATAGCGATCATTTTGTTACAATAAAATCTATAAAATTTATTATATAACTATTTAATAATATATGGCATTTTTTTATAGAATATTATATTTCATAATTATTGCCATGAAATAATATTTTAAGTAAAAATAAAAACGAGTAAATATCTCTCATACAACTTGTTTAATTTACATTTAAAAATAGAGCGTCCTTGTTGAAAGATCCTATACAAATATGCTGAATAAAACCAATAATTTGATCATCATTCCATCTGTAGACTTCTGTTACGTTTATATACCTAATTGAAAAACTATTTTTTGCTGTAATAAAGGGCAGTTAAAAAATTTAGCACGCCGTAATTTCAGAGCTAGTTACATCTTCGCGGACTACGTTTAATTATAGTCGAACGAAAAAATTTCATCCTTCATCGTGCTCTATTATTAATAATTATGTAACATTACAAAGTGCGTGGTAATCAAACAGGATGTCCAATCAGCAGAACAGGATTTTCAAAATAATTAACAGAAATTACTATTTCCACCATGTGTAAAAATAATAGCTAATCTTCCACGGGGAAAAACTAAGATTTTATCATCGCTGCCATAACAGTAAGCCTTCTAGCATCGTTCATCATATCAGACGATAACCTGTTTTTAATCCAAATGTTATTTTTAGCAGCTCGGTCATACATTTGAGAAGACATAACATTGTTAGAGATTTCGCCACACGTACATTAATTCATTCGATTGAATCCAATAAGGGTATCCCGAAGCATAAATGCAGATAATCAAGCGATTTCGTATACAACAAGCGACCATTGTTTGATGAAAAATGTCCGCACGGGCTGGTTCCGAGGATGATTCACGAAAAAGGATCACGGGGAACACATCGAAGA
This sequence comes from Stenopsyche tienmushanensis, assembly GCA_008973525.1. Classification (NCBI taxonomy): domain Eukaryota; kingdom Metazoa; phylum Arthropoda; class Insecta; order Trichoptera; family Stenopsychidae; genus Stenopsyche; species Stenopsyche tienmushanensis. The sequence continues at coordinate 416,324 of WACJ01000179.1, read as the reverse complement.
GGGCGTCAAATTCATTGACAATGACGGCATGACCACCAGACATTGTTCGACGACAAATAAAAGAGACTTTTATGATGACCCTTTTTAAACGCAGTGCTTTGTTTGCCACGATAAAAAGATAACACATGACAGTGAAGAGATTTGGCTGGCAGAATCGAGTGTCATACGAGAGATGACATTTGATTTGAGATGGGTTTAACATTTTGCATACTCAAATAATACATATTCGTCCTTGTGCTCTTGAGACATTGATTCGAATTGCCCAACCTATCGGAGTTATTTGAAATTGCAACTCAGATCTTATGAATATATATCAATATTGTATCAGAATTATGCTATAAATATGTACGAGGGTCATCCAGAAAGCCAGATTATAACATTCTGTATAGCTATTTTCCGAAGAAAATCGATAAAAACATTCACACGCGGCAGTCATGCGATTTGGACGATGCTCCGGGGTAAGCATTCTGGGCACACACGAAGCACACAACTTCTTGTAATCAAGTTTTTCCGACACAATATCACCAAGGAGACTTCGAGCAATGCCAGGAAATTCTTTGTGAAAGCCCTCAAACATCACACGGCGGTCATTTCGTATTAAATCTTCAATTTTTGCACAAGTTCGCCAGAAATGACTGATGGTCTCCCACTCCTTGCATCGTCGTGAGTATCAATACGGCCATCTCTGAACAACCTAACCCACTTCGTGACATGTTGTCGACTCATTGCATCATTATCATAAATTTCCACGAGCTTTCGTTGGATATTCAAAGTCAAAATACGGATGACCACGTGGATCTCGGACGGACGGGAGATGCCGGTAGCGCGTGACGATCTCTCCATCGTAAGAATTTACTGTGACTGAACAAAATGGCGGACAAACACACGGAACCAAACAAACTGGCCATTTGGATCCTTCCTACAGGCCAGGTGCGCAAATTTCGAAACAAAAAATCCCTCGGCCTAAGGATATATACTTTATAATTTACTTTCTAGATGACATTCGCAGTATGCTGTCGCCTAACATTGTCAATCCTAATCAATCTAAAATAATTACACAAAGTTATACTATGGAAACATTATAAAATATCTACAAAATGTTTTTCGCTCATAGCGTCCATAGTTAAGAAATACTATCTAGTTCTTCTGATCATCAAGACTACTGTAAGACTACACGTAGTAGCGCTGTTAACAGCGACATCTTCCATCTCTTTTCAGGTGCAACGTGTTATTTTAACAGCGCCATCTCTTGTGGCCCTGCGGAGACATTACACCTGCATATCGACCGATCGTTTATTGCGCGTGCACCGTTGCTGGTTGGGTAGTGACGCGCAGGAGGCGGGAGTCGAGGGAGTCGTCGGTTAGCCTTGGCTGCGGGAGGTCGTCCTTCCTGCAGCCAGATTTCTCTCTCGTGTGGAATAAATAGTCATTTAGAGAAGAGAGTATTTATATTCGACGCCCGTATATTCCCATCCATCCGTCCAGTAAATTCACAGCCCGATAGAAGAACAGACCCGTGCGTTAGCGAGGCTATCCCGATGAGCACGTGGGGGCGGGGAGCCGCCCGGGGACTCTGCCACCGAGAGCGCCCTTAAACACCAGAAAGCCTTTTCCAGTAAAATCAACAAAGTTACCTAGAGTAGTTTTTCATTATTCTCTGAGAAAAACTATTTGATCTTTACAAATTTTCCACACTCCCTATCGAGAAGGTTATGAAAGCACCCTTCGATACGTTCATCCAGATGGCCCGCTATGGATGTAATCCCTTACTGTGAATGGATATTGATGAGGCTTTAGTTCTTCAGTGGACTGTTTCTGGCTGCATTATGATGATGATGATAGTATGGGAACATCTTGTTGTTGCGATATTGTAAATAAACAAAACGGCATTCTGACATGTCCCTAGACAAAGAAATCCAGCGGTGTCAGATCTGGATACCGTACAAGCCACGGAATAGGGCACGTTCCCGGACAAATAAATCCAGTGGTATCAGATCTGGAGATCGTGCGAGCCACGGAATAGGGACGTCCCCAGGTAAAAAAAATCCTATGGTGTCAAGTTTGAAGACCGTTTCTTATCCCTGACCTTGGCAAACAGGTATTTCTTCAAGTTTAAATACTTATTGAATGATTTGTATGACATGTAGCATATCGTTGGAAAGGGTATACTCTGGAGAGCTTTTTAAAAAACTAAGTTCAAAACAGTTGTTAGTTTTTTTATTTAAAGAATTAAAAAGACTACATTCCTCATCCATTTGCTTTGATTTTGGATCCTCAAAAATAGTTTTCTTTAAACTAATTGCATAAAATAATTATTTGATTAGATTAAAAATATATTGCAAAATACAAAAACAGTTATTTCGTGTTATTACAACCACAGGCTAAAAAATTTTCAGTATGTTGAAAAAAATTATATTTCAACAAATCTGATACTTATGACATAGGGATTATGTGTGAAACGTAGCAAAAAAAACCGTTACAACTTTAACCACGTCTATCGAAGCTCTAGCCACCTTGTGTCGAAAGTAGACGATGTCCATTTAATAATAATTAACGTAAACTACTTATAGACAAAAAAACATCTTTGTAGCTTTGAATCTCACTATTGGTCCATTTATTTTTGAACTATAGCGGCTAATGAACTCTGTTATGCTATACATTAATGATAATCAAAGCTTGTTCAGCATGGAACAATTAATAAAATAAATAAAACAAGTTGATCTACTACATCCGTCAGTTGAAGTTTGAGACAAAAGAACGATCGTATAGGAAGTCAATGTTGTCAAAATCGCAAATTCTGCCTCCAGCACAATACAGCTAATTGTCCAAATCGTGTCTAGCTAACTGTGCAGACAGACTATAAATAAAATATTAGCACTAACTGGTTTATAAAGCGGCATTTGCTTTTAAACAGCATTGAAGGGGGCAAAACGGTCCACATATTATACAACCGAAGTAATTATTGTTGATGAATCGCATCCTTGACGGCATGAACTAGCAAAAAAGCTGGTCGGCAAAAAGGTGGCGATCGCTTCTTTTTCGATTTGGAGCAACGACGTTAGCAGAACACGGGAGGAAGAACAAAAAAGCGCATGTTAAGTAAACGACAAGAGTATTGACCTGTCACGACCAAGATCCTGACTTATCGAACAAGTGCATCGCCGCACGACAAATGCAAAGGATTCCTTTTGTTATGCATGAAATCACCACTCGGAGCAAATCCGTCAAAAATGTCAAGGCTTCAGAAGACTATTCAGCAGCAGCAAATATCAATTATTTCAGAATGAGAGCAAACGAAAGCGCAACTTTTGATTTTACAGCGAAATGCTTTCATCGACGAGTAAACTGGTTAACTGTGATCACGACTGCAGATCAAGCAGACGATTGGTTCGTAAATTATCCATTTTATACATACGATAGTCATTCCGAGTGTTGTACCAATTTATAAACGACTGATGTGGTTATCAAAAAGCGCTCAATTTGATTTAAATCTCCGGCCCTGCGATGTTTGCGAATATTATTAAATGTCAAGTAAGGACTTAAAGGATTCTCGCCTCCATAAAAGCTATTATAAGAACCTGTCGCCCTAAAGGTCAAACCTTTTATGAACAATTGATATTTTCTTTGCTGAGCTTTCTCGATGCAACCATGAATTTTAATGACTTTGATTAAGTACATCGTAAATAACGTTTTTATGCACATTTAAACATTCTTATTACCCATTAACTATCATAATCGTTGTATTCTTTAAATAGCTTATTCTGTAAATTTGTATGATTAAATTCGTCTAATATAATAAAAGTACTCATGCTTGGAGATTGAGTGCCTAACGATCTATGGAAGGCCAATTTCTGGTATCAATTATTGATGCTTTTAATTTAACCCTCTGATTAGTGAGTTGATTTTATGTAGAGTTAAAGATAGATGCTATGTTCGTACGTCGACGCAAATCCGATTTTTTAAGAGGACCGCGCAGCGTGAATGAAGTTTGTATATAAATAAATGTACCTTTACACTGTTGATAGCACGCAATATTCGTTTATTTCTTCGCATAAACATAAGCAATACACATGTGTATCTTGAGTTTAAGTATCAAAAGAATGACCCCATATCTGATGGTTTTCAATTAGATACGGACAAATCCAGTGATGTAGTGCTAAATAAAAAAGTCTGGGAGCGCTGATTAATTATAATATTTCAGTACCCCCTCCCCTACCAGCAGTGATACAATTTTCGGACCAAGTTTCCAACCAAACGGTCTTTAACTAATTTAAGTTACAATAAATTTTAAAAACATATATTATGCAAAATTTCCAAATCGTTTAGAAAAAAGTGTGGGAGCGCCGACCCCACGCGCCCCCGCCCCACTACACCACTGGACAAATCCCATTATGTTAATGTTCAGTTTATCGTCATCTGTTGATAATTGATGGGACGACTCTCTCTTTTGTAAATTGGTTAGTAATTAGTCAATATTCTATTCTCCTGCATTTGGCCACTATTGCGTTTTGGTTATCCACTGAATAAAGCAGTTTTCAATTAGCATTTTCATGATTTTATTCTCCGTCTCAGTTAAAAGACTCCAAATAGAAGGTTTGAATAATTTTGTAATTGTGGCATTGAGGCGGGGGTGCTCTCGGGGGCAGAGTCCCCGGGCGGCTCCCCGCCCACATGTGCTCGTCGGGACGTTGCTGGACGAATGGATGGGAATAGACGGGCGTCGAATAGTAAGACTCTTCTCTGAATAACTATTTATTCCACACGAAAAAGAGAGAGAGGGATCTGGCTGCAGGAAGGACGACTTCCCGCAGCCAAGGCTAACCGACAACTCTCCCAAGAAGTGATCGGTCAGTATGCAGGTGCAATGTCTCCGCAGGGCGACAAGAGATGGCGCTGGTAAAATAACACATTGCACCTGAAGAGAGACGGAAGATGTCGCTGTTAACTTGGAGAATTAAATCTGCTCAGACTAACAGCGCTATTGCGTGGGGATGTTAAATCGCCCACGCTTACACAATAAAAAATATTTTTTTACAATTTTGCAAATTAATAGGAATTGTCTTATCTTGGTTCACTTTTGCTCCATCAGGACCAAAAAAACTGACCTAAAGAAAAACGATCAAAATGCTATGAATTTGGATTTAATTTCGTTTATATATTTCATTTTTGTTGACAATGGTGTTTTTCTGATGGTCTTCCAATAAAGACGCTTTAAGTTTGTTAAGTGATAGCGGTCGTATTCTTAAAGCAATATTTGTCAAATTTATTGTGAATTATTTAGTAGTATATGGCAATTTATTATAAATTTATAAAATTCAACAACGTGTACAAATTATCAAATTTTAACTTCATAATCAGTTCAAGATTTTTTGCCATTTTTGCATGATGTGTGAAAAAGCAAAACTGTCCGATTTGGGATGATAATGTGTGACGAAAATGAGTGTCCTTATTGAAATTCCCTGTATAAGATTTAGTCCTATATGATGACGTTTGACTTGCATAAGTCTAGTCTCGGTTTTTAATAGCCACAATAATATTTATGGAGTTCAGAATGCAAAGCTTGTTCTTGTTGCCAGATTTTGCTCATTTGATAAATCGTCAAAAGAACGAATCGGATTCCCAAAGAATCTCTTCCTCACGATTATACATTAAGGAGATTGATCTGATGGAAATATTGCAGCGTGTGATATCCGTGCCGAAAGAACGAATCGCTCTCAATGACTTTCGGCCTGAGAAAAGAAAGACACGCTCTTTGCTTCTGTATAAAAAATGCTTTGCGGAAAAAACAATTTATTTCGTAACCGCAGAGTGCATCGTTTCGATTTTATCAGTGAAATGAAATCGAAAAGCTCAGCCAGATCGAAGGGTCGAGATCGACCAGCCTCCCGTCTCGCTTATTTAAGGTTGTCGTCCTTAGAAAGCGAATAGAGGATTCGTAATTCAAGCGAATCGGGTGCAAGAATAACAAGTAGAGACGGTTACACAATGCGGTCGGGACATCTCTCCATATCGGGACTGGTTTCGCAGCATCTCTCATCGTCCATTATATCGGTGAAGTTATGCAAAGGCTATTATTACACTACCACATGCGGCAAAAGTGGAACGATTGACTGATCGACCCTAAACAACTCGGCTGCGAAGACATCACAATGGATCGGTATTCGCTCTCTAATAAAATGATCATAAATCCGAACCCGCTACGAACATGTTCGCCTCCTCGCCGGGTATTAATTCATACTTACCGACGAAGAAGTGCTTCTTCGAAAAAATCCAGTCGCTCGAATACAAGTATCATGTTGTATTTATAAAAAAATATTTTATTGCACCCTTGCGGCATAAGGGTGTAATAAAAATGTCAAATATCAACAGCTTCTATGCACGCAAGAAATTTGATTCTTTAACGATTGACTTCATTGCTGCATTGAGAATGCGATTAAACACTACACAAAACGCAGGAACATGCTTTAAATTAATAAATTTAATAAGTTATTAAAATATACAAATTAATATCGTGCCGTATTGGTTTTGCAGCAAGTAGGAGCTCTGTAACTGTAGCGTCATTTTTTACGCAAATACACTCAAACCTCTTTTTATGCGATTTCGAAGTTATGCGATTTTTTTAAAGCAATATTTTTTTTGTTTTATAAAGAGTACGTATCGAGATATTTTGGATGAAATAAATTATCAACAGTAACCGAAATTTAGAAAAAAAATATAATTTGGGACTGTGTAAATCATATTGCATCTGCTATCGCTGAATTACGCCCACGCTCTTTATTCTGGATTAGATTTTTGATAAAATTGATTTCGTTTTCTTTGCATTTTTTCAATGTTTTCACTATTAAAAATACATTCTTCAAAGGAATTTCCAAAAATTCCAACTACTTACGGAGTTATAGCTATTTTAGTGAGGCGGCAACTTGGCCAGTCCTACCATAATGAAATCTTTTAACGCGTTTTTCTCTACACAAATAAATTTTTCTCTAATAAATCTACACAAAACAATATTGATATTGACACTGGGTATACTAAAATATTTCTTCCAAAGAAAACAGCGATTTTGAGTCATATCAAAAATCAAAAATGTAATTTTTTAATTGCCTTATTGTTTTCCTGTTTATTTTTTCATTTAACTTTTTTTATGCGATTTTAGATATATTTTATATAGCTGTTTCAAAGTTATGCGGTTTTTAAAATCCATGGATCGCATCATGTCGCACTTTGTCTATGTAAATCAAAAGCTTTTCTGTGCGATTTTCCGCGGAACGCAACTACCGCACAAAAAAAGGCTTAAGTGTATAAGTCAACCCTTCTATAACGTTGAAATAGGGACCACTCTATAGAATCAAAACGCTATAGAACGCTAGGTATCCACACAAAATTTGTAAGTGCATAATTGGTTTTATAACACTTTAAAGAAGTAGAGTTGTATCCGAATTTCAGTGAATCAGAAAGACTATTCTTACACGTTGAGTTCGGAGGCAGACAGAGACGGAGAATGTTTTGCACGTTGAGTTTGAAAAAAAACAGAGACGGAGTGAGTATCTTGCGTACATCAGGCGATTATATAGATCGTTAACCCAAATTTATCGACTAATAATGATATAATGAATCGATTTCAAGTGTATTTTTTATGTTTACTTGAAGAAATGACCGAATATTATGTGCTATCGACAGCGTTTATTTATTTATATACAAGCTTCATACATGCTGCGCCGGTCCTGACAGATAATTGGATTTGTACGCATGATAAGTAACGAACATACAAATATAGCATCTAAATAAATGATGATTTAAAATTAGATCACTACTCAAAGGGTTAACACTATTTTTCTATAAAGCATGGCCAAAACTTGCATAGAAAGACTTGCATCATTTTCACTTTGGGTTACAGTATTTTTTTAAAAATCTGGTCTAATATTTACCATTTAAAATTAATAACATTAGTAACACTTGGTCTGGTAAATCCTATCTCTGATAAAGTCGAAGCTTTTAGTTATTATACAACATAAAATTGAATTTTAACGACAACAAGAAAATATTTAGATAGTGATTGAATGACGATCAAATTGTGATCGTATTGTGTAAAAGTTGTGGGGTTTCCCATCTGCAAATTCCGAACGTTCATGTTGTACGCCTAATAAAAACGCTCCACAATATAAGTTCTAATCCAAATTAAGAAGGCAATGATTGATATTATTCGGTATAAGTTATATACAAATCTGCAAATTTTGGCAGCCACAGGAAATCATTACTACGTTAAACAAATGCTCGACATTACCTGCCTCTCCGTTATGTAAACCTTGTTATTCAATGTTACAATATTTAGCTCTTTTTTATCACCCAACGGTATATTTTGTTGGTAAATAATGGTAGGTGTGCAGATTATCGTTGTCGAGTTTGCAAATAACAGTATTACCGTAATTATACTTTAGGTTTGACATACGGTCATCCGATGTGGGGTCTGCATCAAAGAATTATCTCGATTGGCAACGAAAGAATGTTATTATAAGAGTCATCCGTACGATTAAAGATTTAAACAAGACTATCATGCGACATTATCGTATATCTTAATCGTTTCTTACGATTTTGCTTTTGGAAAAAATTCGAATGACATGAATAAATTTGGAGTCGAAAGGATGTTGCCGAATTATGCTGTCGAAATGCAATGGTTTTTCGCACTTGGGATGACGATAGCATCAGCGGCGCATTGAATTCCGCATTTCAGCATGTTAATTAAATTTAATAGTATGAAACTATGTGATATATTTAACAGCTTATGATTCACTAAAATGATGATGGATATCTCTCATCTTGGGGTGCTATTTTCGTTGTAAGACAGCGCATAGCGCATTATTATAATTAATAGCGGATGAACATTTTAGATACTTCCCGAAGGCAAAATTAATGCCAAAAATTGATACCTTAAGCACCATTAGCGCTTTAAAAATACGCAGACAATGGAAATGATGTAAATTGAATAATTAATTCAGTTCCCAACACCGTGCTAATCTATGCTAATGTCATGTTCAGCATAAGTGATTCATCATAACATAATTAAGATGTATTATTGTAATTTTTCACAGGTTTCTGACCTACGTTTAAGGCCAATGATTCAAAATAAATTGGGCGAAAATATCATCATACGAGTGTAGTCCAAGAAGTACCCGACCTAACAAAGAAAACAAAAAAAGTTGATTTTTTTCCTTTATCCATTTATAATAATCAATGAAAATTGTCTCAGTCGCATCCCAAAAAACTGTCTTTGCTTTCTTTGGAGTCGATTCTCCCCTTTCAATCCATTACTGGACTAGGACTGGAGTATCCATGCAGAGATCCGTTCATAGATGCAAGGGTCATGTTTGGGCATGGTATCTCATTACGAAGGGTTTCTTCATAGTGTTAGTGGTCCGAAAAACGGACCGGTTGGACACATAGACCGACATTTTCGGGTGTGTGCTAGACTCCACGGTGCACACCCATAGAACCCCCGGGGGGGGAGGGTAAGTTGCCTAGACGTGCTGCTCATTAAACGTTGCTCGGGGAGCCCAGTTAACATGAGTTGCGGTACGAAGTTCACCCTGTGTTGCGTACCCATAAAGAGTACTGTGTAAAAAGTACACCACTATCCTTAACTGTTTCGGCAGACAGGGGAGAATAGTTATAGGATGTTCGAATAGTGACTGGCTGGATACGAGTACCACGGGGAAGGGTTTAGAAGCCCCTGCAACCTGAATTTGTCCATTTTGTAGCCCCCTTCAAACTGAGGTTAGGTCTACTCGAATTTAAAAATCTTGTGCACTTTTGTGAGTGGACTGGCATACTCCCGAATAGCGGGATCAATAAACAGCTCAAGTCCGAGCAGGGTCTCTACGTTCCTTTGTTTCAGGTGTGAAGTGATGGAACCATATCTCATGCATGGATATGAACGGACGCAAAAACACGGCTTTATTGCTGCGACTTCGCCGTTTCTATTCCATTGTGAGCAAATGCGGCACCTATCTTGCGCACAGCTTTCTCATGTCCAAATTTTCAGTCAATATTTTTTTTGAAATGGCTTTTAACTATCCCTTTTATGGAACCATTACCAACCATTTTTACATGGTTATTCATGGTATATATATGGTTTTTTTTAAATGTGGTTGCCAGACACATCTCCTGTGGGATTCGAACCCAAGATGATTGAGTTACGAGTACAACCGCTTAATGCGGGACTACCTACAGGTACTTGAGTGGGTGTACCAGTGTAACGTTGAGGCGGGGACGCTCTCGGGGGCAGAGCCCTCGAGCGGTTCCCCGCCCCCACGTGCTCGTCAGGATGGCCGCGCTGACGCACGGGTCCGTTCTTCTATCGGGCTGTGATGTTGCTGGACAAATGTATGGGAATCCGAAGGGCGTCGAATGGAAAGACTCTCTTCGCTAAATAACTATTTATTCCACACTACAGATAGAGAGAGAGAGAGAGATCTGGCTGCAGGAGGGACGACCTCCCGCAGCCAAGGCTAACCGACGACTCTTCCGACTCCCACCTCCTACGCGTCACTACCCAACCGGCAACGGTGCACGCGCAAGAAGTGATCGGTCGGTAAGCAGGTGCAATGTCTCCGCATGACCACAAGAGATGGCGCTGTTAAAATAACATATTGCACCTGAAGTGAGATGAAAGATAACGTTGTTAACAGCGCTACTACGTGTAGTCTTATAGTAGTCTTGATGATCAGAAGAACTAGTAGCTCATTTTTGATTTGGTTGGACTGTAGCGTCTTTAAACTTGAAATATAAGCTTTATAAGGTAGTTTTCTATCAATACATTTTTTTAAAACAAAACAACCGCCAACTATATGTGAGGTCGGGCACTTCTGGGACTATCCTCGTAGCTGATAATGCAATCACCAAATTCTTTGCCGCAAGCAGTAAAATCCAATAATTGACACATTTATACGCTTCACATCGTCCCGACGCAATTCAACGGTACATCAAGAGAAATAAAAGATTTTTCGACAACATCAGAAGTGCATAACAAGTTGACAGCTGTCATTTTTTATTGCAACACGCTTAAAAACGCGAACAAGTTCATTGCGACGATGTTTGCCTGGTGGAAAGCTCAAAACTTTCTCACAATTCGTTCATGCTCGAGTGTGAATGGCTCTTGCTATAAATTACGATTACACGATGGTGATATTTGAATTATTGCGACGCTCGTAATTTACTTGTGAACGGTCATAAAAGATAATTAATTATCCTTCATGTTGAACATAACACTGCAGAAGAACTCTTCGGGATGAGCAGTTGAGAACCAGCTCCATAAAAAACGAGCAAAAACCACGAATTATTGAGGCTGACCATATGATTAAAGTAAATAAATGCGTATCGTTAAATATTATAATACGTTTTTTTATTTGTTTAATTATTTTTTTGAGAAACCTTTTGGCAAAAAATATTTTTAATCATCGCATTATTAGTTAGGATTATGTTTTGCTAATTAAAAATACTGAAAACTAATCAATCTTCTATGATCTTTTTTTCCCCTATTATCTGAGACAAGATTGTATATATTTTTGCCGATAAACAATCAATTATAAACCCAAACATCGATATTAATATCCATTTATAATTTTGTTGCATCTTTATTGCCCAATAAATTTGAATTGGATACCCATATTTTTTCAAAAATAAATTCAAAGTGTTTATTAATTATATGCATTTTAATTGCAGGTAATCCTCGTTAATCGCGAGGGACACGTCTTGTAGAAGGTTGCGATTAACGGGGGATCGCAATCAACGAGGGGAATATTGATCATCATTGATTGATCACCTGGTTCTGCGTTGCAGAAATGATTGTAGTATTTATTTTTTGGCTTGTCTAAGTTTAGTACGTAAAAAATGTCGATAAAATATCAAAAAACTCGTTACTACTACGCTTTGACTTTCGCGCAGAGCTGTCAAACTAGTAGTCTCACAATGGATATATTTACGATCCAACTAAACAAAACGAGCGCAATACTTTTGCTTTTATTTTATTGTCGAAAATATCGACAAATTTGATATCAAAGTGATCAGAGTACCTCAATCGAAACAGATCATAGAAAATGCCGCAAAAAGCCATAAAAGAGGACGGAGTGGCCATAAGGTTTGTATGCTCAATCGGTCCAATTTTCGGAACGCTGATATGATGAATGAGTGGCTCGCGATCGGATGCCATTCTTGAACATAACGATAACAAAGAAAAAATATATTCGATAATTTAGCATTTATTATAAAAACAGTCAATCAGCGTTGGTTCGTGTAAAGTGGAATGGCTGAGTTAAATAAAAAAGTATGTGCAACTCACGAACGGGTCAGTATTCTGCGTTTTACGCACCAAGCCCAGTTGCGCCCTTGGCGGGCGCCTGTTTTGCCATGTCCTTTTTACGGCCCTGCCTCTGCTTTACAGCACTTATTCGCTCCTAACTTTATATTTTTCTTCTAATAACTTCATGCATTGATTTTGAAAAGGAATGGCCCTTTTCAAGGATTTTCACAGTCAACTTGTCTTGCATGGGAACAGCCCTTATTTGTTACAATATTAGATCTCAAGAAGATGTTACAGAGTATGGGTACAAATAGCGTACAGGTGAATCTAAGGATGTGATCTAATTAAAATCTAGTAAGATCGCGGAATCCCTCCGTCAATGTGATATAATTTACAACAACGAAGCTAGTACATATTTGGCTGTGCGCATAAACGTCCATAGAGAATGAGAGGGCTGCGATTCCTGCGTCTGAACGACGTGGCCCCCAGCTACAGCGCAAATCAACTAATACAGCGACCCGTTTACGTTGCAATATCTTCAATAATTCATATTATAATTGTCCTCACAATCGTTGAAACAGGAAAAAAAGAGCATATAGTCTGTACCATAAAAAAGTACAGGCCGTAAAACTGTGAGCATGGGTAGATGTATAAGAAAATAAGAATTATCCTATTTTATATTTAAAAAATTGAAAAATAAATGCCATGCGAGCCTAAGACATCACTCAATAAGTTCGTAGGATTTTTTTAAATTTTATACTTTTTTCTTCTTAACTCTTCCAAAAAAATCCTACGAACTTATTGAGCGATGTATTATGTTATTATAAGATACCTTGTATTTATCAAAAAAAAAAAAATCAGAGCCAATTTCTGAGAAATTAGAGACTAATAAATACTTAAGATATTGATAAAAGTCCATCATTGCAATGAGAAACTTGTTTTAAAACTCGATTGCCTATTACATCAAGAATGCAATGCGTTAATATTTTGCATATGATACACAAACAGCCTTTTAACGTTTCAATATGCATATCACGTTTCATTATTTTACAATCTGATGAAGGCGAGCGATCTCATTTAAAATTTCGCCGGACTGCAAAGTGTTAATGCATCGAAAATTATCTCACGAGCGCAGTAATAGGCTTTTAATTTTAAGCCAGTATTATGACACAATAACGGTATTGAAATTCACGGCCCATAACAGGTCAATGGTATTAAATATTTAGCATAAAAATGTCGATCATTTAAGCATGGTATTGATTGGCTGGCTTTGAATGAGGACCAATTTTTCGATCAAACAATAATATGCTTTTATGATTTTTTCAACATTCTAATTATATGTTGCAGTTTGTAAACGGTTTTTAACCGCAAAAAAGTGGTCGCAAAGCATCGAGACTTGATTTATTTTAAGTCCGACCAGTTTTTATGACATTCAATGGGTCATCAGATTTAAATCTCGGGTCATTCGGGTGCCATTGCTTCTTTGCATGGGAAAATATGCTGAACTATTTTCCATGGCATTGATGCCACATGTGATTGAACTTGCAATGGACTTGTCAACATCAAAACCGCAATGCAAAAAATAAACAATAACATGTGTAGGTGAGACATTCGCTCATCAAGTCAGGTGTGGTTCCATACATCCGAAGCTTTCAAAATATTTATTCAAATTTGGCATGGACTCATCATTTTGGCTTGCGCCTTTTTATGGTAGACTATTGACTGAGTATCCGGAGAAAGAATCGATTAAATATCATTAAAAGCAACAATCAATAAGCACTTGGCTGTGTAAATAATACAAAAACGCACCATCATTAACCCGTTGATGAGTAATTACGCATATGCTGCGATCGAACTCGAGTAATATTGAGTATTTTCGCACATTGAGTGCGGAGATTAGTGAATCGGAGACAGAGACGGGTGTCTTGCGTCTCATCATACGCTTGTACGTCGATGGCAAAGTTGTGCTGTAAAGGATATCCATGCACGTCTTAATATTCCCAAATATTGCAATCCATGGCACAACGTGATCAACTATAATATCAACAGTGTTAAGGTTCATTTATTTATATACAAGATTTATTTATGCTGCACGGTTTTGAGAAAAAAAGTAGATTTGTATAAAACGGGTTAAAATCCACCAGACCAAGTGCTACCCCAATAAATTTCATAGTCGTTATCTGAAGTTATCACACAATACTTCTATTTTACAGTACATAATATTGATGTCTCGTACGTTTACACATAAATGGTGGACATGTATTGTTTTTTAAGAAGGCTCTCGTATTTTATTTGAACTGATTCTAGATGCTATTCATTACCTGATATGATTAAGCAATCAAGATAGCTCATTTACGAAACTCTATTTTGCAACGAACTATGGTGTTTTTATTATCATTTCAGAGCGTTCCCACGATAATACATTACAGGAAAGATTTGCTTTAAATCGCTGAAGTTCACAATTTTATTTCATAATAGCTGATACCCAGCGCGTTGGCCCCACAGAAGTAATAATTCTAAAAATATCGTTTGTTGATTTTATTATAAATATGAATAAACATACAAACATTGATTTTTATGTATAAGATCTAATGTAAGATAATTTTAATATGTCTATATTATTTAAGAAAGTACAAATAATAAATAGGCAAAGTTTTATCGCAATCGAATGAACGGTATGGCAGCGCATTAAATACGGACAAACAAACATTGATTTTTATATAGTAGACTATGCCTATGTTACTTAAAAATTTCTTAGCAATAAATGGACGTAGTTTTATTGCAATTCAATGAACGGTATGGCAGCGCATTTCGAACGAACAAAACCCAATTCATTTTTATATATTAGAAGAAGACTAGATGCATGAGTTCGAATATCAATATTGATGGAATGAGACACGGTTCAAGAAACGTGTATTTTTTTTATAATTTCAAGATCAATAGTTGATGAAAGACATTTGGTGGCTTCTAAGACCAGGAAATTTTGTTTCAAAATTGGCACACCTGGTATGTAAAGGGGATCCTAATGATCAGTTTATTTGGTTTTGTGTGTTTGTCGGCCATTTTGTTGTTTTTTTTTGAGTTTGCAAAATAATACCGATACGAATATCCATCAGAAGTTTATGGTAGTGATCTGAGGAGTCGACATCATGTAAATAAGTAGGTTAAATTATTCAGAAAAGGTCATACTGATATTCACGACGAGACAAGAAATAAGAGACCATCAGTCATTTCTGACAAATTTGTGCAAAAAAATTGAAGAACAGATGCGAAATGACCACCGTGTGACGCTTGACGACTTTCAGGAAACTCTTCCTGGCATTTCTTAAAGTCTCCTCGGTGATATTGTGTCGGAAAAACTTGGTTATAAGAAGTTTTGTGCGAGATGTGTACCCAGAATGCTAACACTGTTAAAATTGCGTTATGTGGGATGTGAGTGTGTCACCTTATTCTTATTCTTTCTGGATGTTCCTCTTCGCTTTTATTCGGCCAAGGAATTACTGCAAACATGATGAACTGGAAAACATGCTTATTTTTAAAACTTGTATAGTATCATAGCGATTGGAAACTCTGAAACATTTTTAGAATGCGGAGATCCCACAAATTGTACGATGATGCGTTGACCTCATTAGCGGAATCGGATCCTCGTCAAACAATGAGGGAATTGTCAACTATATTTGGACATCCATGGTCAGCAGTTCAAGAGCATCTTCATGATGTGGATAAATTCAATTGGCGGGTAATTTGGGTTCCCAATAAAATGTCGCTAATCGCATAACAACATAATTTATGCAACTTATATTTTAAAGCACTTATCCTGTTGGAAATGTATGCAATTTGAGTATGTGAGTTCAGAGCATGAATGTCAAGGGCCAAATCGATTTAATGTATTAAATTGTATATGCAACATCATTCGAATGCAAAGTAACTTGAAATTCAAGGAAGTATTTGAGTCTGAAGCGCATTTAAGATGTAGTCAAATTATTATGTAAATTAAATTCAGAAATTCAGTCAATTCGTTTTTGTGAATTATTTGATTGAGCATCAAAGGTGAAAATTTGATATATCGCGGAAAATCCTGAACGTTTGTGTGACAGCATTTTTCAAGGTCGTTTTTTCAGGAAATTTAATAAAATCCACGATTACCTTTTTTCGAAGAAAAACCCAAAGAAATAAAAGCGATTAGGCATACGTGCGGCTGTTATTTTTATCTGAACATCTTTTGTACATACGTCGAAAATTTTGTTAGTAATTATGAAATTTGAATAAATTTGCAAAGCCTACACCAAGGCCGTTCAACATGCATTGTCGTATGAGACGAGCATGAAAAAAATTGTTTAACAATTGTTGAAAAATATGCAATATCAATTACACGGTACAACGCCGCTTTGGATGCCTCTGCGGAAGTCTAAATTCCGAGATCTCAACGGTAAGTCCATCCTTTCCCAGATTCGATCGTAGGCGTTCTAGAGCGCGATCTAGAAAAAAGGAACTGATGCATATAAATTCGCATCACGATTTATATAGATCGATACATGTTTATTGACCCTGCCTTGCGCGATTTGGCCGCGGCCAATTAAATAGGCCTCCGAGCTTAGCTGATGACTCAACCGTTGATCTTCTTTAGATGCTAAGTTCACGGTGACGAATGCCTTGCGAAGAACTGGAGTCCTTGATCGTGAAGCGCTCTGATCAAGATGGATGATGGGCTCGACTCTGTCTATGTACGCTCCATTTAGTTTTTTGGGTCGCGAAAAAAATGGCATAAAACAAAGCGAAGATCCTAAGCAAGGATGTGATCTGACGGGTTTGATGAATTACGAATCAATCGTTGCGATATAAAAAAATGTATTGCTTGGATGTTATACGGGCATTCAATTTGAATCGATCCATTATTTGCATTTGGAAATACATACTCGAGCGATACAGAGAGAGTATGCCCACACATGTGGTGTGCAACTGAAGACGTTGATGGAAAAAATTGTCATCCTTATGTGTTACAATACATATTTGAAAGATCTCAGTCCAATCAATATCAAAGATGAGCTTGATTGTACACTGGAGGAATCTGCTCCTTTGTTTATCTAATATATAAAAATGATTTGGGTTTTGTTCGTTCGAAATGCGCTGCCATAGCGTTCATTAGATTGCGATAAAGCTACGTCCATTTATTACTAATAATTCCGCGAGTAACATAAGTATAGTCTAATAAATAAAAATGAATGTTTGTTTGTCCGTATTTAATGCGCTGCCATACCGTTCATTAGATTGAAATAAAACTTTACCAACTTATTATTTACACTTTCTCAAATAATATAAGAATAGCACAATTAACATACAGTAGATCTTAAAATATTGGGTGGCAGAATTTAAATGAGGTCGTACGAGCTGCCAAGACGAACATCGCAGTGATCGACAAAATGAGATGACCACAGCAGAAATGGTGAAGAAAATCCCCAAAATAATATTTGATGACTATCGACTGAAAGTGCGCGGGCCAGCAGATTTCATATGCAAAAAGTGCTGTATATTGCATATTGACTGAAAATTAGGGCATGAAAAAGCTGTGCGCAAGACGGGTGCCGCATTTGCTCACAATGGAACAAAAACAGAACCATAAGGAGGTTTCGATAGATTGTTCGGTGATGTCTCACAGTTTTGCGTTGATTCAACCATGGATCAATTACTTCAGATCTGAGTCAAAGAAACAAAGAGTCAAATAGGAATATCAGCTCTGAAGAAGGCGAAGACAGTCCAAAAAAAAAAAACCAATCAGCGAATAACTTCATCTCAACATAGTCTGTTGAGAAATAAACATTTTTATCCTGTTTTTTTTTTGTGTTTTATTTGTTAAATCGGGAATTCTAGGACAACCCTCTTATCATCAGTTTTATTGTTTTGTTACGTTTCAGTTAAATTTGCAGCAAACTATTACCATATAAAGTTTTACTCTGTCATTTCCAAAACATTTGCATTTAAGAGAGATTTTTGCGTTCATGTGTAGTGCCAAAAATACGTGCCGTTTTAACTTTTTTGTTTAGAAAATTGATTAAAAAAATATTGTGATGATTTTTTTTTATTATACACTTTGAAACGCTCATTGTTCAATTTAGTTGAGCTATTTGCAGATGTAAAATTTTTGCAAAAAAAGTGCAGAAAGTGGTTTGCCAGATATCGATCGGGATTTTTTTTGCAAATTTTGAATTTAAAAACAAATACGAATGTCTTCGTTTTTTTACTTCCAAACCGAAGGATTTCTTATACAAGAGGATTCAAACACTGTAAACCAGATGACAAATTGTAATAGATTCAGAGGATTAATATGTTATTAATTAAAGTCTTATTATTTTTGTTCTTACATCTATAAAGCATATAATAAACGGCACGTATTTTTGGCACTATCTATATGTAAATAATTGATGAACGTGTCGCTACAAATTTTAACGCAATAATCAAAGGGTTAAATAGGATTTTGTATTGAATTTGCACAAATATATATTTATAATATTTTTTTTGCATGAAAATGAAAATTACAGAAAGATCACGAAGGGTTGATGCACGTAGCTATAAAAAGATTTTTCTCAGATGCAACGTATAATTAAGTCCTTAAGATGGGTGTTGTTTTCACGCCCTATAAAGACCGCAGGAGGATCCTTCATAACAATGAATTTATTACAAAGGCTTAATGGTTTTAAAAAAAATCAAGAATAACGCATCCCGATCGTTGATATTGAAATAAATTTGAATGAATTACCTGTGCGATTTTTCCGCTCTGCGAACAAGTCTTTCACAATCTGAATTAAGCACTGTAATATTTATATGCACGAAACTTATATTTTTGCATCCACTGAATCAAATGTTAAAATTCTGCGTCGGAGAATTTTATTTTAATTTTTTTCGCCGTCGAACGCGGTCAAAATCGGCGTTTCGTCGTGGTTGGGCGTTCGGAGTCGTGGGGTGGTTTTTCGGTGGTGTTTTCCTCGTGCCCTTGGTCCGATGAAGGTCACGGTTAGTGTTGTTGTGACGAGAGACTCCTCCGACTCCGCTACTTATAGCTTCCCGAAGAGGGTAAGCAGCAAGTACTTGCAGACATCTCAACAGTAGAGCCTGACGCGCTCTTATCTTTGCGCCTCTTCGTATGTATCGTCTCTACAGGGTGCTTATAAATCATCATTCAATATACCACATTTACCACTTTATGACAGCGATAACTCTAGCAAATAATTTCATTATAAACAAGAAACAAATCTGAGTTAATTGTGAATAAATCAACATTTTATATCCGAATGTTGATGTGTAACGGAAAATTTAAGAATTTTCCGATTTGTTCCATTACAAAAAAATATACAGGATTAAATCGTTATTGTCTGGATTTTTTTTCACATGAAATGAATACAAAAATAATAGATTTAAAGCCATTTGTTTCAACTATAATTTAGTATTATTTTCACACCACCTGTATACCGTTGTTTTAGGCCAATACATATTCAACGTTCAATTGTTGGCAACTGTACCTAATATTATCAGAGCCTACAAAAGACAAGCGATTGAACGCCGTTTGCGGAAATCAGATGTTAACTTGTACGGATAAAAATATCGTAATTATGCTAATTGCCATTTGGATAAAAAAAAGTTATAAAAAATTATATGATCAACGAGAAAAAAATATATAAAAACCTAAAAACATCATCACAAAATATTATATATATTAATACATATTTACTGGGACAAATCGTTTGCTGAAAACCGCTGACGTTTCTGAGCAAAAAAGAGGTGATTTTTAGCAATACCTATTATGGGGTCATTGTCAATCATTTTTAGATGGTTTTTCATGGCGTACATATGTTTTTAAAAATGTGGACGCCAGCCACAAATCCTGTAGGATTCGAGCCCAAGATGATTTACGAGTCCAATAACTTAACTTAAATACAGGAAAGAATTTTTGGTTGACTTTTTTATTAATATAATATGTAACCTTTTCCATTCTTATGCAGAATTTGTTTAATTGCGTTCATCTAATCTAATATATAAAAAATAAATCTGTTTTTTCGTATATAATGCGCTGCTACACCGTTCATCAGATTGCAATAAAACTTCGTCCACTTATTGCTAAAGATTGCACGAGTAACACAGGCATAGTTTAATATATAAAAATCAATGTTTGTTTGTCTGTATTTAATGCGTTTCCATACTGTTCATCCGAATGCGATGAAACTTTGTCAACTTACTGTTTATTCTTACGAAAATAACATAGGCATAGAAAAAATATTGTATGGACTCGAGGTCGAGACGATATAAATGTTTGAAACTGAACTGGAACGAAAACCGAAATGTAAAATAACGGTTCGAAGCCTTGCTTTATACACAAATTCGAATAAAAATTACAGGTTAAAATTTGTACACACCTATTTCTAAATGTAAGTTTACATTGACGCGGTGGGGTAAATTGGGCTGAACGAGACGAAAATTGAAACTCGGAAAGGAAAAAAGGTCGGAAAGAGAGACAGAATCGTTTCTATTCTCTCCATCTCCTTCGCCCACACGCGCAAAAAGACACGCACACATGCGACGCGCTGTCGCTACTGTGTATGCATAAAACAAACCAGTAGCATTTTTATATATTACACAAACTTAATCTTTTAGCTAAAAGTTTTCATTGTATGAAAAGTGAAATGGAGACAAAGACAAATTCAGACATAGTGCAAGCCGTTAGAGAACGGAAGAAAACGAATAAACGAATAATAAACTGTCAAGAAAAATATCAATAAGCACATTGGAAAGAAGTAAAGAGTATCGATCGCTTCTTGCGCGTATACCGTTGCCGGTTGGGTGATGTTGCCGCGCACGAGGCGGGACTCAAGAAGAGTCGTTGGTTGACCTTGGCTCCGGGAGGACGTCCTTCTCGCAGCCAGATCTCTCTGTCTCGTGGTGAATAAAAAGTTATTTAGAGAAGAGAGCCTTTCTGTTCGTCGCCCGTCCATCCCTATCCATCCGTCCGACTACACATGATCCGAAAGAAGAACGAACCCGTGTGCCGCTTGGGGGACTCTGCCTTGAGAGCACCCCTGCTCCTACATAACTAGATAGAAATTGTATTTTTTTGTAAAATTTATTTATAAAAATATTTTTAATGCATTTTTTATCGGTACACGAGCCACATTTTGATTTCAACAAAAATTATCATTACACATTTTTAAAACAAATTAAATATAAAATTACATCTCAAATTTGATTTTAATTGTTGCTGTTGACTTGTTAAAGATCCCATTAGAATAAGAAAAAATAAATTTACCCTATTTGAATACAATATAATGCCTCTTACTGTCCAGATGCTTACTCTGTACTTTTATATTTTGCATTTTCAATTGATACCATCTCTAAAATCTAATGATTGCAATTCACCAGTATTTATCATTGAAAAATCTTTGATGCATCGACAATCAAATGCATGATGTTCATTTCCACCCTATGAAATGATAAGAAAATCGCCTTAGAAATATGATGATTTGAAATGATCCATGTGAAATTTTATTAAGATAAATTCTTAATTAAGCTTCATTCTTCAGCGAAGAAGTTCATTTTTGGATCGGTGATAAGCTCTGTCTATGTGTTTATGTGACGAATTCATCGATAATTGAACCTACTGAATACGTGCCACCAAGTAAAGCCGCGGCGGACATTTGAACGACGTTGAAAAATTGAGCATCTTTATTTAAAAACTCCGTTTGTCCAAATATATCTATTGATCTAATATTGATGCTCAAATTAATTGTTTTTAAGATACATAAAGTCTTCCTTGGGTTCGATTGATTCAGGTCGCTTTTTATGATTAAAGTTTACGACGTAACTTGACGTACGTCATGATATAAATAAATAAAATGTACTCGAGCGAAATTGTATAAGGAGTTTAAGACATTTTTTCGATCAAAAAATATATTAAAGAGCTTTTGGTTCGACATTAAAGGAAGGAAATTTATTACTGCATGCGAGAAAAAAGTATGCAGCTTTTCGGAGGAAGATTTAAGATCTTATTTCATGGTACAGAGTAATTTAATGTGATCGATCCCGCGGGCCATTTTGTAATTATTTTAAGAACAACAGCCTCTGAAAATGTATTTATAGCATAAGGATAAAATGTCGACCTGAATAACTCAGCCCGAAAATCCTTATTGATTACGGTTGTTGATTTTGTATTTATTTTTTAAATCTTGCTAACGATGCTCAAAATTTTGGCATTTTTTCACACTGAATGCGAAAAATTCCTACGAAAAGCAGCAGTTTACAGATGGCAATTATTTAACACCTTGTGTCCCTAAGACGAATCGTTCGTCATGTCTATGACGAGTCTCGTCCGTTTCAATAATGCTAATGAGATATAATGACATCTGAGAATATTTGCATGCATTTTCTTCAGTCCGGGTTGCATTGAATGCAGTCAATTGTTAATTGGGCAAACATGCTCGATGCATTGTAACGGTAATATTTGACACGGCACCGGACAAATTAATCATCTAAAGATAAAGGATGCACTCAAAAATGCATCGCAATCTGTGACCGGAAAATTTGCGCAAGTTTACAGTAAGCAAATCGAAAAGTCGGTGTTATCTCACCGGAAAATGGAGTTCAATTTATTTCTGTCCGGTATTTATGACAATGATTCTTGTTGGAATGTCCAAGTGTATAGATTGTTTATGCATTTATTTGTGCGTTATTTTTCATATCCCAGTCCAAAAATACAAGCTGAATTTGTGATAACCAACGAGATTTAAATCGTGACCTGAGTAGGTCCTCTTTTTTCATGGGCACTCACTGTTTCAAATGATTGCTAATCTTCCTATTTAGCAAAAATTGCATCAGATCACTGGGCATCAGATCTGATTACCACTTATTTCGATCCTTATAGATTATTTTAGATGGAAAAAAAGCTGATTTAATGATGGTATAAAAAACGGTCTCTTGGGCTATTTTAAATCAAAACACCGAAACCAACCAAAAAGAATTTATAAAAAATCCCAATGAATGGAAGGTTTTAAATATCGATGGTAATTATTTTGTGCAATAATCTTTTGAACCATGGAAAAGGTAGAAGCTGGTTCTCATCCCCAAAAGGAAAGCAACTCCGGGGCCGTCGGCGTACAGGTCGCTGTGCATGCTGGATGGGTTGGGGAAGCTGCTGGAGAGACTTATCCTCCAGCGACTCTAGCAGCACGTTAAAACGGGACTCTCCCCACAGCAGTACGAATTCCGTGTAGGCCGCTACACAATCGACCCCATCACCCAAGTTGTAGACACAGTGAAACAGGCGTGGTGTGGCAGCGTAAAAGCAAGTAGACACACGATAATGATTGCGCTAGACAACAATAATGTCTTTAATTCGGCGAGATGGCACCTGATCCTCAGGGCCTTGAAGGAAATTGACAACCCAACAATCCTCACCAAACTGGTAAAGAGCTACCTGCACGGGAGAACACTTATCTACGCAGACGCCGACGGGGACAGAAGAGAAAAACCAGTAACGGCAGGCGTTCTACAGGGATCGGTGCTCGGAACCAAATCTAATGCACGGAACCAAAATGGTCGCCTTCGCTGATGACGTTGCCATAGTCACAGCCAAGTCCATGAAGATCTTGCGAACGACCTGCGAGGATGCGCTGAAAAAGGCCAAGAAGTGGCTTGCGGAGAATCTGGCCAGGTTGATGCTCAGCATTGGTGGCCCATAAACAAGAGGCGACTCTACAACGAGGTAGTGCACTCGATACTGTTGTACGGCACGCCGATATGGGCCGAGGCACTACAAATTGAAAGATCCAGGCTCAACATGGCCAGATTCTGGAGAAGGAGCGCAATCAGAGTGGCTGCTGCATATCGCACAGTGTCGGAAGACGCCATTCTGTCACTGACTGCCATACCGCCAATCGATCCGCTCGCTTACGAGAGACAGGGAATACAGAAAGGCGAAGATAAGAATAACGCTAAGCAAAACACCATGGCAGCGTGGTAGTCCCGATGGGACAACTCCGCTAAAGGTTGGTGGACGCACGAGCTAATACCGAACCTGAGAACCTGGGTAATCAGAAAGCACGGTCAACTGTGCTACCACTTGACTCATGTTCTCACTGGGTATGGCTGTTTTGGTAGCTACCACTGCTGAGCGGAGTACGATGATGCTGTACACACGACATTTGTCTGCCCAGCATGGACCACCGAAAGGGAGATCCTACGGGAGAAGCTGGGAATCAGCTCGCTCTTCCCTAGCAACATGGTACCCTCAATGTTAACGGATGCTAGGGCAGGGAATGTGTGACGAACTTTAGCAGTAAAATGACATCCAGAAAGAGACAAATGGAGAGCCCGCGAGGGACACCACAGTTGCCAATCTTGTGAAATATTTAATCAGTAGCCGAGTGGCAACCAAATAGGAGGGGAGTTTAGTGGGTAAAAATCCCACACTACCACCAGAATGGTGTCTTGAAGATTCCCCTCTTCGCAAACTTTTTTTGTTAAAATAAATGAATATTCCCTACGTACAGCAAAATAACACAACTTAATTATATTTTGTGCTACATATAAATGAAATCCAATTAGACAGTTCCCTGACAACTACTTTCTGCATCAAAATAGACCAAATATGGAAAATTAGAATGTGAGCATAATTAATAAGATCCAAACATTTAGATTTGATCAAGGCAATGTAGCAAAAGTTAACGAGACTGTTGCCACAATATAAGACTCAAAGTACTATTATACGATATTGATATTACATTAGAATTTGATACGTAGAATATTATAAATCAACTATATTTAAATACACAGTCCCCCGTATCGATTTTTCATAAAATGTTCAATATTTCCTAAAGCAATGGAAATATTTTTGGTTCATCTGTGTTTTTTTATTAATCAGGTAGATATTTATTCCCCAATATGGTTTGATCAATAGTCTACTCCCATATAAATACAATAAAAATCTTTTCCTAATATCGACTATTGATTATGATAACTATGATAGCACATAATAATGCACTATGGATGCTAATGTCATTTTTATTACTAAGCAGACAGTCGTAAAAGATAATATTTATTGCCGCAGCCCAAACCAAACTCTGGATTCATATCATGACCTAATAAAAGCGGAAAGTATTCATTTTAAATTGCCATCGTAAACATATTCTTGCCAATAATAGGAATTGTATTATAATAGTAAGACTGTTACTAATACCGGTAAAATAACATGTTTTTCAGCTTAGTTAGTTCTTAGCGCGAATCCTACAATATATTTCGATTCCAATAAATTTTCCCGACGCGTTACAGTTTCTAATGCGACAATCGAGATAACATTAATTTTTAGAACCGTTATTAATCCTATTTATACACGTTAAACGATTTAAAATATCCTTGCTGGAAAGCTAAATTCAAACACAGCTTTTATACGACAAAGTGCTTCCGTATGCGGCTGTTTATACTTGGAGCAAAATTATAAAAGACGAATTTATATCATATAATTTGGACTCGTTACTATAATTCGCGTTGTAAAAAATACGCGTGCTTAGCACTTAACGTGTTAATATATTTGAACACATTCCCATCTCGCGTTACGTATTTATCGTCATGCGAAATTCTTGTAAAAGCACGACATATGACGATTCACGTAATAGGTACGTAAATGTCGATCGAGCAATCAGAAGACATTTTTTTTACAAAATAACTTAAACGTATAGTCCTTAGTCACGCGATGGATAAAACAATGTCAATACCTTCGGCATTAAATCTAGTCATGACCATCCTTGATACGAGATTTTCAGCGAAAAAAAAACTCGCATATACACCATTGTTCTGATCGATGATAAACACGCAAGCGGTTCTCAATATGTTGCTCAATCATACAAAAAAAACATCTATAATCAATGGATGTAGAAAATATTTGCGTCAATTGAAGGCACACTTCTATATATAAACAATAGAACTCGCTTATAACGAGCATACTGAATTAAAAATGACTGAAATTATTTCACTATTGTTAAATGCAACATTAATGCTGATAAATTTGAGTTATTTGTTAATTAATGTAGGACTTGAATTTACAGTCCGTTTATTGTAAAAAATATGTAAAATGTTGGTTATTATAAGGAAGTCCCAGTCTAGGAACATAGTAAATATGTAGGAAGATATAAACTAAACAAAATACATAATAATGTTTTAATATTAAAAGCTGGAATTCGAGAAAGACAGTATTATCTGAAGTATTGATTTTATAGGATGAACAAATAATTAGGATTACAATACAATCAAACAAATACTAAAATGCGAGGTTCATCCAGAAAGTAAGGTACATAATATCACTAAAAAGACTTTGAGAAATGCCAGGAAAATTTTCGTGAAGGTCATCAAGTGACATATGACTAAGGAATCCAATCCCGGGATCCCGGGCAGTTTTAGGTACTCATGAATCCCGGGACTAGTAAACGTAATCTCGAAAAATTCAGGATTGAAATTTTTATCTAACAGAAATCGTACATCTCACCAGCACGATGAAGGCTACTAAATGCAGAGATCCCGCCGAAATCTGGACGCTTGGAAACAGTGGCGTAACTACTAATTGGCTAGCTTAGGCGACACCTAAGGGCAGTAACTGTCTAAGCTATGTATACATATATACAGTACATATCAAATTGTTATATTAACCTTTCCTTACCGGTGATGTATTTACTACGCATCGACTCTAATAATAGGAATATCGATATGAAATATAATAGATACGGAGTTCAGAATTTTTGTATTCCTCCGTAATATAATTGCGAATCATATCAAAGTATTATAGTATGTAAGTATTCTTCTGTAGCGACGGTAATAAATAATTTGTCGAGAAATCTGGAATTTTACTAGTTTTAGTCCGTGTCTCAGCACTAAGGAATTTTATCAGTTGCATTGATGGTGTTATACGAAAATGGGGACTCACGGGTAGGTTTTTTTTTCAATACATCGTATCCAAATTTGTTTCCGCCAAATTAAGGAGTAACGATGAAGCCATTTCATCATCATGTCGTGGCGGTATGTCGAAAATTGTCGATCGTCTGGCGCTGACAAATAGTCGAGACGAATGAAGCAATTACGTACTTCCATGTCATTACCAAATTAAACAAATGCTCGTAATTGATTATGGAGTGATTGAGGTACGAGACAATGGACGCGGCCCCCCCATTGAGAAGCCCAGGGCGAAGGAAGGGATTAAGCAAAAAGTTGTAAGATTGCAAGTGGCATTGACATTGCATTGGTTGCAGCGAGCAGTCGGTGGCGAGGCCGCTGCACTTGCTCTCGTCGTGATGCAACTGCACCTTCATCTTGAGCCGGTTTCATCATAGCGCATAATCTCTCCCAGGCGAAAATACCAATTTGTTATTTACTACGATCTAGCCACACTTTATAGTGTCATGCATGAATCATGAGGTGATATCATATAGGCACAATTCCATGTTAAGCTCAGTATCCTGCTGTTCTTCTCACGATAGGAGATCTGCAAAAAACGGAAGAACTCCCCTTCATCATATCATCTTGCTCGTGTCAGATTTTCATTACAACTTCAAAGTCTTTAACTTCCGGTCAAAAACGAACATATTTGAGAAGCCTCAAAAGGTGATGGACTAATCGATAATCAATACGTGATTTGGGGTGGCAATCTGAATATAAATACGAACTCTGCTGATGATGTCACCTATGCACATAGAACTTTCGCCCAGAAAGAAAACACCCAGCTTGAAAATGCATCGTCTCGATACAACGGTAGCTATAAACGATCCATTAGTTGGCGTCATAAATTACTTAGGATCATTGTAATGCGATCTCGACTTGAGTCCTGAGGTCGTTAAATAGATAAATGCGTGCAAATATTTATTAATAATGCATATTGCAAGATTAATTTATGGAATGCGATGAACATAATTTTTAAACGCATTGTCAAGTTCGCTTTGTCCGGTTATGATCCCATTTAGCTGCGTACAAAATGCTTCATTCACTTACAATTATTATAAACTATTGCGTGTCTAGCGAATCGAATGAACAGTGCGGCTCAGTCATACTAAATGTTACGAATACGTCGTAAATTTGTGGCCATTTGTAGTATTTATATTTTATGAATCAAAGCGTATCGGTTGATATAGCCAACTATGATCGTACTACCAACTATGTCGGCGTTGATCTGGTAATTGAAATTTTTAAAATTAAGACCTATTTCAGTGGTGAATATAATATAATACTAAAGAAAAAATTCGGACCCTTCCGGGACGAAACTTCTGGCTTCGAAGTCATGAGGTCCAATCGTGAGGTCATGGACATGTACGGCGAAACGTCGATAACAAGCTTCGTTTGAACTCACTGTCTCCAATGGGCAGGTCATGTGGCAAAAAAATAAAATTTTGCTAAAAGCAAAAATTTTGCATTTGTTTCAGAAAACATTTTTTAAAAAATCCACAAAATAGTTTTGGTCGATCATAAATAGAGGTTGTGTAAGATAGCCGACACCTTAAAAATATCAGAAGACAGTGTATTCACCAGTTTTCATCAACATTTGTTCATGAGAAAGCTGTGTTCGAAGTGTGTACCGCGTTTGCTCACAGTCAATCAAAAGCAACAACGCGTCTACAATTCAGAGCGCTATTTTAGCACAATTGAAATGTTTTTTTTCATACGGTCTGTGATAGTAGATCAAACAGCTGAGTGGATAGCAACCGGCAAAAGCCGCTCAAAGTGACCCAAAACGTCAGCTGGCAAGATTTTGGCCTCCGCATTTCGGTGTTTTATTCATAGATTACCTTGAGAAAGAAAGAATCATCAAAAGCAAATATTATATGGCGTCATCGGTGCATTTGACAGAAGTGTTACATAGGAGCGGGGGCGCTCTTGGGGCAAAGTTCCCGGGTGGCTCCCACGCGCTCGTCGGGATGGTCGTGCTAATGCACGGGTTCATTCTTCTATCGGATCATGTGTAGCCAAACGGATGAACGAAAATACTCACCTCTCTATGTAACCTTTTATTCAGCATGAGAGAGAGAGATTTGGCTGCGAGAAGGACATCCTCCCAGAGTCAAGGGCAACCGAAGACTCTTCTGACCTCCCGTGCGTCACCACCCAACTGCCAACGGTGCACATCGCAAGAAGTGATCGGTTGATAATTTTGGGTGGATTGTCCCCGAAAGCGCCACAGAAGATGGCGCTATTAAAATAGCATATTGCACCTAAAGAGAGACGGAAGATGACGTTGTTAACATGGTGAATTAAATTCGTCTAGATCAACAGCGTTATTGCATAGGGATCTTAAATTGCCCACGCTACAGAAGGAATTTCGTAAAAACGATCCTAAATAAAGAAGAAAAAGTTGTACCTAAAATCCTATGAACTTATTGAGTGATGTTTTAAATTATATTTTTTTCAGTTGGATTTTAGCAATCCCTTTTATGGGACTATTACCAGTAATTTTGACGTATATATGTTTTTAAAAATCTAGTCACTAGCCACACCTCCTATAGATTTGAACCCCAGACGATTGAGTTACGAGTCCAACCGCTTAACCGCGGGACTAACCAATAGGGCGTTATAAAATCCAAAGTAATAAATTCAAAATACATAATTTATTTTTATTACATTTCATATTAACTCTTTGATGCTGGAAGAAATTCCGCAAGTTATAACGGAAAAAAAGCGGAGGGACAAATTGCCAATTTTTAAATGACTTTAATAAAAATAAAATAAAATCAGATAGAAAATCATCCAGATTTAAAGTTTTTATATGAAAAAAAAAATGGATAAGATCAGTCATCTTATGATAATCAATTATTATAAAATATCTGAAATAAATTTAAAAATATATACACAACCAAATATTGAATGATATTTGTTGGAATATATGTCAAATATGTTGTGAAATATGATATTAAACGAGCGTCGCTTTTTTCGCACCGACTTGGATCGCCGCAAAAGTGACGCCTCGATTGCCAAAGGGTTAAGAGTTATTTGCAATTTGCTAAAATGCTAAGGAAAATCAAATCTTCTCTAAGTTCATACAATATTTAAGCGTTGCAATATCAAATAGAAAACTCGTTGAGGTTTTTGGCATTGTTTATTTATATAGCAAATAAGAACACTTGATTGATGCCTTTCATCTCGTCAAATGACTCAGCTCGCGGTTTATTATTCCAGTTTTTTTACGGATCCTTCAATGGTACTCAAATGGTTTCATCACCCATTTATAATCGTACCTCAATGCGTAATCGTTGAACAATTGACTCAATACAGCGCTGACACAATGATTTTTTTATATAGATCATGAATCAATGTAAATTAGCATTATATGTAATGCGTAGATATCGAAGGCTAGATATGTTGTATCAAGATCAGGGGTCATTTGAGATATTTTTTTGGAAATTGAGTAACGTGGTGGTTTGTGGGTTAAAATTGATTTTGAATGGCGAGTGGTTTGGATGATTTTTTTGCAAGTGGCATCTCAAATTTGACGAAATCGCTTAGTCATGAACGAGTTTTGAGCTTTCAAAAAGGCAAAAAGAATGTAATACAGCAGCTAATGATTGAGCATTGAAGGTAGGAGGAAATTCGTGCCAAATAACATACCAGCATTTCTTTTCATTGGTGGTAAATTCTTGGGTTTTCATATATCATTTAGCAATACCCGTGGAGGTATGGCGCATCCTATAATTACGATCGTTGATGCGATGACGAATATGTTTGCCATAATGATTTTTTTATGATACGCCATTAAATATGGAATAAACGGAAATTAACAACTAATAACGGTGTTTTTTGTTGTTAAATTTGCCATGCTATAATATGATACTAGACCAGTATTACATGTGGCTCTCGACTAAGGTCGTACTTCAACGAGGCCAAAGTCAAGGTAGAGGATCGAACTCGCCGTGCAAAAGACCTCATTTACATACTCCCCAAGAAATTTATCGCATTTATTTATTGTGTGTATAAAACCTTAATGCGTAAACATTAACCGCTGTCAATATTTTGACAGTTACTGTTACAGCATCCTTTTGTCAACAAAATCAATCCCGAACGCCGACGAATGGCGAAACGCGTTCCCATAAAATTACTTTTATTGCTTTGCCGTAATTCAAAACTGCCTTCATTTGCAGACTGCGAAGCCGTATTATTTTACATCGGCAATGTCTTAAAGCGATGTATATGTTATTCTGCAGTTGAATTTAGTCTTTCAAGTTGACATAATGAAGGGTGAGCGTAAGCAAATTCGACTTTAATGTCGGTCGTAACTTTTTCGACGTGCACTGGGCGTAAATTACTCCAGCTTTTTAAAATTCTTTCGGAGAAGAATTTAAAAAGCACTTACAGAGGTAAATTTAATGAGATCCAGAATGTAATCGAAATTTGACTACCATTGCCGAAAAGATCGGCTTGAAGAACAGTCAACCCTTCTATAGCGTCGAAATAGGGACCACGCTACAAAACAAAACGCTATAGAAAGTTAGGCGCCCATACAAATTATTTGCGTGTTTGGTTTGTTAGTCAGTGCAAGTGATTAACACATGCGAAATAATTTTATTTATTTAAGAAGAGACAAAAATACAATTCAAAAATAGATAAATAAAACACTAAAAAATTCAAATATTATTTTGAAAATATGCCCGAATTAACATTAAAGCATCGAGCCCCCATTTTCGTATAACACCATCAATATGACTGATCAAATTCCTTTCTGCTGAGACACGGACTAAAACTCGCAAAATTCCCGATTTCCCAACAAATAATTTATTTCCGTCGCTGCGGATGAATACTTATATACTTTTATACTTTGATGTGATTCCTAATTATGTTACGGAGGAATACAAAAAATCTGAAGGCCGTAACTATTATATTTCATATCGATATTCCCATTATTAGAGTCGAGGTGTAGTAAATACATCACCGGTAGGGAAAGTTTGATACAACAATATGATATGTACTGTATATATGTATACATAGATTAGACAATTACTGCCCCTAGGCGTCGCCTAAGCTCGGAAATTAGTAGTTACGCCACTGTTTCCAAGCGTCCAGATTTCGGTGAAATGTCTCGATTTAGTAGCCTTCATCGTGCTGGTGAGGTGTACGATTTCTGTTGCATAAAATTTCAATTCCGAATTTTTACTAATCCGTTTACGTTTACTAATCCCGGGATTCATCAACGCCTAAAACTGTCCGGGATCCCGGTATTGGATTCCCTACTCAATAGTCTATAGTTATTGTAGATTTGAGTCTGGAGTATAGTGATGGATCCATGTTTCATCCGTTGTTAAATATCATATGAAAAAAAAAAACTTTTTATTGCACTGTTACAGCTCCAAACAGCGCTCTGAATTGTGGACGCGTTGTTCTTTTTGATCGACTGTGAGCAAACACGGTACCCACTTCGAACAGAGTTTTTTCATGGACAAATGTTCATGTAAAATGGTGCATAAATATTCTGATATCTTTAAGGTGCCAGCTATCTCACGCGATTTCAATTTATGATCAACAAAAACTATTTTATGAACGATTTTTTTCATCCTACAAACTTATTTTTTATAGGAAAACGATTTGTCATGTGGTGATTTTTCATTGATGATAATGATTTTTGCAGCCCGAGTTTTAATCACTTACGAGGATCATCCAGAATGTAAACTTATGGCATTTGTGTAGGATCGAAAAATGATAGAGCGCGCGACGATCTCTCCATCGGAAGAATTTACTGTGACTGAATAAAATGGCCGACAAACATGCGAGATCGACCAAACTGACCATTAGGATTCTTCTTACATACCAGGTGGGCAAAATCCGAAACAAAATAATTCCACTGGTGTCAGGAGCCCTTGTAACCTTATTTTATAGATGATCCTAGTATATATATCTGTCTTGCTGATACCTAAATTTACTTTACTTTTAAAAGTGGTCCTATATTATTATATTATGGTCCATGGAGCTCTAATTTTCTGTGATGATTTTGTAATAATTTGGTTTGGATTTGATATCGCAGGAGGGCGAGTAAGTTATTATTGACATTTGAGGTTCTTTCTAATCTAAAAATAAAAAGGGCCATAAAATACTCAATTTGGACTCAATGGTATGGAAACTATCAATATTTTTCAGGAAATATCATTCATTAAATTCATTCAAAGCATACTGAAAAATCACTTTAATCTAAGTAGTTCGGCTGATACGATAATGATATTTAGTTAGAAACTGTTGAGCAATAATTTGGAACAGCAAGTGGCTATGATATAATGAAGATTTATGCAGATCATGATCTAACAGATCACTCAATAAGTTCGTAGGATTTTATTAATTCGGTATTTCGTAAGAAAAATCCTACAGATTTATTGAGTGACATCTTATATCGCAGAGAACCCCAATTAATTACAAATTTGATCCATATTTAGAGAATAATCTATTAAAACCTTTTAAATTATCCTTGAAAAGTCGTGTTAGCCTTAAATTTCCATTGAACGGAAATATGACCCGTCGATAAATCTCATTACAATTGATAGCCTCCACTTTTCGTTGTTGATAGATTTAAAGTATCCTGTATAATAACGGTTCAGGCTTTTGCATACCAGATTATTATACTATTAAATAGTAAATTATTGCCATTATGATAAGGACGAAGATAGAGCTGTTCGACTATACTCTGTATTACAAAATTGACCGCTGTGGAATGACTATAAAATATGCTCTAGGATTCGATTTCCTCTAATCTTCGGATTCAATAAATTTTATTGCAGCGAAAATATCGTGAGAAGAAAAAAAATCGAGACCAACGACCTACGATTTTATCCATATACGAAAAAATAAAGAATCCATTACCTCTACCATGAACAACATTTTTGGTCAAAATACGATTTGTAATTAGTGGATAGTGCATAAATTCAAATGGGATCTAAAGAACAGATTTTCACTAGGTATTTAGGCCGATAAATAACTTCAATGCCTTCTCAATCTATGAGCTTGATCGCAAATTTAATTCAGGCTTGTATCAAAATATAGTTTGCTATGAATCATATATCATACGGATCCTAAACTATGTGATAATGTTTGTTTTTAGCCCTGAGGATATCACGAATGTGTCGAAAATGATCATGCTAAGATTTTGCAATTTAGAATTACTGTGTCTATTTCTATTGTAAAATGATGATTGGTGATTCTGGCCAATGCCGAAGCGATCAAATATAAATCAACAGTTATTATGCGTATCAAATTGGATTTAATTCATTTAAATCAATTAAAATTCTCGTCGTGTGAGGCTTATACTACATGAACTAATTAAAATGTTAATATACCAAAGACAAAGAAGACCGAGATGATGAGGACACAGACACCATGATTGTATAAATAATAACACCGTACAATTTTACATAGGGTCGTTATAAAATGTTAATTTATTCGACGCTGCAATTAAGAAAAAAATGGCAAAAATTAACAAGAAACATAATCAAGAGCCAATCCTCCGGCTGAGCTAAGACAATGAGACTCGGACCAAAAACACAGGAAATGTTCAAAGAGTTGTGTCCGGTCGGGTGGGACCTTCAACTTCTTATCTGGTAATTTATGCTCTTCTTCCATTATTTATCTTAAACGATTGCCTTCATTTCTTCGGTTCGCAGTCTACGTGATTGCATTCGTGTTGTCATCTTAATGGTCGTCGCCACAAATGTCAAAATGCTCAATTTAATTGCGCTGATAACTCTTTAAGGTTTCCATTAAGGGCACGACTGAGGAAGCATTGGAGATATGTCTGTCATAATGACGAATCGCATTGTTGAACTTAATTTACCAAAGATTAAATACTCAATCGTGTTGTCCTTCCAAAATTTAAAACTCCATTCCAATCAAATTGATTTTTTTACCCAAAGGCTCACATGTGAATATTTAAAGACTCAAAAATGAGCCATCCGTCGCGAAAGTATTGAAAATAGTGTAATTTAATTCCATGGTTGAGATGAATTTGTTTCATGATAACTATAATTTTAAACAGAGCATAAGCCTTCGATAATGATTTAAGCACGAAGATAATGCTTTCCTTGGTTTATATATTAGATTGTTCCGTTATAATGACGAATTTTTAGTTGAATATAACTTGCCCAAATGCAAAATAATTTCAACTGGTTTTTTATATATATGTTTGACGCTTATTGGAAGCCTATAAAACCCAAATACAGTCAACCCTTCTATAGCGTCAAGATAGAGGACGCTAGGAGGATTGACTATATGCATCAAAACAGGGTATATTACATCATATCAATTGCTATTTAATAGCCTTCATATCAGAATGTATTTGCATTGCATGACAATGAGATTTTACATTCAGATCTCTGCTTATAGGGGTGTTTTTTTTAAATAGATAAATGAAAAATGCATTGTTCGTCGTTCATTAAGTGCGTAATCTAGAAATACGATATAGACACAGTTTTTGTAACAATGCCCTGCATAAAAGATTAGGTGGTAAAAAAATCACAGGGCATAAGATTATTTATAATTACTGAGAACAAACAATGATATGTCCTTTTACTATATTGGTGATAAATATTGCCCAAGTTAAATATCCGAAACGCTTTTGGTTCGTGGTATGATGAATTATGTTTAAAGTGCATTTTTTTAAATTCAGATGCAATGATTAATATACACTCGAACCTCTTTTTGTGCGACTTTTTTTGTGCGATTTTGAAGTTATGCGGTTTTTTTAAAGCAACTTTTTTAACGCGTTTTTCTCAAAACTATTTTTTTGAATACGTTTGACATTATATCTCAAGTTTGAATTAATTAATTTAACTGGGTACACATTTTTTCTATATAATCCTATATTTTTCTTAGTAAATTTATGTCAAAATTTATTTTTAAACTATTAAAAACAAATTAAAACTGACAAAATAAGGCCAAAAAGGCCAATTGTTGGAAAGAAAAAATCTACATAGACCAATGATGACATTGACACTGGGTTTACTATTTTTTCCGAAGAAGAGAGTTATTTTGACTCATATCGAAAATCGCAACAAAAATTATCATACAGCCAAATGTCAGACATCTTTAAAATTTTATCAATGATGCAAGACGTCCTCTAAATGTCACCAAAAATGTTATTTTTTAATTGCCTTATTGTTTTCCAGTTTTTTTATTAACTTTTTTATGCGATTTTGGATATATTTTATATAGCTGTTTCAAAGTTATGCGATTTTAAAAATACATGGAACGCATCTTCATTTTTGCTATGTAAGTCATAGCTTTTTTTGTGTGATTTTCCGCGGAACGCAACTACCGCACAAAAAAAAGGTTTAAATGTACAAAATGCGGCAGGGAAATTTCCTTATTTGAAATGTGTGTACTGAAATAACGGCTATTTTGAGAAGAGTAAAATGGCACTTATTTGAAATAGAAAAATCTAACGTTTAGTAACAATTATGCATTGGATATGAGAAGAGCACACATTCGCCTTAGAGGCGTACTTTTCAAGCGGCCGTTTAATCAACGCCAAGCAACGTACATTCAGGAATCACTTTAATATCCCCCCCCCCGGGTTGTGTTCTTGATCGAAATTCGATTTTTTATGACTATAAAAAATATTTTGAAAATTTACAAACAGTCAGGATACCTGAAAGCATCAAGCATGTTAGGCAATCGATTTTTTTGGAGATTTCCCTGATTGAAAATTTCTTTTTAACAAAAATTGAAGAAATGAATGTGAGGGATGTCTGTTTTTAGCAGAACGTCAATAGATATTCAATTCAAGCTTTTATCGATAATATACACGTTGATATGCTGGAAAAAATGACTAAGAGTATCAAAACTCGACTATCTCAGTGAATTGACCAGAATGAGATATCACATTATTGATATAATTTTTAAAATATAATAAATAAAAACTTTAAATGTCTCTTTATAGCATGAAAAGATAATTAAACTTATATCTGTTATAGTATTTGTGTTATTTATTTTTCAAATAAGGTAGTTTTCCTGTCCGCATTCTGTATACGATTATTAAAAAGATATCGACGCTCAGGCAAGCAATAAACTTTATACATTGGACACTTTTTTATCAAATATTTTATAAATATTATTTCTGTTATTATATTTAAATAATT
Organism: Stenopsyche tienmushanensis; assembly: GCA_008973525.1. Classification (NCBI taxonomy): domain Eukaryota; kingdom Metazoa; phylum Arthropoda; class Insecta; order Trichoptera; family Stenopsychidae; genus Stenopsyche; species Stenopsyche tienmushanensis. The sequence continues at coordinate 378,917 of WACJ01000179.1, read as the reverse complement.
CCAATGCAAGGTATTGTATCACAATTCGTTTGAATTGTATGCAAAGAGGGGGCTAAATCAAGAAGGCCATTATCCCACAATGCGAGTAATAATCATCAAACAATTATCCCATCATCACGATTTTCAGTTTCAAGAAGCATGCCGATAAAACAGAAGTATAATTAATATATTATAATTTCGTCATGAATGTTGCGAATTTGATTGTATTTATCGTCACGTAGAATAACATCATTCGCAGTGGAAACGGAATCCGACAACGGAAAACCGACTTACTCGAATAATTTCAAAAATATAATCCAATTAAATTTAATTTGTTATTTCGTTCGCGGTCAATTATTTTTGGCGGTTGGCTTTTTTTCAGTTTTTTTATGGTTCAGCTGGATAACATTCAAATCCATGGATGTTCTCACTGTTCTCATTCAACAACACATCAAGAGTATTCGCGTATTTAAGCTCAGTTTGTGTAGAATTATTATTATAGAATATTTGTGTACAACACACAGATACTAATATTGGTTCCAATAGAAGTTTAAGGGATGAAATTTGATAACGATGCACTAAAATCCCTAATCGAGTCAGATCCACGTCAAACAATCGAGGAGTTATTATAAAGACTAGGATCCCCATGAACTACTGTACAAACACATTTAAATCCCATCGGATAAACGAATAGGATGGGTTTTATGGGGTAGGATGGGTACTTGCGCTACGATAAAAAAAACAATGGATTTCGCAAAAATAACCCCCAATTCTAACCCCTAATCCCGGATTGACTATAAAAAAATATTATTTTGTGCATTGTATAAATCGTTAGCCCAAATTTGCTGTTTCAGATTAACTTTCTCTTCGACCAAACACACACGGCCTTTTGTGTGTTTGTTTTAATGTGCAAGAACATATTCGCACAATACAAAAAAATACATAGAAATGGCATTTCAGATCAATATATTTCTATTAACCCGTTGATGAGGAAACGCGCATATGCTGCGATCGAACTCGAGTAATACAGAAAGAGTATTTTCGCACACTGAGTGTGGAGATTGGTGAATCGGAGACAGAGACGGAGAGAGTGTCTTGCGTCACCATCATAAAATCGTACATCGATAGCAAGATCGTGCTATAAAGGTACCCCTACACGTCTGCATATTCTAAAAAAAAAGCGATTCATTTTCAATGGCGTGCTTCTATTTCCAATGCAATATTATTATTTATTCAAATCAGTATTTCAAACATTACATTTACGATCTCTACAAAAAATCACTTGTATGTCTATAAAGTAATACAATACTTGAACGATTTATTTTTAACGGAGTACAAATTAGATTTATTGAAATACAATATTGATTTACATTGAGCGGTTCTGAGAGAAAAATGGATCGGAAAAATGGAAAAAGTTAATGATGCTTAAATATATTATTTAATTCAATTTATTTAAAATAACAGGATAATAATTTAATGAACACGTTAAGGAAACCTGTTTCGGAGCGTAGGATAATGGAGGATTCCAGGTTGCGGTCGTCGATATTTTTAGCATCGATTTAAATATTTTCCTTGAATTTTATTAAATTATATTTTTAATTGATGTACGAACTTGTTTTGTACAAACAAGATGACTCAAACGAGATCCCAATGTAATTTCCAATGTAAAAGTGTGCATCTCGAACGTGCTGGGAGTACGTCAATAATGCAATTATTGATTGTTTAATGATTCACAGACTATTAAGAAGCGTGATATATATATTTTTACAAAGATACGCTAATACCAATGGTTGTCAAATGTGCTGATAAAGCCAGACGATTTGAACGAAAGCAATTAAGATTCAAACGAGAGAGAGACTTTCCTTGTAGATAGTGCCATGCTTATGATTTATTACGACTTTGATACTAACTACCGTTTTGTAACAACACAGATATTTGTTCCATTTGTACAAGTTAGTAAATCTGGTTTAACACCCACATAACTATTTACCAACGAAACAGTTAACTTGAATCAAAAATGTGTCATGTCATGGGTGCACGATGAACAAAGTCCTGCCATACTAACTAGCATTGCATTTGAGCAGGTTTTTTTTGCACATTTATTAAATATGACTTCTATGAATATTAATAACTCATTTTAAATTCGCCATTGGGTTCGCAATAATAAACATTCGATAATCGATAGTCTTCGAAAATTCGGCAATCAGTATCTGTCGAACCTGCAACCACGCATTATGGACCTAAAGAAGCAGCTCGTATTAAAATTGAATTGTGTATATTTCAATGTCGGGACTTTGTTTCCTAACGGTTCAATAATTTGCATCGATCCTAGTGCCTCGGGTTTTTATGCGAAAATTATGCTAATCCTTAGATCATCCTAACAAAGCCGTGTGATCTTATTCACCGTTTGAGAATTCAAAACGCACATACAGCTTCTCTCAGGTGTAAAAAAATCGATTTCAGACGTTACTAAGCAGTGGTTTTTGATTATCTATAAGAAATTATTATTATATCACATTAAAAAGTTAGAAATTATTATTATACTACATGATGACCTGAACAGATCTATGACCACTCGCTGCTTCAAACTATTAATGAACATACTCATATACCGCCAGTATAATCTCAAAAATAATTAGGGTGGAAATAGGCATCATCAATCATATTTATCAGTTTTTGTAAAAACGATAATAAGTCGATAGCGGGATTAACAGCATAAATAGTTGGAGTTTCGACCCTAAATCTTAGCAGGTATATGAACCCCACGGGTGGGGAAAGAAATTTTGGATCTGACACCATTGGAAATGTGAGTTACCAGAGTGATCTGATTCGAGAAGTCATGTCTTCTTTCCACTAATCTATAACTGGGCATTGACTATGCTTGAAGATGAACAACATTACTGTTAAAATCTTACCTGATGGTATCTTTCTGGTCAGGGTACAGTGTAGAAGCGCGCTCATGGTAGCTGCTGCGTACCGTACAATATCGAAAGATACCATTTTGGTACTGACAGGACATCCAGAATGGAATCAAAAAGAAAGTTACAAGGTACAGCTTTACAAAAGGTCGATGAACACACCGATTGACCCGGAAGAATGGAACAGGATAGAACACGATCAGCTCTGTTATCATCCGACCCAGATCCTTATCGGTCATTATTGCTTTGGAGTATATTTTCATAAAATATCCAAGGAGACAAGCCCATAATACCAACATTATGGAGCAACCAACGACGATGCTACATATACGATGTTCGATTGGCAGCATGGAATATGTGGACCAGATATCCAATGCGCTTTATGCAGCAAAAGGAAGAAGGCGAACATAAACTATGAGCCCAGGGGGCGTATATGGATGCCACTCTAGCCTGGTGGCTGGGGCCCACACTATGGAACGTCCTCTACAACAGCTTGCTGGAGTTGAAAATGCCAGAAAGAACAAAACCCATTGCCTTCGCGGATGATGTCGCACTACTGGTGACAGCTCGGCATCCATGGGAAATGAAGCATGACCAGAAACTAAAGGAAACCTGGCAGCTGAGATGGGATCAGTCCAGTAAGGGAAGATGGACCCATTGACTTAAACCGGTGGAAGGCCCGAAAACACGGAAAAACGACCTACCACTTGACTCAGGTAGCGGATCTTGGCAAGGAAGCGGATCTTGGCAAGAAAGCATCTGCGGTGTGCCACCACTGCCGTGGAGGTCGACGATGCTAAACACATTATCACTAACTGTGAGGCTTGGACACCCCAGAGAAACACGCTGAAACAAGCACTCGTGGTAGCTGAGCTCAACGTTGACAACATGGTCTACAGCATGATAGCAAGCAAGAAGAACTGGGGTCTTTGGCGCGATTACTTTGAAAAAATTCTGAACGTCAAAGAGGGAAGTGAGAAAGAGAGACGCAGAACGGCTCTTCAACACTGGAATAGGGCCAATTACTTGAGAGCAGACTACCTGTCTTCTTGAAGCAATATGGAAAACAATACCAAGGGTGCAGAGAAGGACAAGGGAGGGGTTTAGTCAGTAAGAATATGACACTACCCAGCAGTACAGTTACGTGATATATTGCTTCAGGTCGCGTGTAGCGCGGGTTGAAGGGCTAGTATCCAAAAGCATGCAGGCGTTCGCTCTCGCTTCGAAGACCGACTGTCTCCCTCTCTCCCGTGGACAGAACTCATCTGCTTATTGCGCGCGCATCTTTTCTTCTAACCGTCCCTGCGCTCCATGCTTTACTTCAACAGACAACTGTTCACAGAAGTGCGCACAACAACTCCCCAATGTTTCATCGCAATCTTCTCTACGTCGTCTTTAAGCTAGTTTTGGTCATGTTTAAGGAAGAGGTTCATCTTCTTAAAGTCTTTCTGTAGCTTTATAAATAAACATCTAGAACAGATCAGCTTTCAAATAATTTGTTCCTCCTGACCATCTTCTTCCTTGCAGTACCTTTTCACCAATTCGATAGTTAAACGGACCAGATTATATAACATAATATACATTAAAATGAATTTATATAAACTTAGTAAAGGTTTCGTTGCATAATTTTCTCCAATGCCAAGTTCACCAACTAGTTGATGGAGCTAGTTTCCTACTAACATTTCTGACATGTATGCTCTACGACCGACACAGTTATTATTATGATATTTCATTCTCAATACCTTCTTATGATAATGATGATGTCTAGAAAGTAAACAAGAATATTTAACATAATTTTGATCATTTTAATGCAGATATCAGTTAAGAACACACATCACGTAGCTTCCTACACCAACATCTTTAAATTGCTCCTAAATAAGTACATCATGGCAATCATGTACCACACGTGCTTAATAGATTCTATTTACTAAAACAAGTTAATAAATCTGCTCTGATAAATAGAAGGAGTTCACCAGAATTGCGGCTTATGGATTCAAGAGGACAACTTGAGGGCGTAGGAGTTACTTCAACCATTAAATGTGCTACAAAGCATACTGATTTATTATCGCAGTTTTCGTCCCAAATATTTTAGTTGGCGGCCTCTGCCCAAAAATGTTATGACACATTTAATATTTTTATCGCATGCCTTATAAATCTCCACTGTGATAAACAACGTCATCTATTTTGAATTAAGATACGACAATAAAAAATTGACATATCGGTAACAGCAGTTCATCGACCATGATAGTTGTTAGTGAATCAGCAAACTGATATTTTCCTTATTTCATGGCCAACATATGCCTTTTGATATTGTATTCGTTTTTTGTGACGGAGCATCAGATGACTGTATTTTTTCAGATACAGTTATATGAAAACAAATCTGCTAAAAAAATTTATAACATTTATCACTACAAATCTATTGTTGGTATTTATTCAAATATACACGCACTTATGTTTATTAAATTATTAATGTTGATGCTTTTTATAATATGGAATCATGTGTATATTTAGAAAAGTACAACAGAACTTTTAACAGTTATATGTATCTGCATTCCTTGCAAGTGGTTTTATTGGTAGGCGTTTAGCAGTCATATTTTTTAATTTTGTTTTATGTATTATTGAACTATGTTATTATGGAATGACCGATCAACATGATAATTTATTGCTCGAAATTTAAGATGAATCCCTATCCAGTCTTCAAAAATCAATATACATTCGACTAAATGTGGAATTATAAAAGCACTAACAAGATCCAACTTAGGAGAGCATCTTCATTATAACAAATATTTATTACATCGATAAATTTTAAAAGCTGTCAGAATCAAGCTTAAAGTTAAATTCTAGTCTAGAATTTTTGAAAAAACATATTTATTTTTTTTTGCACATTTTCTAAAATTATATTTTTAAGAATATCCTCTAAAGAAATTTTCAAAATTCCAATTATTTACGGAGTTATAGCTATTTTAGTGATACGACAACTAAGTCCGTTTTACAATTAAAACAGTTGCCATTTTGAGAGTTTGTTTTCATTTGAGGTAGGGACTATAGCAAAATCTTTATTCATTAAGAATCTTTTTTATTTTTGTTATTTTAGATGTCTAAAAGGGTTAAAATTGTGTCAACAAAGACGCACCCTTTTTTTACCCTTTACAAATTACCAGCTTATAACTTTTATTAATTTTGTAGTGTGGGCGATTTAATATCCCCATACACTAGCGCTCTTAATTTAAGCAGATTTAATTCTCCAGATTAACAGCGACATCTTCCGTCTCTCTTTAGGTGCAATATGCTATTTTAACAGCGCCATCTTCTGTGGCGCTTCGGGGACAATCCACCTGTAATTATCGACCGATCGCTTCTTGCACGTGCACCGATGCCGGTTGAGTAATGACATGCAGGAAGCGGGAGTCGAGAGGCGTGAGCGGTTGGCCTTGGCTGCGGGAGGACGTCCTTTCCGCGGCCAAATCCCTCTCTCTCGTGCTGAATAAAAATATACCTAGAGAAAAGAGTATTTTTGTTCAACGCCTGGGTGATTCTGCCCCTGCCTCTCTATGTAGCATTTTTAAAAATCTTTTTTGTATATTTATATATTATTTGTTTTTTTATGGAACGTGTAAAAACACCCAAAATTTGTGCCTCTAAGGTCAATAAATTCACAATTTAACATATTTAATTTTATCCAATCATTTTCAAATATTTTAATTAAAAATAAAAGGGATCATGATACACTAATCCCAGTGCATTATATTTATTTGCGATGCTTTTAAGACTATTTGTATGACTTTATAAATTCATGAAAGCGTCATGACATACGAGATTGGATAAGAACACCGGTTTGAAATAATGACCTAGTATATTAATATTCATGGTTTTATGATTTATCCGCAAACTTCCTTCCAATATCCTCAGAGGCAATTTAAATATATTTTTTATAGAATACGCCAAACCAAATGTTACCGGTTAGTTGCATCAAAACGCCGATGACACAGTGGATTCACTTTTTATTAAGCGTTGATTTAATGTGTTTTATTCTACCAATAATTGCTATAAAGAGACTCTGACTGGAAAAATAGATATACAGTCAGCTCTCCTATAGCGTCTACTTCTTTTGCGGCATCTTTTAGTCTTTGGAGACCAAAAAATGTGAGATATAAGATCTCATAAAGAGAGAGATATATATATAGATCTCAAGAGCTCATAAAGTAAAAAATATACTTAAAAATACAAAAACAAATTATACAGCGTCTTTAAATAAAAACGCTCTAAGTTTGTTAGATTATAGCAGCCGTTTTGTTACAGTAATATCTATCAAATTTATTGCGAATTATTTAATAGTATATGGCAAATTATTATAGAAGATTATAGCATTGTATAACGTATAAAAATTATATTAATTTTTTTTTTCTAAATCAATGCTTCGTTCGAGAGACGTTTCGCCAAAAAATCATGTTTAGCAACGAGGCTCATTTTTGGACATTTTATATAGGACTTGTTTTATTTATATTTAAAAATCGAGCGTTCCTATTGAAAGACCCTATATGATGAAAAACAATTAAGGTTTTAGATATAGCCTGAAAATATATATGTTAAAACCACAGGATGTATCATGTTTCCAAATACGAAATAGTGGAAGGAAGTCTTCCATTATTTCACAATTTGAATATTTTTTACCTCCGCCCAATACATGCCATAATAGATTATTCTTCATTCTGGATGACTATAAATCTAATTTATAATGACAAATTTTCGTTCGTTCACTCCTAGATCTGCAATCAGAGCATTCGGTTTATGGGTTTGCATAGCAAAAAATATGAAGCTATTGTGATCACTGTGATATTCGATCTAGATGTTGAATTTGCTCAGACGTTCGACATGCAATCTCGAGTCTCTTTCGGGCTCAAATAAATCATTCTATTTAAACAGGAAGCCGGTATAATTTTCATATCTCCATAAGATAAATCATGCGTATACCCGCAACATATATGTATGGCGTTGCGATGAATTGTGGACAGTAAGATGGCGTTAAGTAATTGTCTTGGTGTCGAGGTGGTATCGGACTTTACATAAATTACTGTCCTTTATTTACAGTTAGGACATCGTGTCCAAATCGTTAAATTCTTATTTTGACACTTGTGTCAGACTTGAGAAAAACTGGTTCGTTACGATAATTCCTTGAATAACAAGCTATTTAATGTGCATCATGCTTAGGATCGATGAATCTGACATTATAGAAATAAATCATATTTAGCATAAATTTTGGTCGTTTTATGAATGACTGATAAAATATTCCATGATCTGGTGGTCGAATGTTCGCTTTTATAAGGACGATTTGGTTGAAGGATCAAGAACGAATTTGAATAGATAGACATCTCACGAGCAGAGGAATCGCAAGCAACAAAAAATATCATCCTCTCGACATAAACATTTATTCAAATGCTCAAATTTTAAAAGCAAATAATTTCAAGGAAATGCATTTAAAATATATTGCTCATTGTATAATGAAGCTTTCGGGTTGGACAAAAAAATATTTAGCACTTTTTCTGGTTGCGAGAAATGCATTTAAAAATGCCATGCATGGGGTCCATATGATTTATTTAAGGCATTCTGATCACAATGCTGATATTTCTTATAATAAAAGAAGCGAAAGAGCTCTTATCTTTCAAGATTCATAAAATATAAATAATGTAGTTATAATAAAATTCCTCGAATATAAATCTTCAAGAAGGATATTATATACGACTATCAATCCTATTGAGATCAGCGACTTTTACGTTTTATTGTGGATTGTTTTACGATATAAAGCACATGCAATTTTAATTAATGCAAAAACCCTAAATTGCATGTCGATATTGGCCAGAACAGAAAGATACTAAAGATACTAATAAGAAAGATACTAAAAACATAAAAACATATTCTCATAATCACTCGTTACTTCGAATCATTGTTTATGCACGTCTTAAGCCAATCCAAATTAACAAAATTATTGAACAAGTTGTTAATCAACCGAATATTATGCAAATTTGAGAAGGTTTTCATAGAGCATATATGTTTTTTTTTAAATGTAATCGCTAACAACTTCTGTAGATTTCAATAATATGTTTTAGAATTACGAGTCAAATCATTAAATCAAGGGAATATCTATCGGCGAAGTGAAATTGATAAAAAAAAACTTCTTTATAATTGTACAACATATAATCTTTGAGCTCAATGTCAGTAGCCACCTTTCAGTTTATGAAAAAGATACAAAAATCTTTATATAGAACTGTATGCTTCACAGTTTCAGCGGTGTATGACTGTTGTGCGCATTTGGACATAGGAAGCTTCACGCGAGACTGCGAGAGAGAGAAGGCACTGTCGCTCCTGCAGTGCCGACTCTGGCGTCCTGGTGGAAAGTCGTTTTCTTTTTACTCCACGTATGTCATTCTTAAACTGTAACTGTACAGCACCTCTACTAACAGTATACTGTACAGCACCTCTACTAATTATAGCTATGAGTTATCACTGATTTCAAGCATTCTAAGCATACAATTAGATTGATAAACGACGGAATTGTGGTTTTAATTAATAATGTGTAGCGTGGGAATAATTCGCGATTATTGTTGAGTAATTATAAATGGCGCCTTGCTGACTGGTCGTATTAATTGTTGGCAGCAAACCTCATTTGCCGCCATGTGTTAATTTCGCGCTACGTTCTCATCATCTGGGAGCCTTTGCCTCGTGATCGTCACCCATATCACAAAATGGTAAATAAATTTGAATATTAAAAGTTTACCATGTTTTAATTTTTCCCTCTCTTTTTTTTTTTTGAGGATTCCTCCTTTTCAATGAGCGACCGAAGATAAGAAAGAATGGACCTCTCTGCGGAGGTTAATAATACGAAATGCGGGTTTCCGTCGCATATGCTGCGAGCTCGTCTCGGGGCTGCGGGGCCCCATCGTTACTGAGGGCGGACGCTTCCGTTTTTCTCGTCGAGGACCATTAAGAAAGTAAGGTTACGCAGACTCCTGTAGCATCTTCTGGCGTATAGGAGGAATCTTAACTTTCATTTTGTTTGGTCCCGCGTGTTTGTCGGCCATTTTGTTCAGTTACAGTAAATTCTTCTGATGGCGAAGTCGTCACGCGTTCCCGCCAATTCTTGTCCGTGTGAGATTCGCACGGTCATCCGTTTTTTGATTTAGCAAATATCCATCGGAAGCTAGTAGAAGTCTATGGTAGTGATGTGATGAATCAACAACGTGTCGCGAAGTGGGTTAGGTCATTTAGAGAAGGCCGTACTGATACTCACGACGAGACAAATAGTAGGAGACCCTCAGTCATTACTGATGAACTTGGGTAAAAATTGAAGAACAAGTGCAAAATAACCATTTTGTGACGCTTGACGACCTTCACGAAGAATTTCCTGACATTTTTCGAAATCTCCTTGTTGATATTGTGTCGGAAAAATTTGGTTACAAGAAGTTTTGCACAGGAGGGAGAAACTTTTCTGGACTGTATCGTGACGGGGAATGAGACGTGGTTATGTCACTAAACCTAGAATCCAAAAAGAGCTGGCGGTGGAGGTCTATGACGCTGGCATACAAGAGCTGGTATACCGATTACAGAATATCTTGATCTTGGTTTATCAATCAATATTTGATATATCAATCAATGTTGAACATTTTTTTATATGGTGACATTTGAGTCATATCGATGTTTCTGATTTCCAACAAGACACATGTCACAAAAATCGAGAAAACATCACAAAAAAAACATCTAGATGTCACATTTGAATGACCCTTTACATATGCCAACGTTGTGAATACCTAACAAAACATTTAAGAATTAATGTAGTTTTCTAGAAGGGCATCTTAATTAAAGTTAACTCAACTTAAACAAGGTAATGAATTGGTGATTATTAATCAATATACATATTAATTTGGCGGTTGTTCCTTTTTGTCCTGCAAAGAAATAAGCCTAATTAGAAAATTTGTCTTCAGCACCTTTAGCGAATCTTGGAATTTGGCGGCCTCAGACGATAAGTGAATGTCATTGCTAATCCATTGTATTTAGCACACAATCGGGTGTAGGAAGACAATGCGCCACTTGAATCCAAATCGCTTTCTTTGGCGAGGATATATCGTGACCAGGTCACGGAAGGTAGTGGGCAGGTCACACGATTACCTGCAAGAAGCGATATCTGCGATCTACTGTTGCTTTATTCAAGAACCGATTCTGCAAATTGCAAATTGCACTTAAAGCTCGGGGATTTTCATTCATATACATGTGAGAGAGAAGCACGTGCTTTTAATAGACATGCACGACTTGTCTTTCTGTCGGGAATGCGTAATTGAAAGTAAATTAACATTGTTAATATCGCCAATGGCCTCCCGAAGACATTCTGCCAACAACGAGGATCCTGTTGCTTAATCTCGTCCTCTCGATCCCAACGTCATAATATTTGACTTATCGATTCATAACGGTAATAATTGAGCCTTCGACAATTTTAAGCAACGAATTGATATTGAAAATATCTCAATAACACTGTCTTTCGTTCCATTTATACATTAGCATAACGGTTCATAATTGAATATCACTGTCTTGGCGCTGATAAGATCCGCTGAAGTCGCTGGTATTCTCGATATAATGAGCCACTGAAAAGATCAATCTGGACCGTTGAGGTCTCGAAAATATTGCTGATTTACGGCATGTAGCAATTGTGTTAACATCCCGAGATAAAAATGTCGCGAACAGGAAGGCCATGCTCACTTTATATCTGGTGACATAATGACAACATTACCGTCCAATTACAAAAGTTATCTTTGCAAGGCTTCACCGTTATCCAATGGGTGCGCATTTCTGGATTCAATTCGACCCGATGAATATATTTCTTAGTCCATATCCTTATATTGTGGAGCCGTTATAATGTCGCTTATTTATTTCATTCGTTTAAATGAAATCTTAGAAAGCGCTACGGATGATATTATCTAGAAATCTAATAAAGATTAGAATAAGAGTCTTAGTAGTTGGTTTTTAAAGCATACACTCGGATAATGGGAGGTTTTGGTTTAATTATGTACTATGTAAATGTATTAGATTTGTAAAATAATTGCGATAAAAGGCTGTTGAAAATAAATAGATATTATTGCCTCGTGTCTAGGGAATCCAATCCCGAGCCAAAAATTTCGATCCCGGAATTTCGGGATTGCATTAGACCATCCCGGGAGACTTCGAAAAATGTCAGGAAATTCTTCTTGAAGGTCGACAAGCGTCACAAAATGGTTATTTCGCACTTGTTTTTCAATTTTTACCCTCTCTATTTGACCTAACCCACTTCGTGACACGGCCGGAGCGTGCGACGACCTTTCCATCGGAAGAATTTACTGTGACTGAACAAAATGGCCGACAAATACGCGGGGTCAAACAAACTGAACGTTAGGATATCCCCTACTCAACAGGAACGGCCTTAGAAGCCCTGGCTGACGATCCTCGTACTTTGAGTACATAAAAATAACAAATAATGACATCCAATTGTTTTAGTGATCTGAAGTTCTATTCCTACAAACATTTTTTTTCAGACAATTTTATAAATGTGTTCACTTTTAGCCCGGATTTCGGAGTTAGAATGTCTAAGATCTACGACCAAAATTTTTTTGCTCCAACAATGCATTTTTAGCATCAGTTTTTAATGAAAATACAAAGAAAATATTTTAGAGGCTCTTTAATTTTTTAAATAAAATTGTGGACCAAAAAAATAGAATCGATATTTTTAATGTATTTTGGATTACTACTGTAACGTTTGTAGACTCCCTGCATTGCCTTCGTCGCTGCGACCTCCGGTTGCCGCGTTGTTCGGCTGCTGAAATCGCACCGGGGGATTACTTGGAGTACGACGCACTCCATAATGATTTCGTTTCTTCTACGCGACATTCAAAAAGGACTCAAAAGACAGACAGGGACGACAAATAAAAGGTTATTTTTTCTATGTCATTTATTTGCCCTTTCGATACTATACGACAATTATGAGGCAGTCTTCAATTCTCGGATCGAAACGACGAAGCGGTTTAACTTATAAAAAACATCAATTTGATAAACCGACTGACAGGTCCTTTCTAACATCTTTTGATCTCATGGTTGTGTATTAATTTTTTCGCAATAATTCAAAGATATGAACAGTACGCAACTTTAAACAGTTTTGGTCATCTGAATCATGACCTGAACAATTATTTGCTTTCTCATGGGTCAATCGCTGTTCAAATTATGATTTTTTTCATTTTTAGACATTATGTTTTTATTAACTGTCAACTTACTCGATCGTCAATACTTCATTACCCAAAAGAGTATTGAAATAGTATTAAAAACGATAAATTTTGCAATTTTGCCAAGTGAATCATTCTTAAAAAATTGTATATTACATGAGTTTCTATTTTTATAAAAATCGACAATAATGGCTAATAACAATATTTTTGGACTGTTATAAATCATGATTTTCACCCTATACAGTAGTCACCCTAAGCATTATTGGAATCCTTAGAATCAAAGCCTACATAATTGCATAACAATAGATCATTTCAATGGTCAAAATATAGTAATAGGATCTACGGATATTGAATAAATGATTTTTAACTGGATAACGCCAACACATTAACATCATTATTTTCTTTTTATATGAATTTGTTGCGGGCATTGTTTTAAAGTCGCTTTGATGTCTGCGGGAACAAAGAGATCAGGTTTTTATTATATTTATTAGTTCGTTGGCACATAAAGCGAGCCTTCGGCCAAAGCAGAATTTTATTAATGCATAATGAAACACTTAGGTTATTTAAATATAAAATAATGATCGTTTAGCGGTACGGATGAGATCATGCAGAAGCAAACAGTATGTAGCGTCGGGGGGATGATTTAATGTACAGGAAAACACATTAACTTTAAGCACCACAATGCAAATATTTTTATAAAACCACATGACAATGTTAGTTATTTGACAACCAAGTGCGGACAGTCCATCCATAATGGCAACGGGACATGAGCAATCCTGTATTTTATTATGAATCGATTTGGTATACTGTGAAGTTATGGATGGTCAAGAATTTGCGGAAAGGTTTGGATAGAATTGCCATATCGTTATTTTATGTGGAATGTGTTACTGAATTAATGCATAGTTAAGATGCTAACGATCCTGGTTTCTACCGGTCCTGGAGTGGTTATCTAACGAAGAAAGTAATATCTGGTTGGATGGGTAGTTAGCATTTTTCTAACCTACAAAGGGCAATGTCCTTTTCTGCATTAACGAAACTGTTATATCATACTATAAGATAACATTTTTAGTATTTACGAAGTCATAGAGCTTGTGGCTGGATCAAACTTCCCAAACTATTTCGAGAAACAGGACTATTTTAGAATTAAATTACTTTAATTCTAAAATAGTCCTATTTTAGAATTAAAGTAATTTATTCGAATAAATTGATGCATTAATGTCTTTCAACATTAATTTTGCATATGAACAACGACAAATCGATGGGAAAATTATTTAACGACCACATTTTATGCTGGAAAAACCATATTAAAGTAGTCGAAAATAAATGAGATAACATACAAAATTATAGACTACAATGTCATAGATGCTTATTTTAAAAAATAAAATAGAGGACGTTTAAAATAGAGGACGTACAAAGTAAGAATAATACTGTAATAGAATAAATTAAAATTTTAACACGAAAACATTGTAATAAATTGGGTGTTAATCGGTCATTATTGGGTATGATTTTAAAAAAGATTCCGAAAATATATCCTTATGACAGCCACTTAGATCCTCATTTTTAATAAGATTATGGATACTCGAAGTCCATCAATACATGTATGTTTTCGCCAACAAAAATGCTCGCGGGGCACTGGAAGTGTAAAAGTGTGCTAATATTAGGGGGACCCAAAAGTATTCGTATATTTTGAAACTTTATGTTTGGTCCTTGTAAAGCGAAATTGACACTGGATAAAATACGAGAATCAATCTCATATTTTTAAATTATGTATATAAAATTTTTGCTATTCATAAATTTGAACTTTTTTTTAACTAAAATTTCAAATACTTTTGGGTCCACCTAATAATTTAGAACATTGAGTAGCCGCAAATCTGCTCAGGTTATAGTTTAGACCACAAAGATCGATCGCTGCTTTGTGTTTTTGGATCAGGGCGTTAAAATCGATACACATCAAAATGTTATAAACCGTTGATGAGTAATCGCGCATATATGCGTTCAGACTCAAGTGATACAGAAAGAGTATTCTCAGACATTGAGTGAGGAAATTAGTGAATTGGATTTAGTGAATCATACCAAGGCCGTAACAAAGGGATTGACAAAGCAGGCGCCTGCCACGGTCGCAACTGAGCTTGGGTGCAAAATGCAGAATACAGACCCGGTTGAAAAATTTACATGGTTTTTATTTTACTCAATATTTTATAATATACACTAAGTTGTCTAATACCTCTTTTCATCGGGGAGACTCCAAGATGCCCACCCATAAAACCCCAGGGAGGGAGCCAACCCTACGCCCGTGGGCAACGGTTAAACCTCTGGGCTAATGATGTGGAACAGAGGCGCGCGAAAGTAACCTCATCGATTTGCTCATCAAACGGTGCCGGGATAGCCCGGCAAACATGAGTTGGGTGTGTAGGTCACCCTGTGCCCTGTAGAACAGCCGATTACAGTAGTTGGTGGAGATTGTGTCAAAGGCTCACCACTATCTTCAACGTCCCAGACAAACCGGGAAGAATGGTTTTAAGCTGTTCCAACGGCGACTCGGTTCCGTGGCTAGGTACTAAGAATGACCGAACCGATGCGAGTATCATGGGGAAGGAGTAGCCCTTGCAGTCTGTCATCTGCTGCAGCCCCCTTCAAACTGAAGATGGACTCATGGTGGCAGTGACCTCGCAGTAGTATTCCCTTAAGCTTAGCTTAGCTTACCTTATCCTTTCTCCTCCATCGCACCCTCGGGTGCAAGTGATCTGAAGCTGATCGTTTCCGCGGAAACCTCGACTCCTTTGGAGGGCGCAGAGCAAAAGGGGTGGGCACCACTCTGCGCGTAGCGTTTCTCGTAGGGCTAAAGGATCAGTGGAAGACATTATTTGTGTAGCTAGTCCGGGGAAAGATCCGGAACAGATCATACAGCAGCGCAGGAAATGGATTTGAATTATTTGAACCCGCAGTCCAATCAGTCGCTGTCTGATGTCTGTCTCATTGTAATCCCTCTTTTCTTCGTTATCGTTATGATCAGGTACATTCGTCATATCAGCGGTCCGAAAAGCGGACTGATTGAGAATACAAACATTATGGCCATTTCGTCTTCTTTTGGGGCTTTTTCTATGATTTGTACGATCATGGAAGTAACATAGTATCTAGACACTTTCTATCATAGTATTTTATTTACAACAGTAACCGCCATCTATACGTAAGGTCATTTGACACTATCATAGTATTTTTTTACAACAGTAACCGCCATCTATACGTAAGGTAATTTGAAACACTATTGTTTTGATTGTGGCTCAAATATATCGATTTAAAGCTTCAAAAAAAGCTCTATTTTGTTACTAAAAGTGTGTAAAACACGTGTGTATTAATTATGTTTACGCGAAGAAATGAAGGAATATTCTATGCTATCATTTACTAATACATAATACAAGCTTCGTTCATAGTACGCGGTCCTGAGAGAAATTGGATGATTTATATAGGAAAATAGTGGCATATTTTTTACATGACGTGATATCTATACATTTGAGTTAATCGATTGATATGTGAATAAATTTACTTAAATATTTTCCCTATAAGCTGGAATATTTTATGATTCAATTGACCTCTGGAAATATTGCATCTTTGACCTACAGGAATGTCAAAAAATAATGCATTGACAGTCTCCGTTAGCATCCTTGACCGCTGCTCATCCTCTGCATTTTCTTCGGAATTGTTTATTTTGTCAACTGTATTTTTACGAATTCGTGTGCACTCGAATAAATTAAGTGATCCAGGAAAAGAAGCAGATTTTTCGTTATCTCGGAGTAGCGGTTTTGAGTCACACGAAGAATCGATGAGAAAGCCGAAAGGCGTTTTGGTGGCACCCATTGACAATAAAACGATATGATATTGCAAGTCAAAGTACACAAATTAGGACGGAATGCATTTTTTCTTTGGCTTGGGGACACATAATTGATTAAATTTATGCAAACGGCTTTCGAGGCCAAGGATGACAAAGCAGTGTTAATAAAATGAAGGTAATATCATTATCTGTGACAATGTACCTGTACAAATGTCCTACTTCGACATCCTGACTATTGTACATTTATCTTACTATGTGGGCAACAGTAAACGTTCTGTTGACCCAAAATTTTATATACAGGTGTATTTTAGAAATTATTAGATTTATTTGCCAAAAAAAACAATGATTGAGACGAGCTTATCCGCATCCATAAATGATCTCGAGCGATTTCGCATAATTTAAGTACCCCAAAAACCGATCCAATTAAATAAAGTGGATGGATGCTGCTGATAGCGAACACTGAAAGCTCTTCCAGAGGACTTTTACTAGAATCTAGCTGGACATCAGTCCGATAAAATCTATATGGCATACGTTGAAAAGCTCACAACGAATGCTATAATACGATGTATTTAGAGAAGAAAGATCCTGACAAAGGACACCGCTGTGCCATTATTACGTGAGCATATCCAAATGACTGAAAATTTACATAAAATAAAGCAAGACATATCTACGTACGATATGGCAAATAATATGAAATCAGTGGTTCCCTGGTGTAATATATACTTAAAATCACAAAATATACAGTCTTTCAATAGGAACGCTCAAATTTTGTTAAGTTATAACGGCCATTTTGTTAAAGTTACATCTATCAAATCTATTGTAAATTATTTAATAATATATGGCAAATTATCATGGAACATTATATTATTGAAAATGCGTATTAATTAATAAAATTTATATTTAAAATCAGTGCTCTGTTAGAAAAACGTTTCGCTAAAAAATCATCTTTAGGCTACTTTTGGATCGATAATAAGCAACTTTTTATAGCCTAAGCTAGATAATATGAATACCAATCATTTTGGTTCAAACATGATTTTGTATTTCATATTTAATGCCATCAAATATTATTTAAAATAAAAATAAAATGGATCAAATTTATTTTACAAAACTTGTTTTATCTACATTTGAAAATAGAGCGTTCTTTTTGGTATATGCTATGCAAGCATACAACACACGAAATGTCATAATAACAAATAAATTTTGTAAGATCAATTTATTCTTTTTAACTTCATTCCTTGGCTATTCATCGTTGATATGATTCGTTAATCGTCTAGGTGGTTTTTAAATATTATTTTGTTGAACTAACCTCTTTCGATAACAAATTAATTAATGCTAAATCTCCCCAACGTAGTCATCGGGTTGGTCGCCGATATCGGCCCGAACCTCCTTCTAATATAGGTGCAGGTGTTGCATATAGTATACAACACCTGCCTAGCGGGAGAGATCTTCCCAGCATCATGGAAAGACAGAAGCTGGTCCTCATCCCCAAAGGTAAGGCACCTCCGGGTCCGTCAGCGTACAGAAGTTGGGGAAGCTGCTGAAGAGAATTATCCTCCAGCGACTCTAGCAGCACATTGAAACGGGATTCTCCCCACAGCAGTACGGCTTCCGTGTAGGCCGCTCCACAATTGACACCATCACCCAAGTTATAGACACGGTGAAACAGGCGTGGTGTGGCAGTGTGAAAGCCAGTAGACACACGATAATGATTGCGCTAGACGTCAAGAATACCTTCAACTCGGCGAGATGGCACCTGATGCTCAGGGTCTTATAGGAAATTGACACCCCACCATACCTCACCAGAATGTTACAGAGCTACCTGCACGGGAGGACTATTATCTACGCCAAGGTCGTCCAACCTTTTTTGTCTTGGGAGCTACTTTTCAATTTAAAATTGTCTCGGGGTCGACTTCTAATATGATTCTTATAGGAAATGTATTTAAGGTATTTATTTTTTCTTTCTTTAAACTTAAAACTCAAATTAGCAGATAAACACGAATCAAGTCGAGTTATAGGGTTCGATCTCCGGGATTTTATTTTTCATCGTCGGCTGTATATATATTTATATAAAGTAATATATTTTTTTCAAAATTCACGGAAGTCGTCGGGATCGACCAAATTTTGCTTAAAGATCGACTGGTCGATCGGGATCGACCGGTTGGAGAGAAAAGAAAAACCAGTGACGGCAGTCGTTCCACAGGGGTCGATGCTCGGACCCGCCCTGTGGAACGTAATGTACGACGGACTGCTGAGGACGCCACTAATGGACGGAGCCAAAATGGTCACCTTCGCTGATGACGTTGCCATAGTCACAGCCAAATCCATGGAGATCCTACGAATGACCTGCGAGGATGCGCTAAAAAAGGCCAAGAAGTGGCTCGCGGAGAATCTGGACAGGTTGATGCTCAGCATTGGTGGCCCAAAAACAAACAGGAGGCGACTCTACAACGAGGTAGTGCACTCGGTACTGTTGTACGGCGTGCTGATATGGGCCGAGGCACTACAAATTGAAAGGGATAGGCTCAACATAGTCAAAATCTAGAGAAGGAGCGCGATCAGTGTGGCTGCTGCATATTCCACAATGTCGAAGGACGCCGTCCTGACACTGACTGCTATACCGCCAATCGACCTGCTCGCTTACAAGAGATAGGCAATACAGAAAGGCAAGAATAACGCTAAGCAAAGCGCCATGGCGGCGTGTCAGTTCCAATGGGACAACTCCGTTAAAGGTCGGTGGACGCATAAGCTAATACCGAACCTAAGAACCTGGGTAGCCAGAAAGCACGGTCAAATGTTCTATCACTTGGCTCAAATGTGCTACACAAAATAGGCAAAAAGACCGGCCCGGTATGCCATCATTGCGGAGCGGGTCAGCATGAGCATGGATCACCGAAAGGGACATTCTACGAGAGAAACTGGGAGTCAGCTCGTTCTCCCCTAGCAACATGGTACCCTCAATGTTAACGGATGCTAGGGTATGGAATGCGTGGTACAAATACACGACGTGCCCTATGCGGCAGAAGGAGGATGATGAACGTACAAGACGACGAATTTTAGCAATAGAATGACATCCAGAAGGAGACAGATGGAGAGTCCTGCCACTCTTGTGTCCCATCCCATCCCAATCCCACACTACCACCAGAATGGTTGTGTCTTTTGAAGATTCCCCCCTTCGCAAACAAAAAAATAAATAAATAATGCTAAATCATATTTTACTTTACAAACGAAACATATTTCACATTGAGCAAAAATCCGACATTTCATGTGAAAATATTGAGTTTTTAGACAACTGCTCTTTAATCCATTTTCAGTATTAAATGTTTATTTTCTTACATTTGATCTACTTTATCTAGGCATCTATCTATCTATCCATTTCGACCAGGAATTTCAACGGTTCATTATGAAGATTGAGGATTTTTCTTATTTAGGGTCAATCTTTTAAATTCATAATAATTCATAATAGTAAGAAATTCGCATTAAGATCTTATAAAACGGTATTCTGCATTAATTATCTAACAATTGAATCCTCTGGAGATGTGTAAGCATGCAAACAGGAAGTAAAACGAAAGGATTATTTCTTCTAAATTGAATATGGCTACAATTTTGCATTGGAATTTCTAAAGGGCATTTATCCTGCATTGGATCTATTGCACTTGTCGGCGATAGTAATGAAAGTAAATGTATGGAAATTTCAATGTGCTCAGATTAGTTGCTGAACAATAGTATCGTAAATCTCCTCGCGATCCTTGTGAAATGCTAATACGATGATTGTAATCCTGTCTACAAGCACGCCATACATCAATTGCATCCTATTTATGTTTGGGAAAAATATTATAGTTGGGAAGCTTCTTATCAAATGTCCATTCTTCGGGTTTTCACGTATCTCAAGGCATAAGATAAATTTTCTTCACTACTTCCGCGAGCTTGTCTACTCTTGGCTATTATGAAATAACTGCAAAAGCTTGTGGGAAAACTTGGAAGATTTAAGATTTTCCCGATCCTGCATAATTTCATTTATCATGAGTTGTTAATCTTAATGCAACATGTATAGAGTTTGTTGAGCTCTTTATGCATTTGACCTCTTAGGACGAGTAGGTCTCTACGTGTCAGATTGCAGAAATCTTAATATATATATTTAACAGCATTATGCTAATCCTCAAAGCTCAATGTTTATTCCTTATTTGATGACTGTTTTCTTAATCCTTTTTTTAAACATTTATTTGCCCTTAAATAATAAACATTAATGACTATTGCCTGTTGGTATCATGTGCATGAGCATAATTTTGCATACCTACATCAGATGTATATCTTGTTTATGTTTTTAAGCGTGAATCAAATATATTATCAATTTAAATAAAAATATTTTATCAAAAACATTTTTATAATGAACAAAATCAATTCCCTGGTGTGTTATTAAAGCGATATATTTGCTTTAGAATTAAGTTCAATAATTTGATTAGATCAAATTATTTGAACAATCTATATATATAAAAATCAATGTCTCGCGTCCGGCGTCCAGCGGCGTCCGAATGTCTCGCGTCCAATCCGCTTGCGTAAACAATGCCGAGAGGCGGTAATGGCATGCCCGGTTTGGTAAGGTAAAATAAGCCTTTAGTCAACTATGCCGACAGACAGTAATAGCGTGCCTGATATGGAGCATTTAGTCAAGTTTGCTCTGGTGAAGTGAGGCGCGGCCGCAAGGCGGTTAAGACATGCCCGATTAGGTAAGGTAAAATAAGCCTTTAGTCAACTATGCCGACAGGCAGAAATAGCATGCCCAGTATGGAGCATTTAGTCAAGTTTGTTCTGATGAAGTGAAGCGCGGCCGCGTGTCACTGTTCTAAGCGCGTGTGGCTAAGCAACCACATACAAAACATGCCTCTCCAAATCAATAATTAAACATTTCAATCGTTCATGTTTTTTAAAAGCGAAGCAAAGTAATGCCCGACCTTGGATGCACCTTCACACACAACAAATCAATTAATTGCGAAATAAACTCCAGGATTCAACACGATATGAGATGCTATCATTGCCTCAAAAATATATTAACACTTTACCGACCGCATGATTTCGCCTGAAACCGCATGTTTTTTGAAACATTTGATTGAAACAATAAATTTCGTAAATTTAGCATAACATTTGAACCTTTTAACCGACTTGAATAAAAACTAGAATTTAGATGCCTATTGATTTTTAGAACCTTAAAGAATTAATTCACTGTTTTTGGACAGGGGTTGCCACCTTTTTTATATTTGAAAATGGAAAAGTTAAGAAAATCTAGCTTTTAGAGAATGATTAAATTTTCAAAATATTCCCATAGCCTTTGGGCTATGTACGGTTGTAAACCTCGAAATATGGAATTTTCTGGACAGGGTTTGCAAACCTTTTTTTCACATAACCAACTTTTAGACGGAGATAAAATTCTCAAAATATTACCATCGTCTCTCGATTGTGTATAATTGTAAATCTGGAAATATGGTTTTTTCTAGAGAGTGATTGCCAACCTTTTTTACAAAAATATTTTTTTAGAAAGATAAAATTCTAAAATCAGTTTTAATAAATGCGGTACGATATTTACTTTACAGTCTATGCCAGTGGCGTATAATATTTAACGTATGATTTAACCCTATGTTGTATTGATTTTTCGGACAAAATGTTGATAATAATTTAGTTGATAATTCAACTAAAAAATACCGTAAATATAAAAACTACTGACTTCTGATTATAAAAGAAGAAACGTATATTTTTTTTCGGGACCGATATTTTGTGAATGTATACTGCCATATAAAATCACAATCCAAAGCATAATATTATTGGAATATTTAATGTAAAGTTGCGTATGACGAATCACGCCAACGTGGCGTGAGCGGTTTGGAACGTTCGGCTCGAATTTCACGTCAACGGGGCGTGAGCGGCCGTTAAAGTGTTAAGAACGAAAACGAACATCAGTATTTAAAAAAAAACTTTTACAATTAACAGTTCAGGTGTTTCGCGCTAAGCTTCGCATAAAGTGCGGGAGATTTCGTAGGAAATTCATAAAACACTACTTCCTTCGTAAAATTGATATAATTCTTAAACTAGCTAATAGATTGAAACGAAATTTTAGTGGTGCCTCCAAAAGAGCTTACTGCGCTGATATATTTAAACAAAATAGTGGTTTTCAATATGTGGTATGTTTATCAGCGTGATAAAATTCAAAAAGTGATTTTTTGATATGAGTTGTATGTAAAGGCATTGATTAAATGACACGTAAACACACGAACAAAAAGGACATTGACAGGACAAGGAAAATAAAAACAACTTTCAGTTAGTTTATCATTCTATATAAAAATATATTTGAATTGGATATTTTAACAATGAAAATTGGCGTGTCTATAATTCTTTTCCGAAATATAAATCCGCCACGACATGTAGCAACTGTACCAGGTTTTAAGTGAAAAAAAAAATGATGAATAATATCATCGGAGCGACAGTTTGGAATGAAAAATTTCAAGAAGTTGTGTCCCAATGATTCCAACTGATATGCTATTCGAATTGAAACGTGTGCAGTTTCCGGTACGAGCATTAACAAAGAACAGAAGCACACAGGGTATGCGTGCATGCTTCTCACATGGACAGCTGTATGTGGACTGCTCACGCCCAAATCATTTCTTGCCGGATGGTACGCATAATATGTAAAAGTATTAATAGTAATTAAATGTAATAAGTATAATCTTTGGGAGGAATATAGATAAAAGCCCTAAAGGTCCTAAAATTAGAGGGAGAGGTCACAAATTTTGGGTGTCCAACCGGACTGAATTTCGGACCACTGACACAACGAAGGAACGCCTCGCGATCGGACGCCATGTCCGAAAATGTCCACAGAACATGGTGGGAACAGAACACGAATTGCGAGAGAGTGATGGAAATCGAAAAACGAAGAAACTCCACATTCAATGGACGAGACGACGGCACTAGCATACCTAGAACTTGGCTACCAATTTTATCGAAAATTAAGGCATCAATAGCCAAGCAAAAAAATTTAAAAGTGCAAACAATCTACCACGAAGCGACGGCAATGCATCGCACATTGGCAGCACTGGATGAAGGATACTCACAAGGAGCATCACCAAGGCGCCGACAGCTATTTCGCGTCCATGAATCCGTCAGGAGTCTCGAAGTATCGGAAAGATATATATTTAAAATCTTAATGTATCTTTCAAATAATTACTAAGCGCGATCGTATACCCGTTTTCAGTGTAATTAAAAATATCTAAATTCATTCCAATAAACTGAATTAAAATACATACACTTTATATCTTTAAGTGTGGCATTGCAACGCATGCCGGGTATTCGCTAGTATTACATAATTGTTAATTATATCTGCTTATTTATATATGTTAAGCTTCTTTTTACAAAATTAAAGCAAGAAAAAATAGAGATACCCTATCTACCTTATACATAGGATTTTGCACCCTGTGACTACCATATGTTGAGGTCCTTAGAACAATTATTACGAAATAAAAACATTAGAATGAATAGAACACTATGTTTTTCAGTAGAAATACAAATATTTTTTAATAGCTTAAAATGATTATGGTCACATATTAGTGAATCCAAAAATCTAAATTTATTAGAATCAGAAGCTATAGCTGGGATTTGATGATTAGGAGAGAGAGTTATAATCAATATGTACCAATTTGGTCAATAGCCTCCTCTCCCTTGTTTTTTAAAGAAATCATACTGGAAAACGAACAAAAACCGATGTCTCAACAGGTGATACATACAATCGAAATGTGTTGTGGGACTGATTTTATAAATTAACCTACTATAAATATGCCATATTTTTACAGTAACAAATCATGCCGTTTAATTACATTCATGAGATTTACATATTCACATCATACAATGTTGTGTCAAATTTACATAGTTATTAGTCTGAGTCTGAATCGTTGAATTAAATAAGATCAATTCGTACCACTGGGTCACGAGTATCAAAATCTCGTCGCAAACGTAAACACAACGTAGGCGTTTAGGAAACACCATTACATTGTAGATCCCAATTAAAGATTTAAAATAGCTTATTGCTAATCCGTATGGTGGACTACAAAGATAAACAAGGTTATGTGTCATTACGTCTTTATTTCAAGTTTAAGAGCATAGTCATGATTTCTAGTCGCATACCTTCTGCAGCATGACAATGAGCTTTTGGAGTCATTTGCATATGGATGATTTTCATTTATGCAGATTTACATAATGACATATGAAAAAATATTATCAAATTTGCGATGAAAGGTTGCTGAAAATAAATAGATATGATTGCCTCGTGTTTAGGGAATGCAATCCCGAGCCAAAAATTTCGATCCCGGAATTTTTTTTCGGCATTATAGTGCAGTTCAAATATTATTTTGAAAATATGCCCGAAGTAACATTAAAGCATCGAGTATTTCGTAATTTAGTCTGGATCTGATTTTGGAAACCAGGCAACTTGCTGCTGAAAATGCACGCTCAGCCTCCACACTCGTTGGAGGTATCGTCATCAGATATTTAAATGCTAGTTCGAGTTGATGACCGCGTGAGCACCCATTTTCGTAAAACACCTTCAATGTGACTGATAAAATTCCTATCTGCTGAGACACGAACTAAAAATCGCAAAACTCCCGAGTTTCTGACAAAATATTTATTTCCGTCGCTGCAAATGGATACTTACATACTATAATACTTTGACGTGATTTATAATGATATTACTGAGGAATACAAAAATTCTAAGTCCCGTATCTATTATATTTCATATCGATACTCCCATTATTAGAGTCGAGGCGTAGTAAATACATCACCGCTAGGGAAAGATTAATTTGAAATATATATATGTTCTGTATATATGTATACATAGATTAGACAATTACTGCCCCTAGGCATAGCCTAAGCTCGCCAATTACTAGTTACACCACTGTTTCCATGCGTCCAGATTTCACCGGGAATTTCTCGATTTAGTAGCCTTCATCGTGCTGGTGAGGTGTACGATTTCAGTTAGATAAAAAATTCAATCCCGATTTTTTCGGGATAACGTTTACTAATCCCGGATTTCATGAGCACCTATTCCTGCCCGGGATTGGATTCCCTATTCGTGTCTTATATTAGGTAGATCGAAAAGTAATCAAAATTTGTGTCGAAACAAGTTTTGTCATTGAAGCTATGGTAGTAAATTATATTTATATTATATTTAAAGATGTCAAAACTAATAATAGAAGAAGCGCACTTGCGCCATTATATACTGTTTTTGTTGGACAAAGAAATGAAGGCAAAAGAAGCACTGAAAAAAAAAATACTAATTGGTATGAAGACGAGCCTTTTTGAGGCGAAATCACACTGTATATAATAAGCAATACCAGGGGGAACACTGACAGACCAAGGGGGAGGGGGGGTTTAATCAGTAAGATTCTGATACTATCCCAGGCCCCACTTGGCCCTATCTATTACCTTCACACGTTTCCTTTAAATCACCCTTCTCGTAAAATCAAGCCGGTTTTGACTGAAAATAATTTGAAAGGGCGATTTTCAACCATTCTATAGAATTGAAATTTTGATCTTATAAAAAATGTTCTACACAACGAAATAGGTAATAATCAGATGGTCCAAAATTCGGCGAGTATGATGGATGCAACAAAATTACTCAACTAAGATCCCTAGGTTTTTCACGCGTCAATTTCGCAAGATGAGGTCACGCATCATCGTGTTGGAGAGTAATGGTGCATTTATTCACCAAAGCTTCACCAAATTATTACTGATAATGCGTGGCGGTTGGTGGGTTAGAGGGTCGGCGGCGCGGTTGGCGGGGCTGCAATGTGGTTGGCTCAGCGCCGAGGTCGACACGGTAGCGGGTTGACGTGGTGGTGTGAAGACTCCGGGTAAAAGAAAAGAAAACGATAGAAATTATTGATTAGTATTTAAGATTTTTATAATAAATACATGTTTTTCAATGACAAAAAAAATGATTACTTTTCGGCCCACTTAATTTTTGTCAATTATAAAATTGTGATAATAAAATTGCCTTTATTTTTATTTCAATAAATAAATCATACTGAATATAATAAAAATAGCTATAAACTAATTCAATAATGATAAGAAAATAAAATAATCCATTTTGATGGTTGTAAATAAATAAATCACGAATGAAGTGCGCATCTGATTTTTTCACACTGGCAACATTTGCAAAGTGACAGTGCCGGTCGAGCTGCTGTTTATCTTGCGAATATTGGCAATTAGTTAGTTGTTTTTTGTTTTGTTATGCCATTAAATCTCACATCCCTTGAATCCTCATAAATGTTTTCTACAATCTTTAAGCATTTGCCGAATTCGGTTTCGCAACAACTAACCGCGGCTTATTTTAAAGGTATTGAAACATTTAATTTTTACACATATTTTATGACTATTTGACCTAAGATAAGGCGAAATGTTCAGATTGGAAAACATGTTATGTAAAAAACGCGTTTTTTACTTTTACGTTACACATGTGAAGTTTGACATACCCATTTTATGCGTATTTCGACTATTTGACATTTATAAATCCTGCTCCATGTGTTTTAAGCACTCAACATATTTTTATTTTGTTATTGCATTTTATTTACCCACACCTCCATCTATGAATGTTTATTTAAATTAACAATATCTCTAGCAATAGCCAGTGCATAAATGTACGTTTTAAATATATGCAATTGTATTTTCTACCAGTGTCATACATTTTTTAGCTAGGTGCTTGCGCATTGACGGTTTTCATAGTATACAAACGTCACACGATCTTAACAAAATGAAGATTCGAGTACTACCGGCGCTGGAAGATAATTATATGTATCTATTGATCGATCCGGCAACTAAAAATGCAGCTATAGTCGATCCTGTGGAACCTGATACTGTCATAGAAGCCGTCAAGGAAGAAGGCGTCTCGTTGACTACAATTCTTACTACTCATCACCATTGGTATAAAAAATTAAAAATTCATTTTTACAAATGAATTTCTTGAGATTTAAATATTTTGTTTTGTTTATAAAGGGATCATGCAGGCGGTAATACAAAACTGTTTGGTAAAATGAGCTCATTAAAGGTATACGGAGGCGACGATCGCATCGGAGCATTGACAGATAAAGTAAAACATGGAGATACATTTAGCATTGGAGATTTAAATATTAAATGTTTGGCTACACCGTGCCATACCACAGGGCATATCTGTTATTATGTCACTCCAAAAGACGAAGGTCAGCCTGTGGTCTTCACAGGTAATAAATTAATTGACAAATTTAATAAACCGCTCCTACAATATAGAGAATATCCGAATTCAATGATTATTTATTTTCAACAGAAGTTTTACCTATCTAAATTTAAATATTATATTATTATTTATTACTATACTAATATTTTTACTTTGCCTATGTTATTTCCGCAAGTGTAAACAATAAGTTGACAAAGTTTTATCGCAATCGGATGAACGGTATGGCAACGCATTAAATACGAACAAAGATTAACTTTTATATGTTAGATTCATTTGACCAAATGTGGATATGTAACTGGTATCCAACTCTATGGGATTACATGTTATGGTCAACAATGGTCTTCCAATTGTATAACTTCGATAATTCCCATGTTTATTATAACACCTAAAAAGTATTGTTTTTCGGCTATAATTTTTGCCGCATGTAAATTCATTTTTCTCGATTTTTTTCTTTCTGAATTTCTATTCCATCTTATGAAATATTTGCTCGTTATATGTCACAGGTGATACACTCTTTCTCGGTGGGTGTGGAAGATTTTTCGAAGGCACTGCTCAACAGATGTACACGGCCCTTGTGGAAATTTTAGGAAAACTACCAGATGAGACACAAGTTTACTGCGGTCATGAATATACATTACAAAATCTGAAGTTTGGTAATCATGTTGAGCCTGATAATCAAGATATTATAGATAAAATAGCTTGGGCTAAAACAAAACGCGAAGAAAAAGTACCTACGGTAAAATAATTGTATAATAATAAAAATGTTTTCTAATTCAACAATAAATAGACACAAATTAAATATGTTAATAATGTATTTTAGGTACCATCAACGATAGGCGAGGAGAAGAAAATAAATCCGTTTATGAGAGTAACTGAATCCAGTGTTCAACAATTCGCAGGATGCTCCGAAGCAGTAGCTACCATGGCGAGCATCCGTCAGAAAAAGGATTCGTTTAAATAAACAATAATTTCGCCAATACGTTTATATTAAAATAATACTGTTACGTTGTTAAAATATTGAGCATTTTTAAATTAAGAACGATCTATGGTGAGTATGCAGTTCTTCAGATTTATTCAAATTATTGTTAATGTTTTGCAAATTAATATAAATAGATATCATGACGTGGGTCACACGCAAATGTCATGAAGTTATTATTGATAAACGAAGATAAAATCTTTTGAAATTCACTTCAGTCAGTGTAAAAAATCTACACACTATCTATGCACAAATGTATTTTATTTTTTATCACTCGCCTGCATGAATTATAATCAGTAAATATTATTATTTTTGCACATTTTATCGATCTTGTTGAAATGTTTTTTGGGTATTTGATATTAATTAATGTAAAATAACTTGAAAAATATATTTTTTCACAGGGTTAATCTATATTTTAATTTTAACCCGTCCATGGTTTAATTTCCTCCCGTCAATGAAATAGGTAAACAAACTATGATACAACATATATTCCAAATATTTCTTAATACCAAAAAATTATGCTAGGGACAAATATTAGTGAATCCAAAAATGTTTTCTTATTTTAATGGATGGTGTTTCCATTTTATTTTTGAATAATTTAACAGAAGTCATTAGGGCTGCCCATTGAATGATCTTTGCTGCGTGACTGAATCTATTTTGGGATGTTTTGGTCAGTATTTTTTTTTTTTTTTTTTTTTTTGAGGTGGCTTTTAGCGATCCCTTTTTTATGGTATCATTACCAACCATTTTGACATGGTTTTTCATGGCATATTAATGTTTTTAAAAATGTGGTTGCCAGCCACATCTCCTGTGGGATTCGAACCCGAGATGATCGGGTTACGAGTCCAACCGCTTAACGCAGGACTACCTACAGGTACAGTATACAATATATTATGGCATGTCTACAATATTTGAGTCTTCCGACGTCATAAAAATTCATAATAATCCAAAGACAACGTTACTTATGGCCGATTTTAAAATTTAAACAGCTAGCTTGGTTAATCTTCTCCAGCCTTGCATCGCTTTGTCAGCATCACAAGCAACCGGGGACTACACCCGTCAGTTAATACCCCCTCTTGAATTACTAAAACAAATTCCAGGTTCTCATAACAAATGGACAACGGAAATGGAAGACTTGATCTTCTCGCCCGGCATCTTCAAGCTCATAACTGTGGTCTTTTATTGTAAAAATAAAAGCCTGGATCAAGAAGTCGCGTTTTCGTCTTCCTCCTCTTCTTATGTGGTCCAAGAGTGAATAAACTTATGATGGTTGGCCGCCGTATTTAGCTTAAGACATATATAAAATGTAGATAAACAAAGGTTATCAGAATACATATTTCTTTGTTTATTTTTATATTTTTATGTACGAATAGTGAAATTAACAATACCTTTTACAATTATATAATCTCAAAAAATTTAATGGAACGGATTTTACTATTAACATACTTTTCCGTGAACTAAAGAGAAATAATAGATTTTTATATATTTTATGCAGACTCCTCGGCTGGTAATATATCTCCACCTTTATTTAACATTGGAAAAATTGAATTATCAAGTTGTGGATTATTTACTTCGGTCAGCCGCGTCATATAACGGGTTTATATTGTATTATTAAACAGTGCAAATCTGTTGTCACCTGGTGATTATTTTGCATAAAATAACTATAAGATGTTCTTATGGAATGTTTGAAAGGTAATCATCTTTGTCCACTTATTTTAATTCAATAGTTATTTAATTCTGTTTAGATTTGAGTTTCATTTCATAATAGAATACAAAAATTGTATTGATACGAAGCTAATCCAAGAAGTACTCGACCTGATGTATAGATGTTGATTGATATTTTAAAAAAAAATACTATGGTAGAAAGTATCTGCCTTATAAAGCTTACGTTTCAAATTTGCAGACGCTACTTGACCTTGCTTTCCAACCTTGAATATACGGCTATTTTTAGTATTTTTTTTGTTAGGTCGTGTAATTCTTGGACTACCCTCATGCAATAAACTTATGGAGAAAAAAATACCAATTTAGATAATACTGCGTTGATTGAATGCTTCCAAAAAATTCACATCAAATTGTGGGATCCTATCAGTGATATTTATCCAGGTATTATTATATTTTTAAATTATGTGAAATGTTGTTACTTGAGAACTTTTATACTTATACTTTTTCTCACCCTTCAATAAACACATAAAAAATTAAATAGATCTCTATCCGCTTCCCTACTGAAATAAAAATAAATTTAGAAAAATATAAGGTAAATTTATTTGGAAAAATTTAAAAGCTCATGATCTCTGTTTTAATTAATACCTTACATTAAAAACACATATCAAACCTTACATTCATACACAACACTGTAAAATATTCAAATCATTCAATCAAAATTAATTATTTTCCTCCATCTTTCATATAAATACCTGAAAAAATTATTTATAATTATTAAACAATAAAATCTTCTAAAGTGCAATTTGAAAAGAATGCGTTTATACCTTTTTCTAGGTCATCGATAATTATCACCAAGGTGTAGGCATAGGACGTGGTACTTCTCGCTTAGAGGGATCAATGATGCTCGTTTCCAGGCTGCCTTCGGATATCGTAACCGGTCTCTGTTCTCAGCGGAATTTTAAAATTGCATCAATATAAAAAAATTAAAATAAAACGGAACGTTTCGATCGATACATACTTTTTCAGATTTTATAGGTTTTCGTCTGGACGACGATTTTTTAGCTGATGGATTTCTATCGCTGCCGCCAGATCGCTGCGAAATATTTTTTTCCGTCTTTATAGTACCGTACGCAGAAAAATGTTGAAAGGACGACAGATTTGGCTTCACGTCTTCTTCCATTTTTATTGTTCTATAAGCGTCCCCGTGCATATCTAAGCGTGCCATTAAAAACTTAATTTCTTTTTTGTACTTTTTGGTAAGTTTTTTAACTTGATATATTCTGCGAAAATAATAAATTGGTGCCTTTAATCATCAATAAAAAAAATAGTACAATGCCAGTATATTTAAATTGTATAAACATTTGTATTTGAGTTTGGGTCTGTTAAGTCACTTAATATAAGATATCGAATTTAAATTTAACTGCGTTTCATACATATCGTAAAAATTGACATATTTAAATTTCGCCTTGATGTCAAATTAAGATGTTGACATGTACAGTGACTGACCTATGCATTAGGGCTTCGTTGTCATGATGCAACTGATCACAGCGATGCTGTAGCAATCGAGCTTTACGCCGGGCTAATTCGTGAGGGGGTGCAGCCCCCGCTCCCGCGCCTCCAGGTGACAGCGGTGGAACCGTCATGGCCAAATACTTTATGCACTACGAACAATATTATTCATCTAAATTGCGACCATATATTGCTCCAAACCTCAACGAACAAAATATTCTAGATAAATTTCATATTGAATGCAATTAATATTATAAATTAATTAACATTACACCAATAAACAATTGAGCACGATATTTTAATAAATTTTATAAATTGCAAAAATTAAAATATCGCACATTGCATAAATGTCACATTTATTCAAATATGTGATTTAAAGTGAAAATATTCAATATAAATTTTTATCTTGATATTTTAAAAATAAAAAATATAAGAAAATCTTACATTTAATTATGTAGCATTTATTTTAGCGGTATAGCTAATAATAATATTTGATTTAATTGTTGTGCGTTAAATTTTTCGCCGTATTTATGAACGTCGGGCGGAAAGCTTTGCAACCATCAGTATTGACGGCGATTAGCAGGAGTCGTTTTGTCTACTGACAGCTGCGGTGTTTTCTTCGATGTTTACTTCTGCGAAGACGAGATGAAGCAGAAATGCTTTGTCGATCGATAACTCCCCCCATAACTTCCGACTCTCGCGCCTTTCTATCAATTTTCGGGCTACGATTGTCTTTATAGGTTATATTATTACTGTGTTGTATCGATAGAACTATTAGATTCGTATCGGATTCATACAATTGTGTGATGTTTTATAAGTTTAATGCATCAGTTAATATATTTGGTGCTTTTCCATGTGTGAATTACAACTAAGGAACATAAAATTTGATTTTTCAACGGCACAATTAAATTTTATATTTTTAAATTCAGGGTCTTTCAGAAGAAACACAAGGCTGTAAATGATCTTGATACACCCTTTGAATTTCAAAATATTACTATAATCTGCTGGATATGTTTATTTATTACATAAACTGCATACATTCTGTATATTTTTTAAGTTGAAAATCATCTATAAAATTATAATGCCCAGAACAGATGAACCTTCTGAAATCATTTGAAAGACCATAATTAAACCACTAAACATCTTTACAATGTCATTTATTAATTATTAGTTTAAATAATTATCATTGAATTCTACTTTTTTACGTTATTTATTTACAATTTATTACTTTTAATGTATCATTATCAATGTACTTAATAACTCTTACGCGACGGGCTTAGATTTAACCAAAACTAGCTACTGTGAAGAGTACGAATTCAGAAGACAGTGAAATGCAAAAAAGGGATTATGTTCATTAAAATGCTATAATGTTAAAACTAGGTAAAACTAAACGTTAAAACTCGCTAAAACACACAATTATTATTGTTTTGAATCAATAACATTGATTGTTGACCGTAGCGTTATCTGCCTTATTTCAATTCTAAGAGAAGTTTGAGAGTTTTTGAGCCGCTTAAGTTAAAGGTTTGAAGTGTCCATGAAGACGTTATGCATAGACTTATCTGGCGCAAAATGCAAGTATTATCTGCTTTAGAATTTGACAGCTGTGTACGTCAAAGCGTTACTAAATCTATAGCTAATAATAACTGTCTATGGGTAATTGTTTTTGGTTAATATTCTCTATCCAAATTACAAGAGTCTTTTCCATCTTTTCTATATTTTGCAATTATTAAAGATTCCATGATGATACTTGCTTGGATTTTTTAATTTCTTTTAATCGCCCTAATACATCAACTGTTAATAATTTTATCAACTGCTCAGTTTTAACAACTGACCACCAGAGAAGACAATGAGAAACTAAATGTAATTCATATTGTTCTTCTTCAGATAATATTTTATAACGGACATCGTACCTATTATCGTAACTAACCATTATTCTTAGAAATATATACAGATAATTTTAAACAGCAATTTTATAATTTATTTCGTTTTCTTCATCAGATGGGTTTTATTATCTACAATATATCGCTCAGAAATGCTATGGCATTCTACGGTTTCCAAGCGTTCCGTTTTGGTAACGCTGACTCTCTGTTCAATTATGCTCTACCTCTCATTTTCCTTCAACTCCTGCCTAGTGTCAAATTTAAGTAAAGTATTGAAACGGGTATGTTCAGATTTTAAATGAATGTGATTTTAAAATTTAAAAATGAATCGATTGAATGCAATTTTTCGGGTTGATTTCATGCGTTTATATTTGCAGCATCCGATACATACCTTTATTAATGGCTACGGAGTCACAAAATCGCCGCATTCCAATCATAATTCCAGAACGATTGTTCGAGTCGTACCCCTAATAAGCGACATCAGCTTAACAGAAACAGATGGTGCTCCTAAATATCGGTTTTTAAGGCAACAAGGTCTGAGACCGAGCAGAAAATTTCCAGAGGCTTTAATTATAGGAGTGAAAAAGGGTGGGACGCGAGCGTTATTAGAATTTATTAGGTAATAAAAATATATTCATTTGAATTAATCTTTATAAAATATGTATATATGTTTACAATAATACAAGTTGAGATTTTTATGATTAGATTACACCCTGATGTAAGAGCAGCTGGATCTGAAATACATTTTTTTGATAGATATTACGATAAAGGATTCCAATGGTATAGGTAAGAAAACATTTGGATTATATTGCATTTTATATTTTTAAAGTGAAACTTGCTTAGACAAAAAGAGAAAATGATTGCTTTATACATAATATAAAGCAATCACTAGACTGACCAGTATTATGCCTATTTTATTATATATTACACAAAGCACAACATCATCTTTTAGCTAATAATTTCCAGAAACAAATAAAAAGCAATGTATAAAATCAAAATTCTTAGGAAATAAGTTATACTTCTACGAGAGGAAAAAAAAAATTGTGATATATTAATTATTTTATTTCATTATAAACTGAAGTTTATTTATTTCTTGTATTCAATTATTGATACTACATTACAAACTTACAGACATCATATGCCACCAACTTTAGAAGGGCAAATGACAATGGAAAAGACTCCAAGCTATTTTGTTACTAAAGAAGTTCCTAAAAGAGTTCAACATATGAATCCATCGATGAAGTTACTAATTGTTGTCCGAGATCCTGTCACTAGAGCAATAAGTGATTACACTCAAGCTGCCAGGTTTGTAAAATAATTGCTAAATTTATATACGAGGATAGTTCCAGAAAAACGAACCGAGCTTCTCAAAATAACTATCAACCGGCCACTACACCTCTTCGTTGATGTTCATTTATTGAGCTTTGTTCATTATCAAGCTTGTTACACGCTGCGGCGGATCTGACAGAAAAGTATGTTTACATTAGAGCATAGCATGTCTGCTCTCCGGTTCGAAAGGGTTAAACTTAACTTAGCTACTTCTGGGACTACCCTTGTATATGTGTTTTTAATTACTCTAATTACAGTCTTAATTCACTGTACCAATACTTGTCATATATTAATCAAAATCAAGCAGTTTCTACTAGTACTAGGATCTCTAAAAATTCAAGGTTGTGTTGTCTTATAAAAAATATTATTTCCAGCAAAAAACCAATGATGCGTAAATTTGAAGATTTAGCCTTTGTCAATGGATCCATCACAGGCACAGTCGATACTTTATGGGGACCTGTACGTCTAGGAGTATACGTACGTCCTCTTCAACGCTGGCTGCGTTGTTTTCCGCTTTCTCAACTTTTATTTGTCTCAGGAGAGAGACTCATTGTTGATCCAGCTGCAGAAATGGCGAGAGTTCAGGTATGAAACTTATTTATATAATTAAAATTATATTATTTCTTAAGGTGTTAATAAAATGTTCGATTATCTAATATTAAATTAAATTTAGATCTAGTAGAGATTACAATGATGCATCTAGCCTTTGCGGACGACATCGATGCACTTACGTCTATTGACGGAGCTGCTGCTATTATCGGAATATCCATTAATTATGAAAAAATAAGGCAAGAACAAAGATTAAAATTTGTAAAACGTTAATAAGGCCGATAGTAGTTAATAGAGGGAAAAAATGAACCATGATCATTTGGGAGGCAGCAACATTATTTGTGTAATTATTCCTACAAAGCTGATTCTTTTTCGTGTTTTTTTGGTATTGTAAGTAAACAAAACGGCAGTTTTGATACCTGTAAATAAATATTATATAAATGACTTAAACCAACAAGCCTTTAATTAACAATAGTTAACGTAAACTACTCGTAGATATAAAAACAGCTTTGTAAATTTTAATTTAATGCCGATTTGTACAATTATTAATGTGCAACGTTGAAAACTTAGTAAAGTAAATTTCCTAATTTACATTTTATAAACACCGACTGCAACAAAAATTAGCTTTGTAGAAATAAATGTAAAATTTTGATCCCTGCCTCTCGTATTATTATGTAGCATTGATGCCGACTTACAGAGTCGGCAAGTGGCATTAAAGTCATCAGAATATTTCATTTACGATGTGAAAGACGCATAGAAAAAGTCGTCTGGGCCTGTGTAAGAAGAGGCTTAGGATAGACAGATGTATCTGGGGTACTTTTATAGGATTATGTGAACCTTATAAATAATTGATATGCCTGAGCTTAAAAATTAATTGATTTCATGTGTTTTTTAAGGATTTTCTAGGATTAAAACGTGTCGTGACTGAGAAACACTTTTATTTCAACTCAACAAAAGGATTTCCGTGTCTTTTCAAATCTGAAGGCAGATCGTTCCCCCATTGTTTAGGTAAAACGAAGGGACGAAGTCACCCCTATATCAACCCCGCAGCTATCGAGAGGCTTAGAGAATTCTACAGACCTTTTAATCAACGGTTTTACCAAATAACAGGTATTAACTTTGGCTGGCCTTAATTGTTGAAAAGCCTTACTCATTTTAATGTGTAAAAATTAATTAGCTATAAAATAACATTCCGTGAATGTATCCATTTTAAATATAGGTAATTTAATACAAACGATAATCTTAAAAACAATTTATAAATCAATTAACGAAGCATAGGGAGTTGGTAATTTTGTCAATTAAATCTTTGTTGTTTCAATGTTTTCCCAAAAACATTTTCATCTTGATAAAATATACCGTTTTTATATCACAGTATGTCAATTTTGCTAAAATCTCCAAAATGCTAATACATTCATTAGTATCAGCTCTTGTATTTGAAGTTAAAGATTCAGCAAAAAGCTTATAATATGCAATAAACTTGCGATACTAAAATATAGTGTTTTGTAGTGAATTTTATGATTTTTAACATCTGTTTTTAAATGGTTTTATACTTAAGACTGATACGAATTATGCATATAAATAAGCGTTTGGCATTTTTCAAGATCCCTTTATTTTATGTAGTACAAATTTTTAATTCAACATGTACAGTAATTTGCTTTAAATCATAATATCACGTCGATGTCATAAATCTTTGTGTGTTTTTTAACAAACTTGTGTTATATGAGGGTAATCCCAGACGTACCTTACCTAACAAAGAAAACAAAAAAATATCTTTATTCCTCGACATTGTCTCCTATCAGCTCGATATGTTTTTCACCACCGATGTGTAATAGCTTCGATGGTTTTTTCACAGTGCTGATTTGTTACATTGTAAGCAAATGCGACACCCATCTTGCACACAGCTTTCTCGTGTTCAAATTTTCAGTATTGATAGCTGCCAAACAAATACTAAACAACGTAGCGTTACTTTATACCATATTATTGTTTTAAGCAATAACGACCATCTATACAGTGGGTCGGATACTTCTGATACTACCCTCGTATTTTCATTTTAATCCGGATTTATATTTTCATATAGACTAGAAATCGATAAAGACATATCAAATAATATATTTCAATTACCTTTTTTTTGGTGAGATGTGTAAATACATGAACTACTATATGCTAACGTATATTATATTTAATATAATACAAATGAAGGACATTTATGTTCTTAGAAGCTCAAGTCCTCAAGTGACTGCTTGTTGCTATTGTATGACAAATTTATTTTTAATCGTGCTAAGAAGGTCAAGTATAAAATCAATTGTATTTAATAAGTCGATTATTTTGTCTTTCAAATATTATATTGTTTTCAAAGTTTAATAAGTATTATATTTACATAGCATATTATATTTATACATAAATTTAATAAACCCTAAATGTATTGTTCAACTGCTGCATAATTTGTGCGTAGTGTTTGCATTTAGTTATGCTCATAATTTAGGTTTAGATAAATTTTTAGCAAATGATTACATTTAGTGCAATGATAATGGTTGTAATTTATGATTTTATTTTCAATCAACGAACACTAAATTACGTTTAGCTGGTAGTAATAAATGTGTAAGTAATTCCTAATAATGGTTAACACTAAAAAAGCTAATTTTGAATTGATTTATAGAGTAGAAGACTTCTTATCTGATGCAATCAAGATCAGTAGGAAAATTGCGAATAGAAAATCTTTCTATACCGTTCATATTTCAGTTCAATCTGAGCATATGACTCAATATTTTATTTGCAGTTTAATACATATAATTCTGGCTTAGAAGAAAGAAATGATTTTAAATGCATTTCCCCTCAGCTGCATTTGCAATCATTTTCACTCAGTGCTCCGTGGCGTTGAAAAGGTGGAAATCTATCGGGGCGCGGTCCACTGAACAAGCTGAATGCGGTAACATTTCCCAGTTTAATTCCTGTGTTTTATCCAGTGTCAATTTTCTTTTATGAGGGTGTCCATTATCACAAAGCAATATAGTCTTCTTTCTGTTGAATAAATATGAATGCACGATACAAATGCAAAACGTCTAATCGTCGACAATAAATTTGTGCAGCTATAGTTTCTCCCGGTTTCATTAATTCATAATGAATTATTTCTCCATATATGGTGGGACCATATCCACAAAAGAACTCATGTCAGAGAGCTCATTCGTCATGTCAGTGGTCCGAAAATCGGACCAGTTGGACATAGACCATGGCCACTACGTTCTCTTTTAGGGCTTTTGGAAATAAATGCATACCCAGGACCTTCTATGATCTGTATGATCACGGAAGCACCCTCAGAGGCTAACTTACATCGTCTCTTACATCTCACTAAATGTCTCAAGTTACAAATGAAACTACAAAATCTAGCTAATTTTTCAAAGTTGAGAATGAGCGTGTCCTTGTGGACATGAATATTAAATTCAGGTTTTACACCTTCCCATCGCTGTGTCCGGACACAAACTTAGCTCAAACATAAAGTCTCAAAATACGCGAATATTTTTCGATAACCCCTATTAAATAATATGTATTTGCTAACTAACAAACAAACGTGATTTAATCCACTGAACCTGCAGAATTAAAAATCAGATAAGTCTTTAGCGTCATTTTTTTATTAATCTAGCTATTTATATATTTTTACACCGAATAATAAGTATACTACTAATATTTTAATTAGACTTGTATCGAATAAATAATGAAAATAACCCACCGTGCAGCTTCGAATTTACTATTAGTAGATAATGATACAAACATACTCATATATAAGGTTGTATTCAATTTAAATTTAATGATCCATTGTTTATTTTTAATATAAAAAATAATATAAGCAATGTAAAAAGTACAAAACTAAACCAATAATACTCTAACTGCGTGTAATTACTAATAAGTTTATTACGTTGATATTTTTTATCGAGTACAAAAATAAATCAATCATTTTTCCAGGTCTCGAGGTCTTTAGATTCACCTCTTTAATATGAATTTCCAAGTGTTTATTTTTATCTTAAGTGTGCATTTATTTTTGATTTTATGTATTTAAAAACGTAATCCATGTAATGGCATTTTAATATTAACCAGAGCTTTAATGTTTATTTAGTATTTATTGTGAATCCATTCTGTTTGGGTCCAATTTATTTATTATTTATTCCGTGCGTCGGCTTCACATTACAATATTATTCATAGTTCATAAGCATAATGCTAAGACGTATGTACGTAAATTTAAAAACTAGTCCATTATAGATAATATCCATACATTTTTAGTGTGCTTTAGTCCTCAGAATTTCAATAACGAGCCTAAAATAATATGTGAAAAGTCAATTGAAATAGCACATAATAATGTAAGTTGATAATTTTATAGAAAAGTATTAAATTCAAAGTGCTCACTGAATATGCTTTAATTCATCGATTTTTATATTTTTGCATCGTGTTTGAAACGATGCGACGACTTAAATGCTAGGACGTAAAAATTGTTAATGATTTGTAGTTAGTGATAATTGGTATGTTTTTGTGTTTCAATTGGCTTTTTTTAAACTGTGATTCTATCTCATGTACCTCATTTTATACACCTTTATTAAAAATAGTTTATATTCTATTATTTATCTTATTACAAGTGAATATTGTTTTTAAATTTATTATATTATTTATTTTATATTATTCGTATAAATGACAATTTATCTATTATACATTCCAACTGTCCATTAATTATTTCCTTTTAAATCCATCCATTAGTTATTCAATACTCATTCATATTATTCCATTAGGTTTTATAAACCTTTTTAACCCTAGATCATCAATCATATTTTTTGGGAGCGAAACTGGGAAGGTTCGCCCCGCTCAGTTCGCCGTACATGTCGAGTGCTTTCCGAGTCTGTAGTCTGTGAGACTAATGATTAAATGTGAGACTAAAAATTAATGATCTATGGGAATATATAGGAATTTATTATGCTTTTCCAAATCATAGATTATAATGTATAGTTCCATTCACACTTTTTCTTTGCATCATGTCCTTCATGACTGAGCACTGACCCTCGGTGTGAAGCGCATGTATTAATAGAAGGCTGGTGGCACTCTTAATCTAATTGGATTATAGGGTAGGAGCTCGTCCTTTTCCATCGCCTGTTACCACCATCCTTTTGAGATTTTTATCGTCTTCCCTGTAAGCGATGAGTCCATAAAATTGTAAGACACACATTGTAAATCCACAGATTTATTATTTATGCTACTAACTTTACTCATATGTATTAACAGGCGTGTGTGTTTATTATTTATTTGTTACTAATTATTAAATCTAAATATATTCCACATTTTAATTATTATCTCTAACGATTAAACACATTGTCCTCATTACTCTAATATATCAGCAATCTTAAGTATAACTTTAATAACATTAACTCTTTTGCAATGGGTGAGTCTATTAATTCGCTCTCTTAAGATTGCCAAAAGACTCTCATATGTGTCACCCGTTGCAAAAAAGTTAAAATATTTTTTTATTCCGACTTCTACATACATTCCTCCACATGTAGGTAGTTCCTATAGAATCATTTTCCAATCGAATTATACATTTTTCATCAAAACACTAGTTGAAATTACATATTTCAACATTACTATACAGGGAAAATATGTAGTGTTATTCTGCAGAAAATGAGGCTTTAAGTTCTCAAGTGATATTTTTCATTAAATATGTTAATATTTTTAATCCTCTTTGTTTCATATAATTTATATATTCTAATGTGTTTTTAATGTTTGAAAAACTATTTTTATAAATATGTATTATTTTTTACAATCAATATTTAAAAACAAGAATACCTATTATAGCATTCATTTCTGGCGTAGATATTTATTTATCGTTTTAGGTAGACATTCCTTAACACATACGTCGCCCTTTTTCTTCATCAAGTTTGAGGCCACACATTTGAGGCTTGGACAATAAGTTGAACTCTATTTTTTACATTTTCTATGGCTGGTTCGTCTTACATCATCTCAAGATTTTCGATTGCATATATATCCTCGTTATTTCAGCTTGAAATTTGCCAAAAAGCGAGTTGAGCGTCCCATTGTTGCGTCTTTCTATAACAACTCCTAAATCTTAATGCTACTTTGCAACAGTTTGCATAACTCACGGCTGATGATGTAGAGTAGAGGTGGACGAAAGTAACCTCGTCAGTTTACTCAATAAACGCAGTTGGGGTAGCCCAGCTAACATGAGTTCCCGTAATGTGGAACTGCCAATTACATGGGGAATAGGAGGATTCTGTGTAAAAGGAGACACCACTGTCTTCAACAGCCTAGTGCACACAGTAGAGAATAGCTACGGTTGCTTGAACTAGGTACTCGTCTCCGTAGCTAAGTACTGCAAATGTCCGAAACTAATACGAGTACCATGGGAAAGGGGGAGTCCCTACAGTCTGTCATCTGGTACAGCCTCTTTCAAGCTTTTTTTTCTGTGGGATGGGATCTTACATAAGACACCCTGGAGTTAGATCCCAGGGTAGTGTCAGATTCTTACTGACTAAACCCTTCCCTAGCCCTTCTCTGTCCTCCCGGTGTTATTTATCACATTTCTTCAGTGGGACAGGTTTGCCTGGTCATGTGTATGACGCCGCTCTGCGTCTTTTTCACACCCTTCTTTGGCGTTCATAATTTCTTCCACATATTCTCGCCAAAGGTTCCAGTTTTTCTTGCTCACCATCATGTTGTGGACCATATCTTCGACTTTAAGCTCGGCTACCCCTTGTCCTTGTTTCAGTATGTTCCTCTGGGGCGCCCAAACTCCCTTCTCCTTTCTCCATCGCACAATGCATGTGGTTTGATGTTGATTTTCTTCGTGGAGCCTCGGCTTCGCTGTAGAGCGCTGAGTGAAAGGATTGAGTGCCTGGAAGCTCAGCGCTCCTGAGGATTGAAAGACCGATGGAAGACACTCTGTGTGGTTAATTCAGGGACACCTAAGTTGATTCTGTCATGAAAAGTCCAAAATACTGGTAAGTTGCTGTCTGTCCAATCTCATAACAATTCACGGAAAATCTTCCACAAGTCGCATTTTTAAAATCTGTATTTATTCCGTACATTACAGTATCGTAACGCTATTTGCTCTATGCTTTTAACTTTAATCAAATTCATTTCAGATCACTGGGCAATGAATGTGTTAAGAAAATATTCAATTAATTGAGTACTAACTATCCAAATTTTATATTATAAGGTTTTACTGTCCTTTATTTAATTCTTGTTTTTAATCATTCTGTAAGAACGTATTTTATATTAACAAATTCAGCAATAATGTATCAACACTTTGTCAGTTATTGT
This sequence comes from Stenopsyche tienmushanensis, assembly GCA_008973525.1. Classification (NCBI taxonomy): domain Eukaryota; kingdom Metazoa; phylum Arthropoda; class Insecta; order Trichoptera; family Stenopsychidae; genus Stenopsyche; species Stenopsyche tienmushanensis. The sequence goes on along the minus strand of WACJ01000179.1, from coordinate 335,495 downwards.
CGTTAAGAGGATTTCTTGTGCTTTCTTTTATGTTGACATAAATATTGTGTATGTTTTATTCAAAATATATTATTTACATATTTAATTTGATTGTTTCCATTGTTTAAACTAATTTTGTATCATCTTATTCGATGCATTAAACTTGCACAAAAAGGAAATAAATTTTGGAAAGGTGAAAAATAAATCTAATTCAAAAATATGTATACTATTTGATTTATTTCTATTTTCTATAATCTCACGGGATAAGAGGGTATACATAATATGTTCAATTCTGGTGTACGGAGGAGTGTTTTAATTAGAATTTATTTTTGAAATGGCATCTCAAAAACACTATAAATCACACATATAAAAATTACATTCAAACACATAAATAACGAAATTGTATACTTGGCTTTGATTTCTCACGTGTAAACAATTCTGCGGTTATAAATTATTTCTTTGGTTTATACATTCATTTTAATATTCTGTTTTCTTTATCAAGTCTGGAAGCTGCACGTTTTCCATTTCGATAAAAATTATGGTATCCTGCGAAACGACTGCAACCAATATTTGTACATTGCTCGGCATATTTTTGCGAATTTCAGCCAGAGCGTCCGGTTTTGGTACCGTTGAATTGTGACTGTTAAAAATACATTAAATTTAAATTCAATCGAAGCATAATTTATGTTTGATATTAAGATTAAATATACGTACCTTTTGATGATCAAACAGTACGCGGGCGATGGAGGATTCGATTTCTTTAAAATCTTAAAGTTAGGCATATAAATATCATATGAAATTTTAAGTTTTTCATCGCCGCTAATATTTTCTTCGGCGCAGTATGTTTTGTTCACTTTTAAGCGTTCCAATACAGTCGTTACCGATTTGCAATCTTGCGGTCTCACCAACGGTTTGATTTTGTCTATTTCAATGGTCGTGTGGTTGTTGATGCTCGATGAGCCGGGTTCCGGGTTTACCGCTCGGTCTTCGTCGTCGCTTATAGAAACTGCGTCTAGCATATTTTTTCGATCGTAGAACTTTTTAGCTTGGACCCAACTCTGAATGTTGCTCTCGTTGTCGCAGCTGAATTTTTTTATGCTATTAAGGAAAGCGGAAGTCAGCTTTAAACTGTTGGTGTTTCGTTTTATTTTTCTGCATGGTATTTCAGGTTTGTCCCATCCGTCTTTTGTGTACCAGTTGTGAAATATATCGAGTGTAACGTTTGAATCTGAATTTATCTGTCGGGGGCTGTCTTGAGAGATGTTTTCGCAATGTTTTGACGTGGAAGCAATTGGTTCATGCGGCTCGATATTTTTATTAGAAGATTGCCTATCTATGCAGTTTGATGACTGATTTTCGATATTGGATTCGTCACTGCTAAACGAGTCCATTTCCATTGGTTTACTTTTCCCGTTTTTCTTTGTAGAATATTTCGCATTCTTAATTTCGGCACTAACTGTAGATAAATTATTAATAGAAGTATTTGATGTAATATCGCAGGTGATTGAACTGTCGCTATCGGAGCTGAGATGTACAATTACTTCGTTTTTCATAGGTTCTCTCGAGGGTGATTCTGCATTCGATGGTGAAATTTCCCTGTTTGATTTTAATAGAGGCTGAAATTGGCTATTTATCATATAATTTTGATTGAAGATAGAATTATATTCCTCGACTATTGCAACTAAAGCTTTATGTGATCTTTTTAAATGTTGCTGATCTTTGAAAATGTTGTTTTTAGGTAGAAGATGTTTTATTTTTATTAATAATTTTGCATATTTGTCCTGGGGTAAAAGAGAAGAATCTGAAGTGCTATCGGGTAAAGTGTCGGCCTCAGAATCGGAGTGTGTGGATGCAGTTTCAGCGCTCTGTAATTCCTTATTGGAATGTCTACCCTGTTTTGAATTACATCTCCTATTTTTTCTTTTCATATTACGATGTTTTATAAACATCGCCGAGTAAGGATTAGGATTTTGATTTGTATTGTTTGATACATTCAAATTTGGCCTTGCCGCAGATTGAGAATAAGAATTGTAAACGTTCATCTTGTACGGATTCGAATTTACAGAAAAGGGAGGAGGAAGATTTCTATTAGTGCTCCATTGGTTCTGCTGGTAATTTATATTGTTGTTTTGAAACTGTATATTAGAAGACTGTGAAAAACAGTTGTATTTAAAGAGCATATTATTACTATTTATATGTCTTATGAAAACTTGCTGATAGATATGGTTGAAGAAAAATGTATTGTTGAAAAAGTAATTTGAAGTCTGATGAGAACCATAAATGTGGGAACTATTGTATGTACTAGAATATCTATTACAGCTATACAAAGAACTCTGTATGGACATATTTAAAGACGGGTTGTTAGTATTAGATTGTCTATTGGGTAATGCTTGCTCGTTAAATGTACCCTGTCTTCCAAATACTTTTATCAAATTGACAAAATAATTCTTTTTCGGTAGATTAATATGTCTCGGAAGAAATTTTTTTTCTGGTGCTTGTATATGAACTACTTTCTTAAGAGCACAATTGACAATGGAATTGAGTATATTTGTTTTATTATAAGTAGGTATATCATCAATGTCGATAACATCAGGAATAGTATCCGAGCTTTGGTTCAACAATATCTTTTTCCGTTTAGATTTCATATTTTCAGATTCAGATTCATCGTTTTTTCTTTTTTTACCAGTTTCTATACACATCGGGTTTACAGGCACCACCATACAATCATCACAGCTATCATCAGATAAAATATTATCTCGGTCAAAACAATCATCGTGAGTTTTGGGATTTATAACTTCAATGGTATCATTTTTATTGGGTTCTTCAGAAGAAATATTTGGTTCCCAACTATTCAATATTTCATTGTTCTCTTTGTGGGTTTGTATCGATTTATTTTCATCATCGATACTCTTTTCAATTTCATCATCTATATTGGAGCTCTTTTCAATATCATTTGTATTCTTTGAGTTTTCCCGATTGTTATTTTGAGGAATTTCATCTGCTTTATCAGCCGATTCATGAGACTCATCACTGTCTTCTTCTAATATATCAGAATAAAATCTTTTTGCATCGTGTCTAATGAGCTTGTAGCCTTCTCTAGATAAAATAGAATATACTCTGTATTCTGGTAGTGATATTGTTCTACCTAATAATAATGTGTACGCTTGTTGAATTGATATTGGTACACCTTCAAAACTAAGCCGCAACGCATTCTAAAAATGAAATACAATAATTATAATAAAATATTTAGTTCAATGAATATGATAATACTGTGTCGTTATTTAAAAAAGAACTTAAGGGGGGAAACCGGTTTAGGAGGCTGATTTTTTAACATATTGTGTATTTTTAATTTAATATATATCAATTTTTAATTTAAGTCTATACGATATTTTAATTTTACTAGCAATATAATTTCTAAGTAGTTGAACCAAGTTTTGAAATTAAAAAACAGCATATTTGAGAAGTGTTTTAAACATACATTAACCCTTTCAAACTGGAAACACACACACTCTAATGTAAATCCACATTTCTCTCAGCTCTGCCGCAGCATGTAACAAGCTTGATAATAAATCAGGCTCAATAAATGAACCTTAACACTGTTGATAGCACACAGTATTCCTTAATCTCTTCGGAAATATATCTTAATGTTCAACTTGCATGGCATCTGCTTTATTTTGTTCAGCTATTTTTGCCCATTAATGTGTTGCGAAAATAAAAGGGCAGGGTTACCGTGCAAGCCTGCCAGTTTACTTTTGAAAGAGTAAAGGAGTGGTGATACTCGGCTAATGACGCCACCCCAGTACAGTCAAGGGGGAATAACAAAATTGGTCAACGATAAGAATGATGCGAGTATCTTAATTATCAAAACAAACGCCTGCTCTCAAGACAACACGAACGAAAGTCGTCTTATCTTTGTTGAACTTTACTAACAATTTGTGAAACAAAAAATGATTTTTTGAACCGTCCAAACTAGTTTCTTTCCTTAAACTACGTCTTACGATTATATCAATATAAAAAATAAAGTTCATTACGATTTCCATCAAATAAAGAGCTTCTTCGGGAAAAATATATGTTTCATCATCTTCACAATGTCCAATGTGAAGCCAATGAGGCCCTTTTTTCACAGTAATGATAGCTTTTTGTATATCTTCCTTCCAATCAGCCTGTGATAATGTACTTCTATAAAAATAATAGTTGTATTAGTATAATTGATTCATTTTCAAATACATTTTTTTGATTGATTCAAATATGAGATTTATTTACCTTTTCTCAACTCGTTGGTCTGCAATTAGACTCCTTTTAATTTCAAGTCCACTTTCGACTTGTTTTTTTTCTAGCCATGTTCCAGTAGCAATTATCTGTTTTGAACTCTTAGGAGGTAGGGGACACCGTGTGCTTTTTGATCCATTTTCAACTAATTCTCTACCACTGAAATGATAACAAAGCTTGGTTGGTTAAAAATAAATAATCAAAATATTAATATAATTATTATTTTTCACGATGAATAAACGTTTTTTAGTTCTAAATTTAGTTACAATAAACATGGCAGTCAATCCACCAATTATAAAATATTTTTCATTCCTTATCAACGGTCAATATTGGCAAAATATAATAAATCTCATACAGGAACTAATACATCAACAGTGAAAAAATATCTTGTATTAACAATTATGTGAAAATCATATGATAACAGTGTTTTTTCTCCAACATACTGAAGCAAAATAGTAAATGGTTACTCTTATCAAATATAAAATTTTATGTATCAAAACACTTATTTAAAAATGGATATTGATTGAATTTATTGGCTATTTGTAAATATATAGGCACTCACGATAATAATTTGACAGAACTCATACTAGCGAGCTGAGACATGCCAAGCTCGCTGTCAAACAATTATTCGTCATGAAATCACACTGGCCCTAAGCAACGTTTTTCTAACCAAATCCAGTCCGAATAAAATCAGTCGTTTTAAAAATAGTCGCACGAAATAAAAATATTTATTAAGCTTTTATAGCTTAAATTTGATATAAATACGTTTTAAAGTAATCTAACGATTTTTTGTCTGATTAATATACAATTAAAAATCATATTTAATGAATTACTTTTATATTACTATTAAATTAATTATTAATTGGCTTTATTATAATAATGTATGAATGTTATTAGATTGTATATTTAATTTTTAAAGCTTGAACTTTTATTTATAAAATTTCAAGTATCTCACTTTACACAGGGATAATTTGAAATTGAACAAAAAATAAATTTAAAAAACGTATTCATTTCAGGCCATCGTGGATGCGAATAAAATAGTGTTGGAGCAAAATATTATTAATATAGCCCAAAATATTTTTGAGTTTATCTCATTGCGATCTCATATATATTCTTATTTTGGTTTACATATAAAATATAACAAAAAAATTGAAATGAGACCATTTTTGTGTTAGAAGCTTATTTCCATAAAGGTATTTTTAAAAAGCATTCCGTTTAATTTTAAATCAAAGTAAAATTACTTTTATTTGATTTCATTTTTCATTTTTTTTTAATACAAAATGGTCTATGATTTTTTAAAACAATTTTCATTGTATTCTTATCTCAATTTTTTAAGGAGTATTATGTTAATTATAGTACTGATGAATGCATTATTTTTATGTTTTGATGGTAATAGTTTGAAATATTAAAATACGTCAAAAAACTCGACAGTAACATTAGATTATACGAGTAATGTAAATATAAACACACATGTATTAGAAGTGCCCTAGACAGACGTATTGATTTAAAGCACCCACGTGTATTACTAAGTACATTTAAAAGACTTAATACAACAGTTCCTGAGCATTATGTTGTATTAATTTCATCTTTAATGCAAAAACAAAATGTTATTAATTCCAATTTTTTTTCGAAAATATTATTGTTTGTTCATGTGGGGTGTTGTTGAATATTTGCAAGCACGTTAATGATGTTATGATTGCTTGTTTGAATATCCTAAAACAAAACATGTTGTTGTTTTGATTATATTTTTAATATTACAATAAACAAGGCTATATGTTAAATCATATTAATAACACAAGATTATGTTGCTTTTTCAAAATGACTTCGAAACCATTGTGTCAAAATTAAATTTTATATTCAATTTGTTGGATCTTCGCAAAATCGAATGCGATCACTTAGTTAGGTATTCGTAAGTTTTCATTTGAACTCCTGAACTTTCACACAGTTAGTCTACGTTGCAGGATTTAATGGTTACTGGAGTTAAGCTACTGAATCCATTAGTAACTACTTGAGCAAGTTTGTTGTTGGCATCGAATTATAACTATTATAGTGGGGAAGTTTTTTTGCGCAAGATTGGAGCTTTTGGGCATAATCGAAAATATCGGTCGACGCTCTATATAATATGTGTACAATATCCCATATTTTTGTTGTCGTCGGGAATAGCATATTTTTTACGATGGGAATAAATGAAAAATTATTTTGGATGAAATGTAGAAAAGGGACACGTCGAGCGCTACAGTCGCTTGAAAAATATTGTACGTGATTTCAGTATAAAAGCGTCGAGACAAAAAATCTCCCCGTGACTTTGAAATTGTTGCGAATGATATGAGTGCTATAAAAGCAAGTTTGAAAATATCTCAATTGATAATAATTTAAATTAAAATATTAAGGTCATGGTCGACAGGATATTTGTTAAGTGCAACGTTAATTGAATTGTATAATAGTTCGCTGTTTTATCGACGCATTACAAATGTCAAACGTCGTTTGAATTTTGTTTGACGATAATGAAGCTGTTACGGTAATTAATTTGAATTAATCCCTTCGAAATATTATTCCATGTCAAATTTGTCGCGTCGAAATTGCTTTCTAAGACGGTATTTGCTGTAAATCCTTTTGTGATGGCTTATAAAAACGATTATCCTTAAAAAGGCTGTCACCAACACAATTTATAACCTAAAAAAGAATACCTTATTCTCAAAAGATCGAATCTCTTTTTGCATTATATTTTCGCTTGCGTTTCAAAGCTTTGTACTATATATAATAGAGAAAATATATTTTGGCTGAAAATTTTAAACAATTCCCTCTGTCGCGTTAGTTATTTTATAGATGATTTTTTGTCATTGTGTTGTAAAATATTAGGGTTGAAGTGTCTGGGGTAATGATAGAAACCATCAATCACACTGTTGCGCCAATCTTCAGCACTTCAAATTGTTTCGCCGTTGTATGATTTAATTTTTGAACACATTTTTCATCCACGTCTTTTGATTTCAGCTCAGGAGAGCGATAAATTTGGTCAGGCTTCAGTCGAAAGCAATAATTTACACCTTGTTTCCTCGACTCGAAACAAAACCAACATTTTTGTAGTCCGCGGAAACAAAACACACAACCAAAGACGCGCGTAAATAGCTAGAAAAATAGGAGAAAATATGTGGGGCGGTGTGGGAGTGGGAGCAGATAATGGTCGCATTTCTCGCAGAAGGACTGTGCGTATATTTCAACGTCATATATCTATATCACACGATCCATCGGGCTTAAGACGCCTCACCCACCTTATAAATCGTCCTTCTAAAGCACCGCATACACTATCTGCATCGCGATACTAATCACCGAGACCTTCGGGATAATCACTTGCTAAACGCGCCCAAGATTAATGGACACCTTCCTTAGGGCCCCACAATATGTACATCCAAATTGAACAATTGCTGAATTTATTAGGAGTGCAATTAAACAATCTTTGGAAGGCGTCATCGCCCCAAAAAAGGGTTCCCATACGCCCACATCATATGCTGAAGTCGATTTATATCCATCTGTCTGTTTCTGGGCAGGGATAATGCGTTTGAGTTCGAGGATACGCCATTGTGATCCCAAGATGCATCGCATAGAACTTCATCTCAACTCAACATCTCATTTTCGAGATATAATTGTATTAGATTTATTTTTTTATGTCTCGACTTCCAAATGACGGAGTCATCGATAAGAAGACGTTTAAAGCGATATTTCTTTTTCGGTTTAACCCCCTTAGTGTCGGACGTCGATATATCGTATTTGTCAACACTTGCGTGAAACGCCGACGACGATATATCGTCGTGTTCCCGGTAGCTCAAAATAACTTCATTGAACGTTATATAAATCTCGTATTTGTTATATAAATTTAATGCCACCACAAGAGGCTTCTTAGAAGGAACTTAACTTTTCATTAGCATTGTGATCTCCCTGGTAGGTAAAGGTAGGTCCCTAGTAGAAAAAAATATCTTTATATCTCAAAATAATCTCCTTAGTCGCTTTCTTTGGAACTGATTCTCCCCTTTCAGTCCATTGTTTTGATTGTTTCTTTGTTTCAGGTGCGAAGTGATAGACCCATGCTTCATCCATGGTTATGAATCGATGCTAAAACTCGGTTTTATTGCTGGGAAACATTCGATCAAAACATCCTCACGATAGTGTTTTTGTTCCATTGTGAGCAAACGCGGCACCCATCTTGCGCACAGCTTTCTCATGTCCAAAATTTCAGTCAATATGCGATGTACAGCACTTTTTGAAATGCCTACAGTCGACGGTCATTCAATATCGTTTTATAGATTTTAAACCCTGCCATCGAATATTTTACTGTTATAAACGAAGGAGCAGACTCTTTCAGAGTAGAATCTAGCTTGGCTTTGGTGTTCATTGGACTGAGACCTTATAAGATCTAGTATTTTTTTAAAACAACAGCTGCCTTCTATACACCAAGTCGGACATTTCTATACCTTGTATATTTACAAGGCTATCTAACAAATATTTGTAGGTCTTGGTTGGTGCACTGCCTGATTTTGGCTAGCAACTTTTTTTTCCACCGACTTCCTCGGAATCCGTTTTCACATTGCTTCAAATGGGTGGGTTTACTTTTCCTATTTTCCACTAACCAGTGCTTACTCTTCTAGTTCTTTTTGTGTTATTTTTTTCTATTCTTTTTCACGCATGATTTGGTTATTGTTCTAGACATGTTGATCGTGGTTGGGATCTCTCCGATGGTTCTAATTCCTGCCTGAATAAATGAAGTTATACATTTAATCCTTCTGTATGGAACCCCGATTGGCACGAGGCGCTCAGATATGAAAGCTACAGGAAGAAACTGGCAAGGGTCCAACGGCAGGGAGCACTTCGAGGTACTCGTGATCGCTGGAATCTCCCCGATAGACCTTCAGGCAAAGAAGAAGGTCTTGGGCTTTGAAGATCTCAAAAAACATGCAGAGCACGAACAAAAACTGAGGGAAGCTTGGCAACAGAAATGAGATCAGTCCAGCAAAGGAAGGTGGACCCACCAATTTAAACCGGTCATAAGCCGGTGGAGGGCCCGGAAACAAAGAGAGACGACCTTCCGCTTAACCCAAGTACTGACTGCTGCTTCGGAGCGTACTTGAAAAGGATTAAAGTTGACGCGTAGAGACGCGTGATAACTGTGAAGCTTGGATGCCTCAGAGAAACACGCTGAAACAAGCACTCGGGGTAGCTGAACTCAAATCGAAGACTTGCGCGAGGGGAACTGGGATCTTTGGCAGGAATTTGTAGAGGAAGTGATGACCGCCAAAGAGGACAGTGAGAGAGAGAGAGAAAGAGACGCAGAACGGCTCTCCAATACTAGAATAGGGCTATATCAAAAGCCAGACTACCTGTCCCCCTGAAACAATGTGATAAACAATACCAGGGGGACAGAAAAGGACAAGGGAGGGGTTTAGTCAGTAAAAATCTGACACTACTTCATGTATCTTATGCAAGATTCTCCTCCCACAGGCAAAAAAAAAAAATCCCGCCTGCTATTTGTCAATGCTTCATATTTGAATATGGTGTGGTTCATCGCAGTGGTGGTATTTTGCAGTGTCTTCTTTGCCGATTTTATGCATTTGGGTCAGGTGCTAGGTAGGTAAGTTTTCCGTTTTTGCATGAGAATCATTTTTACATTTCTGGGATTAATTGCTAGGTTAATTTTCCCTTGGTTCCTGGCGAAATCTTCAGACAGACTCAAAGACATTTTACTTTGGTCTCATGAAAAAGCTCTAGATAGCTGGCAGGAGAAAGCACGGTTAACTGTGCTACCACTTGACCCAGGTCCTCATCGGGTACGAATATTTTGGTAGCTACCTACACAAAATAGGTAAAGAGACCGGCCCGGAGTGCCACCACTGTTGAGCGGAGCATGACGATGCTGTACGCACGATATTTGTCTGCCCAGCATGGAGCACCGAAAGGGTCATCCTACGGGAGGAGCTGAGAGTCAGCTCGCTTTCCCCTAGCAACATGGTACTTTCATTGTTAACGGATGTTAGGGCATGGAATGCGTGGTGCAAATACACGACGTGGGTTATGCAGCAGAAGGAGGATGCTGAACGTACAAGATGACGAACAATAGCAGCATCCTCCTAAAACACACACAGGCGACATCCAGGAGAACAAAGGTCATGCAGGAGGACCCGGAAGGGAAGCATCGCTGCCACCTTCGCGCAAAACTTAGTTAGTAGCCAAACCATGTCCATGTTTGGAATATCCGAACATGGACATGGTTGTGTTTAGTTTAGTTCGTCCTGTTAAATCAATACATAAGATGCAATTGTTATCGACTTTAATTACAATAATTATTCATAATATAAAATGTGTATTAAATATCAATTTCATGTCGAATTATTTTCAAGTAAGTTTCTTAAACTCTTTCGCGACGGGCGACTCATATTTGAGTCTTTTAATTCCTAACGCTTGGCGATGGAAGACTCACAAGACGTAGGATGAGACTCAATAAGTTCGTAGGATGTTTTTCACCTTGGACGTTGTTCTTCTTTGTTTTTGGTTTTTTTCGCAATTTCTTAAAAAAAATCCTATCAAAATAAGCCATTAATAAAATGTATGATATGTTGCTCTATTGGTGTCGAAATAGTGAAAGAAAGAAATTTGGTTTTGCCACTTTACCGAACCACCCTACGTTGCTTTGTAAAAAGGATTAAGCTTAAAGGCTCTGTGAATAAATCTGATTTTACCTTTTTTCACTGATAGGATAAACTAAATACGAGCCATTCGAATGCCGTCTCTCCATTTTCGACGATTCTTTCCATTCCCCAAAATGTAAGTACATATCATGAATGCTTGATATCATACGAGCCTCCCTTTTGTCTTTCTGCACTTGAATAAATTATTACTTTCCCAGCGATAAGTCATTCCACATTTCTTTGCCATTTTTTCAGGTCCCCATTTAAGATTTCACATACGAAAATAAAGAATACATTTTTAGCAAGTGTCTTTTCAATTTTTAAACACGCACGTAACTCAGCGTTATATATTAGAGAGACATGAAACGAAAGAAAAGATATCGCGATATCCGCCGAATAATTACAGCGATTATTTATTCGACTATAATCCTAAATCAAATTATTTATGTATATATCTACAGTAAAGATTATTTATGAACAGCTAAGTCCAAAACAGCAGGAAATATTTTGTACATGGACTGCTCTGTAAAGATGATTGATGATTTAAATGAGGTTAACTATCGATACTTCATCGTATCGACGTACATGTCCAAGATTTCCAAATTTGATCTTAACCCATTGGTTAGTGAATTAATTTTAAATTAAATAGAACAAATATGTTATATTTGTATGTCCACCACTTATGGTGCACACAATTTTTTATCACTTCTCCCAAAAGCCCTCAGCGTGAGTCAAGCTTGTATATCAATAAATTAACCTTAACACTATTGATAGCACATAATATTCGTTAATTTCTTCGCGTAAATATAAACAGTTTTTGCAATATTTGAGAATATTTAGATGTGTAGGGGTACCTTTACAGCACGATCTTGGCATTGATGTATGATAAGACGTAAGACCCCCGTCTCTGTCTCCGATTCACTAATCTCCGGACTCAGTGTGCGAGAATGCTCTTTCTGTATCACTGGAGTCCGAACGCACATATGCGCGATTACTCATCAACGGGTTAAAGACTCTTCGCTTAAGATTTTAACCCGTTGAATTTCTAGTCTTATAATGTACTGCGTGTGATCATGTTATGATGATGATATGTGTATAAATATAAATACAGATTTCTGCTTGAATGATGATAGCATCATAAATGTTGATTGTTCACTTTACAATCAATGATCCGATTAAAACGCTTCAAATCCGGTCCAATAGGCATCTGAATTATTAACAGTTTCGCATTTCGAACAAAAGATGATTTTTCCGTTGAAGATGAGGCCATACACATTTATAACAAAATTAAATTTTACAAATATGTTTTGAATTAATGTTAATAGGTAATATTTATAGAAGATGCTCTGAAATTTACATTTATGTTATAATTCTTACGCCGTTGTTTACCATGGTATGAATTTATGGCACTTATCATATCATAAATATTTTTATTCTATGCCACAAACACATTTTAGAATATTTAGCTACGAGTCGCAATACAAATATTCCCACGATTTAGGTTTGTGTCAACCATATATCTGACTAATGTGCCTTAAAATTTAGTAGTTTTGGTCGGATTCTATGTTAATTGTAAATCACGGCTGCATATACAAATTTGTACATTCACTCCACCCTCCCTAAAACGCCTCAAATTTAATTTGCATATTTAACACAAATAGAATATCAGTCTCTGAATTAAATCCGATTTTAACGTCTATTCTTAAACAATCTATTTATATTCAATTAAACTAGATAATAAAATATGCTATAAGTTTGTATACAATAACAAAAATAATAATGGGTCATCCAGATGTGAAGCCTAGATGTTTTTTGTGCTGACATCTAGGAATCACATTTGGATGATTTTTTACTTGAGTTATTAAAAAGTTTATAATTTATTTTTATAGATATTTTCTTTTACATTGCAAACTGTACAGCTCTTCTTCATGTTGATATATCTGAAAAGAATTTCTTAGTGTTTATGAAATACAGTTCCTCACAAGATATCAGAAGGTAGTTTGTTCACCATTTTATATCAACATTTTTCCATGAGAAAGCTTTGCTTGAAGTGGGTACCGCATTTGCTCACAATCGATTAAAAATAACAACGCGTCCACAATTCAGAGCGCTGTTTGGAGCTGTTTCAGCGCAATAGAAATAATGTGAAACACGGACAAATGAAACATGGATCCATCACTATATTCCAGTGTTAAATTAGCAGTCAGCTAAATGGACAGCAACTAGCAAAAACCGCCAAATGTCAACTGGTATTTTATTCAACGGCTACCTTGAGAAAGGAAGAAACATCAATAATAAATATGACAAGTTGTTGATGCCATAATCGCTTTACACCGATTATTGTCTGTCAGCTCCTATCAGCGTAAGACAATCTTCAATTCGAGGCAGAGTCAATTGTAAATAAACACTGTTAAAAGCATACAAGCCACTTCATTTCTTCACATAAACAATACATAAGAAGTCAATTCAATTGCTCCAGATTTACAACGAAATGATAATTGGACAAAGACTCATTCAACAAGTAGCGACGAACAAATAAACACTGTCGATAGCATACAATATTCGGTAATTTCTTTGCGTAAACTAATAACACACTTGAAATCGAAATCATTATTAGTCGATAAATTTGGGCTAACGATCTATACAATCGTGCGATGTATGCGGGGAAGCTCTCCATCTCTGTCTTCCGAACTGCGCTACGTTTTCTCTCTGACTCTGTCTCCGAGCTCAATGTACAAGAGTGCTCTTTCTGAATAAGTGGAGGGGGATCGCAGACCCTGCGATGATACTCCTTTAGGGTTTAATATATAACACATCACTCAATACGTTCGTAGGATTTTTATTTTGGAAGATCTTGCGAAAAAACGATAACAAATGAAGATTGTAAAAAAAAGTGTAAAGCGAAAAAAACCCTACGAAATTATTGAATGTCACATTATTATATTAATAAAATTCAAAATTAAGCCTCAATTTAAATACAATTCTTATGCCATTGTTCTTAATCACTTTAACGCTATCCTATTCATTGCATTGGAAATTATTTCATGAAAAGATAGAGCAAGATCATGTCATAGATGTCGTGACATTGAACTTGGTCATTTTTTATGGAATTGTTGCTTGGGCCTAAATATTTCGCCGTTAATAGTTTTGTCGTTTTAAAGCTGGTCATATATTTTATTGTTATGAATCTGAATTTGGCCGGAAGGGACGTTGAATCATTTGAACCCTCCTTCCTTGCCCTGTAAAGATGGATCGTCGTCGAAGATAGAAATAATCGCGCCGGGATCATCATCGAGGATAATGGTATGGAGCGCACTTCTAATGACCCGTCGATACAGTTTCTGCGGTCTAATAAGGTGTTAGTCGGGGAATATCGCAGCGGTGAAGGCAACTAAATGGATCGTGAAGTAGGCCCGAAACGTTAGAGTATTTTTATTAATCGATTTGTCTTGAAATTCAAATTAAAATTAATTCTAAATAATTTCAAACGGAGTCGTTAATATTAATTGTAAAGTTAAGTGATTTTCGTGTTATGTGTTTTAGGGAAGAATAGTGATTCAAATGGGTCGTTTATTCAGAGTTTGGCTGCATTGAAAATTTGAGGTAATTAATGAAAATCGGGCGGGTGATTAATGGGCGGGGGCGGAGGTGGGGATAGTGGCGAGTGGGTGGTGTATGGGTGCCTTTACGTGTGGCTCGGGCGCCGCGTACGCATGCGCCGCACGCCCGTAGCGCGCCTCTACGAATAGTGCTGTTCCTTTCTAGCGTAGCCGGGACGTAAATGTACGTACGGCCGCCGAGCCACCGCCACGTAAAATTTACGTCGTAACGTGAAAGACAAAACACATTTTATCTTCGGCTACGGCTACGAATCGATGTCGGTCGTCGGTCGACGCCCAGTTCGTTCGCGCTTCGGCGGTCACTGCGGCCGTCACTGTGCCACACGACACACCACATATACGCCTCTCCTTTTTTCCACTGCTGGGGGTCGACCAGCTGTTTTCGGAGGGGTACGTCCCCCTCGACTCTCAGCTAATTTACGCTGTATTTTGACTTTTCGCGGGGGGTGGAATGCGCCCCGGTCGCCGGTGAAATATCCCACGATGGAGGTTGACTTTGTGTTTTGAAAGTTCGACGCCCGAACTCGACCGAAGTGACGAAAGTTTCCCAATTTACTTTTAATTCAATCAACGCGAGTGCGCCGAAGGAAGCTGTCATCCTGCGGGATCCGACTCGCAATCTTCCCGTCGAACGTCATCAAAGGTAAGAGTCGAACTTTTTACACATAACCTATCGTCTAAAAATAACATCTCCACCGATGGGTCATCCTGCTCCACACATGTCCTCAAAACCAGACACAATCCAACATACAAACTTTGGGAACTCATATTTCACACGTTCCGCTTATTTAGCACAAGTTCTTCCTAACAACTTTTCCCATTTGCTTCAAACAAAAAAAATCGAATTTAGACACTACAAAGTTAAATTTCAGCAACTTTTCATACAAATATTGATTTGACACACTTATAAATAACCTAAAATACTTCCACAAGTGTTCCTCTTTTTAACCGACTTAAGCGACAACGACTCACCAGTGAGTCGCTATGTTTATTCACACAAAAACGAAAAATTTGATGAATATTTATGAATTCAAAAATGTCTTCATATTTTAATGGATATTGATGTTTCCATTTTATTTTTAAATAAATTCAACAGAGCTTATCAAGCATGTCCATTGAATGATCTTTGCTTCGTAACTAAATCTATTTTGGGATATATTAATCATAATGCCTTGTAAAAATTCATTATGTGATCTTGAACAAGAACGCTTTCTACAATAATATGCTAATCAAACGAATCAGTATATCCTGTTTAAAAAAATAAGATAAACCTGCTTAGAGCTCGCTGATAATTTGGAACAGTGAGCGGTCATGAAAAATTGAAGACATGCTCAGGTCATGATTAAGACCGCAACGCTCGCCAAAAGATAAATACAGAACGAAAAAATGAACTATCAAAAGATCAAATATGCGAGATTTAGCATTTTCTGTTGCGCAACGCATTTCGCATTTCAATAAACTTTATATTATCATTATAAACAACTGTTGCTCTGATTTCTGACTGAACTTTTAAATTAGAGCTGTTGGACGACTTATCGGTTTTTATTTTAAAAAAATGTTAAAAATTGTGACCAATGTCTTGGATGGAAACTTTCTCCGTTTTTAAATATATTATTAAGCTGATTAATGTTGTATTTCTTCTTTATTCATTAATAAAATTTAATCAGGGAGTAAATCAGTTATAGTTTCCGAATTTAAATATGTTAACCCTTTGAGGAGTACAGTCGCGTATTTGCGATTGAACCCCAGTAATTCAAAAAGATCATTCTTACACGTTTAGCTCAGAGAGAGACAGAAACAGAGGGCTGAGGCTTGCGCACATCGAACGATTGTATAGATCGATAACCCTAATTTATCGACTAATAATAACACAAATTAATCGATTTCAAGTGTATTGTTAAGGGACGTTTTTACCTTCTTGGGCCTAAATCGATCGATTTTTTAACATTTTTTTATGCGAAAAGTATTAAATATAGAATGTTGATATTTAATATGTCAACTAAGCGATCTTTATTGAATATAAAAATATTTTTTAAAGTTTGACAAAGTATAGTAGTGGAAGTGGGGGGAGCAGCATATGTCGATGGACGAGCGATGACATTCCTTACCATGGAAGTCTTAAGTCCTGGACAGATGATTTGCAACAAAAAAATTAAGCATATTTTTATTTTGTATAATATAGTGTATAGTATGAACTATAATTAGGAAGAGATATTAAAAAATAAAAAAATAGTGAGCGATTGAAGAAAAATGTGTGTTTTTACCAACTTTTTTTGTTTTAAAAAAAAAATTGGTTGAATACTTTTGGATAATTGTAGTCTATACGATGAAAACGTTTATTATACACGAGTCTGTCAAATTTCATAAAGAATGCTCATCTAGGGCGCGTGGGAGCACTTCCATGAGCTTGAAAAAAGTAGTTTCGAGAAAAACAGCAGCTTCTCCTTTCAAATTCTCCTTTCCTTCTCCAAATTCTACTCTCGGGAAGTCAATTTTTGGTTTACAATAGTAAAATGTTGGATGGCAGAGTTTGAGAGTTTTTGTAATTTAAAACTAAAAAAATAGCTTAGTAAGATAGATAAATATATAAGGTAAGTCTAGACTCGTTCGCGACCTCATTTGGTGCGAGCCACCTTTGTAACTTAGCCTCTGAGGGATCTTCCGTGATTGTACAGACCATAGAAAATTCCGTAAAAAGCCCTAAAAGAGACGGAGTGGCCCACAAGGTCTATGTGTCCAATCAGTCCACTATTCGGACCGCTGACATGACGGATGAGCGCTTCGCGATCAGACGCTATACCTAACATGTTTACAGAACGATTACGAGGACGAAAAAATGTGGCCCAATTATTCCATTTGTTCAAAATGCATATAGACTAAACTATAGATCTTATATTATTTAGATATTTTTAAAATTCAAGAGCTTTCTATTAGTAACATTTGATCTGACGCATCTCATGTATACGAATAATGCCAAAAATATGATTTAACATGGAACACATATCAGCGATTTTGATGATTAATTTGATGTTTTTGGTATCTAGGCTATTGACATTTGACTTGTGTTTATTTATTGAGTTTATAGGATTAGACGATCAGGTTTCTAGAATTATTGAATGTCATTATTTGACATTTCTGTACACTCATAGTACATTATTACATCACAAATCGAATAGATTTGCATGTATTTTATGTGGATTAAAACGTAATCGCCAATCACATTGTTGTCGATAATAACGAGGTATGGGAATGCTGCACCTAGTTTGCATTGAAAAATGCATCTTTGTTAACAATTTTTTTTCGATAATTAAATTCATGATGTAATCATGATTTGAATTGAGTACCCGAATAGTTTTGGTTACGTTCCTAACATTTATTTTGGTTCGGTTACGGTTTTCGTTCGATTAATTTTATGATTTTTTATTCATAAGCACATCATAAAATCCGCATCTGTTAAGAGCTCGTTAAGAATATTTGGCATAGATCGAATTTTTCGCGCTGAAAAATTATTCAAATGTATTTTAGCACATCTGTGGAGTGGTTTTAGGCGGAAGGAACGCATTAAAAATTTATCGGGACTCACAAAGTAAAGACTCGCACGACTCTATGTCTTTTTCAATTCGACGTTGAAAAATGAAATTCGCTAGAGCGTCCTAAAAATAAATATTATTCTGCGGAGTCGATTTTAAAAATTCAAAGCTTCTCAAAGTATGATGGTTGCCGCGGGGCTTAGGCGGGTCGCCGATATGATGTTTTTAAGACTTTCCATCCTTAAAGTTCATTTCGCACGGGTCCTATATCCTTCAGAGGTCCCAAGCGGATAACTCCTGAAACGGCTTTACATCTACAGGTGCTGTATTTCAGCACAAAAAACGGAATATTACATTCGAATTTCTGACATCATTGTTTTTTAGCATTATTCCAGTAAATATTATTAGCATTAAGACGCAATGCGATTGTTAATTATGGCATTTTCCGAACATTTTCGTAGATTTATAGTGTTCCACCGGGAGTCCATTACGATGAGTTTTTATAAACGACACAGTTCGCTAATACGTTCATATTTGCGATGGTATCTTGGATCAAAAAAATTGTAGCTGTCAAAATGACAAACGGCCATATTTAGTCTTCGAGACCAGACTTTTAACAATTCTGAAAAAAATGTATACATACGCATATTCTTATTTATACAGCGCCTGGCAACGCCCTCGTAAAAGGACAATATACACTTGCAAACAATTTTTAATCATGTTTAACATCCATATGGCTTTTGATATTCCGTCGTTTTAAGCCCTGCATGCAAAAAATATATAGATTTATTAAGATTTTTTCCGGCAATTTATTAGAATGAAACAAGAAGGATGTCGTGGCCGTGATAAAATCAATTTAAAGCAGCATATGGGAAGATTACGACATCCTTATTTCTAAAGCAGGATTGGCACCCACAAGCTTAAAATTGCCAATGTATTCCACCTACGATATATTAATAAGATGGCTAGGGAAAATATCATAAAAATTGATACTAAATAAAAATATGTGGTCATTGATGTTGACGTTACTTTGACTACAAATATCTTTGTGAAATATTTAAACTTTAAATTATTTTTCATCCATCAGCTTTACAATATGTCCTAAATTTTTCTTAAGCTAAACGAAGCCAATATCATATTTTTCCAGGAAATAACCATAAATTGATGATTCTATTGGATCTGATCAACCAGCTGCTATATTACAATGAAACCTCCTATAGCGTCCATTTATTTTACGTTGTCTTTGTCCCGGATGATTCATTTTTGATTTTTTTAAATGTTTATGTTAAAATATTAATATTAAAATTTTATATTGTGGCATCATTTAGAACATTTCATTCCTTTTTATATTATAAGCATTCTATATGAATAATACTGTCGAATTTTCTCTCTTTAATATTTTATTATATTATCGTATTATTTTTCTTTTCTGCTTCCCCCACGTAAGGGCTAAGAATTTATAATTAATCTGTAGTAATTTCTTTCTGGAAAATGTCTAGAATTTTAGAGTCATCACGTAGGCGAAAAATATAATATAAATTATTAAGGGACGTTTCCGCCTTGTTAGACCTAAAAGTGACTGATTTTTTAACATTTTTTTAATGCGAAAAGTATTTAATATTGTATATTGATATTTAGTATGTTAACTAGGCGATCTTTATTGAATATAAAAATATTTTTTAAAGTGGGGGGAGCCACGTATTTTGATGAACGAACGATGACATTATTCACCATGGAAGTCCTAAGTCCTGGACAGGTGATTTACAGCAAAAAAATTAAGCATATTTTTACGTAGTATAAAATCGTGTATATTATAGACAATAATTAAGAAGAAATATTAAAAAAAAAAATAGTGAGCGATTGAAGAAAAATGTATGCTTTTATCAACTTTTTTTTTGTATTTTTTTGTTTTTTAAAAAAAACTGGTTGAATATTTTTAGATAATTGTAGTCTATATGATGAAGATGTTTATTATACACGTGCCTGCCAAATTTCATAAAGAATACTCATCTAGGGCGTATGGAAGCACTTCCATGAGCTTGGAAAAAGTAGTTTAACTTAGTTAGTAGAAGCAACAAGGTAGAAACGTCCCTTAATTGAAGGTATTCCATCGTAAATGTACTTTCATTGTAATTAACTTCGCGCATAATTGTATCTATAGCGAAGTTCAATGAATTTCGTAGTCCTTAAACATTCGGATAAGACCAAATTTAAAGACATTCGAATCCGATCGCAGCATATGCGCAATTACTCATCAACGGGTTAAGAAAAATAAAATGAAAAAAAGGAAATTATTAAACATCTTTTTTACATCTTAATTGCTCCTTTGCATAGTGCTATATAGATATTTTTCTCAAATTCTATTAAATTTAAATAAGCCATTTTCATTTGAAGGCGTATTTAATTGTTCATCAATGTTACAATAGTTTGTGTTCAAGGGTGAGTCTCTGGGTCGCTCCCCGCTATCGTGTGTTCTTCTAGACGGCCACGGGAAGGACACCTTCCTGCATCCAAGGCCAATCGACGACTCCCCTTTCCAACGCGGACATAAAGCGATAGATGTTGTTATTTTAGACTCAATGTGTCCGCAGGACGACTGATAATGATATTGTTAAATTGACACATAAGCAACATAATAAATTCATTTTTATAACATTTTATGCCCCAAATTCTCGACCTGAGCAGGTCCTCATTTTTTCATAGCAAATCGTTGCATTAAATTATTGTTGGACTAAATGCTTATTCGATTCGATTATTTAGAAACTAAATAGTAGTTGAAAGCTTTTGGAAGCATTCGATCTTTTTTTTTACAGCTATTTACTATTTAAGTGCTGTTTATTCTCTTGTGCATTTTTTTTAGTTGTGCGAATGTTTTTTCGATGATATTTTTAAAGACAACTTTGCCACAACACAACACACATGCATTTTGGTTTTACACGTTTTTAACACGCAAATTGATGATATAAATTGCATTTTATTATGGCATCCACATTTTTTGCTCTCCCACACGAACACGCCAACCATTTATTCTTCTCGCCCATATCGATGCACTTTTAGAGTCCTTCAACAGGTTTTCGACATTCAAAAGGAATTTCATCGCGATGCGTTTATTCGATTGTGCTGTTTTGCAAAAGATATAAACCAGAAATTATGACAAATTCCAGCAATAATAAAAAACTTATTATGATTGTTACTGCAATTTTATAAGGGTATGGATACAAATCGGATTGTAGCAAAATTTTCATCGTGCCTGTAAATTTGGAAGATCAAAAGTATTAATGTTCATATTACTCAATAAGTGCGTAGGATGACAAACAGTCCACAAAATAGTTTTGGTTGATCGTAAAGATATCAAAAAGTCAATCAAATTAGCAGCATTATTTGAAGCTATTGCAGCGCAATATAAATGATTTTTGCGTAAGAAATTGCAATAAAATGATCCCAAATGAAGAAGAAATAGGTGTAAAGTTAAAAAAAATCCTACGAACTTATTGAGTGATGTCTTAAAGTTATTTTTTAAAATCTTACTTGTAATATTTTCGAAATAAATTCTTATTGAAAGCCATATCTTTCGTTCGTTATGTATTGACGTAAGATTTTTTTACATTTGGAATGAATTCACAGGCCATTACGCAATTTTTTAAGCAGATAGCTTCCCACGCAGCCTCCGCCGCAATGCACCTACTTTTGGTTTTCTCCTCATAAATAAATTATTGGGAAGGAGGATATCAAAAGCGAATCCTAATAATATTCAGTGTTCAATTTAATTTTATTGGTTCGTTTGAAACAAATTGGCCCTTGGATAAATATGAAATTTCCTTCCTTCGAATTTGGCCAGATTGATATGAGTTCCAATATGCTTTCCCGAAAAAATGTTTCGACGATCGACGACGCCATTACTTCTAAAAATAATAATGAAATGTGTGAAACCACTTTCGAGCAATCAACTCTAACCACGTTGTGGCCGAATTTCACTTTTATAACAGCAATCAGCAATCACAATTTCAAAAGCAAAGTGTCGATAATTATCGGTTTAAATATTGGATTTGTAGGCAAGGCATTCATTTCGTGTTTGTCGTCGCCTTTAAGTTCCATGTCCAAGCGCTTGTCAACAATTCATTACGCATATTTTATTATATGGAGATTAATTTAAGCGAGCGCTAATCATTTATGTCAGTATTATGCAAAATTATGAAATAAATTATATGGTTTTCCTGGGCATAATGGCAGCGGACTGCTTGTCAATTCGTCGTATTGTACATAGTGATATTTTGTATAATTTGGATAGAAAATCCTTTGGAGACGTTTTATGCGTCCTGGGATTCTGGTTTGTGACAATGTTATCAATGGCGAATTTTTTACTGCGGCACTTTCAAAACTGCTTTATGGTTGGCTTAATTTCGCCATCAGATTCAGTCCATGAAGGTAGCTCGCACATAAAAGCTCTGATCCATAAACTGCAGGACGAATATAATGTTGGAAACAGAAAAAAAAATATACGACCATCATATCAAGCTGTCAAATATATCAATATTTTTCTAAATAAAATACATCCGAAAATATTTTTACGATGCTAAACAACCAACCGCCGTAATAACTTACAAAAATGTATTAAAATCCTGGATGAATTAGATTTAATATTTAAGTATTTTTATGCAATAAATTGTATTTTATTGCTAGTACAATGTCTAATTTCGAGGCAGAACAAGACCATATTAAGCGTCTTATGCTCTATTTCTTTGAGCTTAAGCCACTGAATCATCCAAAATGATAAATGATCTTTACATATAATATAATAGAAGTGTTAACACCCGACAGATATCCAAGCTGCTTCCAAAGGCTTAAATAAAAATATGGAAACATGAAGGATGTACCCTAAATTGGAAAGAATCTCAGCCTTATATAAAAATTTGATGGACAATAATATAAGACCAGTTCATAACTAATTAGAAATGTGTATACATTTGAGTGTTTGAACGAATACAATTCAATATCATGATAATTTTGGATGATAATTGTATAGTGTATTAAAATTTTAAAATTAAAAACAGTACTTGTCTCCAAAATCCATTTCAATACCTAAACTCGACTTACTCATGAAAATGTTTATTTTTTAATTTTTCAAAGCGAATTAAAACGAAGCCCTAAAACCAGGTTATTTCTTTTCGAGAATTATTTCTCGATATATTTTAGAAATATTTTTTTATTGCATAAAATAAATTTTGTATGAATATTTTTGATACAAATACAACAACTCCCATTTTTTAAACAAAATGCATTTTGTTTGAAAGGTTTTTAACCCATTTTAAGTTAATTTTAAAATAACTTAAACGTAGATGCTATATTTGTATGTCCGCCGCTTATCATCCATACATATCCACTTATCTGCCAGGACCGTCGCAACGTGTATAACGCTTGTACATAAATAAATAAACACTGTCTATATTACTTCAAATTGGCCACATCTGCTTCGTATGCACGCACGACACGCTTTCCTTATTTCAACTGTAGTTATCTGAAATTGCTTTTATTATTTAATTTCTGCAAAGGTAACGCTTATTCTTTTCTCCAATTATGGTTTCTTTTATGGGCACCTCTGGCTTGTAAATTAGTTCTTTTGGTATTCCTATTCCGTGGCTCGTACTGTCTCCAGACCTGACACCACTGGATTTCTTTGCCTCCCACGGACGTCCCATATTCTGTCGCTCGCATGGTGACACCATCGGATTTCTTTGTCTGGGGACATGCTCTATTCCGGGGCTTACACGATCTACAGATCTGACACCATTGGATTTCTTTGTCTAGAGACATGCAAAAGAGTTTTATTATTTTTTAGATAATGATTTATATGCATTTGACACCAAAACATCAAACGATAATCATATTTCAATAAATTCATTTGTAATGTTTATAGATAATTTTAAAATGATGTATTTTAAGTTCATGAGCTCAGATTAAAACGATTTTATTGTTTAAATAAAAAATAATAAATAAATATCTTATGTACATTTTCTGTTAAACAAACTGATAAAAAACCATTTTATTTTAAATTTGGAGTATTAAATCTATAAAATATGCGAAATTAATTAGCTACCCTTGCAAAAATATGCTAATGAAAGTGTTAATTATAAATTTTAAATGTTTACCGCATTTCTAGGTGTTTCAATTACATACTAAGATAATAATATTTATATGTAATACTTTACGGCTTGATCATGAAAATCGAGAAGATATCCTGGAAGAACAATTATTGAGAATCATTTTACAGTAGTTTATGTTTGAGTGGCTCAATCAAGTTATGTGGTGTTCATAAATCGATACATTTAAATTTGTTATAAATTTAAAAATCAATGTAAAGTAGTGTAAAATTTTCGACCAAGTATGTAATTGCATTTATATTTCTGTCAACAAATCTTTTGATTTGAAATTCATAGCATCAGTTGGTGATCTCCATAGGGTATTTTCCTGGAGATGGGGGAATTTTCATCTGATGGTATCCGGTGGCGTTCCACATATGGGATAAATAGGATAAGCTTATCGGAATAGGTTTAGTTTGGTACAAAAAAATACTTTTACATCTCTAACTATTGATGCAATTGGGACGATAAGTATAAGCAATTGCTTTAATATTTAAATATAATATTAATGGAAAAGTTATTTATAATAATCATATTCAAATTTGCGCTTTGTATCATCTTATTAAAGATATATTTTATCATCACAATATCTCTAATATTTGATTATGGATGAATTGATAAATATATATTCATTTTTATCTTAGTCGTTATGTATCAAAATTATTAAGGTGTACCATATGAACGTTCGGAATTCGTAACTAAAAATTAAAACGTCATAATTTTACAAAACATTATTCATTCAATCAAAATAGTCTCCATCAGTTTCAATAGTCTTTTGCCAATGAGAAACTAAATTATTTATTCCATTTTTATAAACGAAGTAATAATAACTTCATGTGGCATCCATTTATACAGCTTCTTAATGTTTCCTACTGAAACGAGATGATGAGAAATAGACGCGTTACTAACACACCTAGATCTAAAAAGTTTAAACTCCATTTTCACTGCGTTGTGTCTGAATCTTTGTTGAAGTTATCCAGTTGAAAGTCATAGAAAACAATAAAAATAGAAATAATGACTTCGTATTCAAAGATAATTGAAAATCACAATTGCTTTGTCAATTTCAAACAATCGAACTTGTAAAATATTGCGCAGAATCTTTCCGAATCACGCTCGATCTTTGATTAATTGAATTTCCGACTCTTCATGTGATGTGCCTTAATAATCGGGGAAGCTTGAGATATATACGCTTTTATAATTTATTGGGAAGACTTATTGCAGCTGTATCCTTAATAAACGCGGTTTGCGTCATACTTATGAAAATTCATCAATTTATTAACTACCCTGTCGTCAGAAGCCACTGAAAGTGACAGCTCGTTATCGTAAAATATACGAAGATACTGCGCAAACAAAATATCTTGTACTCGACGATATTGCCGAGGAGGAAGATTAACCGAAGTCTGATTCGGGCACGAGATCCGGCAGAATTCGGGGGGAATTTCTGCACACATCTGTATATAGATTTGGGTGGAAATTTAATCATTTGGCGAATCTTCAGCGCTAATCGTTCATAATGAAGTCGCATTTGAACGGTTTACGGCCCTCGCACTCTTTACGAGGGATTCGAGGAAGACGAATAAATATTTCCTCGGAGAGATGAGCGTGCATTATTTATTCATTCTGTTTAGATTTTATGAAGCGAGGAAGGGCGAAATTAAAAAAAAGCACCCCGAGATACCCCGGGGCCGCTCCGGACTACATAAAACGCTTTTTTGAAATGCGGTAAAAGCTGACTGGAGGAAGACAATATTCCTCGCTCTCGGAATATTCATGGCGCAGCACCTGTGTTTTTACGATAACTACATAGTAACCTCAATAAACGAGTTGTTATCCTGCGGAAGGATATCGCCTCGCTCCCGGGAAGAGCGCCCTGTGGAATTCTTCGGCGGACATCTCCGAATTCATAAAAAAATCTCCGAAGATCGGGACGATTCCGGTCTTCCGGCGCCGGCTGTCGACGAATGAAATATCGCCAATATTATTAAAATATTTTTTTTCAATATCCCGCAAGCGAAGGGTTGAAATACGGCGGAACTGTGCGAAGAATCATTTATTGTAAAAGCGTGCCTCGAATAACTCCCAAAAATACGTCCTGGAAATAGTTTATCTATCCACTGCTGACCTTTCGTCGATTGTTTTTTTTTCTTCGATTCTCAAATTCACGTCGCTCTCGAATATACTCACTTAACGACGGGGTTCTGTCGAATTTTTATTTATTTATTTTCTCCACATCGTCCCTGCGTATGAAGATCCATAGTAATTTATCGTCGCGAGTGTTTCTGATGTCGCACGATCACAGAACGTTCTGTATTTGAGAACATTTAGACGTGTAGGGGCATCTTTACTACACGACCTCGCCATCGACGTAAGACTGTATGATGAGATGCAAGGCACTCTCTCCATCTCTGTCTCCGAATCACTAATCTCCGAACTCAATGTGCGAGAATGCTCTTTGTGTATCACACGAATCCGTTTGCAGCATATGCAGGATTCCTCATCAATGGGTTAATTCCAATTGAAATGATTCGGCACCAAAATACTTAATTTTTAAGTGAAGCATTGAAGCCTCCTGCTAATAAAATGGGTTCCGCTTTCTTTGTTGCGAAAACCCCAACGAAGAAAAGGACGAGGGCGACTGCCTCGTCAGTAATTTAGGGCTACGTCTTCGATACACACTTTCAATAAACGACGGTCCTGCTTGTTCCCTAAGAGGGGACGTGATTCTTCATATTCAGACGCTCTTCATCTTTCAAACGACGCCGAAAAGACCGCCACAAAAGAGAGGCAAACAATTAAAACATCTTTGAATAAGTAATTTATTTACCATTTACATGATACTGGCGACGATCAGGAGGCAGAGGTTTCCAAACTTGAGATGAAATGCAGTCCCGAAGGGCTTCACGAGCGAACATATGGAAGATTAGCGCACTGTCCTGCAACCCCCGGGCTCTACCCCAGTCTGTAAAAACATTTTAATCGACCTGCTTTAATATTCGACGACAAATTTAATTAAAATTACTCCGTAAATATTGCATTACAGGCGGCTTAACCCTTTCGAACCGGAGAGCTGATATGCTACACTCTAATGTAAGTCCACTTGTCAGTTCCGCCGCAGCATGTAACAAGTTTGATAATGAACCAGGCTCAATAAATGAAACTTAACACTGTTGATATCACACAAAATTCCTTAATTTCTTCGGAATATTTCTTAATGTTCAACTTGCATGATATCTGTTGTTTATCTATTTTTGCCCATTAATGTGTTGCGAAAATAAAAGGACAAGTTTACCGTACAAGCCTGCCATTTTACTTCTGAAAGAGTAGATTTTGCAATGGAAAGGTGATACTTGGCTAATGACGCCACTCCAGAACAGTCGAGGAGGAATATGAAAATTTGTCAACGATAAGAATGACGCGAGGATCCTAATTATCAAAACAAACACCTGCTCTCAGAACAACACGAACGAAAGTCGTCTTATCTTTGTTGAAAGAGTTTAATAGTTTATCTGACGAATAAAAAATATATTTCATCGTCAGTAATAATTTCTGATTTTAAAAACCTTTCATAATTTATTGACTGATTAAGAGAGTAAAATAAATATTTTTAAAAGTCATTCTTATGCAGTCCCATCTTATTTTAACTTGATAAAAAAAAAACGAATAAAATCCTATAAATTTTATAAATATTCGATTTGACAGCCGACCGATTGTAAAATTTAAACAACCCACCCGATCAGTCTTTTTCGGACAACTTCGTTTTTGTAATGCGAGTTCGTAATCGTTCTGTATACATGTTTAGATATGGCGTCTGATCGCGAGGCATTCATTCGTCATATGAGCAGTCCGAAAAGCGGACCGGTTGGATACACAGACCTTGTGGCCACTCCGTCCTTTTTTAGGGCGGCATTTTTATTGTTTGTACGATCACGGAAGCTCCCTCAAAGGCTAACTTACATAGGAGCGTAGACTTTCTAACATCGCGTAAGCAAACGCGGCACTCATCATGCGCACAGTGTTCTCATGTCCAAATTTTATGTCAATATGCGATGTATAGCATTTTTTGAAAGGCCTACCATGTCTGCTAGCTTACGCATTTACAGTCTTTATGATTTCTGGGGTGGTTAACTCATATGGTCGACTATAGCTTCGTTTAAACTTTGCCACCTAACATCTTACTGTTGTTAACGAATGATAACCATTTTTTCCATGTTAACAAATTCAACAACGTTGCGTCTTGAAACATAAGCTTTATAAGGTAGACATTTCTATCATAGCATTTTTTTAAAAACAGTAACCATCATCACTACATTAGTTCGGGTCAAGTTAGATACTTGCCACGGGCGCTTCATATCCTCGTTACGGTTCTGGACATATAATACCCATCCTACCCCATAACACTCATCCTATTCGTTTCGTTTCGATGCGTTATAAATGTGTTTGCATATTGGTCCATTGGGATCTCAATCATTGAGATTTTTTTTAATCTTATGTGGCATTCTAAAGCCTATTTTTTTTAAAGTAGCATACAATGTGGACTTCTGTTTTGGATATAAGGTCTCGAAATACGCGAATATTTAAATCCAAGGCGCAATATTTACAAATATTATTTTTGTATAAGTGATCAAATGAGATTTTAAAGTGTTGTAATTTAAATTATAAATAGATGAATATTACAGAAACCGTATTACGCTATTGTAACTTGAGTGACGATCGTCGATATCCGATACGCAAACGTCGACTAGATCTGTAAATCAAATATGTGATTTCGAAATCTACGAAGTGAATAATTTGAAATGGAACGCCAAACTGTCATGCGTGTTCGGTTATTTGGTCCTGAATTTAAATTTGTCGGCCATTGACTTGTGCAAAAATGAAGGTTTGAAATAATTGAATAATTGTTATAGTAGGTTGATGGTTTGATATATTATGGAGGTGGTGTTATTGATAAATAATTGATTGCGGGGTGCAAAGTGACCCCCTCACCTGGTGCGGAGGCACGTGCGAGCGACGGTGGCTCCGGCGGCTCCGGTGGCGCCTCTGGCGGCCGCGCCGTTGCACTTTCAGTCGCCGGCGGCCCGCCGCCGAACTTCACGTATCGCTTCGCGTCCGCGTCCGCCGTCTCTTCAATGTTTATTTACTACACGCCGCCTTTCGCTCAGTGACGATAAGAGTGCTCTTGTGCAAGTGTCGGGGGCTGTCGCCCCATGTGTCGGGGCGCTCTCGCCAGCCGGCGCTCACTTGTCAAACTGTCAGGGCTGCGAGCGCGAGGGCGAGAACCAGGCCGAGGGCGCGCGCCACCAGCCGCCGCTCAACCATGAGGCGCATCAGCGGTCAGTACCACACCGAATGCATCTTATTCGATTCGAATGCACTCGTTGCGTTTGTTTTTATTCGAACTCGTTCCGATGCGATTTCAAATGGAAACGCTTTTCGAATGCTCGAACGAAAGCTCCGAGGGCCGTTGCCATTATTCAATTAATCGTCGCCGAAAAGCCCATTCATGAAAGGACGGGACGCGAACCCGCGTCGAGATAATCGGGAGGGTAATCCCGTAATTTATACCGAATCGATAATACACATGTACGCCAGATATCCTCATTCGGGAACTTTAATTTTAGATTCTAATTCATTTTAAGGCATTATTCGATCCGCAGGAAGATTCATATTCGAACCGGAAGAGGAAACGTGCGGCAAGCAGGGTTGCCAATCACAGCGCCCGAACACAAATACTTTTCAAACTTTTAACCTTTTAACCGGCAGCGATTTTAGAGACGTTAGAAATTGCATGAAAACTTTATATTGTCTAAAGGCGACTGTGTGTCCTAGCATAAGCATGTATCCTGCGGGATAATTTACAACATTTGAGCATTTTTATTCAGGGTTGTCACATTAAACACGCCGTTAAAATTGATTGTTTATTTAGGGTTGTCTCAATTAACTAATAAAGCATTCTGATCAATACATCCCAAAATAGACATTTTTGGATTCACCAATATCCCTAGCATAATGATTTTTATGTATTAAAAAATATTTGTTTTTCAACGAAAAAAAATAAGGACTCATCAGGACGTTAAATCAATAACATTGCGGTCTTAAATAAAAAAAAAAATATTTAAAAACCTTCTTCTATAAAAAATAATTATAAATCCAAATAGTTTTTTTATCTCTGTGAAAAAGGTTTGTGTGTCGATGTGTCCAACTGGTCCGCTTTTCGAACCGCTGATACGACGAATGAGCACCTCACGATCGGATGTTATACCTGAATATGTCTACAATAAGAATTATCATTACAAAACGAAGTTGTTCAAAGAAAACCGGCCGAATGGGTTGCTTAAATTTTACAATTGGTCGAAGATATTGTTGTCTTTCTAAAAACGTTCCAATGTTTAAGCGATAACTAAGAAAAGAGGAAAAGACAACTTAGTATATATTATAAAAATGGATAGAGTCAATCAGTGTTGATTCATTTAAAGTAGAATTGTCAAGTAAAATAAAAACCATGTGCAACTTTTTACCGTGTCGTTGCGTTTTGCACCCACCCCAAACTCAGTTATCTGTTTATAATGTGGCATCGACGCTGTAGAAGGGTTGGCTGTATTTTTGTAATAATTTCTTCAAAGCTGATTCTTGTTTTGATGAGTAAACAAAATGAGCTGTAAATACCTACAAGACTGAAACTGCGTACTTAATAGTCCAATACTTCAGTCGAGTTCTCGCGCTACAACTTAAGCCACGTCTATCGAAGCCTTAGCCACCTTGTATCGAAAGTAGACGCCTTTTTTTAAACAATAATTAACACAAATTACTTGTCGATAAAAAAAAACAGCATTGTAGATGCTAATTTAATGCCGGTTTTGAAAATTATTATTAATATTCTCAACGTTGAAAGCTTCAAAGACTGTAAATTTTCCTTATTTACGTTGTATAAACATTGACTGTGTTTGTAGAAATGGGCGCAAAATTTTAAACGCAGTCTCCCCTACTAATGATGAGAAGGATGCATTCTGGAGAATATCACGATCAATGAGATCTAATGTTCTTCACTTGGCCTGTGTACGTTTATTATGCAAAATTTGATGATGAATGAGAAAGAAATAAAACAATAAAATTAATAGTGGTGTACCAAATACACATCATCGGTGGGTAACAATTTCTCTGAACAACTGTTTCTAAACACGCGACTGGCCATCTTTATTCTACGTTTCGTCTATGTTTCTGATAACTTTCATAATTACATATTATATTGTGTGTACTAAACCCGTATGCAACCTTGTGTTTAATTTCTGATGATTTTTAAATAAACAACAAACATACAGAAATAAAAATACAGTGAAGAATATGGTACCTGTAATGAATGCTCACTCGCCGAGGTCGCAATAAACGGGGATTACCTGCATTTCGACGTAATTCTCATGGCGTACATGTTTTATTTAAAAATATGATTGCTAATCACGCCTAATGTAGATTTGAACTTAAGATATCTAAGTTATGAGCCCAACCATCAACGATACTCGCTTTTATGCGGATTGAAAATGTATTGTAGTTATTGTGTCTTTATTTTTTATCACATGATAGTTTCATAATTGGCGCCATGGAATCCAAATCAGACAGTTTTGATGATTTTTCTGATGACACCAGTCTCGAGATCAAATCTTTATTGTCGTGCATCGATGAAGAATGTTTTAAACGGAATGTAAAAGGCTGCGTTGCTTTCGCAAGAAACTACTCATTCTGTCCGTCGTTGATTCGTTAATATTCCGTTTTTTCTCCCGTTGTCCTCGCGGGGACCTCCGGTAAATCCAGCACTGAGATTTTCAAACAATCATTTAATCATGTTGGGATAAATTGTACCAGTCGATGTATTGGACGAAAGAAGCCTCATATGCTGAAATATTCGGTCATCATATTTAGCGATGATTTTTCCTCAAATGTGACGAAATTCCGGTTGGCTTCGATTCGGGTGTTCATATATCGCCATGATGTCATGCAAGTCGCCTCCTTGATATAATTTATTTGAAAGAGATTAGGCAACAACAACAAATGGACGGAAGCCTTTCTTCGTACTCTGATTTAGTAGAAGCTTTTTAGCGTGTTATCTAAGAGGTATCGAATCTGTTATGTCATGGATGTACTTTTGGACATCTGACGTTGTGGACTGTTCGATATAAATCATTTACGACGATGCATTCCTTGTGCTTTTAACGATTCATTGCTTCAGGACGTAAAAAGGGCATAAAGATTATTTTACGTTTGGGGAAACTCGAAACCTGTCCAATATCGATCGTAAATTTTGTCCGCTCGGGTTTTTGCACGCGAAATCGGCCAAGTTTACTTTCGAACTCTAGTCGAGTTTCTCTCAGTTTATATTTGATCTTTAACCCTTACTTTGTGTACATTTTAAGCGACTTCAGCCAGTTTAATCGTGTCCGTATCTCGATCAAAGGCGTAAACGGGAACATCGCATTTTTTCCACGTCGAGATATCTTCGTCTGGAAGTCGATCGCTATTCCGCCTTGCTGATAATGACGATAGACAATTGCTTAAAAATAAGAAAGATAAGCCCAAGCGAGTCTAGTAAATCGCGACTATTTAGGGCAGGGCTTGCTCGAACAGCGCCAAACTGTCTCGTCATTGTTAGCACAATAATACAATCGACAAGAATACTCGAAAACTGTATCATTTACATGTTTTATGATAGCATTTTTTCAAAATATTACATATGTAGGATGATGGTTACATTTGTATCTCATTGTTCTCGACGTCGTTACATTTCTCTCGCAGAGTTGATTGTCTTGCCTTGCGTCTTCATCCCGATTCATAAGTCAAGAACGCCTCCTCATTTTAATATTGCTTTTTAAATATGGGTCGTTATCAATTACGATGTCTGGACGCTTCATTGATCTCGTTTTAAGTCCATATCTTTTGCTGAAATATCACCACCTAATTATAATGTAAACCACCAGGGTTTCGAACTGCTAATTTATTAAATTCCTGACATTTATAACGGTCTTTCCGGCGAAAATAACGGTTTTACCGGTTTTTTCGTTCCGACAGTTTCGGCTTTCTAAATCAATTTCTGGGATTTTTTCATCGTCAATTGAATATTGTACTACATAGAATGCTTTCTACTATTATACTGTAAGTCCTGATATTCATCACGAACGAGAAAACATTAGGCGTTCGTATTTATGTCCAAATCCACATAATAAATCGACAATCTAATTAGTGTTTCTGGGAAATGGATATCAATATAAGTCCTTCTTAATCCTTCTGCGACCAATGGCCGTTGCTATTTTGTTATTTATAGATGTTTTGGCTGACTAATAAAACTTGATTTTTTGTAACCAATGCAATATTTATTGAGGAATGACGATCGTTTCCCCTTTATGAGATCACCATCAGATTGTGCAACGTTTATTATATACTTTCCTCATACCCAAATACCCAAAAGCGTACTAATTTGAATGATTTGTTGTTTTTCTAAAATGTATTTTTTTTAAAAAAAGAGGAGCTGTGAGTCGACATTTTTGAAATGAATCAATGTTGGTGCACTTCATTTTGCATTATATTCTCATGTCAGACTTTCATTAATGTGGCTCTAATTAATTTATGTCAAGGGATTGATAGCATCAAAGTTTCTAATGCATATCCATATTTAAACTCCATTTGAACTCCAGTAATTTCCTCGTATATGGCTCACAAGATGAGGGTCTAAATGGAGCAACGTCCTAAGCTCAAAATAAAATAAGTTATTTATTTAAAATGATCAACGATCGTAACTTCACCTGAAGCTCTGTAAAATACAAAATATGCAATATATTACTGATAAACATAAAAATATGATTTAAACGATTGAGTGCATTTAAACATCTACATTCAATCGGATTCTTCCCGAGACATTAATTATGGATAAAAGAGAATTTCATCTTTAATATGAAGCACGTAATGGCCACGAGGGAGGTTAGGATCAGTTCAGGTCATAATTAAGGTCTCAGTTACCATTTAATGTCGTAATGCTTTAGTTTTTTTTTATTAGAGCGACATATACACAAAAAAAAGTTTAATTAATTAACCTATCCAATAAAATCTTTGGAAATGGGGATTTTCTTAAAAAGGCTTTCATTTTCACCAGATTTGAATCCCATGGACTTCTCCATTTGGATTATTTTGGAGGATAAAATGCAGGATTACGAACTGAAAACCGGAAATGAACGAAAAAGTAACGGTTCAAAGCTCTGATAAAATTTTCACAGAATATAATTGAGTTAAATATAGATGCTATTGTAATGTCGAGGCGAGGGCGCTCTCGGGGGCAGAGTCCCCGAGCGGCCCCTTGCCCACATGTGCTTGTCGAGATGGCCGCGATAACGCATGGGTCCGTTCTTTTATCGGACCGCGATGTTGTTGGAAAAATGGAAGGTAATAAACGGGCGTCGAATAGAAAGCCTCTCTTTTCAAAATAACTATTTATTCCACACGAAAGAGAAAGAGAGAGATCTGGCTGCAGGAGGGACGAATTCCCGCAACTAAGGCTAACCGACGACTCTCCCGACTCCCACCTCTTGCACGTCACTCCCCAACCGGCAACGGTGCACGCGCAAGAAGCGATCGCTCGGTATGCAGGTGCAATGTCTCCGCAGGGCCACAAGAGATGGCGCTGTTAAAACAACACATTGCACCTGGAGAGAGACAGAAGATGTCGCTGTTAATCTGGAGAATTAAATCTGCTCAGACTAACAGCGCTATTGCGTGGGGATGTTAAAACGCCCATGCTACAATATATTAAGGTTATCGTCCACACAAATCCACTTTTCTCTCAGGACCGCGCACCGTGAGTCAAGCTTGTATATTTTGTATACTGCACGATGTACGAGTGTATGATGAGACGCAAAACACTCTCCGTCTCTATCTCCGATTCACAATCAACGTGCGAGAATGCTCTTTCTGTATCATTCGAATCCGTTCATGACATATGCGAGGTTCCTCATCAACGGGTTAACGAGGACAAAAATGTATCCGTTGGTAACACGCTCGGTAACACTTGGTCTAGCAAATCTGTGGATGATAATATTGGCAATATTTTATTGTTCTGTTGACCCAAATTCAGCATGACGAAATGAAGAGTTTCAAGAGGAAATTCTTCTTCGCATTGAATTGGCACCTCAATTGTCGACCCAAAGAAGCCGCCATCAAGCCAAAGCCGTATATCAATCATCTTCAATGAACGGAGAGCGGTTCGTCAAAGACAAAGAAAACTGGAGGCAAGGTCGCATCTCGAAAAAATATTTGCATCGCAATTAGTAGAATTGTGACAAATATGCGCGCGTCAAATGGATCGTTGACGCGACGCGAGGAGCTGGAATCTGCGACATTAAACCCGCTTGATTATTCAAGGGCTTATGAAACTGCTCCATCTGTTTTATGGTCTCGCGTCCCAGGTGAAATTTCCGTTATCTCTCTTTGCTAATGACACACATTGTATTTACATTTGCATTGTAAACATGTTCTCCGGCGAAGATCGTGGGCGTTGAATAGAAGGCATCAACGCAAAAAACGTCCTTGCTATTTTTTCAGGGCGTAGTATTGCACGAATTTGTCTCTCTCTCGGAATGATTGCTATGAACAGGTGTAAGGATGGATTCGACAGACCATTCAGAACGTTCGGCCAGAGCTGGTCCATAGACAGCCATCTCCGTAGACGGGCTTCAAAGCTTTTTTCAAATAGGCTCGCTTCTTTCATTTATTTTCCACGAGCAGTCCGGCAACCGCAACTCTTCAATCATCATCATAATAAACATCCTATTTTGAGAGAACATGCACCTCATGATAGTCTAGCTGGCTGCCTTCATCTAGCCATCGTATAAATCTCCATTGCTCTTTAAAACATTTGCCCTGAAATGGCTTCAGTATCTTTGGAAGCAAATAAACGTCCGACAGACACGTGTGGGAAAGCTCAAGCTCCATAAGAAACACCTCAAAAACCACACGTTTCCTAAAAACTAACTATCGGGCAACGATGCATTACGTAGTAAAAGCGGATCTCGCGCCCATGTCGTTGGAGTCAATAACCATTTGGCATTGACCACAAATTATTTTCAGCGTGCAAAATACCATGAAAATATTTCAACGATAATGTGGTTGACATTACATGCGACCAAAGGAGTGTGAGTTGTCGACGGATGTCACATTAACTCGTTAGAACAATGAAATTTTGGCACCCCGCAGTAAAATAGAAATAAAAAGGCTTTCCCAATTATCCAAAGGTAATCAGACTTATTTGAAATTAACTGAAACAAAGTAAGACTTCCATAAACTTTGATCTTAATCCTTTGATGAGTATGCACAAACACGTTAGTTCGAGTTGATGATCGAGTGAGCCCCCATTTTCGTATAACACCATCAATGTGTTTGGTAAAATTCTTATCTGCTGAGACACGGACTAAAACTCAAAATTCAAAATTCCCGATTTCCCGACAAATTATTTATTTCCGTCGCTGCAGATGAATACTTATACACTATAATACTTTGATGTGATTTGTAATTATAATACAGAGGAATATAAAAATTTTGAACCCCGCATCTATTATATTTCATATCGAAATTCCCACTATTAGAGTCGAAGTGTAGTAAATACATCACCGGTGGGGATGGGTTAATATAACAATTTGAAAAACATTTATGTACTGTATAGATAAAAATTTTAATCCAGAATTTTTTGGGATTCATGAGCGCCTAAAACTGTCCGGGACCCCGGAATTGGATTCATTAGTCGTAAAATATTTTTAAAACTGGTTGTTCTTTTCATTTCTAATATTATAATAAATGGTTCTCATTTCTTCATCAGTTCCTTTTTTCATCGTTGGAGAAAATAGATGGATTGCTGAAATAATTAAGGTTGGCGCAATGGAAATGCACACGTTGTTATTACGAGAATAAATGTTTGCTCCAAATACATTTGCACAAGTGTATACGCCATCTAAATTGCTGTTCTAATATTTGATTGACTATTGTACCACTTGCTGCAATTTAATGTATTGAACTATTCCAATAGAAACAAACGTTTGTTTCATTCCAATTTGTACTGCTCCTAATCGAATTCTTCTTCGTTCGAGCACTCCTCGCTGTCTAACGATGTTGCTGTCAGACTTATCAAAATTAATTACAACGCTGATGTCTTGTAATTATGGCGTATTATGAAGTTATAAAATGCTGATTAGTTTCTTCTCCAGTTGGAAACTTCGACAGTTTATCAGTCGATTACCGCGAAGAACGCCGATAGGTCCGACTTCGTCGTCTTTGAATAACTGTGTATTGACAAAAAAATTGTAACAGGTTCTTGGGTGCTCGAGTCGAACGATTTTCGGACAAAAAAACTCGTCCATGACACAACGGAGTAAAGTGTAAATGGATTCCTAATAATCATGTCAAAAAGTTGACTTTGCATTTGACCAGGTCGACATATCGCGTGTTTCCACATTAATTTGTTTACTACTTGGGTGTTACGAATGGATATGGAGCACGTCGAGCTGAAATGATGGACAAAAAAAACGAGAAGCAATTATGTCAGATCTGAAACCAGTTATGGAATTCATTTGTATATATTATGGATAATGCGTATTTG
The DNA here is from genome assembly GCA_008973525.1 of Stenopsyche tienmushanensis. Taxonomy (NCBI): domain Eukaryota; kingdom Metazoa; phylum Arthropoda; class Insecta; order Trichoptera; family Stenopsychidae; genus Stenopsyche; species Stenopsyche tienmushanensis. The sequence continues at coordinate 297,665 of WACJ01000179.1, read as the reverse complement.
TAATATTCACGATCATCGTTGTTGGATCTCATAACGATCTGCATGAATGAATGATCTGCTTGTAGTCATTTGTTGCGCTCGTTTAGGATCTGGGCAGATTTGCGATCTCGCCTTTTTTGGAAAAATGATTTGTGATCATGTAGAAATTTGACGTTGAAAATTAATTTGATCGATGATATATTGCATTTGTATTTCACAATTGCTTCCTGTCTTCAAAACGTACGTTTGCGACACGAAGCAATTGAACATTGCTGTATAAATGAACGAGTAGAAACAGTAATTAGCAAACTGCAGCCAAAGAATTTAAATTCTGTCTGATTGCTGTTATTTTTTAACGAATGTTTGGAATCTCCACTATTCCAATAGTCACGATCCTTAACTAGACCTTCACTAGATTCATGAAAAGAGACCAAGTTTTAAATTTTCTATAACTACCAGCACTGTAAAGTCTGCATAATTTACCTACATGTAAAAGAATGATATAGTTATAGCAGCCAACTGTTCGTCGTGACTGTCGGTGATATCTCTGAAGTCTAAATTGGATTATTTTTTCATGCCAGATTTAGAAGTAGATTTAGTACTCCTCTATCGAATCTGGTGGCATTTTTACGTCTGTCGAGAAGGACCGTTAATTAAACCACCGACGCTGTTCCGATGAAAACCACAGTCGGTGTCGTTCCGCTTCCTTTTCTATGCGTGTATTTTTTCTTCCATTCACACCCGAAAATCAGGGGAAGCACCCTAATGCGTTTCACATGAAAGCGATAAATTGAATCTTCCCACAAGTAAGTCAAAGATGATGCGAGTATTTTAAGCAGATGCATCTGTCACATCCTCGACGCTTCCCCTCGCTCGCTGTGGTATCTCCTCTTAAATCCGCGATATTAAAGCGTCTTCCCGAAAAAAGAGAGGAAAAATGCTTGATATATATCTTTGCAGCTTGGAAATCACAGGTGCTCCGTAAAGTTTTCGCAGATGTGAAATATGTCCGCTTCTTGTGTCACCGAAGGTGCAAAGCGGGAGGACTTGCAAAGGATTCGCGGAGAATCTGCAACCTGAAATATATCACGAGATCAAATCCTGAATCGAAATTCTGGCTCTGCGCTAAGCTGAACTCTTACGTTTCCGCGAAGATAAGACTTATTCCGATGTCACAATCTTCGATAAAATATTTGCTCTATTGAATCATTTAACCGAGCTAATTTCTCACTCAAAATATTTTAATCTTCCCCTTATTGTACTAAAATACCCACCGATGATATGTATTTGGTACACTACTATTACTTTTATTGACTATAATTAAGGTTGAAATGTAGTAATTTTTGTAAAGCTATAAAATTGTACGAAATACATCACCGGTGGGGAAAGTAAATCACCGGTATAATCTCACTTTATGAGAGACACTTGATCTTCATGTTCAATATACAACGTACGGCAGGGAAACTACCTTATTTTAAAAATGAACAATGCAAACTGTATAGGAGATATCAGTTTAATTATTTTTTCCATGTTACAGAGAGCCTAAAGTTTTTATTTTTGTTTTGAGATAGTCGAGCTTTTAAGCTTCTCTACGCGCTTTCTAGCATATCGACGGGAATGTCTTCGATTGCAGCTTGAATATTGTTCTTCGGTCGAGCCAAGATCGGTGTAAACTATGGATTTCAGATAACCCCACACACATGGGGCTAAATCGGAGGTAAGATCGCCCCGCAAGGAGATGAGGCGTCCGGGGAAGTATTTTCACAAAATATTCATCGACGTTCCTGCTAAAACCACACATCCTCCGTATCCTGGACGCAGACCATGTTCTGTGGACATGTGCGGGTATGGCGTTCGATTGCGAGGCACTCATTTGAAGTGTCAGCGGTCTGAAAGGCGGACCGGTTGGACACACAAAACTTTTGGTCACTTTTTTAGGGCATTTAGGACTCGATAGGATCTACGATGTTTATGATCGCGGAAGCCCACGCTGCGGCTAGTAAATTATCTGTATTTAGTAAAATTATTTATTATCTAATTTTAATTTAAAATATATATCATTAGCTAACGTAAGTTTATTTTTACTTAATCTATCTAGTCCCCCCCCCCTCGCTCAGAGCGAAAAGTGGTCCCATGTGTAATTTTGTGAGCGGGCTGGTATGATTTCGAATAGCGGGATCAATATACAGCACCGTTCAGAAGAGCGTCTTCATGTCGGTTCTTAAAAAGAAAAAATCCTCGATCAAGGGAGATCCCCCTCATGTAGATCGCTTAGGAGATCGCAAAATTTACTTCCTAACCTGTTTGATGTTTTCGAGCGTTCTAACGGTTTTTGAACCTCCAGGCTTATTTGTGCACATCACCGGTTTTCATAAACCTGTCCGACCATAAAAGAATAGATTTCTGATCTAGAATACGGCCTCTTGAAAAGTACGCCTCTAAGGCGAACGTACGCTACTCCTTCGTCCACTGCATAGTCGTTACTAAACCTATATGACAAAAAAACATTAGTTCCTACCCATTTCGGAATAATTGTCGCTTCAGGGTGTGCATTTTAAATAAGGAAGTTTCCCTGCTTCACCCTGTATATGTTGTCGATTTAAAAATACTTGAGTAGATTCTTAATTTTTCATGGCCAGTCGCTACTACAAATTGTTGAAAATGTAGGTAATAATCATCCGAATCATCCCACTTAAAGATTGCTATTTGTTTCGGTTTGCCATTTTATAATTAATATAAATTAAGCAATCTTAGATGATTTAATTAGATGCAGTAAATATCTTGGGTAACTTCTCCAAAAACGTGTTTTCTTGGCGGCAGTCGGCTGCAGAAGACACAATGCATTTGTTAAAGTAGTTCTGGAATACAATTTGACAAAATCGCTTCAGAGTTCACGATGATTTCCCACAATGCCATCGAAAGACGAGTTTTTTTTGTAGTTCTCCCGTTTAAGTCAGGACTAGGTCCTTATCGAGACGAGCAGGAATCGTATTCTTTCTCCATAAACTGCTTTATGTCAGGTTAACATCTTTCGAGATTCCTCTGCATAGCTTTAAATTCGTTACTTTTAACGATCCAGCTTCAAAATAATATATTGTTTAAAAGGTAGTTTGGAACATTGTCCGTTATATGAAATCATACGCATTCGTACGATCGTCGGTTAGGTAACGAACGAAAAGAGAAAGAAGCAACTGGCTCCTATTTTCTATTCTTTAGCATAGGGGGAGGAGAAGAAATTCGATATTCTTTTCTTAGAGCGCCCCATGACTTATTGGTGAAGTTTATGGGATTGTTGAGGGGCAGTAAAATGATTTAGTCTCATGGCGTATACATTTTTGTGTAACTCACACATTAACAGCGACTCCCTTCTGTGCATCGATCGCACGCTTCCTCTAAAATTATAGAAATTTGTTTGCCGCCATAAAAAAGTTTGATAGGCCATTTATGGAGATGCAGATGCCGGGCGTGCTGTATCGACTTTATTTCTATTATATTTATATTGAGTAAAAATAGAGGACTACGAAGGGCGGATTGTGAAGTCAGGTCTGCGTGATCTATTGCACATGGCTGCATTTGAATTAGTATCTCTTCATAAACATCTGTCTTTCCCCGGTGCGTGCGTACAAGCAGGGGCGATCAGTCTTTTGTTCTGAAAGACCATTCGAATCGCATTACTTTTGTGCTGGTTGATAACTCGCATCTTTCCCGACATTCAGGTCGATCTAAAGCCGAATTTTGAAGATTAGAAATGCATCGGACATTGATGTTGAAAATGTGTTCGGTTGCAACTAAATGTTTCCGGCATCTGACGGGATGAATATGCTACCATATTACATTCGAGGGGTGGTCATTGAATGGACGGAGTGCATGTGCATGTGTAGTTGCTTTTGTATGCACATCGATGCAAGGGCACGCGTCCCTACGCATCGCATGCTATTTGTTTAAATTTATAATCCGGCCCTGCTATTAAATAAATTAATGCATTTTATTTCCTGGACTTGAGAGGCGCCGCAATTGAAAGGACGAGGCCGATTCTGGTTCCCGACAAACGTCGATGTCGTTTTATCTTAAATACTCTTTTAATTGAAGCAAATCAATTGGAGACTTAATTGTCTTTATTTATGCTGGGTGAATCGAATTTTTTTTTTAGATCATTATTTACTTGTATTTCCACTTGTCTTCTAGTTTAATTCAATTTCCATTATTTTTCCACTTTTTTTGTCAGTTCTGTCGCAGCGTGTAACAAGCTTCATAATGAACCAAGCTCAATAAACGTACCTTAACACTTTTTGATAGCACACAATATTCGTTTGGAATATTGCTTAATGTTCAACTTGCATGGCATCTGCTTTATTTTGTTCAGCTATTTTTGCCCATTAATGTTTTGCGAAAATAAAAGTACAAGTTTACCGTACAAGCCTGCCGTTTTACTTCTGAAAGAGTAGATTTTGCAATGGAAAGGTGATACTTGGCTAATGACGCCACTCCAGAAAAGTTAAAGGGGAATAACAAAATTGGTCAACGATAAGAATGATGCGAGTATCTTAGTTATCAAAACAAACGCCTGCTCTCAAGACAACACGAACGAAAGTCGTCTTGTCTTCGTTGAAAGAGCTCAATAGCTTATCCGAAGATAGCGATTTCAGTTATTTATGCCTCCATTTTAAGACGGTTAAAAGGTTCTTTAGAATATGATTTTTTGTTGAATTATAAGTATGAACATTTACGAGTTTCTATAAATATATATATGTACATGTATTGAAAATGTTCAGACGTGTAAGGGTCCTTTATGGTATTACTTTGCCATCGATGCATGAGTGCATGATGAGACGTAAGACACCCGTCTCACGATTTCTGGTCTTTTTGATCTTGAAGATTAATTACTCAATAATATATTGAAAAATACATTGATTTATTAATCGTATATTGCCCTAAACTAATTTACTTTTTATCATAACTGACGCACAACTTGTTTGAATTGCTTATTGTGACAATAAAAACAACTTCTACAAGGGTCATTTAGAATGTAAGGTTACAAGGACAGTTTTAGGAGCTCATGAATCCCGGGATTATTAAACGTAATCCCGAAAAATTCGGGATTGAAATTTTTATCTAACAGAAATCGTACACCTCACCAGCACGTTAAAAGTTACTAAATCGAGACATTCTCGCCGAAATTTAGACGCTTGGAAACAGTGGCGTAACTACTAATTGGCAAGCTTAGGCGATGCCTAAGGGCAATATCTATCTAATCATGTATACATATAATACATTACATATATGTTTTTTCAATTTGTTATATTAACCTTTCCTTACCGGTGATGTATTTACTACACATCGACTCTAATAATGGGAATATCGATATGAAATGAAATAGATATGGGGTTCAAAATTTTTGTATTCTTCCGTAATATAAGTACGAATCACATCAAAGTATTATAGTATATAAGTATTCATCTGCAGCAACGAAAATAAATAATTTGTCGGAAAATCGGGAATTTTTCGAGTTTTAGTCCGTGTCTCAGCAAAAAGGAATCTTACTTAGATATTTAACTAGAATTTAAATATGTGATGACGATACCTCCAACGGTTGTGGAGGCGTGCATTTTCAGCAGAAAGTTGCTTGGCTTCCAAAATCAGATCCAGACTAAATGACGAAACAATTGCCGCTTTAAAAAAATGTCAAAGCAATATTACTCTATTACATATTTATCATTATTAGTGATAATTTTTTCCCATTTTACTGGTATTTTATCAATATCCTCTTCATGAAATTTAGCAGGTTTGGGTGAAAAGAAAATTTCGATAGCATGATCCACTTGCTCATAATTTTTGATTTTTTTCCATTTAAGATATTTTGCGAAGAACAGAATAGATGGTAGTCGTTTGGGGCATGGTCCGGGGAGTATGAGCGATGTGGTTAGACAAACTATCCAAGTTCGAGAATTTGCTGCCTCGTCAACTATGCTGTATGCAGTTTTGCATTATGACGCATTATGTCACAGGATACTTCATTTGTATTTGCATGAAGTATCCTGTGAATTTCAATTAAATACAAGCATTTTTCGATTAAGACCCTCGTATCTGGCGATAGTTTTTTTCAGATTTGAATGATATCCTTGACTCGTTTTTATAATGTCTTTATTTTCAATTGTTCAAATTTATAACGACTTCGCTTCCATAAATCAATTAATTGTCCCCAAACAAATACGTTCGCGTGTTTCTTCTGTTTTGCCTCGTCAATGCCAATTTCATTGCTCGTGGAAAATTTGTCCTTTTCTCTAATTCCTCGAAAGTCGCCTTATATTTATATTGAGGTGGCTGGGATGAAAATGTTTTTCTTTGTGTTTGAAGAATTTTCTACGTCGTTTCGCACATTTGACGAAATCTCCGAACCGACCGAAAGGGAACGGGACGATATAAAAAGCGCACGGATGAAAAACTCGAATCTACATTTTTATGACAACAAAGAGAAATATTTTTTTATTGAATGTACTCCGATTTGTACCGATTTCGCTTCAAAGAGGCCATAATATATGTTTCTATCAGTCTGTGACGCCGTTCAATGTTTTCGTTTCTGCGTTCTCTCAACATCCTTGTTATGTTTTCCTTCATCGGCAAACAGCGTCTTTCCGCCTCGCCATATTTTCGCATGTGCAAATGTGGCTCATATATTTTCAGCATAAATCTAAATCGCTTTTAAATAAATTCCGCACATGTGAAGAATCACGTCGTGGAGTCGTTGCCATTATATCGCGCCGTATATTGATTAGTTTGGGTGCAGCTATCAGGATGTGTCATTCAATATGGATTTATATATGCAGTTGACATGCACTCTTATCTACTTATATAGAGAGAAAAGGATATCGCTTCGTTTTAAATGTCACACGTACATGGCGTGTGATTTGCATATTGATCTGGCTAAAAGGATCTTTGTTGTGCGAGCAAAACTTTTGCACAATCCGACAGTTTATCATTCCAGGAAGAAGAGTAAATTCATATTGTTACGAGTTCAACCTCAATGAATGTAATGCGTTCTTAGAAAGCAATATTTGACCTGAAATGTCCAATTAGAATTGTTTACATCGCCAACGTACACGAACACTTTCCGATGGACATATCCGCTGCGTTCAGCAATAGAGTTACTAAACCTATAACTTTATCTTCGTTTCTTTAATACCAGTTTATCGTTCGAGAGGAGTTCGATTGTACAACATCACTAATTAGTGAAGAATTCTCCGGCGTCTATGGAAATCAAACCGAAGAAGCAAGACGACTATTTTTACGGCATCCTTAACCGGTAGTGGTTTTTTTTCGGTTTTCACCCGAGATTCTAAACAAATGTACCAAAATCTAAGATAATTGTGCCCATTGAATTCGTCCGTATGTCTTCCAGCCGTAAATTTAATTTATTCATTCCTAATTTGAATGCCTTTTAAATGTGACGTGTACCATAATTGATGTTGATTAATACAGATGTATGTTTCCTGTCGTGTACATTAACAATGTTGTGCTGAAAATTAATTTCAAAATGCTATTATTTCATTAAAACACATCACGTCATTCGATTTCCTTCTGTAAGCTATTTATTATTTATAAAACTTCTCTTCTTCGAAGTTCGATATTAATTGTTCCATCCATTGTAGTTTTTGATCAAAAATAAAGTCTTCTTATACTTTGAAGCAGCGAGTTGCTATTGACCCCTTAAAGAGGTAAGACACAGTGTTGTGTCCGAATTCCAATGTATCGACTAATAATGATGTATGAATGATATAATAAATCGAATTCAAGTGTATTGTTTATGTTTACTTGAAGAAATAATCGAATATCGTGTGTTATCAACAGTGCTTCATTATTTATATACATATATTTATATTTTCTGAATAGGAAATCCAATCCCGGGATCCGGGACAGTTTTGTGTGCTCATAAATCCCGGGATTAGTAAACGTAATCCCAAAAAAATCGGTGATGTATTTACTACACCTCGACTCTAATAATGTGAATATCGATATGAAATATAATAGGGGATACTCATTAAATGGATTAATATGTCATCTGATTTGCTCCCAAACGTGCAATGATTGTCGTTGGTTCATAATACATTTTACTATTGTGCAAAAAAGTGATTTAAATTCGATAAAATTATGCATTTGATACGTTCGCATGGCCATGAAGCAGTCCAAATTTAAGCTAGAAATCGAATAAATGCTCGATCGTATGCTAGAAACATGGCCTTGCCTATTCTGTATACAATGCAAATTGATCTTTTCGTTTTTGGGATTAAATTTCGTAGGCTTTCGGTGCGTCGTTGATTTGCTCGAAGCGAAAAATTCCGTTCTTTTCGCTGCAAAATTTGACATTGAAACGCGAATTTTTCCGCAGGGCGACATGGACAACATTTTTTATGGCACTAACGTTCTTTATATTATAGGGTTGCACGCATTCGGCTTAAATAGCACTGACCTGAGCATTCCTTTTTATATAGGTCATATATTATTCTTTCACTGCTTCATTTCTGAGTCCATCGAGCGACTTTATGTCGGGCGTAATTCTCGGGGGCTCAATTTCGAGCGCATCGGAATTTTCCTTTTATCGTTGAATAATTCGTCCTAATCGATTTATTTCAAGTCGTGAATGTGTCAATTTTCAATGTTCCGTCATGGTCTCTCGGATAGTCCATTGTCGGAAGTCGATTTGATTTCCCTGGGTATTTTAACTCCAGTTTCTCGCTGCGCTACATCGACATGATCTCTTTCCTTTGAATCTAGTTTGTTAATAGATTTCTTGTATTATATATTGGCCGGAGATCGTTTATCATAGTTGTTGCAATTGATTGTGATCGATACAAATTGCAAGTGGTTTTTTTTTATCGACATTCTACATTCGGTCTGTTCATAGAAGATTTATTATTTTGAGCGCGATGTGCGTCATTGTTTTTGGGCATGGATTGATCCCAATGAAGAACGACAATGTGTTTGTCATTTGTGTTCATTTCAAAGATGAAAGCAAAATGTGAATGACTTCGTTCAGCGAGAGCAGCATTGATCGAATGATCCAAATGCATATGATTATGTGTTTCGTAAGATATGTGTGGGTTTTCTTTGGGATCGATGGTATTTGGAATATTGTCACATTTGACAGATTTAACAGCGTTCAACGATGAGTGCTCAAAGTGTATGTAGAAAGAAAGTTTGTATGGAAGTCGAGTGAGTGGTGTGCGGACATTATGAGCCACTGTGCCACATGTGCGTGCCGTAGGGTACGAGTCCATTTACCCACCACTACGTGTGGCCATTGTGGAGGTTGTGTCCCATCTCGCTACAAAGTTTTATTGTGAGGATGATAGTGGACCGATAAAAGAGTCGTAAACCGACTTCCTTTGCCGCTTTCACAATATAGCCTTCCTTTGGACGTGAAACGATTGAAATTTTAAAACAGTATGCTGCTCCAGCGTTTAATTCTGCAATCTGCCGGACGAATAATGGCCATACCGCGTTGAACATCTCGTATATCTCGTTCGTTAACCTATTGTAAATTTTGCATTAAACCGTCGATGAGTAATCGTGCATATATACGCATTCTCGCGCATTGAGTGCAGAGATTAGTGAATCGAAGACAGAGACGGATGTCTTGCGTCTCATACGATGGCAAGGTCGTGTTATAAAGCTACCCCATACTAAAACAAAACATCACATCAATCATGATAACCAATTAGAATTTGTCCGTACCCGGTTGACAACCATCAGGTTTGGGATATTCTTTTAAATTAATATTATGTGCTATCAACAGTGTTGAGGTTCATTTATTGATATACAAGCTTGACTCATGCTGCGCGGTCCTTGGAGAAAAGTGTTTTTATGTGGACGATAAGCGGTGCACATACGAATATAGTATTTAAATCAATTTAAAATTAACGCACTAATCAAAAGGTTGAAATAGCGTAACTACCCTAACGAAATATAAAACACTATACAACATGTGCGGTTATATTATCTAGATTTGTTTCGGTTATATATTTAATATACACTCAAACCTCTTTTTGTGTGACTTTTTTGTGCGATTTCGAAGTTATGCGGTTTTTTAAAAGTTTTTTTTTATTAAATTTAATAACGAGCACATATGGAGATATTTTGGATAAAATAGGAAATAAATCATCAACACTAACTGAAATTTGAAAAAAATTACGACAACGCCCTGGCTCTGGTTTGGATTTTTAAAGAAATTGTTTTAGGTTTTTTTTGCATTTTTCCAATGTTTCGACTTTTAAAAATATATTGTTCAAAGGAATTTCCAAAATTCCAACTACTTACGAAGTTATAGCTATTTTAGTAACACGGCAACTTGGCCGGTCCCACCATCATGAAATCTTTTATCGCGTTTTCTTGAAACTACTTTTTTCAACACGGTTGACATCATATCTCAAGTTTTCATGAATTAATTTACTTCTAACTGGGTACGAATCTTTTCTATATAACCTTCTATTTTTCCTACCAAATTTATGTAAAAAAATAATTTTTAACTATTTAAAAACTGAAAAAATTGGGCCAAACATTTTTTTTATTTTGAACAGTCGCCATTTTGTGATTTTTTTTTTTTAGTTAGGGACCATGTTATTTTTTAATTACCTGTATTTTCCTGTTTTTTTTTAAAAGTTTTTTTTATGCGATTTTGGATATATTTTATATAGCTGTTTCAAAGTTATGCGATTTTAAAAATCTATGGAACGCATCTTCACTTTTTCTATGAAAGCTTTTTTGTGCGATTTTCCGCGGAACGCATCTATCGCACAAAAAAAGGTTTTAGTGTATTTATTAGAATTTAATGCTAGAACCAAATTTATTGGACCCTTTTTAATTTTTATGCGAAGGAGCCTGTTAATACGCAAAATATTGAAACAGTGAAACTAGAAGTCACCCAATCTTCCCCATTCTGAACATATCAGCATTCATCAACTGCTACCGCATACCTTTATAAAGCCATTTAAAATCATTAAAATACCTCCCTGTAATGAATTGAAAATGATAAATAATTACACAGCAGCAAGATCAACTACTATAACGAGTCTTTTGCGGGCAAACATTCCTATGATTTTATATGGCTCGATGGGATTAATTAATATCGCTCGGTGCTGAATTTTATACGCTCGATCGGAATACGGAAATATTTTTAATTGTGTTCAGATATGCATTTTCGAGACGATACTCTCGTCAGTGTCGAATCCCCGCGGATTCTGTGCGTCTTTTCATATGTCGAATCGATGATTAAAATGGGAGATTTATATTTGTCGAGAGATTCCTCCGAGATGGCTTCTGCCTGCGAGCAGATAAAACTCATCAGTTGTCAAACCCATCTGGTCACGAATTCGGGAAGGGCTTTAGCCTCAGAATCCCATCACTGTATGCCTCTCACGTCACTGCCAGGCACCCGGCTTGTGACGTCACAAAAATCCCAAAAATTTCCTTTCATTTTCTCCTTTTTTCCTTACTTTCTCCCGTGTGAGAACTCTTAAAGAGTGGGTGAAGAGGTCTTTTCTCTCTATCCAAATGGGATGCCTTCACACATATGTATTTTATATCGGGTCGTTTGGCCTGTTATCCCGCAATGGCATCTCTGAAGATCCTCTTATTGTTACACGTTTCTTCTGCGGCGTATTGCCTTAAAGATACGTGTAAAAGACTCCGAAGAAGCATCGTTTTATATTTTCTTCCGATGGCACGCGTCAAAAGCGATTTTCTTCCGAAAGAATCAGACCTCCACAATTACGATCGTCTTCGTATCTATTAGTTCGAAATCGCATTATGTACCAGCTAACGTCGATGGATTGTCATGTCTTTTCAATCAAATGTTAACGATTATTAATGATGGAAAATATCTCGTCTTGATGATCGTACATCGATAGAACTTAATTTGATTAACGTTCAATTTGAATCCATTTGATTATTTTTGTAAATCGACGATTCGCTCCGAATAAAACATATTTTTATGGATATCGCCTTAAAATTTTTCTTCGTCCATTGTTGTACATAATCTTCTGCATTGTCAAGGAATACAATGAGAGACACGTGTCAGTATGCGATCCGTGCTATCATTCAATTTCAAGAATGGACTGTTAGGGGTCAGCAGTTATTGTTGAGAATAATGTAACAGCAATATTTTTAAAATCTCAGCAATTTCCGTAATAAAATGCTGACATATAAGGCATAAATGCCAGCCTTTTTTCCCTCTAAGTATGGCTTTCGAAGCAATTAAGCAAAAGAAGTAAATGCAGTTAATCGACGTCGTTTTCATACCGTGAGAGAAATAATTTTCATTCATGTCCGAAGATCGCAATCGCTCCTACACCGGCGTGCTCTAAATCTGAAGCCGATCGTATCGTTCTCGAAATAAAAACAACTTGAAGAGTGTAAATATTATGAAAATGTCATAAATTTTCAACACTTGTGTTTGGTATGCTGAATGCTTGTGCTTCAAACACTTTGAAAACCAATTAATATGTTTACGAGGCGGAATTAAAACACTCATCCGGTCGCACGTCAATGCATGACTCAAGTTTTTCTTTGAGAATTTAATGAGGATCGGAATTGTAACAATAATTTCAATGTCTTCGCAACAGTTGGACATTCTTGTTTGAGCTATTTGTCATAATCTTATGCAACTCAAATGATTTTCAATGATTAAACCTTTGGTCGTCGCTTTTGGGATGATCGAATTCCGTGCGAAAAAAGCGGGCCGTCGCAAAACAGTGCTCAGTTAATATCATATTGCACACCGCATTTGGCATACATTTCTATGAATATCGTTCAATTTATATTGTACTAGTGATTATCCGGCATGCGTTGTAATGCCACCCAAAGAAAGAAAGAATGTTTTGATGCGCCAATATGCGCTAACATGGTGCATTAGCTAAACGTCTCGCATAACAAACTGCGTACACAAATAATAATTGTAATATGCCTATGTTTTTCGCGCAAGTGCAAACAATAAGTTGGCAATGTTTTATCGTAATCGGATGAACGGTATAGCAGCGAATAAAATACGAACAAACAAACATCGATTTTTATATATTAGATATGTGATTTTGATATGTAAAATATTTGTATTAATTTATTTTAAATACGAAGATTATTAGCGAGTACCCGGTAAGCATTCACTGCAATGTTTCACTTGCCACAAAATTAAAATGCTTGCGTTTTAATTATGTTTATTAAAGTGTTTCTATATATTTTTAATTACTTTAATACTTTTTAATTACTCTCTTCGTCTCTGTTTCTCTCCAAACTCAGTGTGCTCTCTTTCTGAGCTCAACGTGTAAGAATGTTCTTTCTGAATCACGAATTCGGACACAACATTGTGTCTTACCTCTTTAAGGGGTTAACAAAATTTTTCATTAAAAAATGGGTTATGCAAAACATAACACACATTTTTAAAATTTCTTTTAAAATCAAGATTCGAGCAGATCCTCTTTTTCTTATAGCCACTCGCTGCTTCAAATGATCATGCATTTTTGCATCTTTGTCATTGTTGTACTTCGCGACAAATTTAACTCAATTTTCATTCAAACGAGCAGAACAAATAGATTGATTTTTAGAGCGGAAAGAATACAATATGTTCTATAAAAATTTGCAAGCATGAACCACGAACTAACAACTTCAATTTTACGAAGAATTTATCGTTTTCGCTATTTGAATCGTCATTCTTTCCGCTCATACAAAGTATCCAAAGTCAATTTTCCACAATTCAGTCGATGTTGCGGTACTTTCTTATTGCAATCATTTAAACAATCAGGTGTAATAAAATTATCGCTGTTGTAACACGAGTTCAAACGAAAAATGACTATAATCATGGATGAATTTGTCAAAAAATTATAGGTATTATGGGTTTTCGAATTCAATAAACATCCATAAACTGAAGAAACGTGAGAGAACGTTATGTCGACGTCTTAAGAGGAGGAAAGATTGTATTGACATTTTAAAATATATAATGGACGCGTAATTGCTGCATTTATTTTCACTTTCATCTACGAGAACGTGCTGATGATAATAGGTGTGACATTCCTCGAATACCTGGAGGATGGTTGCCGTTTTTCAAACGAATTCCTTCCTGCTCGGTGTAAAAGCAGAACAGCAAAATGCTTTTCGTTCTTTTGATCGTATTTTCGACTAATAGAAAATTGTTGAACTTTGAGATCTGATATTTCAATGCGGTTCGACCGCCATCGTGTGGTCTCTTTTATCTCTTGCGTGACTCTCGCCTTTGAAAATTTTGATGTACTTTTTAGAGTCTTCAAAAGCCTTCGGTAGCACGAGGAGCTTTTTCTATTTAATCGTCGGCTTCCTCCGGCGTGCAAAAATATTTATCCTAATTTGAAAGCCGTCCGTATGCAGCGGATATATTTAGGAGAGCAAAAAGAGTTTCTAAACACATGTCTCCATTCTTCCCACGTTCGAGCTGCATCTGCAGTTTTTTCCATTCCTGTTGACATCTGCCTCATATTTACTAGATGCCCAAAACGAGATCCGATCTCGAAAAAAACTGGGTCGTTTCCTCCTAATTTTAAAAACTGCCACTGTTTTTGACATGTTCTACGTCTGTGAGCGTCGGATGAGTTGCTGAAGATATCATCTAATTTAGTAAACGTCAATCATAAAGATTTGATTCAAATTGAAAATGTTGGATTCGCATCTGTATTTCACTCAGTGGATGATTTTAACCCTTAACATATGTCTAACAACAGTGTATTTTTATATGGACAATACAATAAACCCTTATGAGTCCAACGGGACATATATCACGAAATTTAAACAATTCGTTACACTTGGTAATTTAAATTTGTAATTCATAAATAGCAGAAGTTGCAGTGTGCACATCATGACGCCATCAGCTTCTTTTTTATGGTCGTTAACAATAATCACTGAGGTCACGAAGCTGTAACGGTTCAGTGTATCTTATTATTAAACATTTGTGACCTCAAGTTGAAATAAATACTCCTGCAAAAAATATCGTATGATCAGTTATCTGATATTAGAATGAATTGCTAGCAACGGCCTTATCATATCACGCCACATTTTATTGATGAAAAAAATGTCAATTTACAGGAAGAAAGCTTGGCATTTATGCATCGAATCGCGTAAAAACATGCACGGAACTCATATAAAATTACGAGAACGTTCTAAGAAAACCGCGTAAAATGCATGCATATATTCCATAGAGTATCATTGTTGTTGCAAAGGCATTTTCGCATATATTCTCATGGGAAATTCGAATGATTATATTGACTAAGCAACTTTCCTTGAATGGTTGAGGAAAAAATACTCGGGTCGAACATGTTGACCGTAAATGCTTGAACGAAGACTTACATGATACTCAAGGAATCTTATTGTAATTATTGTAATGTCTCTGACGTTGTGCATACTTGCCAATTCGAAAATGGGAAGGCATTTTCTTTTGGAGATCCATCGTTCGACGGTATAAAAGGCAACATAATACTATGTTGTTATCGGTTAAAGATCTTACCTGTAATTATCCTTAATTGCGAAGAAAAGAGGGACAAAAAGCCAACATGTCTTTAGGTATTTTCCATTGCTTTCCAAGGAAAATCTCGCAGTCTTAAAAATTCCACCCACACTCCCTATCGTGCCCTAAGCAAAAAGTACCCTTCTTTATGTTCACCCTGGCTGCCTTCAATATCGAGCGCACAAAGATGCCCTAGTCTTGCAGTAGAATGCATGTGGCTGCATGATAATGATGATTCATATTTACATTTTATAAAAAAATGATATTTTCAGCAATTATTTTAGCTGTGTATAGTCTCAATTAGTGAATCCAATCCCGAGCCAAAATTTTGATCCCGGGATTTTCAATAATTTAAGAAATTACATTGATAAGTCCATTTGTTTAATATAAAAAATAACTTGTAGGCGAAAGAATTTTATTTATTTAAAAAAAATACAATTCAAAAATAGATAAATAAAATAGTAAAAAATTCAAATATTATTTTGAAAATATATCCGAAGTAACATTATAGCATCAAGTGATTTTAGAAGCCAGGCAGCTTGCTGCTGAAAATGAAAACTGAAACTCTCAAAATTCCCGATTTCCCGACAAATTATTTATTTTCGACGCTGCAGATGAATACTTATATACTATAATACTTTGATGTGATTCGTAATTATATTACGGAGGAATATGAAAATTTTGAAACCCGTATCTATTATATTTCATATCGATATTCCCATTATTAGAGTCGATATGTAGTAAATACATCACCGGTAAGGAAAGGTTAATATAACAATTTGAAAAAACATATATGTACTGTATTGTATGTATACATAGATTAGATAGATACTACCCCTAGGCATCGCCTAAGCTCGCCAATTAGTAGTTACGCCACTGTTTCCGAGCGTCCAGATTTCGGCGGGAATGTCTCGATTTAGTAGCCTTTATCGTGCTGGTGAGGTGTACGATTCCTGTCAGATAATAATTCCAATCTTGAATTTTTCGGGATTACGTTTACTAATCCCGGGATTCATGAGCACGTAAAACTTATGTGCTCATGAATCTTATGTGTTCTCTTGAATAATTTCATAGCAGTTGAGCTTTGTAAATATTTATTTTCTAATACACTTTTTAAAATTCTTGTTCTGTTTCGTATAATCCAAACAATCAATATACGATCGTCACATTTGAATGGCGCTTTATAATCGAGGTTTTATCAAACTATTTATATTTGGTTACTCAATTCAAGTAGAGTGCATTATATCTTATAGGTCGAGAAGTTCTCGATCTCTGGATATTTGTTATTGTTCAAAAAAGGAAGTAGCACGACCTACTTCTGGTCATTTTTTGTTTGCTGTAAATCAGTAGAGAACGGTAAAATGGCAATCGAGAGAAGATGACCTTGAATCGTCGAGGAGTTGACTCTTTCGGTGCAGCACGTTGGCGACCATGGCATGTCAGAGTCCATTGTTCTTTTGTTTAAATATTGCCTTTGGCGAACCGTCAGACAACTCGTCGAAGACGTGTGCTGTTATTTAGCAAGACAGTATAGATTGAAATGTAAAAGTGTTAAATCGAGGCTGGCTCTGCTGATTGATCAGGCCTCAGACCTACATACTATCTTCCATTGAAAGCTACCAAATTGAAGTCAAAGTCCGTGTATAAAAAAAAGGACTTTAGCATTTGGACCAACATATTTCTTCTCCGTCGACAATTAATGACTACAATATATTTGTTTCGGGCAACGCTGTCTCTGTCTGAATACTTTGATTTACAGTAGAAAGTTCAATAACGCACTCCGTAACACAAATTAAGAGTTCAAAAAAATAAGCATCCCAAATTAAGATGCTTATCTCGATCGTTATTCGGCCTATCCAATCGATCTTCCCTAGTAGTACAAGGCAATAAAATGTTCAAAATAGAATCCATGCACTAAAAACCCATCAATAAAACTACGATCTCGTCCAATTTAGTGTGCTTTATAGTGCATTCTTATTCAAATTTTATATCAAGTGCATAATCATACCTTGTGTAATCGATACCCTCTTGATAGTGCGTGCGCATTTAAAGCACCGATCGATTCCTCGAGCAATCTTCAGCTAAAGAAGACAAATCGTCCGCTGCTCTCTCTCGAACGTCATCGTGGACTCGCCGACTTCCTTTGAGGAGTGATCGATCGCTTGGGTTTAATGATCGGATGCATCGTCCTTCGCATCGAGGATCCGTGGACAATCTGCTTTGATTGCAAAGTCATTAGCTAATGAGACGAAGTGACGTCCGGACCTTGAACTGTTATTTATTCTGTACAAGATGATAGCTTCATTTTTGTCTTTGTCAGATGTTTGTTTAATAATCGCTTATCGTGTGTTTTTTTATATTTTAGCGTAATTAAAGTCAAAGTCCGATAAACACTAATTAACGTTACGCTACTAAAGAATATAATTTATAACGCTGAACATTAGGAAAGAATATACTGTTTAATATTGTCTTGAAATTAAAATTTCATGGTGGGATGAAAACTGGCCAAAATAAGATAATACATGCTGATGTATCAGATGGATAAAAAATAATTTTAAGAGGGCGATATCACATTGTGTGCGTTCCCACAGACAGACAAGCATGCTATATGCATGCAGCATAAACGAACATTAATTAGGCTATTCAGTTCTACGGGTTAACATCGTCTGGGCCTAGATTATTGTAAGAATCTATTAAGCTATACTATATTCGCTTGTCCGCCACTTATCATCCGTACAAATCCACTTATCTATCAGAACCGTTGCAGCGTGTTTGAAACTTGTATATAAATAAACACTGTCGATAACACATAATATTCGGTAATTTCTTCAAGTAAACATAAACGAATTTCGGACATAACACTGTGTCTTACCTCTTTAACCTGTTAAGCGCGGAAGTTCCTTTTCAATAACGCAACATACAGTGGGCGCGTACATTTTCGTTAGGACGTATATATACGTCCCGCCCACCTGGCGTGAGTTCATATTATTATATTATTTAATGCTGTTTTTTGATGGCATAGGTTGGCTTTTTACTATGTTGTCTGAACTGAGCATCAATACGTCTTTTTTGTCCTTCCATTTTAAAACTATAAGTTTGCCTTTGAATCTTACCTTGTGCCGCTTACTAAGAACACGTCCACTCCAACACAATAGCGAAGCGCAACCAATTTGCTACCTATCTTAAATTCATATCAAAACATATATCGACAACTCACACATTCGTTAAATAAATAAAAAGTTCCGCCTGCTTTAGGACTCAACATATATTTCGAGGACGTATATATACGTCCCGCCCACTTAACAGGTTAAGCCGTCATACGTAACAGAATTTTTGCCATCGAACAGTAATCATTGATTGATACATGTTTTGACATGGCAGCTATGGCACACATGCTGTATCATCGGCCCATTATGGTGTTTATATCAATTAATAGGTTTTCTTACTATATTCAAGGCTTCCAATGCAGACAATGTAAATTGTACTCGGGAAATATTCTTATTGCACTTGTTACAATACTTTCTTACAATGTTTGCATGTTATGTTTACTATGATGCCACACATTTTTTTATACAAATTTTCAATAATGTCAAATACTGACTCCTTTATGTACATATCGACTCATTATTTTCAAATTACGATCGTTTTCTATACGTGTCTTACTATTATCTTTGTTACATTCGAAACAAATATTTGGTATATACGAAACTAGTCCCAAAAATACCTGACCTAACGAAGAAAATACAAAATTTGGAAGAAATTTTTTTTAACATAGTTTGTTGGCAAATATTTTACTATCGAGTTATTTTTTCATGTTTGGAAAAAGAAAATAATCCAAGGAGGCTAAATTTTTGTCACCATTTCTTTCTCATTTGGTCGACCATGCGATGTTCGTCTTGGCAACTCGTACGGCCTCGCTTAAATTCTGCCGCTCGATATTTTACTGTTGTAAACGAAGAAGCAGACTCCCACTAAATAGAATCTACAGTAGCTCTGACTTGGACTGAGTCTTTTCAAATAAAATTGTTGTATCACATGACAATAACCAATTTTTAGCGTCGTATTTGTTTGTGCAATTCGTAGTGTTTTATATAAGGTAGATACTTTCTACTATAGTATTTTTTTAAAAACAAGAACTGCCATCTATATCAGGTCGGGTACTTCTGAGACTACCCTCGTAAGATCTGGAAAATTGTCAACGCGACTGTTTATTGTTGAGTCCCAACGACGACAATAAATAATACCGAGGAAAGTTTCCAGTCGTGAATCGCGTGTAAGTTTTGGTCGGGAGCATTTAAAATGTCCATCGAAGACTTATCGACCGATTTTTAGCTCGTCTTTTATGGCAAACTTTTTCGTCTCGGTTTTCTTCGAATACGCTTTCGTGTACAATTTTTCTAAACTTCGACGGCGTCACACAATTGGATAAGTTTCGCCGATCTGCGCTTCGATTGACGATGGATCTTTTTTATTGCAACTCATTGATCGAGTAACCATTTATCTAATGGCTTTCAACTTCTGGACTTATCGCAGGCGATCCGTCTTGCTGAAAAAGGAACATGTCGCATTTTTGCAACTCGGAGTCTGCATCTGTCCCGACTTATCTAGATAAGTTTTTCGCTTTTCTTTTTTTTTCTTAAGTAGTTCATCCGATCGATATCTTCGGTGCGGTGACTTTAATGCTGGCGTCTAGAATCGTATATTTTGCGAAAGCTTGAATTATTGTTTATGCGCTGTTACTTAAAATTCATGAGGATTTTTTTAAAGCAAATTTATAAGATTAAAAGCGAGAATTTTGTGTTATTTCGATCTGGAAACTTTTACTTTAAAATGTAGAGAAACGTAGACCAACTTTACATTTTGATAATATCATTTGCTTGAGAATATTTTTTCCTTCGTGAATTTTTATTATACAGTATTAGAAAGATAAATATACATTCATTCTCGATGAAAAATCGTCTTAAAACTGTCCGCACAGCTTGATGTTTTGAATAAAAATGGATAAGCCTATGAGATTCTATTCCGGTAAATATGAATTCCACTGTTGCATCGAAATTTAGTCAAACTTTATATTTGATAAACGACGCTGCATCCACGAACGTAGAACGACTTTCGGTGGTCATTACGGACTGAATCATGATCTGAGAAATTCAAACAAAAACGCTAACCCTTTGAGTAGTGAGCTAATTTAAAATCATCAAAATCATAGATGCTATATTTGCTTGTCCGCCACTTATCGTCATATCTATCAGGACTGTCGCAGCGTGTATGAAGCTTGTACATAAATAAATAAACACTGTCGACAGCACATATATTCGGTCATTTCTCCAAGTGAACATAAACAATACACTTTTATTGATTCATTATATCATTCAAATATTATTAGTCGATCAATTTGGGTTAACGATCCATACAATCGTGCGATCTACGCAAGATACTCTCCATCTCTGTCTTTCTGTGAGTTCAACGTATAAGAATGTTATTTTTGAATCACAGAAATTCGCTCGCAAATAGGCGATCATCCTACCATATAGGCTATAGAGATTGATGGTAAAATGCATAAATATTTTGATCAAGTTCAGATGTTCATCGTGTATTTCAATGATCTTGGTGTTTCCATTTTATTTTTAAATAAATTCAATAGGATTCATAAGGGCTGTCCATTGATGATCTTTGCTACGTAAGTGATTCTATTTTGGGATGTATTGGTCGGAATGCCTTATTAGTTAACCCTTTAAAACCGGAGAACATACACGTTATGCTCTAATGTAAATCCACTACAACAAGCTCGATAATAAACCAAGCTCAATATTTCTTAATGTTCAACTTGCATGGCATCTGCTTTTTTGTTGTTCAGCTATTTTTTTACTATTAATGTGTTGCGAAAATAAAAGTACAGGGTTACCGTGCCAGTCTGTCAGTTTACATCTGAAGGAGTAGATTTTGCAAAGAAGTGGTGTGATACTCAGTTAATGACGTCACTCCAGAATAGTCAAGGGGGAATAACAAAATTGTAATACGATAAAATGATGCGAGTATCTTAATTATCAAAACAAACGCCCATTTTCAAGACAACACGAACGAAAGTCAGGGTATCTTTACGGCACGACTTTGCCATCGATGCACGAGTTTATGATGAGACGCAAGACAAGCGTCTCTGTCTCACGATTTCCGGTCCGATAGGGTTAATTGAGACAAGCCAAAATAAACAATCAATTTTAGGATTTCATGATTGATTATGAAACTAACAAATAACTAGTGACTGATATCTCTAAATTTACTGAAAGTTAAAAGGATATCGAGTTGTAGTTTTCAAGAGTTAAATCTAGCGCTTTTATTGGGATTGGGAAAGTCAGTTGAGCTAACAGAGAATGTCCTCTGTCGTTCTTTAACTGCCATGCCCAGTATAATCCAGAGTAGTCTGGATTTCTTTTGTTTTTAAACATCTGCGGGTTTCTCCTCTGGTAGTTGATGGATCCCGACAAATGCACGTCCTGGGTGTAGCCTTAGGGGTCCATTTGTTTACATTATAATAAACTGATGTTTAATGTAAATTGGGCGCGCTGTTATCAGCGATTTGACAGCTAAAATGGATTGAAATTGGAACATTTTGTGCTGCTTTACTATCGGAATTATCGAGTAAATTTTGGAAACACACGTTATTTTATGATCTCATTTTAGCCTTTGGGTTGATCTTCGACAGATATATAAATGGCGACTCAAGAAAGTCTGCGATCTTGAAGAATTTAGCGTTCCATGTTCGACGATGTCCCACTTATAGTCGCTAGTCCCATGGCGTTCGCTCAATGCTAATCGACTTTTAACCTTCGAATAGGTCTCGCAACTGATCACTTCTCGGAGTGAACTCTCCAAATGAACAAAGAAATCTTTCTCTCGCTACCCTCGTGACGATCTTGCGATCTCGATCATGAAGATCACGTTTCGATCATTCGCGTGCAGCGCATCTGAGTGATGTTTTCCTAAAATGGCAAGTTCGAATCCTGTCTCTCCTTTTCGCCCCGGCCGTAAATAACATCTCTCGTCCGCATAATCGAGCGATCGAGACGATG
Organism: Stenopsyche tienmushanensis; assembly: GCA_008973525.1. Classification (NCBI taxonomy): domain Eukaryota; kingdom Metazoa; phylum Arthropoda; class Insecta; order Trichoptera; family Stenopsychidae; genus Stenopsyche; species Stenopsyche tienmushanensis. The sequence goes on along the minus strand of WACJ01000179.1, from coordinate 275,102 downwards.
CGCGATGTATCCATAATGCACCAGAAATTCGATAACGTCAAAACTCTACAATATCTCACGAAGCCGATCCGCCAATTAACGTCACCAAGTCGGGAGCCGAAGATGGATCGCGCCCAAAAAACATCTTAATCTCGTGATTGCATTCTGTCTTATTTAACGACGGAAGAACACGAACCGTAAACGCGAACCCGACGTGGGCCCGTTTAAACCTACATCATTGTTTTACGAGTCGAACAATGAAGATGAATTTTACGACGGGATCGTTAACGTTCGAGGAATACTCAAACTTTCATATTTGCGCCCGACGCACTCTATATCATATCATACCTAAAATTTGCTTATTTTACGATTTACGCCATTGTTAAATGTCTCGCAATTGCCATAAAAATGATAGACGAATTTTACGCTTTGTGTGCGAATTAAATACATTTTTATCGCGAATTGCGACGAGTGACGTACTATTTTGAACGCGGCCTCGCACAAGAAAAGTAATAGCTTAAGTGTTTTAAATGATCCTTCAGAGTAAATATGTGCTCGAGATTGTTGAACAAAGCAAAATAATATTATCAGCGACACCTTTTTGCACTCAATTTAGATATGCACTTGTCTTATCGCAGAAACATGGCACGTAGTGTGTTTGACGTTGTTTTTTAATATTAAAACACGATTTTAATGGCTTGTGGTCCAGAGATTCAGTAAAAAATATTTTTTAAACCTTTGATGAGTATGCACGCACATGTCGTTTTAATTAAATTTCCATTAACTCTAATCATCCCCAAAACGTGTGTGCTACTAAAATTAACTTACTAAGTAATAATAACCAAACAATATGGAGCGTTATGAACCTTATCGGTTCGGAACAAAGAATCTTTATGAACAGAACAAGGGCAAAAAGAACATCAAAGAGACGGCCTTGAGAAAATGCATATGAAGAACTTCAACGTAAACAGTATTGTCTTCCATTGCCTTCTATATTGTTTTGAAATCGCCAAACTGAGAGGGTCAACCTGAAATAGGAAAACACTCAGTCTCAAATTTGCTCGGGTAAGTTGCACGTGGACGGGAAGACATCCTCAGTTGGTGTAGGAGCGAATCCCAGATGCACTTAAGCGTCAAGTATGTCTTCACCCTGACGAGGAAAGGAGAGACTGGACTCTACATTCCAGTAGAATCAAAAAGGTCGTCTAGAATAGTTTTCCACTGTTTCCCGAAAGAAAAAAAAACTACTAAGTCTTTACTAGGGAATCCAATCTCGAGCCAAAATTTCGATCTCGGAATTTCGGGATTGCAATAGACCATCCCGGGATCAGCCCCGGGATCCCGGGAACGGGATTTTCAATAGTTTAAGAAATTACATTGATAAATTTGATCAAAAATTACTAATAAGCACACTCGTTGGAGGTATCGTCATCAGATATTTAAATGCTAGTTCAAGTTGATGACCGCGTGAGCCCCCATTTTCGTATAACACCATCAATGTGATTGATAAAATTCATATCTGCTGAGACACGGGCTAAAACTCGCAAAATTCCCGATTTCCCGACAAATTATTTATTTCCGCCGCTGCAGATGAGTACTTATATACTACAATTCTTTGATGTGCTTCGTAATTATATTACGGAAGAATACAAAAATTCTGAAGCCCGTATCTATTATATTTCATATCAATATTCCCTTTATTAGAGTCGAAGTGTAGTAAATACATCACCGGTAGGGAAAGATTAATATAGCAATTTGATATGTACTGTATATATGTATGCATAGATTAGACAGTTACTGCCTCTAGGCGACGCCTAAGCTCGCCAATTAGTAGTTACGCCACTGTTTCCGAGTGTCCAGATTTCGGCGGGATTTATTAGCCTTCATCGCGCTGGTGATGTGTACGATTTCTGTTAGATAAAATTTTCAATCCCGATTTTTTCGGGCTTACGTTTACTGATCCCGGGATTAATGGGCACCTAAAACTGTCCAGGATTCCGGGATTGAATTTCCTAGTCTTTACAAACCCCATAGACGTTCGAAACCTATCGAATCGTTCTAAATGAAACTCGGAGGTTATGCTACCTTCAATATTGAGCAAATGAGAAGGTGAATGCATGATACAGACGAGATGGTTGTAACCTCTTCCTGTGAATATTGATATTGAAGAGGCCCATAGTTCTACAGTGGACCCGTCCAAAATTCATATTTACTATTGTTTCCTATGGAATATTTAAATAAACGGTATTCAAAAGATCTGTCAACGTTATTCACTAATTCCAAATGATTATGGATCTAATTTTTGCATTGCTTGTTTGCTTGATGGTCTATATAAGTCTTGTCGTATTTATATCACCTCTCAGAGCAGCCAAGTTGATAGTCTTTGAGAGAAGGGCCATGGCAGCCTCCGGTAATCGGTTCAATGTCGATGAAGATTCTCGATGGTCGTGTCAGAATTGACCTACGTTTGGCTGATCTTTATCCCTTTTCTTCGTTGCGACCTTCGAGGGTAATTTTATTGTGTAGGATTTGTCTTTGTTGCCTGATTTGTTTTTAATAAATGAATATATTATTAATTGTCCACGTGGTAGTGACCGTTGATAGAATAACCCATGCATTGCAGGTTTTTTTATGGTGGAGGAGGGCGATCAAATTTGGGTCGTTGATTGGGGCTACAATTTTTGGGGAAGGAGAAGAATGGTATAAAAACATAGGAAGAAAATTATGGTTAAAATAAAGGAGCCCAATGCCTAAGTATAAGAATGAATTTATTGTGGATAAATAGCAACATAATAATATTAGTCGATTCGACTAACATTGATAATAATCTGGACATGAAATGTTCAGCACATGCAAAAAAAAACATTTTGGTGTTTACTTATTATTTACTACATTTATATTTTAATATATTTAAACAGAAAACTACTCGTGTTTTAGATACAATGATATTGAGAAATTCATTATGAAATTCTTGCTATCGTATAAATATAGCATCTAAAAACGTAGATCTTTCAATGAAAGGAAATGGAAGAAATTCAATACCGAAACGAAGGAATTATTTATAGCTTTTGAAGTTGAAGACCATAAACCTTTAATGTCGATGAAAGTGTGACTTCCGCTCCATTAATTTTTAATGCGATTGGTTCAGCTGAATCAACCTTAAAATATTTTTTATGATTTAAATTTATTGATGAATTTGTTCGGCTCGTAACTTGTAACATTTACTTTACGAGAATGCTACCCAATTAAGTTATTCAAACTTGTATCCTGAAATGATTATGACTTCCAGAAATTGCATCCACTCATACTTTAGTGCAACGGAAATAAGGATAATAGAAATAGGAAGCTTTCTTGAAATTCAAACTTGCTTTGTCGCTCAATTAACCGTCAACTTTTCGTCACATGGCGCTATTTTCGCGCAACGCCATGGCGCATTCTTCAGGAAATTGGTTTTCTCTGTGTCGTTCCGGAATTGTATCTCACTCAACGCCACATTTTATTTCGTAAGGATGAATCGTACTTTTTTTATTTGTTTTTTGTCGACTGTCAATTGCATATTTGGTAACGGCGTTGAAATACACGGATGCTTCCAGTCTCTTAAATAAACAAATGTGTTTAACACCACTCACGAAACGATAAAAAAAACCATCAATCATATTGCACTCTTGATTTTTTCACGTATGTTAAATGCAGTGTGGAATTTGCTTTCACTTTTTTTCCACAAATAAAACTCTTCACTAATCTTGCGCGATTATTGGACTCAGATAGTCGAAACACTCAATTAGCACATGTAATGTGTACGCTGTTGGATTTGAATGAAATGCTTCCTTTTTATCGTCCATGATGAACCGAATTGCTGCGGTGTCTTATTCCAAGAATCCGTAATGACGTTTATATGACCCTTGTCCCTAATGATCTTTTCTCGCCAATTATCTGGATTAAGTTGGGCTGAGAATGTCCTTGTTAGCAGGCACCGCAATTGGCGGTATAATACCGTCGGTGCTTAATCTGTGCGCTTCGGACTCCTGGAGGACCGTAGAGCCACTCCCAGGATATACGAACTCTAGCCATTTCGGATTAATTTCGTCGATAAATTTGGCTTTAGCTCTTGAGCTTATCCTTTATTGTAAATTTGAATTCAAATCGATGGGCAAATAGATTGAAATAATTATTTTTTTAATGTATTTGGAATAAACGAGGGATGCATACAACAAACAAATACATCAAGGTTTCTCTTAAAATTCCATTTTTACATGTATGGTTTTTGATGAAAATATATCTCCATAGTGGATTATTATTGAACGTCGTCACATTCCGAATCGTTTTTGAATTCACTTGACTGTGTCACGAATTCATTTAACTTTTCAGTATTATAACACTCGAGACGCTCTTGAATATATTTTACCACCATTTCTCCAAATCACTTTTCTTATTTTCCATTAGCGACTGTCACGATCTTAGTTACCACATAATCCATATTGAAGATTCATCTTTCGTCAACCACTTCGGGTTGTAATTTCTATTGACGCACATCGAACGTATGAGGGTCATCTAAAAAGCAAAGTTAAAAGGGCTCCTGAGATTGGGGATTTTTTATGTGTCGCAGTTTGTTCGATCCCGCTTGTTTGTCGGCCATTTTGTTCAGTTACAGTAAATTCTTCCGATGAAGAGGTCATCGCGCGCTTCCGCCACCTCCTGTCCGTGTAATATCCGTTTTTTTTGATTTTGCAGAACAATACCGTCGCGAATATCCATCGGAAGCTCGTGGGAGTTACTGATACTCCAGATTTAGTCATTTGCTCCAATTTTTTGTAAAACCTTTTCGGCTTAGTAGCATAAAACCATTTTAAATGCATATTCACCTCAGCTGCATTTTTGAATCGCCTTTCTTTCAGGTTGTGCTCTATAGATATGAAAAGGTGGAAATCAGGGATAAGATTTGGTGAATAAGAAGGATACCGTAACACTTCCCAATTTAATTCCCATATTTTATCCAGAGTCAATTTTGCTTTATCTGAATAAATACGAACGTTTCTCTCTTTATTTTTGTTGCAAACTTCTGATCTTCTGATGATCTGTTTTATTAATTCATAAAGCACAAAATAAGCTTTTTTATAGGCAATCCATCCAATTACAATGCTGTTCAAAAAGCGACTATTTTTTTGTATTGTCAAGAAGGCGCAGTATATGTTTCGTGGCTTGTTTTTGTTGTTGCGAAGACGTGCGGTACCCATCCTACCCCATAACACCCATCCTATTCGTTTTTTCCGATGTGCTTTAAATGTGTTTGCACAGTGGTCCATGGGGATTCCAGTCTTTGCGATAATTCCTCGATTAGGGATTTTAGTGTATCGTTATCAAAATTCCAAATTCCACCCGTTCTCGGTTATTCTTTTAATACTTGAGTAGTGAGCTGATTTAAAATCATCATAAACTTATATGCTATATTTGCTTATCCGCCACTTATCGTCGTACAAATCCACTTATCTGTCGGGACCGTCGCATCGTGTATGAAGCTTGTACATAAACACTGACGATAGCACACAATATTCGGTAATTTCTTTGCGTAAACATAAACAATACACTTGAAATCGATTCATTATTTTATTTATATATTGGTCGATAAATTTGGGTTAACGATTTATAAAATCGTACGATGTAGACACCCTTTTCATCTCTGTCTATCTCCAAACTCAACGTGCAAGACCCCATCCGTTTCTGTCTCTCTCTGAGCACTGGAATTCGGACCCAACATTGTGTCTTACCTCTTTAAGGGGTTAAACTTCTACTTCCCGATTAAATAAACATTGGCATTTGCGGGCTATAAGTTTCGGACCTGGATATATTATCTTTAATAATAAAAAAAATCTATTGCACAAAAATAATTTTCTTCCCAAAAAAATCTTATAAAGATATTAAGAATTAATTCGTAATCATTTCAAGCAAATATAACTTATTTGAAATCTTAAATTAATTTCTATTTTCAAACTAGTTGGGTTCGAGCCACGGAATAGGGCACATCCTTAGATAAAGAAATCCAGTGGTGTCAGATCTTGAGACATGCAGCCACGGAATAGGGCACCTCCCCAGACAAAGAAATCCAGTGGTGTCAGGAGATCGTGTGAGCTACGGAATAGGGCCACCAAAAAATTAATTTACACGACAGAGGCGCCTACAATAAAAAATATTTTCTTACCCAGCTTCTGACCCTGGCATACTGATACCACTTCAAGTTTAACGACTTATTGAATGACTTGTATGACATGTAGCATATCGTCGGAAAGGGTATAAACTAGATAGCATTTTAAAACAAAACTAAGTTCAAAATAGTTTAAAATTTAGAAGCTAACATTTCTCATTCGTTTGCACATTTTATATGACTTTGGAAGCACAGAAGTAATTTTCTTTATACTAATTGTATGTGCCAAACACCATTTATATAGAAAGTATTCGAATATTTGACCAGTTTCATATTCGTCATTCTAATATTTGATTTTACGAATATTTGGGATCCCTAGTCTGGACACAAACTGAGCTCAAACTTGAGGTCTTAAAACTTTCGAATACTTTCGGGTCCCCTTAATGTTTTAATTCTCATGTTAAAATAAGTAAATTTCAACGGTTTATTCTGTGATAAGTTGTCATATCACAGTTTTCCTAAACGAGCTTAGCAAAGTGTTTTTCCGACAGCTTCTATCCGCTCGGGCTTCCGGGTGTCCTCGTTTGTTTTCCTGTACAAATTTTCCATCGAGCTCTCATATCTGATGATTATATAAGCACATTCCACTTTATTTAATTCACCCCGCGTAATTTATTACTCAGATAAATTACATATTTAGTCATTTATCATTCGCCATTTGGCCACGCTTGTGCTGCGGAGTAGCTTTAATTTTGATATTCGAGCTAATGCTATTAAATAATAAATTTATCACACCCGCTATCTCTATGCGCAACTACCGGCCTAATTGTTTCCCGAAATATGCGATCATCTGCGTCCTTTATTTTTTCAGCGGATCGCTTCTGAAATCGTCGGTTGCCTTCATCGATTTTCGTATGCATAAAAAACTCGTAACGGCATTCGTTACACATATAACATTCCATGTAAATAAACATTCCATCATCGATCGATGCTCATTTTCAATGCTTGTTTATGGCGAGCGAGCTATTGATGAGTTTTCGTTTTTAACTATCATAAATAGCTTGAAAATATCAGATTGTAGCTCTATTTTATGTGTAAACATTGTAAATTCGTGCATCTATACATATATCGGAACTCGTTCGCTTATGGAAATGTACTATAATGGAATTACTTTTTCGGTCGACTGTTCTTATCTACACACACCGACAGTCACTTTAGTTAAAACAGTGGCAACTTTGGGTACTCGAGGGCTTACGTAATGATATTTACTCACTGATGGAAAAAATAAACATCCAGAATACTATAATTTAAGCTCGGAAGTGTCTGTGGTTGTGGCACTTTCACCACTCCACTGCACTTCTTATCCGTCGCTACTGTCTCCGTCTGTTCTCATTCCATCCTCGCAAGAGTCGTTCAGTTGATTTTTTCAATTTCATGGATTCGAATGTACTCCCTAATCGAAATGCCGAAAAAGTTTCTCAGAAAGTCTTTTAAAAGGATTTGTGACACGCGAACTATTCGACCGATTTAAACTCCTATAAATATCGAACTAGTTTACAAGTGATGTCGTTTTATCGAGCTTTATATATTCGCTTAACCACATCAAACACCAAAGAACTTTTATCGATCATGTTTGTGGAAATAAATCATTCCAAGGGTCAGATTTTTATACGCTAGTTCTGCCTTTCGGGGCAATAATAATAAATCATTTTAATCTTGTTTTATTAACATTTGCTCACGTTTTTTCCGTGCACTTTGGGGCCTCTTATGGCGTAATTAATAAAGTCTAATTAATGGGTCACTATAGATATATATTAGGTAATTTAGTAACGGTCAGCACATCGATCAGCCACAACAGTAGTTATGCCAGTAAATGCGTATAACGAGTTTAGCATTCCTCGGTTTCGTAACTGTGATTGGTTTTCGTATCAAATGTTTTAGGCCATTGTTGATGATCATTTTTATAGTGACTTAACATACGGTCGCTGAAATATTAGGGGGCCTAAAGAGTGTTTGTGGTGTATTTAGTAAAAAATAGCCCTTTGAGTAGTGAGTTAATTTAAAATCATCATAAACTTTGATTAAATACTTGTTTGTCCGCCATTTATCGTCGTACAAATCCACTTATCTGTCAGGACCGCCACAGCGTGTATGAAGCTTGTATTTTAATAAATAAACACTGTTGATAGCACACAATATTCGGTATTTTTTTGCGTAAACATAAACAATACACTTGAAATCGATTCATTATATTATTCACATATTATTAGTTGATAAATTTGGGTTAACGATCTATACAATCGTACGATGTACGCAAGATACTCTCGTCGTCTCTGTTTCTCTCTAAACTTAACGTGCAAGACACTCTCTGTCTCTATCTGTCTCCTAGCTCAACTGACTCTCGGGGACTCTGCCCCCGAAAGCGCCCCCGCCTCAACGCTACACTTTAAAGTTTTTTTTTTGATTATTTCGCTCACTTGATTGCTCATTTTTTTTCAAATTTAACTTTATTTTATTTTTCAAATTTATTTCTTATTGTTCCACTTTTTTATTTACGTCCAAAATACCTTATCGGCCGCCAGCGTTCCAGCGCAGCAGTTTCCTGTGAGCTCAACTCCTCCAAGTTGTCGTTGGTGCGCATGGTCTGTCTCGTAAATTGGAAGACATCCTAAACTCTTAACGCCTCACGTTGCCGGCGCGCATCTTTTGCCTTCCATTCAAAACGCTCAGCATTCACAAACCGCCGATTCTGACACCAGTGTAGCGTTGAAGCGGGAGGTCGTCCCTCCTGCAGCCAAGGCTAACCGAAGACTCTCCTCGACTCCCGCCTCCTGCGCGTCACTCCCCAACCGGCAACGGTGCACGCGCAAGAAGCTATCCGTCAGTATGCAAGTGTAGTGTTTAGCGTAGGACCACAAGAGATGGCGCTGTTAAAATAACACATTGCATCTGAAAAGAAACGGAAGATGTCACTGTCAATCTGGCGAAATAAATCTGCTCAGATTAACAGCGCTATTGCGCGAAGATGTTAAATCGCCCACTCTACAACTTTCTTACTTTTGGTGGCTTTTCCATCTGCCCTGGGTCTCCTCCCTCCGATTACCCAGGCCCAAACGTGTGGCGGCTTTTGTACCTGATTTGATTAGCCCAGAGTATTCAAGGCCTTCCGAGAGCTTTCCTGCCAATTAGTTCAAATTTTAAGTCGGCTCGGGAGACTTGGTGTGTAGGCATCCTCGCTACATAACCTGCCCACGTCTGAGCCTGGAAAATTGAAGGAAGGAGGCCCAGGATAGACAAAAAATGACGACGTGCACCGGTGGCTGGAGTTCTCTTATAGGTTTATAAGCGTCACCGAAAAAAGAAAGAAAGAAGTGGCACGTCGCTCGTTTTTGTTGCGTTCGGGGAAGGCGTGCGATACCCATCCTATCCCATAACACCCATCCTATTCGTTTTTAAGTTGAGTTTTATTTGTTTTTGCACAGTGGTCCATGAGGATCCCAGTCTTTAGTGCATTGTCGTCAAAATTTCCAAGATCCTCCCGTTTTCGGTTCATCCCTTAAACTCGTATTGTCCGATTTAAATTTCTAGAACAATTATTGGCATCTTCAGGCTATTGTGACATTTCATCAAGAAGTTTCCGTCACTGTGTCCGGATACAAAATGATCTCAAACATAAGAACTTAAAATACGCGAATACGCTTTGGTCCCCCTAATATAATAGTGTATGATATAACAGGGAAAAATATGATATAAATAGCACATTGTTAATCTATTAATATATCGTATCTGCTAGTTAATAATAGTAACATCTCGTTGTTAGATTTTCTCTTTCATTTTCTTAGCACTCGTGTTTTCTCGGAGGAATTTCAAAGGCAATTACTTGCGATCCGATACGGCCCTTTCTTTGCGTAAAAGCGCAAAACTATTATACCCCAAAAAGGGTAAACGCCTATCTTTTAACACTTTGTACTATATATTCAATTTGCCACTCGTTAATATCGCATCAGGGCAAACAATAGATTTACGTTAGGCTACGAGAAGAAAAAAACATAAAAGTGTATTTTATGTCCTTATCGCAATAAATGTTTTAATGATTGTATAAAGTTTATGTGTTATGTGGTGCTTAAAACCGCTCAAATTATTAGGGACTCTCGACGTATTTCTTGCCGAATTTACAGCTATGTTTAGTAAGGTTTCAATTTTGCATGTTTTATGAGTGAATTTTGTAAATTGAAAAGTTGGTTGCAAGTCCATTAGGCATTGGATGTATATAATATCCTAAACCAGTATGTATAGAACTGCTGTAATATAGGGTTATCCAAATGTGACGCCTAGATATCAGCATTCCTTTTTATATAGATAAGAATCTTCTTTTTTTTAAAGTAAAATACACTTTTTAAAAATACAATTTTAACACATTAATCGGGTAGAAAATATCTTAATGAAATTAAAGGATATTGTTATTTTTTTTTTGTTTGTTTATATTGTGAATGACGCGGTTCGATTTATTAATTCCAAGGCCATCAACATGTGCTTTCATAACCAATTTAATTTACGTAGTAGATGCAAAACATACAGAAAAGGAAAGCCATGTAATCTTGTTTTTAAATTACTTTCAATAGTCTGCATCTTAAATTATTTTGAGTTCAGCAACATGATTTTGCAATTACTGACACAAAACTGCACTAGATTGCAGCTTCAGTTCGTCTTTGCTTTTGTGAATGCAGCATCCTTTATGAACGTAAGCATGCTTTAAGAACTCACGAGTCCTTTGAAAATGCAGCATGTTGATGATTTGCTCCATGTCAAGTAATGGCTCATTGACAATATTAACTCTTATAGTTATGTTTTCCTGTATTTATTTTTTTAAAAATTAAATTGGCTTTTTCTTCTATGGGAATGTATTTGAACTCTTGTAATTTTGGGTATTGCAAAACATGCCAAGCACTCGCTTTATTTATAAAAAAAATTACGCAATTATAAACGATTTGGTTGCTGTTGTTACTAGACGAATTGATTCAGGTATGAATCGAAATAATGACGTTTGTATCGATCCACCTCATGTCATAGTCCACCGAAGACCAAGCGCTTGGCAGGTACTTAACAAATTGACGGTTGTTATGCTTTATTTACTTTGGTAACCACCAGACTAATATGCGCCAACATGGTGCATCCGCTTAATATCTCGCATAATAAATTGCGTACACAAACAATACTTGTATTATGTTTATGTTATTCGCGCAAGTACAAATAATAAATTGACAAAGTTTTATTGCAATCAGATGAACGGTATGACAGCGCATTAAATACGAACAAACATTAATTTTCATATATTAGATTATAACATGATTAATTTCTTTCCGATTTCCCGACAAATTATTTATTTCCGTCGCTGCAGATGAATATTTATACACTATAATACTTTGAGGTGATTCGTAATTATATTACGGAGGAATACAAACATTCTGAACCCCGTATCTATTATATTTCATATCGATATTCCCATTATTAGAGTCGAGGTGTACTAAATGCATCACCGGTAGGGAAAGGTTAATATAACAGTTTGAAAAAGATATATGTACTGTATATACGTATACACATATTAGACAGTTACAACCCCTGGGCGTTGCATAAGTTCGCTAATTAGTAGTTACGCCACTAATTCTAAGCGTCCAGATTTCGGCCGGAATGTCTCGATTTAGTAGCCTTCATCGTGATGGTGAGGTGTACGATTTCTTTTGGATAAAATTTTCAGTACCAAATATTTCGGGATTACGTTTACTAATCCCGGGATTCATGAGCACTTAAAACTGTCCGGGATCCCAGGATTGGATTCTCTAGTTGGAAATTATCTAGTAGGCAAAGGGTCTCGACAATTAGAGGAAGGATAGATGGTAATGGTTGAATGCGTTGTCAGTGGATAGAGCTTCCTTATTATATGCATATATCCTTTAGCTTAAAATCATCTAGATATCTTAGGCAACAAAAGAAATGTATGTAGATCAGTTTGAACAGAGAAGAAGTCCATTGTGAAATAGCAACATGCATTTCAAAGAATTGTACAAAAGCACGTGGTATTCAAATAAATCGGTTTCTTGTGTACTTGTAAGCAGAGCGATTGCATAAGACGAGCAACGTGGAAGAAGAGGACATCGTCTACACAGGAATTCGTCATCCGAAGCGAGCGACGCTTATTACTCAAGAAACACATTTCAATTCACGGGGGCCAAACGATGAATTGACGCAGAACACATTGTCATCAATTTGCTGCTTGCACAACGCTTCGCGATTCTTCAGCAGTCACTTTGAAGCACCCATTGACATGTAAATTGTTTCAAAAATATGCATACATCATCGGGATTTATGCCGTGTGCATGGAATTCAATATTTATATTTTGTCGCCGGAATAATGGCCGTTCGAAAGAAAAGAACGTACGCTCGTCGTTGCCGAGGAATGCATGAATCGCTAGCTTATATTTATAAGCGCCGGGCCCATTTATATGTTTTCCCTTTACAAAATGTGGGGTAATTGGCGTTTCCGGTATCAATAAGCCGCATCCCTTCTCGCTGCTAGTCCAGGGATCTCAAACATTTCCCGCCTCGCCTCCTGGAAGAAGTTCCATGCAATCTATTCAATTTATTATCTCTTCTAAAACACCACTTTCGCTAATAATATCAATAACAGACAATATACAAAATCTTATTAATTGTTTCACATTAGTATGAAATATATTTAACTGCCAGCGATTTTAGATATAACCCTGAACATTTCTTATTTACGATTGTCACAATACGTAATAAATGTTTTTATGTAGCCGGACGGATGGCGGGAGGACACGGGAAGGACGTCCTCCCGCAGCCAAGGCCAACTGATGACGCCCGCCTCCTGCGCGTCACCACCCAATCGGCAACGGTACACGCGCAAGAAGCGATCGGTCGGCATTACATGTGCAATGTCTCCGCAGCGTCACAGAAGATGGCCCTGTTAAAATAACACATTGCATCTAAAGAGAGACGGAAGATGTCGCTGTCAATCTGGGGATTTTTTTTTTCATTGAAAGCAACGTTAGTAAATAGGGCTAATATTAGACTAAATTATAAAACGCGTATATTTTTATATCTTATTTTAATAAAAAGTCTTATGAAATATATTTTATAAATTTGAAGTACGAACGGTAACAATAAAAGCCAATGTAGCGAGTATATCTAATAATTGAGATGCTTCACATTCGTATATTCCTTGTGTCTATTGCTTGAAGTTGCTGCTTTTTACTCTTGTTAAATAGATGTACTTCAAAATTTGTAGTCTCCTTGTACAATCTCTAGCGTTTGATGTGTTCGTTCATCCACTTTTGCCACCACTTTTTCTTTTTGCAATTCTTACAATTGAATATGTAACATCCACTGCATCTTTTGGGTTTACTAGTTTTAAGAATTTTATTTAAGGAGTACAATTCTACACTATTCATTTACATCTACAAGATTGTCTTTGATAAGCTGAACAATGCATTTAATTTGTGACCAATTATTGGAGTATTGTTGCTCATTTCAATGCTTCAAATTCAGATCGTGTAACGCATTTCCTGAACCTCCTTCCTCCAATTATCCAGGCCCTTTGCCATTAGATCCCGAATTTAATATGGTTCGAGTGACTAGATGAGTCGGCATCCTTGTCACATGATCTACCCAGTTGAGATGGCGGCGAAGGACGAAGCTTGTGATCAACATGTCCATGACCTCCCGCGTGGATCTCATGACTTCGAACCGTGAGCTTTCGTCCTGGAGGAGTCCGAAAGTTTTTAGATCTAGATACGTATGTAGATTTTTAAGGTCAATAAATTGAAGTTAGATATTAAATTCATCTATTGAATCAATTTAATATAATTATTTTGATCTGAAATTAACCATGATGATCTCAATAAAAAAATATCAAACTGTGTTCTTTACTTTATAATGAATACAGTTTGTTATAATTGTTCAATCCAAAATATGAAATTTAATGAGTCAATTTGACATCTATATTGTGTATTCATTATAAGCACGAAATCAAATTATCCTCCCTAATTTCACGTCGTACAAATTTGCAGCTCAATAATTTATTCGAGAGATTGCAAACGATTGTTCGCTTAATTAAATAATCTGGTTCGCAACTTGTCCGCTCATCGATCTCATTTTAAATTTCACTGCCAACATTTTCAAAGACGCTTTTCAAAACAAATTTCAGTCTAGTCCCGAGTGATTCAGCATTTTTTTGACAATCGCTTTCGATCGACAATATCTGACCTAGTTTTGTTTGACCGTTGCAAATTGCCATCAACACCCAACAATGAACAAAGCGCTCCAAGTAAATATGCTAATGAAGTCGAGTTTGATGCATAGACAAAGGTTGTCTATCTATCCCACTAACTGTATCGGAAACCTTCCCCTAAACCGATAGTAATTAGATCAGGAGAGTGTTGAGCCCTTGAGTGGTTCGCGAGGGTGTACGAAAAAAAGGGAAATAAGTAAATAAACAAGCCGAGTCGATTTGATAAACTTCCCAAGCTATTATGCAAAATTTCAGACGCAGATTACACTTTTGGAATTAAATTCCTTTTATTAATCGATGCCGTTAAAAAAGATATCTCCATTCGACTCTTAAAAACATCTGTTCAATTGCATCTCCGACTTGAGCGAAATGAGCCCCAAACAATTAATCTTGAGGATCATATTTTTATACCACTGTATTATTCATCTTGTGTTTATGAGGGGGGTCCCAGAGGTCCCAGAAATGTGGCCGCTTTTTCTTGATTTCATCACTTAAACGCTTGCAATGAGTTTGCATAATACTTGCAGATTATTGTTTTTCATTTTTGAAGACGATCGATTAAAATTATCACTTAAAATATGACCTTGCTTGCACAGATGAAACTGTATTCTTCTTTGGAGCTGATTCTCCCATTTCCGTCCATTGTTTTGACTATTCCTATGTTTAGTATCAGCGGTCTGAAAGCCGGACCGGTTGGACATACAAACCTTGTGGCCACTCCATCATCTTTTAGGGCATCACCATCAGCCAACGCTCGATCAAAACATCTTCATTGTTATATATGAATATGAATTGAATGATATGAATTTTCAATGTTTTTACGGTTAAACCGGACTTAGATGTTTTGCTATTAAACCATAACCTAAATAAATATATTATTTAATTATCGTTTTTTATGTAATTGAATAAAATTAATGACTTTAAAGCCGTTTGCCGGGATAACAGCGAGGTTAATCCGATTTTGTAGTAACTGCTCAAATTAGAATACAAAACACTGGAACAAAGCTTCGAAAAATTGGGCTAATCGAATCACTTTTTAATTTCGTCGGTAAGAAAGCGCCTTAATGAGTTTCTACGCAAATTCAAATTGTTCGGCGATTTAAAATATCATTTCGCGCTGGATATTTTGAGACCCAATGGTAAATTACTGGGCTTCAAGATTGCATGCATTTATTGCGCTAATTTATATTAGCCAATTAAGTTTCGCAATATCCGCTCTATAAACAGGCTGCCTTTTGTGCTCGAGATAAATTGCTCGCAAGCAACAGGACCTCACACACTACGTGCTGAAAATTTCAAACCTATGCATAATGAGAGTTTTCAAGTTCATTGCGCGATTAACGTGCTGCCATATTGTCTTGTATACATTTTTTTGGCTGTCAAAAATCTGGTTTGGTTAATGTAAACTGCCGTATAAAGGTTTGTTGATGTAAAAAATAAACTTTGTTTTATATTCGCCGAACGTTCCTCGGAGCTTAAATGTCAAGAACCTGAATCCTGCGCTGCGATATGTAAATATTTTCAAACAATATTAAGACCAGATTATAAAACTCGAATATGCGAGATATTTCAATTTTTTCATGATCATCTTCATATATTTGTAAAAAGATGATAACGTTGATCATATGATCATTTTGCTATTGATACTATAATGGCCGATGACACAACGTGTGTGTCATAGCCTGTCTAACCGTTCGCTACGTATTTCATGTCAACATGTGTGCCATGCTTCCGCCAACAGTTGCTGCCCCACATCATAAAGCTTGTGCTACATTTTTTATTAAATTCTATTGAATTGAGTGGTAAATTAAATGTAAAAAATAAATTCGATATTTTCAATTTCAATATTAAATTTGAAATTGTGAAGTAGCTCAGATTTAGTTAGTATGAAGGCTAATATTGTTTTCGAAGCTTGCAAAATTTTGATTTTTATAGGCTTTATTTTCATAATAGATTGTATATTTATGCATTAATCTTTTATTCGGTGATAACCCTGACCAAAATTATGTCTCCAGCAGCTCTTAGCTTTCTTATATTCACTCGGTTTTTAAGCGTTTCTCGTTCAGGGTTGTCACATTAAAACGTCATTATATATTGATTTTTTTGTTGTTGTATTATATATTGATATACATTAATATTGATTTTTATGTTTATTTTAAATACGAAATATTATTAGATAAATATGTGCTTACAAAATAATTAAAATTTAATATTGTTTTAACATCATTTTTTATTTAAATATATATACATTTAGAACATATATTTAATTTTAGAGGGGGGAAAAAATACAAGGAATTTATACACTTTTTTCTCGATTCAAAGATAATAATTCAAATGTTAAATTTAATGAGATATTTGACATTATGTGTCTTTGGCAATCTGCAGATAATCTGGTTGATAAATTCATCGATGTGGTTCTGTCAAATGAGTCCGAAGATTGGATTTTGTATAAATCATATGAGAAAATTAAGAGTCGCATAAATATGTACATCCAATGATGATATTCGGAGATAGAATCTGAATATTTTTCTGGATTCATTACACCCCATATATGAAAAGAGTTGAATTGTGATATCACTTTGCAATTCAATTAATTGCAATTCAGCCTCGCATATGTCCAATGAAAATAGCATTGCTATATCTTGAACAAGACTTTGGACATTTTTTTTTAAAATTAAAAAAGGCACTTAAGTGATTAAGACTGTTTCATTGTAAATTCAAATTATTGACTATTGAATATTTTTTATTATTTTTAAGCTGATAAATAACGATTCACGCCCTAATCTAATAAATTGTTATTTAATCGGGGGTGGATTTATCTATTTATATAGATAAATCTAAATATTTATCTATAAGGCTCAGAAGGCGCTCGCCTCGGCTTTAAATATTCAGAGGGCTTTAAAAAGTTTTTAACCCATCGCGTAATTCGAGCGGTTCAAAAAATTGCTGTTTATTCTTTAAAATACACGATTCAATTTTACATGGCATGAAGATCATGAAAATTAAATTACTTTAGTAACACTTAACTAGGCGCATTTTGTTATTCTGATTTGACAATTTAATTTCAAGTTGAAAATTTGTTCCTGAACTTTTACAATATGTTTTTGTTTTTTATAAATTTCGATATTTGAATGTAAGGAAATAATAACTTACGATGAACGAATAAATATTAGGGTGTCCCATAAGTTTCTTTCGTTTTTATATTAGGAAAAAAATAAACAATAATTTGTATTGCATCAAAAATTATTGATTAATATATGAACCATTCTGTTCTATTAGCTTTCTCCATCTTCTTGCCAATATTTCCCAGGTTTGTTGGCAAAATATTGATCAAGGTACATTTTTATATCATTTTTTGAATTAAATTTTTACCACGTAAAGAATTTATCAATGAAATAAATAAATAATAATCTGAAGGGACAATGTCCAGAGAGTATGGAGAATGAGGTAAAACATCCCAGTCAAATGATAATAATTTATTTCTGACGGGCAAAGACACATGAGGCCTGACGTTGTCGTGATGAAAGACAACTCCTCGTCTGTTCGTTAATTCTGGCCGTTTTCTGGCAATTGTATCCTTTAGATTGTCTAGTTGGAAACAATATTTTGTTGAATTGATCGTTTCATCTCGCTGAAGTAGCTCATAATAAACTACCCCCTTCCAGTCCCACCAAATGCATAGCCAAACTTTTTTTTGGATGTAGGCCAGGTTTAGCTACAGTTAAAGCTTCTGTACCCTTGGTCCGAGACCGTTTACGTTGGATATTCTCATAGAGTATCCAACTTTCATCTCCAGTGACAAGTCCCTTCAAAAAAGGTTGGCTATTATGTCGTTGGAGAAGATTGCATGTTGAAATACGCTGAAGTTTATTTGAGTCAGTCAGTTCACGAGGAAGCCACACATCTGAACGATTGATGTAGCCCAATTTTGTCAGATGATTATGGACGGATGTTCGTAGAATTTCTAACTTGTTAGTTATTTCGCAAACAGTATATCGCAGGTTTTCCTCAACCACGGCTATGATTAGATTTGCGAAAGAAATTTATGGGACAACCTAATATATTGATTGAATTATTAAATTTATTATTATCATCTGAATTACATCAGTCATCTCTCATTGCATAGACTATATGGATGTTCATCGTTCAAATATTTTTGAAGTATGCATCATAGCTGAATCTAATAAAAAAATATTTATGAGCTTGGAATAATTTAATATTGGGGCCTTATGGAAGTGAATGGGGATTTTCGTTTTCATATTTATTCTATGCCATAATCGGTTTTCCACAATATTAACATATGCTTACAGCTATTTTTATTGGCATTATTATTGTGCCAACCATTGTATGCAATTCTCATACATTGAAAAGGTCAAACTCGGCAGTCATGTCTGCAAACGAAGCATCCCTCGAAGCTAAATTACCACGCTAATCTAGATCGTATGTTCCAATTTGTAATTTTGATTTCCACACACGCTTTCGTTGCAATAACGCGTTGCACTTTTTTGCATCACCTCGTGTCGCAGTTTGTGTGTCAAAACGTAATGGAAAGTGATGTGAGTTAAACGCTGTAAATCTTCCGCCGGATTGAAGAATATGAGTCGTCTTTAACGAACATTGACTGGCAATATCAACGCTTTATGGGTGGGTTTCGCCTTTCTGGCTCGCTCCCTCTAATTGGAAATATGGGTCCCGAAATGCGTCCTCCTCAGTATATTAAATACACTCGTCTCGGGTGACAAATTCTGACTGAAAATATTTTTCATTGCGCTCTAACGGTCGCAATTCAATTATTCCCAGCGACAAAATTCGTCGGAAATTAATGCTGAACCGGGCTGAATTAATCATATTAGAGATTTTGTCATGTAGGATTATGGAATCAAATCGTAATTCCTAGCATTAATCAAATTACAGACGATCGTGAAAGTCCGCAATTTACGTGTTAAACATAAACTTCTTCCGCGTCTCATTAGCGAATTTCGCTCGCAAACTCTTCGGCGTCAACGCAGCTTCTAAAAATCAAATCAATACGCTTTTAGATTGCCTGCAAAAAAAATCTCAAATTCATTCGAGAGCTTTTTGTTGGCATTCATCAAAAGACGTTACCCTCCCGGAGTGTCTTTTTTTAGCGTTTTTAATTAAGTCCTCGCTTATTGCAGGCCGCATTTACATTTGTTAATAACTTCACAACAATAATTAAAAACTTATTCCAACGCGTCCTCTGTTCAGTTCCTCCATCAAGCTTAAGTGTTTCAGCGACCCATGATGATTAAATAACAAGTCTGTTGATATCAATGAATATTTCTATGAAATCAATCCACAAAATGGTATCGGATGACCGTCGACGTAGGCATTTAAAAAAGGCCGCACATCGCATATTGACGGAAAATTTGAACATGAGAAAGCTGTGCGCTAGATGGGTGCCGCGTTTGCTATATTTTAGTGTTTTATTTGTTAGGTCGTGTACTTATGGGACTACCCTCGTAGATATTGAAATAACATTGAAAATTACGGCACCGTATGTGTTTACGCAATGTAACATGACCCCACTATGAAGATTAATATTTTATGTGAAGTTCAATGACAATGATTTAATATATGGCGAGGTTCTCAGTTTGGAAGTGTAATCGAACCTACGTAATGGCAGTTACACACGGAAGCGCAATAAATTACGGATTTGCTGACAAACGACTGTTTTTGTTTTTTAAAATACGACGCATCTTACAGACGAGGTGGATCTTTTAGCTGAAGAAGTTGATGCATTGATGCGATACTGATGATAAACCAAAATCAAAACATCGACGATGAGCGTGACGATATGGTCACGTAAACACTTGGTTATATTGTTTACATTGTATTTTTTGTGGGTTTTTGCTGTTCATTTTCAATATAAACTATTTTCACATGATTTTTATAGCGTATAGTAATTACTCGGCATGCGTTGCAATGCCACACAAAGAAATAATGTTTTTTAACTCTTTGCGGTCCTATGTCGAGTCTGGCTCGACATTTTGTTTCTACATTTTTTCCCCACTTAGATTTAAAATTAAGTTATTTTATTAAAGATATATTGGTTTTTATGATCGATGATAGTGTTACAAAGGAAAGGGGCTGTTGCACGGATAAAATCCTAAACATAGGCAGTGACTCTTAACGCGCGCTTTCGTGAACATCTCCGATTATACTTAATGATATTTTTACGTAATCATATAAACATACGTTTTATCTTATAAATATCTAAAATATTTAGGGACCGCAAAGGGTTGATATATTTTTATTTATTTAAAAAAAAGGTTATACGATCGCGCTTGGTAATTATTTGAGAGGTAAATTAAGATTTAAAATATATATCTAAATAACTACCGGCGTCTTGGTGATGCTCCATGTGAGTATCCCTCGTCCAGTGCTGTCAATACACGATCATGAATTGCTATCGCTTCAATAGAGATTAGTTGCATTTTCAAATTTTTTTGCTTGGTTATTTATTAGTTATGTTACAAATGATATTTTTACTAAGCTTATGTTATTTCCACAAGTGTTAATAATAAGTTCACAAAGTTTTATCTCAATCGGATGAACGGTATGGCAGCGCATTAAATACGAACAAACAAAGAAATGTTCCAATTTTCGAACATTAGACAAACGTAGGGCGTAAAGTAACACCGTAATATAAATAAAGACGAAAAAAATGGTAGACAATTAAATTATATCCAATATTGCAAAAAAATATGAAAATCGTACGGCTTGTTGCTTTTTGTGTCGGGTCGTGATTTATTTTTATTTAATCTTGCATGAATGATGTTTGTCGTTACCACACGGTCATGCACGTCTTTAAAGGATTAACTCCATAGCCTTGGGTTTAATTTGACGGTGAGGGTTTTGCCCTCATTCATTTATTGTACTTCTACTCCCTATGGTTATATCCCTTGCTGTGTATCACCGCCACCCAATTCTTTTCGTTGTAATTCTACTTTATTCATAGTTATATCCATTTCATATCAAGAATTTTATCCACTTTACTACACAACTTTTTCAAAATATTTTTCATATTATCATTTTTAATTTAAAAAAGTGATTTGTTTTGACCTTAGATTGCGGAATACGCTGTGACTCACATAAAAATTTAACATTGATTTTCCTTCTGTTTTGAGTCTCTCCCTGTGACCACACCCTAGTTTTCCACGGGTTTTTTAATTACACGGATCGCTTGCACAGCGCACCTGCTCG
Organism: Stenopsyche tienmushanensis; assembly: GCA_008973525.1. Taxonomy (NCBI): domain Eukaryota; kingdom Metazoa; phylum Arthropoda; class Insecta; order Trichoptera; family Stenopsychidae; genus Stenopsyche; species Stenopsyche tienmushanensis. The sequence continues at coordinate 253,449 of WACJ01000179.1, read as the reverse complement.
TAATTAATTAACTTCTGGTGACACGCCTACGACCTACCATTGTTGTCGGTGCTGTAGACACGAAAGACTCGCGCCAAACACATCTTAAGTTGAATAAATTACATTTTATAGGTAATTGCTTCGCATCCATGGGGCTACAGCTAGAGGTCCATTGTCTGGCGTAAACGATTTCGGGAAAACAACAACAATTTTCGGCACGCAGTCCTATTCTTTTCATATATCAAAACCGAAAACTAGACCAAAAAGTCAGCTTTGAAATTGAACTAAAACGTAATTGCAACATAACAAATATTCACAGCGCAGAATTGGTGCCAATTGTAACCGTTTTTAATTGCTCGTTATAACCGATATTCATAATTTAAAGAAGATATCTCCAGGTGATTTTTATCTCAATAGTACGTAGTTTATTGCTGCAGGTCACGTGTAGCGCAGGCTCAAGGACTAGGATCCAAAAGTATGCGCGTGCTTGCTCTTGCTTCGAAGATCGACTGACTCCCTCTCTCCCGTGAGCGAACACAAACTTATAATGTTCGCAGAGGTGCGCACAACAACCCTCCAAAGTTTCATCGCAATCGGATGAATGATATAGGAACGTATACGGAACAAACAAACAAAACAAAAAACGATATTCGTTTTTTATACATATAGATAGAAAAATGCTGGGCGGGAAACTTGTTTCAATCTTCAATCATGCAATATAATGTGATATAATTTCGATTGCTCGTTATTTGTTTTTATTTGAACAGCGTCGCATGCTTTCATGTTTGACATCTTATTTGATTCAGTGCATGATAATTCATGTTAAATATTTGATGTTTGAACGTTAATTTTCCAATGTGCAGGTCAACAAATTATTCGGTGATTATCGGTTATTTTAAAATTGGGAAGAATACGTTGTTTTTTTTTGGGATTTTCACCTTGCAAATGTGTAAATATTGCTCTTATTTAGTCACAGCGCATTACTCTGCAAACAGAGATGAAGTTCAAATATTTGAGGCATATATAATAAAACGATGTGTTCATGAATTTTTTTTTTTTGTTTCAGGTAAGTCACCACTTTCATCATTTAGATAATTGGAGCCGTTGGTGTTGAGTATGTCTTTTATTTATTTATTCACACGTGGATGGATACTGAATAGATTCTCAAATTGGGATCTTACTGAATTAATTTTTGGTTTTATCTATTATTATTTTGCGTCAGAGATTATTTTAACTATCGGCATTGAGAAAATGTTTTCGCAATTATTTTATCACAGTTTCTCTTATCTTCGCTTTGTAGAGATGCTTCATTAAATTGTTAGTATGAGGGGGATTCAAATATAAGTCGGAATTTTTCTGCACACGTTTATTAGTGATATACAAATGGAGTATCTTATTTTTATACATAATTCCCACCTTCATTAAAAAACAAAAGCTTCTTGATCCCGTTGCTGAAGATAAAAAGCGAGAAGTAGCATCCTCTGTTGCGCAACGCTTAATTATTCGTTTTCTCATAAACGTCTAATGATTCAAATCAAAATATTACGTATGCTAAGAAATGACTGCATTTCAAGAGCGTTGGTTCAAGCGATGTTTCGAATGCATCGATCCAGTTCGTTTACGGTTCGGATTTGCTACCAACAGCATCGCTAATTTCGTACGGCTTCAATTAACTCTTGTATATCCAGACATGATCGTTCAATTTAGCTCTAATAGAAAATTGAACCCGTCCCAGCGGAAGACTCCGGAATTTGGAGCCCGATGCTTCCGGAGCCAAATATTCAGGTCGCATTTAAATTACCGTTGCTTTGCAGAATCTCAACCGCGCTTTTGTACGGTACGAATTTCTTGCAGGATAAATAAATTACTCGGAGGGCTACGCAATTTGTCGCGGGGCTTAGGGGTGCCTCGCACTGGCGCATTTTATTCATGCGTCGCCAAAAAAGATAGGATTTAATTCCTTAATTACTGTATTTTTCAGTTTCGTTGATTTGATTTTAATCTTCAAAATTAACAGTCGGGTTTTTGCGCTTTCGCCGTTATCTGAATTTAAGGGCCGCTCCATTGCCACCCTCGGCGCGAAGGGTTGGAAACGGCTAATTATTCCGTTCGTACAAAGTGCGCGACAAATGTTTTTCACCGTAAAATAACGGAAACGCTGCCAATTGAGTTTTCAAAATGGTCGTAGGCCTGATTTTATTTTTGACATTACAACATCGTTTCCGGCTTTTTGAGTCCGCGCTAGAATTAACCGAGGGGTAGGTTTCTGTCGCGTGAAATTTAACTGCCTGGCGTATATCAACGTTTACGTAACCAATTCTCAACGATCGCAATCTTATATTTCAATATTCAAATTATTCGACATAAACGATAGCGACTGCGACATCTGATCCATTTGATCAAAAATTACTAATAAGTCCATACGTTTAATGTAAAAAATAACTTGAATGTGAAAGAACTTTATTTATTTAAGAAAATATAAAAATACAATTCAAAAATAGATAAATAAAATACAAAATTCCCGATTTCCCGACAAAATATTTATTTCCATCGCTGCAGATGAATAATTATATACTATAATATTTTGATGTGATTCGTAATTATATTACGGAAGAATACAAATATTCTGAACCCCATATCTATTATATTTCATATCGATATTCCCATTATTAGAGTCGAAGTGTAGTAAATACATCACCGGTAGGGAAAGGTTAATATAACAATTTGAAAATGATATATGTACTGTATATATATGTATACATAGATTAGACAATTTCGGGATTACGCTTACTAATCCCGGGATTCATGAGCACCTAAAACTGCCTGGGATTGGATTCCCCAGTTAAGACCGACGCAAGTCATGTTTATATATAATTATAAAATGGGTATTCGATCGTGTTTTATAATTATTTGAGAAGTACATTAAAATTTTCCTCTCTTTCGTTATGTCGAACCTCCTGTCGCACTCATGGATATTAAATGACGGAATAAATTTAAAAAAATATATCAAATTATAAATAAATATATTATTACTACAGTGCAAATAATAACAACCTCTATTATATTGCTGTCATTCATTATTATACATGACTGTTTATACAAATCTGAATTTATATTGTATGTTTTCTTATTGTATGCATTTAAGTTGGCGATTATTTCGAAAAACTAAATCGTTCGCTAAAGATTAATAAAACACCAAATCTGTTTTCTGTTGTTTAGCTATTATACATATGCTTGAATTATACATGTGTCTGGACATGTCATTAAAATAATTCAATGGCTGCTGTCTTCATTGTTTTTCTCTTTTTTTTATTAAAAATAATTAATTTCTTTTCCTATGTTAGTTTGCACATTTATGAACCTTGTATCCTTGGGTAGCCATGATGAAAGATGACATATGAAAAAAAATCTCAATATTTAAGAGAACAATTGTTTTTTTTGAGGTCATGTCGAAAGAGAACAAAAATAATAATGATATTGTCATATCTGACCATTTCAAGATGATAATTTTATGATATAATTATTAGGTTTTCCCCATATCTCGATATGAAGATACAATTTTCAGCCAATGCGTAAAATTGAATTAATACACAGCAAATAAATAACACGAGACTCTATTATGTAAAAGCATGTTTCGATATTGTTCATAATAAATTGTTTTCATGGTCTTTGTTACTTTAGTAAAATGGATATCCGACACAATAATTACATCCGTCTGCAATTGCAGACGTGTCCACGAATGCGTTAATGATGATATAAATTTTATATAACATCTATTAGCTATCGATTTGGTATATTCGAATTTCAATTACATTATTATTTATAAATTTGGCAAGTATTTTGGAAAACTGTCGAAAGTATGAAGATGTCCCTGAAGATATTTGTTATCGTTAAATATAAAATCTTTTCTATCTTCATATAGCCTAAATATAAAACGATATCCACACTCAATCATTATGCAATGAATGACATTGTGATCATCGAAGGATTGATATCAGGAAATATTTACAATTATTAATTATATGTTAATTAAATATTAAAACATTACAAGCAACCTTTGCACGTTTTGACATCCGCATTATTTTTTCGATTAAATACGGGCGAAATTATTTACATCTGCAAATAGATGGATCACATGTAATGTCTACAAGAGAACATAGTTCCATGTTTGTCGATGTGTGTATACAACACCAACATCTGTCAACTGGCGGGCTTTAAAAGATGCTACTACATACATGTTTCCGAATTAAACTATTCAAATAAAATCTTAATCTAGCGCCGTCGATTCTCAAATGTTTCTTAATTAAAACGATCGACCTTATGCTCGAGCTTAAGTCCGCTATCTTTTTTAATGAATAAATTCATACGAGAACCGGTTTTGGATATCCAATATTAGTGATACCGGATATATGTGCATTTTGATGTGACCAATCCTCTAATTGCTTCATCGTAAAAATGACATCATTATGCAAATGTATATACATTATATAACTATAAAATTTGTTGAAATTGGGTCGTAATAGAATGTTGTAATTGTTGTCGTTCCCATGTGTAAATCTTCCGTTCATATCTAGATTAATAAGATGGTGTTTTTTTTAATATGGGATTTTAGCAAATGTTTTAAGCGTTAATATCTCACTACTAATTAACTGTGTTTTGTTACCAATATGTTTTATCTGTAATAGGATTTTCCGCATTTTATTCATATACATATGTATATTTCTCATTGTACTGCGTGTATGACGAAATTGTTTCTCTTTGTATAAATTCGTCCATTGTGCAGAGTAAAAGCTTCCCATGACAAAGCTCATGGTCGACTGGGCTAATACAAATAGATAGGTTCGATTATTTAATAATGGCTCAAGTTAAACACACGAAATGTCAATCTGTCGTAGAGCAAGTCTGGCGTCGAGATCGTAATGAGTGTTTACTTTGCGAAGACGTACCTTCGTCCGGAGGTGACGCTGCCGAAGAGTGTTAAGAGAGAAACTGCCTTTTTAAAAATTAAAATGTCACGACTTTGTAAGGTGTATATGCCATTCACCTTGGAAATAACCGTTCGCCTTCATATTTACGGTGTTTGTCATCACGGAATCCGAAGATGACTAGACGAAATGATATTCATCAATATTAACGAGCACACTCTCCGTCATTAAGGCTTTCGGTAAAAGCATGTGATTGTGATTTAACTCTCATTTTTTCTTAGAAGGTCGATGAAAATCTTTTGTTGTTTTGTGTTCATTCATACTTGAAAATTTATAGTTGTTTTAAAACATCATAACTTAACTTGGCAAGGCCAATGCTGCGCGAGTCTAGTCTTTACATTTATATATCTCAATCAACCTTAATTATATTTTGATGCGGCCACGATAGTGTTAAAATTGCTAAAATCCTACGTTGTTTGATCTTGAATTATTGGAGACAAGACGGACGTATGGATCTGTTCTGGGTTACCCCGGACTAGTCACACTAAGAGTGTCTTCCATTGATCCTTTTAGTCCCTTGAGAAACGCTACGCGCAGAGCGTTCAGGTGCCCACTCCTTTTACTCCACGCTTTCCAAGGGAGGCGAGGTTATTGTGGGAAAGCCCAGCTTCATGACCATGAACACCCGAAGGTGCGATGGAAGAGGAAGGACTATGTTTATGCTAAATTCAAGGGATTTACTTCCGCGGGTTCACTGCCACCACGAGTCCAACCTCCGTTAGAAGGGGGTTGCAGCAGATGACGGACTTCAGGAGCTACCCCTTCCCCATGGTACTCGTATCGGTTCCGTCATTCTTAGTACCTAGCCACGGAGACGAGTCGCCGTTCGAGCAGCCTAAAACCGTTCTCCCCTGTATGCCTAGCCTGTTCAGGATAGTGTTGAGCATTTAACACAATCTCCATCAACTACTGTAATCGGGTGTTCCACACACAACTTTATGGGTATGCAGCACAGGGTGACCTGCGCACCCAACTCATGTTAGCTGGGTTATCCCAGCAGCGTTTGATGAGCAAACCGACAAGGTTACTTTCGCACACCTCTACTCCACATCATTACCCCAGGAGTTCAACCGTTGCCCACGGGCACAGAGTTGGCTCCTCCCCACCTGGAGTTTTATGGGTGGGCATCATGGTTAATAATAATGTATAATGTTTTCTGTAATTATTTTTTTATTTAATGGGGCTACAGAATAATGTATATTCGGAAGAGATGTAATTGATCGTAAATCTGATTCACTTTTGTTGTTACAATTCTTCATCAGAATCTGAGATTAATATGAGGGTGGGATTTGTTAGTCCGGAAACATTGCTATAGATTTTTTGTAGTTTTTATTTGTGGTTTGCACTACACAAAAAACATAATCTTATCTTTCCAATCCCACGTCTATTCCATGCACGTAATCACTCTAGTAACTACTTTCATTTCTAATTTATATTAGTGTTTCTTTCACAAATTTCGACATTTTTTAATAGCTGTTTGAATACGTTGCGTATAAAATGATTCGGATTTATTCATTTGTATGCTAAACAGCGTTATACATTTGCTAGTAATCTCCTCCAACAGTGCGGCGTGACGATACATAGACGTTCAGTCAGAAATTGTGTAGTGTAGTGTTGTGTTTTATATGCAATCATTCCTAAAAAATTAATGAAATGTAGCGTGGGCGATTTACGATCCCCATGCAACAGCTGTTAATCTGAGCAAATTTAATTCACCAGATTAACAGCGACATCTTCCGCCTCTTCGCCATCTTGTATGGTGTTGTGGACACATTGCGTCTGGAATACCGACCGATCGGTTTTTGCGCGTGCGCCGTTGCCGGTTGGGAGATGACGCGACGCGTCGCGTGGGAGTCGTGAGGGGTCATCGATTAACCTTGACTGCGGGAGGACGTCCTTCCCGCAGCCAAATCTCTTTCTCTTGTATGAATAAAAAATCATCTAGAGAAGAGAGTCTTTCTGTTCGACGCCCGTCCATTCCGATCCATCCGTTTGGCCGCACATGTTCCGAAAGAAAAACGAACCCGTACGTTAGCGCGACCATCCCGACGAGTAAATTGGAGCGGGGAGTCGACCGGGGACTCAGCCCCGAGAGTACCCCGCTCCTATGTAATAGAAATTAATTTGTATTTCATGTTTGTTTAATTTTATGTATTATCAAAACGACGTCTTAAACGGGTGAGACATAGGACCGGAACGAGTTAATTCATGGCTCAATACGGGCGTACGATATTTGGAACGACGATTCGATAGATAATTTTCTATGATGAATTTCTATGACAGTAGCTCGTGATTCGGTGTTTTATTTAATTCGAAATAATCATCTGTAGCTTTGGGGGCCCATAAAAATAGCACGATCTTTGAAAGGCGTGTAATTCGTCACGTTCGTGGTTTTCGTGTTAAACGAGCACTGCTGCAAAATCTGTGTACGATCGTGATATTTTATATGACGATATATCATTTTTATGATGTATCAAAATTGTCGATTTATTGCCTTTCTCGGTTATGTTCAAGGTAAACCTCTCCAACAAAGCATTATTGTCCCGGCCGCTTAATTTTTGCTGTCACGGTCGTTATTGTTTATGTAGATGTAATCCAAACGCTCCTTCCGTAATGCAAAAATTACATATTGTATTGCACAGTAAACGTCCATTGCGAATAAATCATTGTTAATTAAAACGTTGATCTTGGTTACGATTTCCTGCATTCGACTCATTAGTACCTAAACAATCAATTCATTCCGCCAACTAACGAATTGATTCAGATCAAATATTGTCTTTTCAACAATGATTCATTGAAATTTTACAGCAATTAAAATAATATCCATACTGATCCTGATTAATCAGCATCAATGGTCGGGCGTCTTAATCTTCTGCTGATGTAGCTTTCAGGCATTGACTCCCATTCCGATTCATTAATTTTGTAGACTAATCCTTGTAATAAAGTTATGCACAGTTAATACCATATTCGAATAGTTCGGTTGTTCATAATTAAATTTCGCTGATACCATTTGACTCGCTTTAATACCTCAAAATGGTTATTGTCGTTTATAATGCACACTGCAGATATATATTGATTTTACATGCATGTCATTGGGAATAACTTTATGTTGATAATTTTTTTTCTGAAAATTTTTTTTTACCAGAAAATCCCTGAAAAAATTAGTTCTTTTTCTAATCGTAAGATGAATAATTATTTTTTGTACTTAGATTGAATAAATTGTAAAGAAACAGTAGTTTTCAACTAGAATCTTCTATCCATGAAAAGCTTAATTTTCTCTTGTCAATTAAATAGGTTAACAAACTATCGTACGAAATAAACAATACTAATCTGTTTTTTATAGACATGGTTTGAAAACATTTTTTGTAACACAGGTTAATGAAAAATATAGGTTTTCCCAAAAACATATGATGTAAATAGGATTTATTATGACACAGGTAAAAATGCAGGTCAACGTAAGAAATATAAATTAATTTATGGAGCTGTTGCGTTTTAACTACTTGTTATCTCATGGGTTCTGCAATCTTCGTCGCGGCTGCCTCATCCAGTCCACCACGAGAAACCTCTCGAATCGAATCATAGCCTGAAGGGCCTTGATGAGAAAGACGGGGGCGCCCGCACTTAAGTATCGACAGGGCTCCGCAGCCTCGATAGGGACTCGCAGCATACGACGGAATTCTTATTTTACCTTCGAGAGAGAAATAATTATAACATTGTGTTCTTTAATAATGAAGTTTATTTAACATTTGATACGGTAACGATTTTTATTTATTTAAGAAAAGTAAAAATACAATTCAATACATTTTTAAAATATGCTCGAAGTAACATTAAAGCATCAAGTGTTTCGTCATTTAGTCTGGATCTGATTTTGGAAGCCAGGCAACCTACTGCTGAAAAGGCACGCTCAGCCTCCACACTTATGGGAAGTATCTTCATCGGATATTTAAATGCTAGTTCGAATTGATGACCACACGAGCCACCATTTTCGTATAACACCATCAATGAGACTGATAAAATTTCTTTTCTGCTGAGACACGGACTAAAACTCGCAAAATTCCCGATTTTTCGACAAATTATTTATTTCCGTCGCTGCATATAAATAATTATATATTATAATACTTTGATGTGATTCGTAATTGTATTACGGAGGAATTCAAAAATTCTGAACCCCATATCTATTCTGTTTCATATCGATATTCACATTATTAGAGTCGAGGTGTAGTAAATACATCACCGGTAGGGAAAGGTTAATATAACAATTTGAAAATGATATATGTACTGTATTACGTAGATTAGACAGTAGGACTTCTGTATATATTTAATGAATTAAAATATTTTATAAAAGCAAAACATCCCTTAGTGATTCAAAATATTTTATAAAAATATTTTCCGATAAAAAAATCAATAAAAATAAAATTGTTATTAATTTTAGTATAGACGGAAGCTTAGTAAATTAGGTATGGCCAGGGGTAGAAATTTCAATTCCTGCATTCATTAGTAAGTCACGTTCGGATAACAGATTGTCTGCTCCCGGACGAAAGTTCATCGGCCATAAAAGCCTAACGATCCGGGCTGCGAGTTCCCCTCGTTTTCTGAAAAGTGAAAACGGATTTTCTTCTTGCGCCATATTTCGTAATCAGTGACGAGCTGCATACAAAAAAGTGTCTATTGTTGGTTACGTGTGCCGACCCCATATATCCCACCGAACGAAAGGTCGCGCTCGTGATTTATAACTTACCATAATATTTATACTTGTTTCACATAATTCACCACTATACTGGCCATGCGATGCTAAACGCTCCTTTTCAACCTTCTCATTTTTTAAGCATCATCACAGAACGCAATGCAAAATGCATATAAATTGAGCCGTATACGCTGCGATGCTTTGTGCATCTTTACTAATGCATTGTATACGGCTCCTTCGCATCCCTTTTATATACTTATTGAATACATGAAACGGAACACTCATCCCTTTACGATCGTATTAAATTACGATGGACCGCAAAACAATGCTTATTCTGTTGTAAACCAAGATACATATTTTTTATGCAGCATCACTAATAATAATCGTTATCGACCTACTTAACGTTTATTTTTCTATATGTCCTATTATGAAATGCATTCAATGTTACATAAACACATTTTCTTCTTCTTGTCATTCTGAAAATATATCAAAAAGCCTTTTTATTCAGTGCATATCGTTTCAATCATGGTATTAATATTTTTCTCCTTTGAATCGTTTGACAGCATTCATGTTCATTAATTTCAGCATCAGTAGGCCAAATCATGACCCGATAAGATTATCGCATTCTTATGGACACTCGTTGTTCTTAATTATTAATGGATTTCCTTTTAAATCAAAGTTTTAAAGGCCATTATTTTGTTTTCCTTCTTTGTCATTAAAGTATAGCAAACTGTTATGTTTCTCTTACACTTCCAGGAACAACATAATTTCATATTTCAATAAAAAGAAAGACCATATTCAGATCATGTGCACCCGAAGGTACGATGGAGGAGGAAAGACTAAGGTTAAGCTAAATTCAAGGGATTACTTCCTCAGTTTGAAGGGGACTGCAGCAGATGACGGACTGCAGGGGCTACCCCTTCCCCATGGTACTCGTATCAGTTCGGTCATTCTTATTACTAGCTACGGAGACGTTCGAACAGCCTAAAACCGTTCTCTCTAGGCTGTTGAAGATAGTGGTGAGCCTTTGACACAGTCTCCACCAACTACTGTAATCGGCTGTTCCACACACCCCTTTATGGGTTCGCAGCGCGTGACCTGCGCACCCAACTCTTGTTAGCTGGGCTACCCCAGCAGCGTTTGATGAGCAAACCGACGAGGCTACTTTCGCACACCTCTACTTCACATCATTACCCCAGGAGTTCAACCGTTGCCCACGGGCACAGGGTTGGCTCCTTCCCTCCTGGGGTTTTATGGGTGGGCATCACAGAGTCTAACACCCAATCGGGACCTCTACGGACAGTTCTGATATACGCCGCTGAATCATTAGACAGAGATTTTCGTTGCATCTTTACTTTACTAGAATCCTCATGTCTGCATTAATATTAAATTGGAATAGAAGTCATACAATATTATTAAATCCAAATGATGTTATAAAGGAACATCTTGCAAGACATGCCACTGACTGGCAACGGTCAAAGCTTGTATTTTATTGTAATAAAATGCACCTCAACAAAACAATGACCTCATCGGGTTTCTCCATGCTTTAGTCTTGCGATGAGATAATCTCGATCCATGCATTCGTTCAATGAGGAATTGAATGCATGATTGCAATATAGTTCCGATTCCTGGAAACTATTCTCAGACTTCGCATTTATTTAAATTAGCTTATGTGATATCGAAAGTTTCTGCAATTACAATATGCTTAGAAATCGTGTTAAACCGGGGGCGTTACATGGGTAAATATCCCATTTAGCAATCGCTGTTTGCAAAAAAAAGGTGTTTGAACGTGATTAACCAATTCCATATAAGATGTATTACAGTTGGCTTTCCAATTACACGAGTGGCTTTTATATTTGGTTAGGGCGAAGTAAGATTTCGCTTCGATGATTTTGGGTAATTCTTCGCATAGGGGAAACTCATTGTGATACCACAAGCTTGGGGATTAAAAAAAATAATAATTTGACAGTGTCAATATTTTATTTTTGATTCAAAATGTGATTGACGTTTCGAGAAATTGAATATCTAAGAGTCGACTCGTGTTACTCGATCCGTGTTTGTCGGTTGTATCACGTCCCGGGTATCATTACTTAATCTTCAATGTGTTGATGTTGGATTCGACAGACTTAAAGACTTAATAAGTCAAATTTTGGCGTCCAAATATTATCTTTTTCGAGTGGAAAACTATTTTTTATCGCTTATCGTGTTTGTCTTGTTCGCCACGATATATTTGTTTTTGAAAATTTCTCTCCACAAACATATCGCCCCGACATCTCTCGCTTTTTCACGTTCCCAGGGACATATTTGTTATTTGAGGAACGCTGTTGGAATACATATGTATAGTTTCGCTTCTCGTGCCATTTTTTTGCGTCGAACGTCCTGTGTAATGTGTAGCTGGCGATGTAATCCGCGTTTTTTTCCACATCATAAAACGAGCATAAGTCATTGTCGCTGGCCAGCATCTGTACCATCAAATGCTACTCGATGGTTTAAGAGTTTCGCATCGCTATATCTAGATTCAAGGTGAATGGCATAAATCGAACACGACTATGACATTAGACTTAATAATGATCAATGGGTTTCTAATGTTATTGCTGTGTTTTGAAACTGGCTATAGATATCCGTTATGACTTTATTGACAACCACTGTATATAACTATTATTTTGCCGCTAGACAAATTGAACGCGAATATATTCATATTTCCTTAAAATATACGTATTTAAAATTATATAGACTTGAAATTCTATAAGTAAATCTAGCAATCCTGGAAAATAAAATTTTCAGAAGATAGAATAGGATATGATTTTCTATAAGACGTGCGCCTATACGCTCCAATCAGGATACAACTGAATTTGAAGGAACTCAATTCAATAGCTTTCTGCTGTCAGATATTCTTCTTTCTCGTCGTTATTATTTCATATCAAATTTTACAATATCATAGTATTTAAAAATAATAGAAAGTATAGATCTTTATGCCATTTTATAAAAAATGTTATTTTATATGATTGATATTTGATACAGCAGCCCGCTAGTTGCTAAAAGGTTAAAAGTTTAAATGAAAATTATGTTACAAATTGAAATATAACAGGTATATCAAGATATTTATATTTGTAATCAAAAATATCTCATATATTTCGGACGTAATTAATCAATAATAACGCCCAAGGCGATATTAGTTTACGTATTTTTTTCCAAACTAGCTTGCAGATGAAGCAGTGTTTATGCAATGTAAATCAAGAAAATTACAGTCTACCAAGCTTTCAACGTCGTGGACATCAATACCAATTATCAAATGTGAACAATTGTATATATCAGCATCAAATTGAAATTTACAAAGCTGATTTTTTGTCTACAAGTAGTTTACGTTGATTATTATTAAATAATCGTCGTCTACTTTCCATACAAAATGGCTAGGGCTTTGATAGACGTGGCTAAAGTTGTAGCGCTGGAATTTGATTTAAGTATTGCAACTTTCAAAGCGTTGCAATATTAAATACATATACAACATAGTTTTCATAAATTCATTTCTGCTGAGACACGGACTAAAACTCGCAAAATTCCCGATTTCCCGACAAATTATTTATTTCCGTCGCTGCAGATGAATACTTTTATACTATAATACTTTGATGTGATTCCTAATTATATTACGGAGGAATACAAAAATTCTGAACACCGTATCTATTATATTTCATATCGATATGCCCATTATTAGAGTCGAGGTGTAGTAAATACATCACCGGTAGGGAAAGGTTAATGTAACAATTTGATATGTACTGTATATATGTATGCATATATTAGACAGTTACTGCCCCTTGGGCATCGCCTTAGCTCGCCAATTAATAGTTACGCCGCTGTTTCCGAGCGTCCAGATTTCGGCGGAAATGTCTCGATTTAGTAGCCTTTGTCGTGCTGATAAGGAGTACGATTTCGGTTAGATAAAAATTTCAATTCCGAATTTTTCGGAAAATACGTTTATTAATCTTGTGATGAGCACCTAAAACTGTTCGTTGCTTGTTGCAATTAATCTAGTGTTCGTATTTAGCTGAGAGGCATTTATACATTTTTATGGTTGCTAGGCATTTGCAAAGTTCTCTCAAATTTTGTTCTTCTTTCAGTGGAAGGGTGTTCATCTTAAAGTATAACGAATTATTCAGCCAAGTCTATGCTTTGTAGGATTAAATGTAAGACATCATCCTCTGTATTTTGGACTATCGCGGATGTAATTTTCACCAAATTTGCTTCTCCAGTTTCTTCTGCTAGCGTCAATTCAACATAAAAGATGCCTCCTTCTATAGACACAATGCTATTCTGTAGTTTTCTGCTAGCTCGATTAGACTTACGCACTTACACAATGTTTCCCGCATGCATTCAATATTGATGGTCCTATTTCTTTGACAGGGAAAGAGGTAAATACATTACAGAGTTGTACAGCAAATTGCTAATCGTCAACCTTATCCATTACAATGAAACCGTGATGTAATGATTTTTATATGTAAGCATGATTCCTAGATCTAATAGTGAAAGTCACGATGTTTTATTATAGAACGAAACCGTGTTGCAGTTATAAGATTTTATACGGGTTGCCTTGTTATGTTATGCATTTTATTGAATAAATATTGGTTAAATTCAACAATAAACAAACAACAAAAAACATGGTATTAAGGGGGGAGATACCTTTAGACCGGGTAAAATCAGTCAATTTTAATGAATTATTTTCAAGGTGATAAAATAATGTGATCATTTATATATTTTGACATCTTATTGATACATTATTAAAGTGTAAAAAAACATGTGATTTTTTTATTTTTTTTACAAAATGGCCGCTCTGTAGAATATTTCTTCAAGCGTCTGCTGGGAGACATCGAAAACTGCTGCACCTGTCAAAAATTTTCTATTTATCTGAAATAAAAAAGTTGATTTTTTTTTGATTACTGATATATTAACGGGAAGGATATACCTATAAAATAATAAAAAAGTTTAAAAATAAAATTTATATCGGCTGTTAAAAAAAAAGTCCAGATTTTTGGCTATTTTTCAACAGTTTTGACCCCAAAAAAAATATTTATTAACCCGATATCTTTAAACTTATAGGTATATCCTTCCGATAATATTATAAAGAGAAACCCCTGAAAATTTCAGCCTAATCGGTCAATAAATTTTTGAGTTACAGAACGAGCAGTTTTTGAAAACAGTTTCGAGATAATCGCGTTCAAAGTTTTGATTCAGTATAATTATAATTTAATGTGATTTACCGATCAATCGGCGATTCTGAATCCATACAATAAACCTTCGACCTTCTAAAAAAGCTGATTATCTTCGAGCTGCTGCTGTTTTCGACCAGTACGAGCTGTTTTGGCTTCGGAAAAACTCATCCGGTTCTGTTTCACTATTCGTGCCTCATCGGTATTTTCAGCGAAAACTTTACAATAGGTGCCAACAATTATACCCAGCTCATTCATAAGTTTGAGAATTGAGGTGTAGCCTTCATTAAATATAGTTTCAACAATTTTTAGTCCAGAATTGAGGTGCTTTGGACATATTCGCCAAATTGTCGCATTGAAACTTTTGTTGGCATTCTGGGCCACCCAAGCATCTTTCCAGTAAATCATGTCTGGACAAACCTTCGTAAATTGGTAGAAGATGTTGTTTTATATCGTCGTCAAGTAATGGAGTAAGATCTTCAAGCTGAGGATCTTTACCTAAAGCGATGGCTTTCTGCCATTTGCACCAAATCTCGGCTCCAGTCGGAGAGTTGTTGTGTTGTGGATTTTTTTTCGTTGAAAAAATATGGTAATAAGTAGCCATAATTTCTCGTTTCATATCTTCCACACTAACGTTTCTTCGAATACTTAAACCATAATATGTTGTAAGTTTTTTTACAACGTTTTCTATCAACTTCCCTTTTCTTGATTTTTTTTTTATCTGTCGCAGTCTGGAGCTCATTCTCTTCTCAACATGGCCAACACACTCACTTTTCACAATAGTCAAATCATCACCGTAAGGTTTAAAATCTAAAATTGCCTTGAAAGTTAAAAAATATACAAACGTACTGTGAAAGAAGCATTGCTCCGACCCAAGCTCTCCGACTACCCGAGTTGATGACAGTATGCGGACTGACGTTTTTGACAATAATTCCATTTATATTCAATATTTCAATTTTTCCTTTTAACAGTATATTTTTAACATATTATACATTCGAATTATGTAAAAAAAAAAAATTCAATTTTTTGAAAATTCTAAAGGTATCTCCCCCCTTAAGTCAATATTGTGGGACATAAGATGAATCATGGCACACATGCTGTGTCACTAGTCAATTTTGAAGCGTACTCCAAAGTTCTAGTGTTATACATACATTTAAACGACATTTTAGAATTGAAATGTGTATTTTTTTGTTTTCTACGATCAACCCTTTGATGAGTGTGCACTCACTCAATTTCATTTCCAATGAAGTTTCATGAAACGCAGAGAATCAATCAAAATCTTTGTTCAGATAAATTCTCCTGTAAATGTGTTCTTTTATTCTCATAATAGAGTGCTATTATTTTCAGTCGTATGATTGTATCCACGCTGGTATTTTATCGTCTCCTCGACAATGATGCTGCGTCTACCGCCTATTTTAAGCACTTTATTGCACAAAATGAGCCTTAAACCTCTCACCGGTAATATATTTATCAGGTGGATCGATGCTGTTGTTGTTTTTTTATACACCTCTGCCATAGTGCACCTCAATAAGATACATCCATTATAGATGAGACCTGAACTGAATGTCGATGTGTGGTACTTGCAGCAGCCTCGTTTGACTGCACATGGTCGATCGATCGATCCTAGCGCTTGCATTATTCAACTTTATACAAATTTGTTTTGATAACTCGAGCACGTTTGTCGAAATGAGTCGATCGAAGCGTTTTATGAGTGTTTGCGTCGATTTTCAACGTCTATTTTGAGATAGAAAGCTGCGATTGCATTGCATTCTCTTCCTCGGCGTGTACGCGCTGCATCGATCGAAGAAGGCATGTGTGTTGTAGATAAGAGTTGTTGTGTGTATGCAGGCGGGTCGTGACCTCATTGATCATGACCACACCATATCCAGGGTGAGCACTTTCCACGCTTTGATTTATTGCCGATATTTGTCCAAATCATGCTCAAGAAAGTAGTCTAATAAATTGTTTTGCCAATTTTGCATTTTCCGCATTCCCGACTTGCATGCTCTGCGATTGGCTCGTTTCAGCTCGAGACATTTGATTAACGATGCCCTTATCGCCCTAACAATCTATTTCATATTTAACGATAATTACTTTTAGGTGTATCGCTGAGTGCATTTTTAATCTTGTTTTTAGCCCAACATTATCAACGTTACTTTCCCACTTGACCGTTTTGATATGTGCTAACGATATTTTCACGGGTGCTATGACAGTTTTGACAGCCCCTTGCCATTTTTCTCAGTTTCCTAAGTAGCCGTACCCGTTATTTGTACAAATTTTGCACCTGCGCTCCTTTTACTCTTGTATGAGAGGGGTTGCTAACGATTTTTTTTTTCATTCCCTTAAAAATATTTTCTGCGTAGGGAGACTGTCTACTACAATTATTAATCGATATAAAGTTATTTATAAATTACTTTAATTTACACGACCGAACACTAACTGGACACATGCGATAAAATCTACGTACATCGTGATTAATTTGGGTAATATTACCATAACGTGTGTAAATGTGTCGCAAGAAAAGGGTTGACATTCGGATTTTCACATTTTTTATTTACTTTTTTTCATTTGGTTCAGGGGTGGCCCTTTTGTATCTTTGTTAGAAGTTCCCATAAGTAATGTCGTTTTTTAAATGCAATTCAAAATAATTTATTTTAGCCTTTATTAGACTGTACTAATACAAAATAAATTCCTACATTAGCTTTCCTTTAAATCACCTATGCACTCATAAAATCCAGCGGGTTTTAACTCTTCTATAGAACTAAAATGCTGACATTTTAAAAAATGTTCTATAAAACGAAATAAGTGATAATCAGATGTTGCGAGATCCGACAAGTATACCGGATCCAACAAATCAACCCAGCCAAGATTCCTAAGCTTTTCATTCTTCAATTTCGCCAGATGTTATCGCCTGTTATCGTGCTGAAGAGAAATGCTGCGTTTATTCACCAAAACTGGGCTCTTTTAATGTAATGCTGTATTCAATCTATTCAATTATCGACAGTACCTCTGCGAATACCGTTCTTTTGCCAAAACAGTCAACCCTCTTATATCATTCACTTCTATAGAGTTTGCAACGTCTTTTATGTAAGAAATGGGCAAAATACGTAAGTCCAATGGGTCCCCTTCGCACTTGTTAGTTACTGGCGCTTGTACTATAACTTATGCTTGTATGCTAAACGCGTACACATTTTGTATGGATGCCTAACTTTCAATATAGTTTTTTTTTTATAGCGTAGCCCCTATCTTAATGCTACAGAAGGGTTGACTTTATTTTTGTAGCGTGGGTGATTTAACATCCCCACGCAATAGCGCTGTTAGTGTGAGCAGATTAAATTCTCCAGATTAACACCGACATCTTCCGTCTCCAGGTGCAATGTGTTATTTTAACAGCGCCATCTCTTGTGGCCCTACGGAGACATTGCACGTGCAAATGCACCTGGGAGAGTCATCGGTTAACCTTGACTGCGGGAAGTCATCCTTCCCGCAGTTATTTAGATAAGAGTCATTTTATTCGACGCCCGTCTATTCCCATCCATTCGTCCCGCAACATATCGGCCCGATAGAACAACGGACCCGTCAGGTCCATGTTGTTGTCGGTCAATGCATTTGGGACCTTAGCATTAAATTGACATCGATTGCATACTTCGAGATCTGCTTTATCCCCTTGGGGTTGTTATCCACTTCGAGGTAGTCTTCCATACTTAAATCACTAGATTTAATTTTTTTGAACAATCGTTGATATTTTATGACATCCAATATGTCACCATAAAAGTCGCAGATGTTCTTTGTAGTCTCTGTCACTTTATTTTTCATATTGTATTAAAAAAGCATACAACTCCGCAAATGTTCCGACGGACACTTCTCTCCCATTGTCGTCAGAGGATAAAGAGGGCCGATTTTTTGTCTTGGGTCGACGAACAGCTTAACACTCTTACGAGAAAAATTAAAAAAGGTGCATCGAATAAAACGACATAACTTATGGGAACGTCTAATAATCTTAGTAGTACTTGTTCGGTTATAATAGTATCATTTTTTTAATTTTTCATTGGTTTTCATATCCACTACTACTGAAATTATTTTCTTCGTTATATTCAATTTCTAATTGCAATTTAAGCGTGTTAAGGCGTTTACTTATGCTTTCATCTATCTTTCTATTGTCCACCATGATAGTCTAAACGCATACTGATAGACGGTAGGGACAGGTTGATCTAAATCACTGATCACTGATCTAAATCACAACATCAGTACATCTTCCGTGAGTTCGATATACTAATAATTGAAGGGAGAGATGATTGTGATATTGAAATATTTCAAATACCAAAGTAGTTGGATCAATTAAGATATGGATCCCAATACGAAAATCAATACTTTTAAACTAGGCTACTCTATGTTATAAAGTGCCATCATTATATTTGGTCAGTATTTTAATGTTGATATGAGATCTGATCTTTAATTATTTCATAAGTGAGTGGCATTCAAGATGTTGATTCACAGTAGTATATTTAAAAAAAAGTAAAAGTATGAAAAATAGATATACGATCCGAACATTAAATTCGATTTTCAACATACATACATAATTTTGGGAATATATTTAAGATTTTGGTCGTTTGTGTTTCTGTAAAAAGACGTTTTCAATGAATTTTTCCAAATGATTTGTTCAATTAATGATAAATTATTAGTATGTTAATTAACTCGGCGATCCTGAATTGCATTATGCAAATTTACAACGTGTATGCGTTATATTTTCCAAATGCAATGGGATTAATATGGACCATACTTTTGCAGGATTACAAAGCGATAATTTATCATGTTGGATATATAATGCAGAATAGTAATAACAACAGATTAACACTTGTAATTGCAGATTGTTGGTTATTCGCTCATTTCAAATTAAACGATCTTCCGGTTGGTATTTTAAAAATTAAATTTCTTAATCCACGGACTTTCAAAATCGCCTCCAGATATGCAATCACGTTTTTTCGCCTCAATATAACGTAATGATATGCTATTAATTTCTTCGTAAACTTTGAAAATCGCCTAAGTGCCGATTGTACGCTGCTAGTTAAATGGTTTTAAAAGACTCACAACTACGCGTTGATAATATCCTCCGTTTCCGGAGAAAATTCAAATCTCAAAACTAGTTATAATTCCTGCTTCATTTGCATGTCTATATTTGTATCCCGTTCTCGACTGCTTCTTGGGCGTCTAGATGTGTCCATTTTCTTGATGGGATTTAAATGATTTTCATTATAAACGGCATCGCTGACAACGCTGAAAACTTAAACCTAATTATTAATGCATGAATATTCAGCTTCGACGAATTTCGGTCCACGTTATATGAGCGTAAAGCAAGACCTCTAACCCATTAACAGAGGGCTGGTTTGCATCGATCGATTCGACTTTCGTGGATGCATCTCGTCGCTATCTGGCGGCGACGTTATCTCTGGGCGCTTTCCGAAAATCTCAAAAAGAGGCATGAAAATCTCTTCATCTCCAAAATATTTTTTGCTGGTAGAAATCTTCTTCGGTACGTGCTCAAACTGGTATTTGAACCCGACCTCAATACGTCGATGCCAATAAACCTTTTGACGACGTGTCCGCGTATCTGAGGTGTGCTTTAATCGCCACGACAGGATTCGATTCGGACCCTCCTCATCCTGGACACATATTATTATAACGTCGTCTGACCCTCGTGTACACTCCCATGTTATTACAACAAAGGAAATATTCACGGTGTAACGGTTTATAAAGAAAAAAAGACCTCTTGTTTATGTCGGAAATGTCTTCTTCCTTATTCGCGAGAAATTATTTTCCAATGCTTATAGCAAAATATCTTTTTAATACTCATTTTACGGGATTTTTAATCTCAATCCTTTTTGTTTTAATAGATTCGTAAATTTTTGCAAATTCAAAATACTCAATTAATTTGCAATATTATGCGACGCCTATGGGTAGTAACTGTCTAATCTATGTATATACATATATAGAGTACAAATATTTGTTTCAAATTGTTATATTAATCTTTCCCTACCGGTGATGTATTTACTACACCTCGACTCTAATAATGGAATATCGATATGAAATATAATAGATACGGGCTTCAGAATTTTTGTATTCCTCCGTAATATAATTATGAATCACATTAAAGTATTATAGTATAAAAGTATTCATCTGCAGCGACGGAAATAAATAATTTGTCGGGAAATCGGGAATTTTGCGAGTTTTAGTCCGTGTCTCAGCAGAAATGAATTTATGAAAACTATGTTGTATATGTATTTAATATTGCAACGCTTTGAAAGTTGCAATACTTAAATCAAATTCCAGCGCTACAACTTTAGCCACGTCTATCAAAGCCCTAGCCATTTTGTATGGAAAGTAGACGACGATTATTTAATAATAATCAACGTAAACTACTTGTAGACAAAAAATCAGCTTTGTAAATTTCAATTTGATGCTGATATATATTATTAATACGTCGCTGCAAATTAATAAGTATTAATTTGCAGCGACGGAAATAAATAATTTGTCGGGAAATTGGGAATTTTGCGAATTTTAATCCGTGTCTCAGTAGAAAAGAATTTTACCAGTCACATTGATGGTGTTATATGAAAATGGGGGCTCACGTGGTCATCAACTCGAACAAGTATTTAAACACTATTTAAACACAAGATATCCCGGGATATATACATATAATTTAAAAAATAAATAATTCACTCCATCAAAGGGTTAAATTACCTCTCAAGCAAAATAATTAGCTCGTAAATATAATTTCATACATAATAAATATTGTTATCTAGACTTTTATTCGGCTTAGAATGATACGTATAAATTATTTATTAGACTATTTGATCCTAAACGGCTCCTGATCGATACGTTATCTCCGATTGATTTAAAGCATCAATATTTGATATTTTGCCTTCCGTTTGTTAATATTTAGTCGCTCGTTATTATCTTGATCGTATTTCAGCATCACAGGTTTATCGTCCCGTAATTTTTCATTCGTTTTACAATCGTGGTCTTTAACAATGCGTGCTTTTGAAGATCATCCGAAGGACTTCATCTCGATGGCACACAGCGTGACCGTGGAGGTCAGCCTTTCAAAGGCATCATGAGAAATAGGATACGCTCTTTTTGTGTAACTCGTAAGATTTATATTGGATGAGCGATGCCATAATTCAGGATTTGATCTCATTATGGACATCCTTTATGTTTTTTTTCTCTTTGCATTTGACGAAATAGATAAAATTACGAATACAAAATCGAAATTTTCCGATAATATTTAATATGCGGTGTGAGTCGGATGCATAACTCATCGGTGTAAAAAGCATTGCTCGATACCGAAAAGAATTAATTCCACAGCCAAAGTTTGCATTATTCAGGATTACAAAGGTTTATAATTGGAAAAGCTTGCTTGCGTCAATGTTTTAGGAAGTTATGTGAAGGTTAACAACCCCGAACAAAGATTTACGTCATTTGGTCCTCTCTCGTGCCGAGTTTTCACACACACCCTCCTATGACGAATTGTAAATATATTCATTTCGTCACGAAATAAGTGTTTCACAAGGTGTTATTACACCGGTCACGTTTTCATATTTTTGGGCTTTTCTCCGGTGAAATTTCAAATAAAAAAGGAATAGAGGAATAAACATTGAAAAATGTGGCTCGTGGGGAATTAGTTACGACACGAGACGTGTCCAGCACTAAATGCGACAATGTCCATCTTTGACAGGAGAAACTCGAAGATCTTCCTCGGGATGCTGACGCTTCAGTGCGATAATCTTCGTGTGAAGAGATGGTCGAGGTGATTTGTTGCTTTGGACACCTTCTTATTTCCCTCGTCATCGTATGACAGCGAAGAGACGTCCGTGATCGTAATTATATGGATCAAATGTCTTCTTCCTACCAAAATATATTGCTGTATCGATACGAAATAGAAAGTATGATTTTTTACATCCAAATTACAATATTTTTGATTAATGTATATGTAATCATATACAATATCATTTAAATTTGGATTTTGTAATTACAAATTCCAAATTCTTTATCTTGTGACATCCAAAATTTCTGATTATGTTCATTTTGATGCTGTGTTTTTAAACATGTTTGTATTGTAATATAATAATTATATTTTAAGGATTATTCTGACTTGTATCATTGAATCATTTATGTTTCGATTTAATTTTAAAAACAAAAATTGGTATACATTCGAGTAAGGATTTCCCTGAATTTATCGTTAATGACTTAAATGCCATGTTGATATTTAAATTCTCAGCTCGGAATGAATGACTTTCATCCAATTTTAGCTTGGATATTTCATCCTGAGTCGTAAATTCAAATTTACTGTAAAAAACAAAGTTAAATAACAATTAGTGTCGAAATAAAAACCACTGATTTATAACCTTAATGTGAATAATTAAACACAAACAGTCATTGAAAGTTCCAAAAGTTCCAACAAAATCAATGACCCGATATTCATATCACATTTGTATCCAACATGCAATTGCATTTTTTTTCTTGGAACAAGAAGTTCCACTGAAATTGACGAGGTTGTTTTACCCATGTGTAATAAGTTTAACAGTCGTTGAAAATCCTCTTTCAGGTAATATTCATTTTCTCAACATTTAACAAAATACATTCAAACTTCTTTTTGTGCGACTTTTTTTTGTGCGATTTCGAAGTTATGCGGTTTTTTTAAAGTATTTTTTTCAATTTCACGAAGAGAACGTATCGAGATATTTTGGATAAAATAGGAAATAAATCATCAACACTGTGTAAATCTTATTGCATCTGCTATCGCTGAATTACGACCACATCCTTTATTCAGGTTTAGACTTTTGAAAAAAAGTTTTTTTTTTGCATTTCTCCAATGTTTCGTCATTTAAAAATACATTCTCCTAAAGAAAATTTCAAAATTCCAACTGCTTACGGAGTTATAGCTATTTTATTGAGGCGGCAACTTGGCCGATCCTACCATATTGAAATATTTTAACGCTTTGAAATGAAATGACTTGACTGGGTCTTTTTTTGATTTAGGGACTATAGCTAGTATAGTGACATCTTTGCTAGTTATGGATTATAATGTTGGAAAGAGAAAATCTATATAGAACAATGACATTGACACTGAGTATACTGCTTTTTCCGAAGAAGAGAGTACTTTTGAGTCATATCGAAAATCGTAACGAAAATTATCATACAGCGATGGTAGTTTGTAATTAAAATGATTAATATTTCTTTATTGTTACTTATTATTTACCTGTTTTTTGTATTAACTTTTTTTATGCGATTTTGGATATATTTTATATAGCTGTTTCAAAGTTATGCGGTTTTTAAAATCCATCCAAGTCCTTGCTTTTTTTGTGCCGCACAAAAAAGGTTTAAGTCTATTCTGCTCTTAAACAATCAAATCTTTCTACTGTCTAATGGGAATAAAAAATATTATTAACACTACAGTCCGGGAGTTCCGCACTAAAGTTCGCCTAAATATTTGTGATTTCGCAATAAATTCAAGAAAATATACTTTTGCGTAAAATTGATATAATTCTTAAATCAGCGGTGCCTGCAAAATAGTTTATTGTTTCGATTTATTTAAATATAACAGAGGCTCTCAATATGTAGAGCGTGTATCGGGGTGATTAAATATGAATAGTGATACTTTGTAAATTGAATTAATATGCATTGATTATCCCATTGATGAGGAATCCCGCATATGCTGCGAATGGATTCGATTGATAAAGAAATAGCTTTCTCGCATATTGATTGCGTCTTGAATCTCATCATACACTCGTATATCGTACGATTTGTTACTAAAATTGAAGACAGATGTTTATGATTAAATTAAATGAAACAATATTGTGTGCTATCAATAGTGTTAAGGGTAATTTATTGATATTTCATCAAATTGTTTTTACATTTTTGTAATAAATTTTAAAAGTTTTTTTTTAAATTCTGAAGAGCCTTGTTATTCGAAGATAACTTTCATTCTTATTTAACGTTGCATTCTACATGCATCCAGGGGTTGTCTTATCTGCGTTCATTTTGAATTTACATCGTAAACAAGGAAGGTGTGATAATGACTTCGGTCTAGTTGTATACAAATATAGAGCGTTCATCGTCTGAGAGATCGGTTTCCAGGAACCACGTGTTTACTGAGTCAACATTTCAGGAACTCTTTTCGTCGTTTTCGAAATCACCATAGCGCGCCGACTTGCGCCTCGTAAACGTCTTTGTTTTTATTGCGCTTCGGTGTGAAATTTAACACTTCGCCAAGACGGCGATGTGATTTCGGGGAGGAAGAAAGGCGATGAAATGTTTAATGTCCGATCTGGAAGGGCCTGCGGGGAGGACGGCCGTGTTTTGTTAGCAGGTTGTTAAGTCGGCTTTACGATTTTCTGTATTAAAAATATCTCGATCGCTTCGGAGAAGAGACGAAGTGTCCGAGAACGACTAAAACAAATTAGTCGTGAAAATTAACGACAAATGTTATTGGTTTCTCTTTCGGGGGCGCTCGCGGTCCAACTCGACGTCGCCGTCATCTTTTTGGCTTTTATGATTTTTCTAAAAACAATTTCTGCTTTTGGAGAAACCACTGGAAGCCGCGACGGCAATGTGAGCTTCGGAGATTTTATTGCTTTTTATGACGTTCGGTTACATCAGTATTTCACAAGCAGATCATCAATCTCCGGATGAATCTCTCCTTGTTATTTGACAGATTTTTTTCAGATTACGCAGGATGAGTGATTGACGTTTCAAATTATTTCAAATCTTCCCCAAGTCGTCGAACATCTGTTTCTAACTTTTTTTCAATTTCCTTCGAGGGTTAATTATTTTCGAATTTATACATATATTAAATGGATATGAAATCTCGTAAAACCCTCGACGTGTTCTTTTTTATGTCGATAAATTCTATTTTTTTGGACGTCTGCTTTGAATCGGTTTCAATTAAGTCTTTCGCTATCCTGTATCTATCTATACGACGTCCCAGAGTGCGGCTTATATCTTGCAATGAAATCACCCCCTTGAAACGAGTTGCACTTTATGGACTTTATTTTTATACACTTTCCCCGATCTCTTTTGCGCGAGCGACATTAAACGCAACCATAATTCCACGTCTGTGAAATGTTTTTTATCGCATTAAAGTAAAATCCATTAAATGATTTTGCGGACGTTTTTGTAAGCATTAAATATTCGCCGCTGAACATTTTATCAGTGAAGAGGGGGTGGCATTTGTGTATCCCGTGCGGAAGTGCAGCGGGGGTTTCCCGCCTTTTCTCTTCTACCCCTAGACGCACTCGTGTCTCCCGTGACATGCGTCTGTTTGCCCGCCGTTTTTATATCCGTTTATTCTTTCCTCCCCATTTTTGAATATCTCTCTATTCTTCGGCGCCTCTGCGTGAGGAGCAGACGAGGAAAGTAGAACTTTTCCATGTTTTTCACTAATAAGCCGGATTTGTATGCATAAAAATATATGCCTCTATATGTGCCCGCTCTATTCGTTCGAGGGGTGGACATTTTTTAGTTTCCATTATTATCTGGGGAGTATTTCGAATCATTAAAATAGCGAGTGCATTAAACGTGGTATTTAAAAGATACAATTCAGCTAAAAAAAAAAAAAAAAACAAATCCAGGTCCCGAAGCGTAATATTTAATTGAAATTGTAATTAACGGAATTTCGCCTGGTACAAAAAGAGTATTCTCGCACATTGTGTGTGGAGTTTAGTGAATTGGAGAAAGAGACGGAGAGAGTGTCTTGCGTCTCATCCTTCACCTCGTACATTGATGGCTAGGTCGTGCTACACGTCTAAATATTCTCTCATTTTAAAAGCCGAGCTTCTATTTCTAATACAATATTAGTCATATTTTTTTAAACATTACATATACGATCTCTTTTGTTATTTTATCACGTTTCAATTAAATTTTAAACACAAAGATATAATACTTTGATGTGATTCGTAATTATATTACGGAGGAATACAAAAATTCTGAACACCATATCTATTATATTTCATATCGATATTCCTATTATTAGAGTTGAGGTGTAGTAAATACATCACCGGTAGGAAAAGGTTAATATAACAATTTGAAAAACATATATGTATACATAGATTAGATAGTAGGCGGCCCCTAGACGTCGCCTAAGCTCGCCAATTAGTAGTTACGCCACTATTTTCAAACGTCTAGATTTCGGCGGGAATATCTCGATTTAGTAGCCTTCAACGTGATAAAAATTTCAATCCCGAATTTTTTGGGATTACGTTTACTAATCCCGGGATTCATGAGCATCCAAAACTGGAATTGGATTCCCTACTCACGCTGCGCTGTCTTGAGAGAAAATTTGTTTTTTTAATGGCGAAAGCGACATATATAGCGAAATTTTAATTTTGTTATACAATATGTATTGGTAAAAATTCATATTTTACTGGTGTGACCGCCAATTTATTTAGGGGAAGTTGATTGACGCTTAAAAAGTCATTGTTCTGCAATATATTTCAGTTAGACCTCAATTGCTCGGCTGAATTAAAATGCCACATATGAAACATTCCGACCAAATGCGATATTTCATGGAATAAAATTTAATTATTTTCCATACACGTTTTATGGATGGTCGTATAGATGTACATATCGGTAGTTCCGTGGTTTAGATATCGGACGCGTAATTCAATCCCCTTGGATTCAAATCTGCAGGAAGTGTGGTTGGCAACCACATTTTTAAAAACGTGCAACGATGGAAAATGTTTATTTACTTTGTTTTTGTACAGGAAACCTGAATATGCACTGAATTGCGCCATTGAAATGATATTTTATTTTTGTATCGATGTTTTTTAACATTATCGTGTTTCTTCATCTGAGAATAAGGGATGACACTCTCACTAAACTAAAATTCTTTCAATTATCTTGCGTTCCAATAAAGGGACCACTGTATGTTTGTTAACAAACGATGATGCTACCTATGAACGTTGGATTTTATTGACTTGTCAACTCGTGCGGAACTTATCTATCGAGACTTTTTTTTACTTTTCCAATACGACCCAAATAATGATTATTGTTTCAATATAGGTCAGCCATCCCCGTATTTTATTTTCTAAATATTTTTAAATCGGATATTTCATATGAAAGTAGATGATGTATGATATTAAATAAATATAATGCATTTGATTGATTTGATTTGATGGCAATTGCTAAGTGCTTCCACACCTGAGAGACTGTTATTCGCACGCGGAAGGGACTTTAAAGGCATTGAAATTGTTAGAGATGTAGGTATTGGTCGTAAAAGTGTTGATCGGGGCCGATTTGGGCAAAATTGGGTCGCGGGATATCCCCGCGGAAGCAGGCCATTAGAGGCGCGAAGAGCTGCTGAAGCGACGACGGCCTCCGTTATTACTTATTTACGGAAGGGAAGTGGTAATGGGTCCGCGCTCTTGTGCTTACACCGCTTCCAACATCCACAATCTATTCCGGCTTCCATCACCGACTGCCTCCATGGACCACTTTAGTCCTTCCCCCACATTACGACGGACCCCTTAAGTCTCTTTTCGAAGCGTAAGCTTTTGTACCCAAATAGCTCCACTCCACACGCATCCATATTCCGGATCCTCGTTTTTCATTGCGCATTATGTATGCACACTTTTTGTGCCTCGGTCTCCTTTCGAGTCAACTCGAAGGTTTTTCCAAAATTACAAACCTGTAGCACTAATGAAAGCTCTTTTAAATTATTGATTCAGGACAGCAGAAGCATATAAAAACCGCATAAGTTTGAAACAGCTATACAAAATATATCCAAAATCGCATAAAAAAAGTTTGTAAAAAAAACATTTAAAGGGCGTCTTGCATCATTGGTAAAAAATTAAGGATGTCTGACATCCACTCGAGAAATACTTATTATTTTAATTACAAACTATTATTGTTGTATGATAATTTTCGTTGCGATTTTCGAGATATCTCAAAATCGCTCTCTTTTTCGGAAGAAATAGTATACCCAGTGTCAATGGCATCATCGTTCTATGTAGATTTTCTTTTTCCAACAACATAATTCATAATTAGTAAAGATATCACTATAGTCCTTAACTCAAAAAAAAAAAAAAATACAAAATGGCGACTGTTTAAAAATAAAGTCAAGTCATTTTTTGGCCTTATTTAGTCCGTTCTAATTTGTTTTAAATAGTTAAAAAATAAAATTTGAAATAAATCTAGTAGGAATAATATAGGGTTGTATAGAAAAAATCCGTACCCAATTTGAAGTAAATTAATTCATTAAAATTTGAGATATGATGTCAGCCGTGTAGAAAAAAATAGTTTCTAGAAAAACGCGTTAAAAGATTTCATTATGGTAGGACCGGCCAAATTGCTGCGTCACTAAAATAGCTATAACTCCGTAAGTAGTTGGAATTTTGGAAAAAAAACCGCATAACTTCGAAATCGCACAATAAAAAGTCGCACAAAAAGAGGTTTGAGTGTATTGCGTAAATCGTAATGACTTTTGATAAATAATAAAGAAAAAACGCGGTGAATAATATTTCATATTTATATAAGTTAGTCTGTATATATTCAAAAATAATAGAAGCGTATTAAAATGTTATCTAGTCTTTAAAACTTCATTCCGGATAGCGTCAATCAACTAAGCTAAAACAAGATAATATAACGGCATTATCAAATTTCTAGCATGGCAGTATTAAACTTGTATACGTAAATAAAATTTGTATGACATGGTTTATTATGGATGTTCCTTATGCCTATTTGTTTCCAGGATTTCCTGCAAGTTAAGTCTTTTTTGTATTCAAATACAAAGAGCTTCCTTCGAAGCGAATTTATTATTGTCGCTAAATAAATGCAGATTAAAATTAGAAGTGCCCTTCTTGAATTTCCATAAGTGATCTCCTCTCACCCTAGTTTGCCCTGTAACCATCATTATTTCATGAGCCTGTTGATGAAATAGAATAGATAGATAACGACAGAATAAAGTATACAGTAACAATATGAATAGCGTTGATACTGAATATATTTTGAAATAATATTTTCTTGCAGAATAAAATCAATAAATTAATAGTAAATAATAAAATTAACCATAACGTAAATAAAGTACTATGGAACGCAACGTGTGTAGGGAATCCAATCCCGAGCCAAAATTTCGATCCCGGGATTTCGGGATTTCATTAGACAATCCCGGGACCAGTCCCGGGATGATAAAATTCTTTTCTGCTGAGACACGGACTAAAAATCGCAAAATTCCCGATTTCCCGACAAATTATTTATTTCCGTCGCTGCAGATGAATAATTATATACTATAATACTTTGATGTGATTTGTAATTATATTACGGAGGAATACAAAAAATCTGAACCTCGTATCTATTATATTTCATATCGATATTCCTATTATTCGTCGAGGTGTAGTAAATACATCACCGGTAGGGAAAGGTTACTTTAACAATTTGAAAAACATACATGTACTGTATATATGTATACATAGATTAGACAGTCACTGCTCCTATGCGTCGCCTAAGTTCACCAATTAGTAATTACGCCACTGTTTCCAAGCGTCCAGATTTCGTCGAGAATGTCTCGATTTAGTAGCCTTCATCGTGTTGGTGAGGTGTACGATTTCTGTTAGATAAAAATTTCAATCCCGGGATTTTCGGGATTACGTTTTCTAATCCCGGGATTCTTAATTACCTAAAACTGTCCGGGATCCCGGGATCCGGGATCCCGGGATTGGATTCCCTAAACGTGTGCGTGCATACTCTCTCATCAAAAAATTTGGATTTCATTTATCAAACTTGAAACGATTGGTTTATTATTTACATAATACTATTATAGGGGTGTGATATGTGATTCTTTTCTTAATTGCTAATATATTTCTTCTTTTTGTTGCAGGTGAGTTCCTTTCGTTGACATTTTTACTAGCTCGATTTTTGATTCTGCATATAAAAAGGTAAAAAAAAAACAATATTAAACATTCCGTTGCTTGTATTTTTACATAGAATGATTTTTAATTGAAAAATAATACTCATTTTCCGTTGTGTCCGATGCTATCAGTCTATTGCAAGATGAACGTTTCCAATTGATTAAATTCAATTTGCTCGATCCTGAGTTCGTTCATGTACAACCACCCTTTTCGTCTTTATAAATAATCCATCCAGACGAGCTTCTCTCGATGAACATTTAGCTATCAAGATTTGATCTTTCCGAGAAACTTTATATGGCACATGTCGTCTTATTGCACGACATTTTTACAAGGATAATCTTATCTCCGTGCGAGCATACATATGCATGCGGTGTTTATAAAGCGAGGTTAATACGTAGAGATACTTATGCAAATAATTAGTAATGTACATAAATAAGGCGGGCTTATCATGGCAGCATTCACACGGCTGTCCACAGAATAATACCATATTCCAGGGCTCTTTCAGAGGAAGGCGGGTGTTCCCTTTCTCGAGACGTCTCCCGTATTCGGCGTATTAGACCCGTGCTGTTATTTATGCCTACTCACGCCGTTGTTACGCTCTTTTGCATAATACTTCCTCTCGGTGAGGGCGTTGTTTGCTCTAGTATCCTTATCGATTCATTATTTATGGCTTGAATATTTGACTTGACAGGTTTCTCACCCTACGCCCGAATGTCACTTACACTCTCATATTTTTTTACTTCATATTTTAAACCGTACGAAACTGCGATGGCGAACAAACGGCACGCGAGAGAGCATGTACGGAAGATCAGCTTATGGTGCGAGC
Source organism: Stenopsyche tienmushanensis (assembly GCA_008973525.1). NCBI lineage: Eukaryota > Metazoa > Arthropoda > Insecta > Trichoptera > Stenopsychidae > Stenopsyche > Stenopsyche tienmushanensis. The sequence continues at coordinate 221,875 of WACJ01000179.1, read as the reverse complement.
AAGGGTCGTTGTGCGAATTTATCGCTTCTATATATATAAAGAAGAATATGCAAGAAAATACTGAGGGAGTAACAACGAGTCTATCCAACATTGAATATTAAGATGATACTAGATAGTCGATAGAGAATTTTCTTCTAAAATATCCTTTCGTAAAAATATTCGATACCCATAAAACATCCGTAAGTCTGACTCGAAATATTATAGACGCACGCTCGCCTATATACATATTGTTGAATAGACACGCGTTAAAACCCCCATCTATTGTATTATATCATACAACGCTAACACATGATAGCCGTGTCTTGTAAAAAAGTCCGAAGTCTGTGACTCGATAGTTTGTATGTCCACAAAGACTAGCGTATTTAACCTTTCCTTCACGACGATGTATTTACTACAACTCGACTATAATAATGGGAATATCGATAATAGATACGGGGCTTAGAAATAGTTCAGAATTTCATTTGGTATACATGTATTTGATGTGTCATGTATTTGGTACTCGATTACACTCAAACCTCTTTTTGTGCGACTTTTTTTATGCGATTTCGAAGTTATGCGGTTTTTTTTAAAGCAATTTTATCTTTTTTTATATTCATAAAGAGTACGTATTGAGATATTTTGGATAAAATAGGAAATAAATCATCAACACCAACCTAGTCTTGCATCTGCTATCGCTGAATTACGACCACATCCTTTATTCTGGTTTAGATTTATGAAAACATTGATTTAGTTTTTTTGCATTTTTCCAATATTTCGACTCTTAAAAATATATTCTCTAAAGGAATTTCCAAAATTCCAACTACTTACGGAGTTATAGCTATTTTAGTGATGCGGCAACTTTGCCAATCCTACCATAATGAAATCTTTTAACGCGTTTTTCTCAAAACTACTTTTTTTAACACGGTTGACATCATATTTCAAATTTTAATGAATTAATTTACTTCAAACTGGGTACGGATCTTTTCCATATAACCCTCTATTATTCCTACCAGATTTATTTGAAATTTTATTTTTTAAATATTTAAAAAAAATTAAAACGGACAAAATAGGCCAAAAAATGACGTAACTGAATTTATTTTAAACAGTCGCCATTTTGTGATTTTTTTGAGTTAGGGACTATAGTGACATTTTTACTAATTATGAATTATATGGTTGAAAAGAGAAAATCTACATAGAACAATGATGACATTAACACTGGTTATACTATTCATATCGAAAACTTTTTTGTGCGATTCTGGTTATATTTTATATAGCTGTTTCAAAGTTATGCGATTTTTACTAACTATTTTTATTTGGTAAACCATCCGCATTTAATTGAATAAAGATAATATTTCTTAGGCAGAAATATATAAACGATATCGTATAATGCTCAGACTCGCACATGTTGCGTGCGTACGCGAGTGATCCAGAGAGAGTATGCCCGCACATGTTGCGAGCAGCGCTCCATTGCGCTTTACTTTCAATGTCGTGCTTCTATTTCTAATACAATATTTATTCAAATGATCTGTTTTATTGTTTTGTTACGTTTCAATCAACAAAGAAAAAGCGGACAAAATTATCTCACTAATTAAAGGATTAAAAATATTCTACAAAAATAAAAAAATGTGTTTATTCACAGTCGTACATTCATTGATTTCTTAGTCTGTTTGTATATAAAAAAAGGCTTCAACAACCCCACAATTCCATTAAACTTTCTTCTTTCCTTGTTTGATCCTTTTCAACGCCCCTTTGCCTGTGTTGTTCTCATAAATAGCACGGTCAGCTTCTAAATCTTCTCCCTCTGGATTTTTCCCTAATGAATATGTCAGCGATAGTCTTTTTTATTTCGCTCTGATGGAATTCTCCATAAATGACCTAGGCCTAAAGGGAAGTGGTCAACAAGCTTTCTTTTTAAATGCGGAATTATATTATGCATTATTAATGATAACATATGCGAAAATCGATTTCTGTACAAATTTATTTAAGGACCTTAATCTATTGAAGTTATTTTTGTGTAATTTTAATTTATTTCGTAATAGTCCCTTAGGTTTTCCTTTGCTCATAAAAGCATCGTGATTAAAAATACATTAAAATTTTAATATTTGCCCAGACGTTACGTTTTTTCCAGTTGAAACGTTTTCCATTAAAGGATCTTCATTGCTTGTTTGGCGCAAAAAAATTATGAAAACGAAATGCTTACATACAGGGTGCGGCAGGGAAACTACTTTATTTAAAAGATGAATAACACAAACAGTATATGAGATATTGGTTTAATTTTTCCCCCATGCTATAGAGAGACATTTATAGATAGTCCCCTGCATGATTGTTACTAAAGCTACATGTTAAAACATTAGGTAGAATTAAGTTTTCTTGTCGCACCCTGTACTTTCTGAGAACGTTCATAAACGATCCGATGTTATGGCTGCATTAATTGCACGCTGCAGTGTTCGACGCAATTAACTTCAGGCGTTATTCAAATCGCCCCAACTGAGCAATAGGTTCAGAACTCTTCCCGTCGAAAAGATGGGTCCCCGTCGCTGGCTGAAACTCAACCAGGTCGATCATCGTAATCCCAAATCGATGCTTGAAATCTTGATTTCGGGCGACAAAATTGACACATAAACTGTAATGGAAGTCGACATTTTCATCCAGCCCCGCTAATGGCACGAGGAAAGAATCTATTTCCAAATAATGATCGCCTCCGACGGGGCGCTTATCTTTCATGACCATCAGGTGTTATGGTCTCGTCGAAACGCATGAAAATATATTAAATAAAAAATTCATGAAGTTTTTTTTGTAGTCTCTCTCATTATTACGGTGCCTAGAGGCGATTGTCACGTAAAGCGAAATATCACCCAAAAAATAAAGACGCAGAAAAAAGACTGCGGCTTCCTGCTGAAAATTCATTTTTATTTTCGTCCTGACACACAGACGTTCGCATTACCATATTGAGATTTTCCGGAAAACTTGCCTATGTTTTCACCTGCCATATATATTTTGACTGTATTACAATATTTTTTGCTTTTTGCTTCGCTTTCCCGGGAACGCTGCAAACCTCGACGTGATTTATTCCTGTCGGATCCTTTTTTCGGCCACGTATAAATAAATGTATTTTTTCTACCTGCGCCACTTTCCTTTCGGCGTTTGTTTTGCGGATTTTAAACGAAGAAATTGTAATACATGTATAAACGCATGGAGAACCGCATCTGTGCTTATATACTGCGACCCGAAATCTTTACGTTAGTGGAACGGTCCTTTTTTGTATTTATTAGGCGAAGCGAAAAACAATGTCTTCGTTTCGGCGCCCGCAGAAAAACAGGCATGCGGCTTAATTCAGTCGATCCATCGTTCGCAATTCACACACTGTCGCATGGCTTCACTCGGCGCGCGCTTGAGAGCGCGTGCCGTCTCGTTTCGACGTTGATATAATTCATCGACTCTGATATTGTATAGCGTTCGGACGTTGATGAATTTGGAGAATTAGCCGGCGTCCTCATTGTGAAGAGTGTCATTGCACCTTGTCCACAAATTTGTATTGAGCGCATATGGGTTTTTTCCTCTTGACCCGTCTGAGTTGTATACAACCTGGCCGGGTTGCCATTTAAGGGAATCCCGTTGACTTCGCTGTCCTCACAAATGGCATAATAGCATTTCTTCTCTTGCCCCACCATTTTCGAACTGGACAAACGCAAACTCGCTGCAATGTGGACTTCATAATGGAAGGTCACGGATTAGAGCGCACGCTTGGATTGCTTTCAAATGCAATATGCTGGCATCTCGTTCTTCTTGGCAATCAGAAAATTAATTGATGTAGTAATAATCGAGTCTCGGATGTGAATCGCATCCATTAATGCCGGTTGCATCCGAGTCGCATTAGCTCATCTTATTTCACTCTCGGACGTAAACAACGACAAATCTAAAGGCGCGTTCTCACGAATCAACTTTGATTGACCGAGTATCTAGTCGAGGGTTCCAAAGATAATCGTTGCTTACGATCGACTTTTAAGAATATTTTTAATCATAAATATGATTGTGTTCTGAACCACCGACTGGATCGGTCAATTAAACTTGACTCGTGAGAACATTGATCATTGATCTTCATATCCTCTGATTATTTTTTAAATTTTCGGTTGCGTCGAAAAGCTTCCCTAAGCACGAATCTTTTATGCGTTGGCGATGATATTTCAAATATCAAACGGGGGATTTTCCTCCTTCTCCAATTTTCACCCCTTGACGATACCAAATCTGCGCTCCCGAATAGTGCAATATTTCTGAGGTGACATTTTGTATATATACACAGAGAAAATTCGTGTTCGTGTCTCTGAATAATGATAGGAGTCGATTGAACTTGAAGAAGTTTTCAGGGTTGAGGCGGGTCGCGCTATTGAAAAGTTGGAAATTGGCTCCTTGTGTAACAATATCATGTCTCGTAAATTTGCGAATACTTACTTTTACTGGCCTGTGAAACTGGAGAAATTTTGAAGAAATTACCCATAGCCACTTTCTTTTGTAGAAAGTATGTGTTAAAAGTACGACCTATGTATGTGAAAGATTGAATGATCTGATTTTATTTATCATTCGGAATATGCTTCCATTTCCGTTGAAGACTCACCTTTAAACTCACCACATTTTGATATATTCTAGCGAACGCTTTGAATCTTAAATCCATGAGATTCAAATCTGGTGAATATTGAAGCATCTGTTGCATCGAAATATCACAACTGCACTAAAAATATCTGGATTTTCCTGAGCTTTATGCATTCATTTTCATACCACTATCCAAAAATATGAATAGCGGCCTTCACTTGTAAGTTCACTGGTAAATGGGGTGCATGAAGAAGCAATTTGAACTTTAACTCATTGATTTTGATAAAACAATACTTTATTTTTAATCAAATGTGGTCCGATTTTTTATTTTATCACTCAAATGTTATGTAAAGTTGAGGTCCCCAGGTAGCTCCCCGCCCCCACGTGCTCGTCGGGATGGCCGCGCTAGCGCACGGGTCTGTTATTCTATCGGGCCGTGATGTTGCTGGGCGAACAGATGGCAATGAACGGGCGTCGAATAGAAAGACTCTTTTCTAAATAATTATTCATTCCACACGAGAGAGATCTGGCTGCAGGAAGGACAACCTCCCGCAGCCAAGGTTAACCGACTGACTCCCGCTTTTTGTGCGTCACTACCCAACCGACAACGGTGCACGCGATCCGTCGGTATGCAGGTGCAATGTCTCCATAGGGCCACCAGAGATGGCGCTGTTAAAATAACACATTGCGCCTGAAGAGAGACGGAATGATGTCGCTGTTAATCTGGTGAATTAAATCTGCTTAGATTAACAACGCTACTATGTGAGGATGGTAAATCGCCCATACTAACAAGTTTGCACAATACTCACTATTGATCGGTTTTCCTTTGTTGAAGATAATCAATGAACATTATCTCCTGCCTGACCTGCAGATGGAACTATCTTTGCCTTCTTTATTATGAATGAACCCATATATGGTAACGAATCGATGCAAAACTTTAGTTTAATGCTGTATGACATCGCCAAATACTCGATTAAGACATCTTTACGACACTGTTTTTGTTCCATTGTGAGCAAACGCGGCACCCATTTTGCGCACAGCTTTCTCATGTTAAATTTTTGAATCAATATGCGACATACGGTACTTTTTAAAATATCTACCATATCTGTTGGCTCGCGCACTTTTCAGTCGACGGTCATTCCATACCATTTTGTGGATTTATTTGACCGTTTCTGGCGCAGTCACTTCATTTGATTGACCACTGAGATGTCCTGAACCTTTTGAGGATTGAGCAAATTTAAAATCGATGAAATCGTTGTTACCATAACCGCTTTACACCGATTATTGTCTGTCAGCTCCTATCTGCGTAAGACAATCTTCAATTCGAGGCAATCGTAAATAAGCACTGTTGATAGCATGCAAGCACTTCATTTCTTTACATAAACAATACACTAAGAAATCGATTCATTTGCTCCTGCTTTAGGAGAAGAAAATTGGACAAAGACTCGTCACGAACAGGAAGCAATTAAATAAATAAACACTGTCGATAGCACAAAATCGGTTAACGATCTATACAATCATGCGATGTATGCGGGGAAGCTCTCCGTCTCTGTCTTCCGAACTGCTTTACGTTTTCTTTCTTTCTCTTTTTGTCTCCGAGCTCAATGTATATGCGTGCTCTTTCGGAATAAGTGGAAGGGGATCGCAGATCCTGCGATGGTACTCCTTTAAGGGTTGATGGTTCGTACGGCCCCGTTTAAACTTTACCCTCCAATATTTCACTATTGCAAACGAAGCATTATTCAATATTCCGATTTCCAACCATATCTTCTCGTTCGTATCTCTTTTATTTCCCCCTTCTGGCTCCATTTTATCGAAAGAAATGTATATGTGATGTCAATTATTTTAATTGAAACCCTAAGCCTTAACAGTGCATCTAAAACCTCGAAATGTTTATCCTGTAGCCAATTTGTTACAGTCGGTTGCTAACAGTTTTTAGCTGAAAGTTTCGAAGTTTTCCCGTATATGGCGAATCCCGCAAGGCGGCGCCACTAATTGTAACTGGCATGTCGCCGGTAGGCCGCCAGTCAGTGTTTAACACGATGGTATATCCACAATCGACCTGATTAGTTCCAGCGCGTGCACGTAATTGGTATTCAATAACCATCGTGGTTAATCAAGACTCGAGCAAATAATCTTCTCCGCACATTCCCGTGTCTTCCCATTTTGATTGTGGATATTATATAAATCCTTTGAATTTATACTTTGAAATGTATACGAATATAATGTTGGCATTCCAGCCGATGTCATTCAATTTAGATTAAGTCTTCCGAGTATTATTTGTAGGATTATAACTCTCCGGCAGGCATATCGAATAGGTTCATTAAAGTTCAGGAACGAGCGTCCTATTCACGCAAACTTGATTCTTCGAGTGTCCCCGGTTTTACTCTCGACTTCGGGTCTTGACCGCAGCTCGCTGATTAACTTGGGAAACAAAAGAGGACTTCAATTTACAACTATGCAATTGCGAATGCCTATGTGATATATCGTCTGCATGTAGACAATATGCCTATTTATCTGTCGACAATCTGAGAATTCCTCGCCGAAGAAGGAAGCGTCGCTTAAGGTGCTTCTAAGAAATCTTGTCAATTTACCCCTCTCTTTATCTTTAACGTGTGTGACGTTAGAAAATCATCAAATTTCGTCGCCCCCCTGATGAGATAATATTTATTCGGCTAACGAGATTTATAATGATCTACTCTTATACTATGTTCATATGCTAACACTTCGAGTCCGGTAATTCTTAAACGAAATTCCAATGGTGTCTATAAAAGAGTTTATTGCATCGATATGTACAAACATGACAGTGGTTTTCATAATATGGTGCGTGTATCAGCTCACCTTTTGATTTGAATTGTATGAACAAAACATAAGGACTTGTTTGACATATTTTTCAAGCCTAAAGTTGCTTATTTCTCATCGAGCGTTAACGCTGGCATGGACTGTAAAGTGTTAAAATGTTAGCCTCGCGAATATATGAATTTTTAACGCCTCTTATGCACTGGCATAAATTCAAATCGGCGCAGGCGAAGGTTATATTGTAATTTTGGTAGCGAAAATAACAGCAATTGGCACATATCCTACATAAATAATTCATGCGCATGATATACATTTTTCAGGAGTATCTTTTGCTTATTTACGATAGAAACTCGGCCCGGAGTAAATGTATGATAATGTCATAATTTACGGCATACCCGTGTCCACTTCCAAATCTACCCCAAGATTAACGCGCTCGGACACGTTAATTCTTTTAGTCACTGTAACATCCCGTGTGCTTTTCTGCATTCGCGAGAGCTTTCGCTTAATTTTGAAATATGCTTTCGAAATTAAAATTTATGAACTGCCGGCCGAAATAAAGAGTATCGAACGCGAGAATAATCATAAAAATCCCACCGGGCGAGCAGAACCGGGAGCGGTTGTTGATCTCGAGATATCGCAAAAATATTAAACCGGCAGTGATTATAAACCGACGGCATATAACTTCGATACTATATTATGTTGTCCGGCTCGCTGAGAAATTCACTCGAATCGGGTTTGTTACCTTATCCATAAGAAGACATGCAAGTAAAGTGCACACGTACTCAATGCAGACGCATCTCCTTCCTTACATCCTCTATCGGTCCAGTCTTTGCCAACATTTGGTACAAGTATTCTAAATGATTATATATGGAAATCGGTTTTGAAAACAATGTTCAACTAATCATATATAATTTGACTATTTTCCATATATGAACTGAACTGAAGCGAAATTAGAAAAATGTGTAACAAAATTTAAAATCAACATAAACTTAGATATTATATTTGTATGTCCGCCAATTATCATCCGTACAAATCCATTTATCTGTCAGGACAGTCGCAGCATGTATGAAGCTTGTACATAAATAAATAAACACTGTCGATAGTACACAATTTCGGGTAATTTCTTCAAGTAAACATAAACAACACATTTGAAATCGATTCATTATATCATTCACACATCATTATTAATCAATAAATTTGGGTTAACGATTTATACAATCGTACGATGTACACAAGATACTCTCTCCGTCTCTGTTTTTCTCCAAACTCAACGTGCAAGACACTCCGTCTCTGTCTGTCTGCGAGCTCAGCGTGTAAGAATGTTTTTTCTGAGTCGCTGGAATTCGGACACAGCTCTGTGTCTTACCTCATTGGGGGATTAAAGAAAAGATAATTAACTGAAAATCAAAATAAACATGTGATTTAATATGCAATGATTTTGTCTGTGTCTGTCGCCTGTGTTTCTGCATGATCGGCTCACATAAACCACCGGATTGTAATTCAACCTGAATTTACGCCCCCATTTTACGCTACATAAACATCAACCCTTTGATGAGTACGAACGCACATGTGCTTCTATTGCAATATTATCTTCTTTTATTGTTTTGTCGCGTTTCAATTAAATTTCCAATCAAGTTTAACGATCATACACATGAAAACTCAAAGAATCGCTCGTATTCTGTAAAGAAATATATTTGGACGATTTAGAGTACAAATATTCATCAACAGATAACAACATAATAAATGTTGAAATGCTAATGGAGTTTATCCTTATCCGATTGAAAACCCATCAGGTATGGTCTTAAAACATAAACAGCACTGCTGGGGTTGTTCGCGAGCGGTGGGGGTAGATCTTGAGGGTTGCAGGACGAACGCATTCTATTCTCTGGAGAGCCTTGCGGACCGGTCACGTTGATTGTTAGCGTGCTAACTTCATTTGCTGCCATCATGTTTTAATTTCGAGTACTTTTCGCATAGAAGCCTCTACCTCGTGATCGCTGCCGTATCAGTATTAAATGGTAAATACAATTAATTATTAAAGATCACAATGTTTTAATTATTTTCCCATTCTTTTTGAGGATCCTCCTTTTTTTGGTGTTGTTGGATGAGCGGTCGGAGATAAAGAGTCCTCTCTACGAATGTAAAATAAGGATTCCGTCGTATGTTGCGAGTCTGTGTCGAGGCTGCGGAGTCCCGTCGATACTTAGAGGCAGCCGTGTCGAAGATTGCGAGCCCCAGGAGACGGATTAAAACGCAACAGTACCAAAAGTGATTCTATTCGAGACACTATTATGGGTCCCAAATGCATCGATTTCAAGCTTGCCCAACCAGGAAAGGCTTTTCATATTCTCCTATGGGAATATTGTCAAAGTGGCATTGGATGGAATGTGATTTAGCATATTTAATTATATATTTATGGTGTGGAGTGTTTGCGCATCCCTGTGTTGCGACAGGAACACGTTCCTTCTTGCAGCACGTGTAGTTGCGGTGCATCTTGCTGTCGCATTTCTGACAATTACTGAACGGCGCTGGTGCCATCTGTATGCGAAAACACAAAGAGCTCAGCAGATCAACCACTCTGCTTTTCCGAACCTCCATCTATTGTCGTCCGCCGATGGAAACTAATTGCTCGCCAAATATGACGAGAGCTCGACAAACACTGTCGCTCCAAACCAAATAATTCATTAAGGATCACTATCATCGCTCGCAACCTTCCCGGCACAATAGGATCTTAACGAAATACTCGCACAACACCATCACTTCAACTAATGAATTGTTGTCTATTCATTGCATCGGTTGTCTCAACGCGAGGAATGCTAAAAACACTAAAAAGCTCCTCTGCCATAATTCATTCCGCAACGGAGCTCTTATCCATTTCACTCGAGGGTTGCTATTCTTTACTAATTAATGTATCTTCAGAGAAAGTCGCCGGAGATATATGGATCTTTAAAAGCGATAGCTGGGATGCTTATTTATTCACGCCGAAGCTTAAATTTAAAGTCGTTCAAGTTTTTAACTGTGCTAACCACGAATTTCAGTTTGAACGTGGATCGAAAGTAGATCGCAGTCGAGATTTATGTTGCAGACTTAGCATTCTACGCTCCGCCGGATCCCCCGTTTAAGAAAGTGCGTCTCTATGATTTTCTTATATTTTCGTAGCTGGAAATTAACGACGGAGGCGATATCGTCTCTAGGATGCCGATGACAGTGTTGTAAAATCAGTCAAAGTCGGTAATTAATTTTCTTTGCTGTCATCGTAAGAATGCCGCTCGGAATTTGATTGACTGGTATACGGTAATTAATTCGTGTACGGCGGGGCACCGCGAGACACAAAATTTATGAAGTTTTACATATTCCGTGAACCGACATTGTCTGCGAAAACTCGAACAAAGCTCTCCGAACGATTCATTATCCGTGTATTATTCAATTTTGAAAGCTCGAGCATGCGAGACGGGCTTTAAACGGAGTTCTGTAATTGAAACTTTTATCAAAGCGATGGTGTTCTTTTGATATCCTTTGAATATTTAACTCGGATCTGAGACGGCCGTTGCCGTTCGATTCGTATCTATCGCTTTGTTTCCATTTGGGGTTACAAAAGCTTCTTTGATGTGGTGCCGGACAATGAATTTTTCGATGCTGCTGCTTCTTCCGCAGTTCTTTCGTCTCTCTGCGAATCCAGCTCTCGACCTTGATAGACTTTTGTCGCTTGGGCTTTCGAAATAATTGGTTTTTTTTCGTTCGGGATGAAAACTTTTCAACGCGATCGAAGATACCAATTGATCTCATTGTTTCACACTCGGTCGTCATATATCAGAACGACAGAGTCGCCTGCAGTCGGTCGATTTTCACGCCATTATCTATCCTTCCCATTATACTCTGGCGTCGAGTGTTCTTCGATAGCCGCATATCAGTTTCGAAATCTTTCTATATCGCAAGCTTTCCTCTGGAAGTGGAACGAATTCCGGTTGCGAGCCAACAATGGTAGCCTTGCTGGCCGATTCGCATTTGTCTGCAGCATGAACATTTGCGGGTAGTCACGACTACATGTGTTTATTACACAACAATCCGTTACTTGTTTCGTACGTTGCGCGCTCAACACTGCGCCCTTTGTCACAGCTTCTTCGCCGATAAATCTGTCGAATGTGCATCGCCGATTTTCTTCGACCCAAATACAACAAACGAGAAAAACTTTCTGATCGGAACCGATCGATACGTATAAATGCATCAGGTGCTTTCATATGAAATAAGACCTAAACAATTCTTCGCAACTGTTAATTGAAATGCATTTATTCTATAAAATCATTGTTTTTTATAACCTAAGAATTCTTGAAAGCTAAGATTACATTGTGAATGTTAATTATAATTTTGTATATAATATAAAAATTGATAGAATATGTTAGGGTGCATGAGAATCTTCAATAATTATCGCACGGTCAATTATATCTTATATTATCGGCCCACTCTTGCCGATCAAGGAATAATGTTGTTACATAGAAGATAAAATTACTGAATAATTGTAAGCGGCCTTACAAAAATAAAAAAAGACGAGATTGCCGTGCAAGCCTTATTGGTTTCTATTTTTTTTTTTAAATACAGTTTTTACATAAAATTGGCAAAACTTGGATATCTACGCTTCTGAAAATCTTACACGTGCCGACTACCGAATGATGGTTCCAGAAGAATCGATGTGTCATGACCGGAAACAGACTAATCAAATATTCTTCAGAGTTGACTTCAAGAACAATCCAAAATATAGTAGAAGAGGTCTGATATAAAAGCGGCGCGATTGAGTTTAGTTTAGTTCGAGTCTACAGATAACAGACAACAGACCACCACCTCTTTTGCTTCGCGCCCTCCAGAAGAGGCGAGATTTCTGTAGGAAAATCAGATTCAGACTATTGCAACTGAGGGTGACGGATTGCAGGGGCTACACCTTCCCCGTGGTATTCGTATCGGTTCTGTCATTTGTAGTACCTAACCACGGAGACGAGTCGCCGTTCAAACGGCTTAAAACCGTTCTCTCCTGTATGCCTAGGCTGTTGAGGATAGTGGTGAGCTTTTGGCACAGTCTCCACCAACTATTGTAATTGGCTGTTCCACACACCCCTTTATGGGAGCGCAGCACAGGGTGACCTGCGCACCCAACTCGTGTTAGCTGGGCTATCCCAGCTGCGTTTGGTGAGCAAACCAACTTTCGCGCAAACTCTACTCCACATCATTACCCCAGGGGCTCAACCGTTGCCCACAGGCGTAGAGTTGCCCCCCCCCCCCTTGGGGTTTTATGGGTAGTTTTGAGGCATTGTCTTTAACAGTTAAAGAAACTGCATGTTTACTTCACATATCAGTTTCACGGGTATTGTTAGAATTAAATTAGGACTTTAGGTGACGAAATTAAGAAACAATGAATGTTATTTATGCAATTACAAAAGACGAACCCTCATCACACGTTTAAGAATGTTTATAAATCTGACATTTCATGTGAAAACACCTGATACGTGTAATGTCTCATTTTTCGCCCTTATCTTCTCAAAATGAGGGTGTATCATTACTCTCGTGTTAACAAAACATGTTGCCGTCGCGATAACAGCTCGTTTACCGTCAACCCTTATTAAGAGAGGGTCGGAAAAAACGTGAAAGTTTCGCTGCGCTTCCTCTAATTGGCCGCTACCCTCTTCGAGGCCGCTCGGTCGTCGGCTTTTGGCCTCGCCCTCTTCGCCTTCCCTCCTTTCATTATTCGAATGATCCCCTTTCTGGCAGTGCGTGATGGAGAGTTCAGTTTTTACTCTTTGAAGATCTTTTGTTCTTCCATTTCCTCGACTCCTCGAAACGGATACTTCGCGAAAGCTCGACGAGATAAACTTGGAAGCAAACGACGCCATAAACTTATCTGTCCGTGCATGGGAATCGAGCGACAATCTCATATTTACAATCGTCACCGAGACCGAATCGATAGAGCAGCCACAGTAACCTTGACTTATTCAAATCTACTCCGACTTCTGACTATGCATTATTCATGATGATGCACATACACGGAGACACAGAATCCATTAGCCGAGGATTATTTGAATATTTCTTATGAATGTCTCATTCGTTCCGATCGAAAGAGCACTCGGGCGCACTCGAACCTCCGGCCTTTATGGTGCAAAGGTTGCTTTTAGAAATCATCACCTGGAGGAAGGCGATTGACTCAACCTGCGTGTATCATATTACATTTGAATATTTCTATAATATCTATCAATAATTCAATTTGAAACCTGTAAACAAATATTATATTAATGTCTTATACGACTGAAACTCTCATATATTGCTCAATATCTGCTTAAATATTGCTATGCTTTTAAAGTTACAATACTTCAATCAAGTTCTTGCGTTAAAAATTTAGCCACGTCTACCGAAGTTTTGGTCATCTTTTATTGAAAGAAGACTACGTTTATTCAATAATAGTTAACATAAACTACTTGTAGATCAAAAAACAGCTTTGTATACTTTAATTTAATGCCTCTCGTACTATAAGATACATTATAAATGATAAATTGTATGATTAGGATATATATATATTTAAGTAAGTTAAAGCGGAAAAGACTTCATTTCCTCGGCCGTGTTATTGCAAACCGTGTATTAAAGAGTATCGGGTGTATATGGTTTTTAAATCCCAAGAATTTTTTTTATATACGAGCTTTCTTTGCTTTTAATCCAAAATTAATTCGTGGGATGATGTCTTTTAAATCTAGAATTCTCGTTAAAGGATATTATCGCATCATTACTCATCCTTTCAATTAAATTTGAGGCTACAGAACCTTCCCGGTATTAATCCGTACCTTATTATTTTTTGTTGCTCTATCATAAATGGATCCTTTATTTTTTATCCTCATATTTAATTATAAATACATTTTATTTTCAACATCCATTATTGATGGAATAATAGAGTCAGCTTGATTAAAGTATTGATCAGATTTTTAAATTTTCCAACTAAATTCCTTGTTAATAGAAAGTGGAAACTGGAATATCAAAATAAAATTATTTACACTTTCATAATGAGATCTTCTCTTTCTCGTGGCTATTAATCGCGTTTAATAGGTTTACAAACAAAGTTATAAATCGTGAATATATTCTTGTTTATCACAATGTTCGGAAAGGATTGTATAACGCTTGCGTGCAATTATTTCAATGCTTATTCTCTTTGAATCCGTACTTTCTTCTGATTATCCATAAAATCTTACACATTTTAAATCTTTTATGGCTTCATATGAAGTTTTTTGATATTTTTGATGCATTTGAAATCCTTATTTGGTCTTTAATCTATAAAATAATCAATACATTTGGGTCTGTTTTTATGCGGATCTTTTTTATGCGAATGCGAATTTATCGACATCATTACTTTGGCAAATCAACTCGGTGGTGAATATGTCAATGAATTGCTTGAGGATACTTCCTTGAATAACGATGATATTATTGGTTTGATGTTATACGACAACGAAGAAACAGAAGACGAAATTTAAGTGGAAGAAATTCCTGTCCCCCGAATCTAGTCAACTTTGCAATAAACTAGAAATGCTTAAGAATTGCATGTATCCATATCACGAAATGCGTAAAAAAATAATGATTAAATCGTCGCAAAGTTTTTTTTATGCGATTTTTGGTACATTCTCATCGCATTGATTTGAAGTTATGCGGTTTATAAAAATAAAGGAACCTTTCCATTAGTTTTCTATGTAGTTCAAGTCTTTTTATACGCGACTCCCCATGGAACGTATCTATCGCATAAAAACAGACCCAAGTGTACTTATAATAAATTAAATATTCCTTGGCTTGATTTTAATTTCTCTTGCGTATTTCTATCAATAGTATCATGGATGTTTTGTTGTTTGATCTGCATCATTTTTGGAGATAAGATTGAAAGATTTCCTTTCTCGACACGGTTGTTCGAGTTCTATTAGGGGGACCCGAAAGTATTCGAAAACTATGTTAAAAAAGTTCAAATTTATTAATAATAAAAATTTTATAAACAAAATTGTAAAATATAATTCTCTTTATTATTCAGCACATCTTCCGTTTGCTTTGTTAGTTTTTTGATCCTTTTTTTGTAAAACTTTCCGGCTTAGAAGCAAAATATGATTTTAAATGCATTTCCACTTCAGTTGCAATTTTTAATCGTTTTTCTTTCAGGCTGTGTTCCGTAGACTTGAAAAGGTGGAGATTAGTTGAGGCGAGTCCCGGTAAATAAAAAGGATGCGGTAATACTTCGCAGCTCAATTCCCGTATTTTATCCAGTGTCAATTTTTCAAGTCAAGTTTCTTTTTTGATTTTTGTTGCAAAACTTCTAATTATCGACAATAAACTTTTACAGTTATAATTTCTACCAGTTTCATTAATTCAGAATTAATTATTCTTCGTTTATCCCACTTGGTTGGAATTGAGGACTATTTTCATGAAAGCCATTGATTTTTTCATCGTATATTATCGTTAATTAACTATTTGTCACCAGCAGTCACAATGTTTTTCAAAAAGAGACTAATGTTTGTTTCTTCGATGTCTTTGTTGCGTTCGATAAAGGCGTTTGATACTTATCCTATTCCATAACACCCATCCTATTCGTTTTACCGATGAGTTTTAAATGTGTTTGCACCGTAGTCCATGAGAATTCGGATCCTCCTAATATTACTGTAATTTTGAATAAATTCCAATGCTTTTATATGTATTCAGAGATTTTATTTTTATTTTTAGGAAGCATCTATCTTTAATTGTCACAATGTCTATTGTCGAACTTCTTTGGAGCGATATAAATTGAAGACGACATTGTTAATCGGTCTTAAACGACAATTAAGCCATGTCTCATTACATGAGATAATCAGTCATTTACTATATTTAGAGTGTTTTTTTTTTCAGCGACTCGCGACAGGGAATCGTCCCATTAGTAAAATCATGGACGTCCCTCGTTGACAATGATCGAACGTATTCTTGTGTGACCCAAGAGAGTCTCTTTGGTTTCCAGAGCGCGTATCTCGGCCTACTATGTCATGCAACTCGCAATCAACCCTTCGTGCTCGTAATGAAAATTTGTTCTCAATGTTATTATGATATTGCCCTTTTCAAGCGAGAATGTTTTTCGATATACACGTCTTGAAATTTTTAAACAATTCAAATCCTTTTCTATTGGGGCTAACATTATATCATGACGGTGGTTAGTCGTTGAAGATAATATTGGCGGTTATTCGCGGCTTTAATGGTGGTCTCAGATAAATATATTTTCACGTTGATATATGTGACACTGCGTTGAACTTGTACATTAATTTCCACGTCTTCACAGCAATATGTCACCGGTAAAACACATTGATGTCCCGGGCGCACTTATTCGCTTGTTTTATGCTATCTGTCTTTGTGTCCGTTGCTGCTTAACATAAACTGCTTTTGTCTATCGTCTCCACGTGAATCCATCTCCCATTTGAAGCACCATTATGGGTCTCTCGACCAATATATATCGGGGCGATTTATTTGCTAGACAAGAACACTGTGAACTCTCGTAACGTCTCCAATACGACTATCTTACAAATGTATGAAGTGCATCGTCGAACAGAACCAGAATGCACTTTAACGTACTTGTCAATGGAATATATTGCCTTGTTGATGTCGTACAGAAAAATATAAAACTACTTGCATTGATCCACTTGGAATCATATTCCATCCCTCATGCTATCACTAGTATTATGTCTCTATTTATTTACAACCATCGAAATACACAATGGAATAAATTAGTAAAATAAATATTTTAAACCCCCTTTATGTTATGACGGCTTCCTAGCGTAGTTTAGGGGCTAAGAATAGTATATGAATTATTAAGTTTCGCTTTGAATTTTTTTCATGGCGATCAAATTGGCTAATTTTTCATTTTATTCAACTATTTTACATTTGTGTAATTTCGCTCAGCTTAAGGCGGATTTGGGTCGGGTTCATTATCCAGGTGAAAAATCGCTCGCGCTTTGTTCGAGGAAAATGTGCGTTCTGAGCGTATACGTCAAAAATAATGTTCCTTACAAGCAACAAAAAACAATTTACTGCGTTGAAGTTCAGCCTTTCGAATTCCGTTCCGCATTATTCCGACAAAATTATTAGCACGACCCCATATAAAGTTGAAGTATGAATAGTGACGCCCCGGGAAGATGTCACATCGGTGGAGCGAAACTCGTAAGATTGCCAACCCGATGTCTTACTCGACAGTATATTAATACGAGGCTTAAACTTTAAATGTCTTTCCTCGAATGGGAAGTTTTCCCTCGTCTATTCGCAAACCCCCTACGACTTAGGATTCGGCTGGAGCGGCACTCGTCAAACTAATCCGGGCAATCATCCATTATCACAACTTTCACCTTCATTACAGACGCCGAGTAAACAGAAGAACCCTCCCTGCCCAAAAGCAAACTTTTAACTATTTTAATCAAAAGTAAGCCAGCCGTATTCGTAATGTGATGCGCCTTACTTCTCACTTTCTGCAAAACGAGGCCACGTCTTTGTACATAAATTACTTTTGCAGATGAAGTTGAGGGTAACCTTTTTCTTGCAGGCGCTTCAAAGTTCAAAAATAATCTGCGCCGGACGCGGGGAAGACCCGCCATACAAAATTATACACATTTGCCGCGGAGCTTCATACCCCTTTCGCAGATTGTTGGAATTTTATCATCTTGACCTTTAACTCTTGGGGGTTGAGATTTCAACACTCATCACTTCAGCTTATTAAGAAATTTAAGTTAATGTCGCCTATTTTTTTAAGCAACAATACATTGTTATTAATATAAATGGGAATCTGCTTTTTTATCTCACGTTGCCAAATATTAATATGAATTTAGTTAAAAATTTAAATAAAAATGTGCATTTTTTAGTTAGATTTTCATCTATTATTATGTATCATTCATACTTGAATAAGTTGCAGTTTAAGCTTTAATTACAATTCTTTCGTTTTAATTACAATGAAAAATGTATCCAATCTATGTATACATATATACAGTACAAATATGTTTTTCAAATTTTTATATTAACCTTTCCATACCGGTGATGTATTTACTACACCTCGACTCTATTAATGGGAATATCGATATGAAATATAATAGATATGAGGCTTAGAATTTTTATATTCTTCCGTAATATGATTACGAATCACATCAAGTTATTATAGTATATAAGTATTCATCTGCAGCGACGGAAATAAATAATTTGTCGGGATATCGGGAAATTTTGCGAGTTTTAGTCTGTGTCTCAGCAGATAGAAATTTTAACAGTCACATTGATGGCTTATGCGAAAATGGGGGCTCACGCGGTCATCAATTCGAACCAGCAATGACGATACCTCCAACGAGTGTGCTTATTAGTAATTTTTGATCAAATTTATCACCTATTGAAAATACCGGTCTCAGGATCCCGGGACTGATCCCAGGATGGCCTAATGTAATCCCGAAATCCCGGAATTGAAATTTTGGCTCGGGATTTGATTACCTATCATTTAAGTATCTCAGGAACATAAATTATACACCTGCTCTTGAGCGAATAACATCATTGCCAATCCTGCAACTTTATTACAATAATCACTTTTGGAATGTATTCTTATTTAACTTTTATGGGCGTATTCCACGAGCGTGGTTATTTGTGCATGATTTACTAGCATGCCAATTACTGCAGTGAAGTGACCACGTGTTTAGGCTTACAATATTACTTTTGTCATTGGTTGCACTTTCAAAGCTTTACTATAAAATGTTATTAGTAACAAAGACATTATTTAGTGTTGAAAAGACGTCTCACGAGTGATCATTAGCCTAAAAATGTGATCACTTCATTGCAATAATGGGCAAGCTAGTAAACCATGCATAAGAAACCACGCTCGTGGATCCGCCCATTAAACCCTAATAAATTTATTTTTGTCGCAAATAAGTGAAATTAATTAGTTTAAATTACGTTTTTTTGTTTATGATATTTATAAATTAAGATCCTGTTTGCAAATCGATATCTCTATCTATTTCTATTACGGAATACTATGGCAGTGTATGCTCTCATTGTGCTAGTTGATTTGATTAGTCTAGTAATTGATATGGGATCTTCACTAACTCGTGGGTGCTTATTTTATGAATTTATACTGTAATTTGATTAAAATCTATGATCACTCGTTGGGTATTAATTTTTGAATATATTTGGTTATTTAAATATGATGAAATATATTGTTGCTACTGTATGGATGCACGCTTGAAATGCTTCTCTCTCTTCCAAAAAAATGTTTTAATTTACTTGTTGGCTTTAAAATATGATTGCCATAATTCATATTCCGCCCTCACCTCCCGACCTTGGCCGTTTTAATTTACCGGTTCTGTTTCCCTCCTTAATAATCCGTCACCTCCAGCATCCTCTCTTATCCTCTGAATATTACCCTTGCGGGTGACGTGGCAAATCCGCAGATTTACATATTTTCATAAGGCCCTCTCTGTGTAAATCCATCCGGAACATTCTGCGTAGATACAAATAATTGAATATATGTTAAATATGCAGGAAGATTTTCAGAAGGTTCGGAGACGTCGTCCCGAAAATCGACGGGTTTTGCCCCACCGCGATTTTCTCGGAATATGGTTCGTCTTTCCCGTGGGATAATTCGACGTTTTCACGTGCAGCCGACTTTTTTCCAGCGGTCTTCGAATGGAGATCGTCCTCGAGAAAGAAGCTTCGATAGGCTCCATTTCGTATTCCGAGTCACGTTTGTATGCACTCGGCTGAATGCAAATGCCATAGGCGCAATCATTTGTCGCCGATCGATTTCCATTAATGCGACACGTTCCTATCATAACGTCGTTTCATTATACCGACCATATTCAAATTTACACTTATTCCCGAATGCATTCCCGCAAATCGACAAAAATGCATAACAGACTTACATATCGCTACGTTTAACGGTTAAACTTCCATTCGAGCGTGGAAAACTTTATAATTTGCTCTTCCGACTCGTATATGCTCTCTGCAAAATATTAACATTTTTATTTAAATGACATGGAAAACTCTGCAGCACAAGAATATCATCCAATTAATATGATAAATTGAATTCTAGCCTGCACAAGAATGTTATTAAAAACATCGCTTTCATACCTTCGATACAATATTGTGTGTGTAATATGCAAATTGATATTTATTTCGGAATTAATTAATAACTGAACGCGTGCATAAACAGGATAACATGAGTTGTTGGAAGGTGTTACCATATTATACTTAATAGATTGTGTTTTAAAACAATAAATCACGCTAGTATACATGTCGATAAGTGAATGTAAATGGCGAAAATTGGATTCTTTCGTAGAACGTATATTGTTGTTTTCATAAATAACTATGCATACTAGGCAAAATAGGCAACATGCATACCATATATTATAAATTGCATTTAATTTCGAAACCGTTGATGCAGACAGACTTTGTGAAACGACAATGAAATGCCAATAGCTTATGATTTATGCTGGTATTTGGGGACAAGATCATAAGAGTTAATAGATTTGTAATTTTCTACTGTTTTTATTTCATCACTTGTGATTACCAGGGGATGCGTTGCAATACCACACAAAGAAATAAAGTTTTTGTGTATTTTCAATTTCGCTAAAAAAAAAGGGTATACGATCGCACTTATTAGTTATTTGAGAGGTAAATTAAGAATTCATTCCTCTTTTCGATGTTTCGAATCTCCTGTCGGACTCGTGGTCGCGGAATAACTGCCGGCGCTTTGGTGATACTCATCTTGGTGAGCATTCTTCGCCCAGTGCTATCAATGCGCGATGTTGGGCCATGCACTTTGCACTTTCCGATTTTTTTGCTTGGTTATTGTTGGTGATGCCGAAGTTTTCGACGGTTGCTATGGTTTTTGTACCAGCAAATAGATGTGATGATCGTTTTTCATAACATGTTCGATTATTGCCGATTTGTAATCCAATTGCAAGACTGCGTTCTAATGTTCTGTCACCTTGTGGGCAATCTATCTACTGGTTTGTTCAATGTACGATACGAAAATGCAGACTGCGTATTCGATCTAGTAAGTCCCTTGACTTTTTTTTTTCACTTTGTTTTTTTGTTTGGCAGGAGACTTATTATATTTTTTCCTGTCCCAAAGATCGTGCTAATGCCGTGCTTTTGGATACACAATATTTTTCCGTGTGGTGCATATCGTCTGGTAATAAATGTGAAGGGCGTAAACGGCCTATATATAGCTATCCACGTAAGAAGCATGCACGCATACCCTGTGTGTTCCTGTGCTTTGTTGATGCTCGCACCGGAAACTTTACATGTTTCAATTAAAATAGCATATCAATGGGAATCATTGGGACACAGCATCTCCAACTTGAAATGTTTCATTTCAAACTGTAGCTTTGATGATATTATTCATCATTTTTTCACTAAAATCATAGTATCGTTGCTACATGTGGTGGATTTGTATTTCGAAGCAGAATATGCAAGCTAATTTTCAGTATTAAAATACACAATTCAAATAAAACAATTATATAGAACGATGAACTAACTGAATGAATAATTGAATCTTATGTTTTGTTAGTGTGTTTACTTGTCATTTAATCAATGCCTGTTCATATAATTTAAATCAAAAAGCCACTTTTTGCATTTTATCACGATGATACACGCACCATTTATTTTAAAAAAAATGTTATCGATGCAGTAAGCTTTTTTGTAGGCACCACTTAAATTTTGTTTCAAGTCCATTAGCTGGTTTTAGAATCATATCAATATTACGAAAGAAGTATAGTTTCATGAATTTCTAGCGAAGTCACCCGGACTTTGGGCGAAGCTTAGCGCCCGTACACCCGGGTGTTGCTATTGTTGCCAAACGAATTAATCCATGTATGAATTAAATTGATGACGTTTGTGTGTTGTCGTCTCACGGTATAGTCCACCGAAGACCGAACACTTTACAATTACAATTTACCTTAACTACCATCAGATCATGGGCGCCAACATAGTGCATACGCTAAACGTTTCGCATAACAAATTGCATACACAAACAATATTTTTACTATGCCTAAGTTATTCCCGCAAGTGCAAACAATAAGTCGACAAAGTTTTGTCGCAATCAGATGAACGGTATGGCAGCGCATTAAATACGGACAAACAAACATTATTTTTTATTTATTTGATAATGACTCGTTTCAATCTTTAACCCTTTAATAAGTATGCACGCACGTGTGGCGTGTAGCGCACCATAGCGATATTAACTTGTTTTTTAATTTATTTTGTACTTCGCTAATTTTCGCTAAATTCTTTGCCAATGTGTGCTTAGTTTATTATCCATAAGGTTGTATTTTATTCATCTTCTATTAATAATTAACATTTTATTATTTTATTTTCTGTGGAATTCTATTGTGTTGAAATAAATCTTAAAGACTGTTTATTGCTAAATAATCTTACCTTTGAATAAGTTATTTTATTATCATAATGAATTTAACTGTAAGTTTAAAATCTGAGCATTCAATGTCACATCGGTTAATGTATTTTTATTTATATGCTTTCTCTTTGTATGTCGTCTATATAATATGCTAATTTGTGGGCTTATAATTGCAACTGGATGAATAATCTCGATTAGAATGACCTAGAAAATGATTTAAATATGATGGTATCATTTAGATGTGCACTAGATTAGATTATCAATCAATCCGAAGCAAGAACGAGCTCTCGTTTTTTATTGGAAATGAACGCGATTCGTGGTCGTGATTTGAGATGCGAAATTCAATCGTCGGTGTTTTATCGTCGCTCCCCCGAGGAAACGATCGGTTATTACAGCCTCGATTCGATATTTATCACATGCGATATTACAAATTCAGATATCGCTTCGAGATACGTCGTTAGATCGGGTATCTCGACTCAATCTACTTATTTCATCCGTGTCACAATTTGAACATATCAGATACCCTACATTCTCACGCTTTCATCCTCATTACGCACCACACACTTGTGGTCGTTGACGAGTCAAAATCGAAACCGTGTTGTTAAGACCTATTAAAAATCGCAAAACGCATATTCACAGGCGCCTCCGCATCGACATTTTATCGATCTAGGACTCGCCGGCACGTCGATTCCTACTAATAACCTATTATTTGTGACGATTTAGATCTGACGAGTTGATTGAATTATATCGCGTTTAAAAAATCTTAATGCAGTCTTAAAAGCATGCTTGAATCGGCATTAAATTCATAAAATGGCAGGATTTTAAAACATGAAAAATGCATCTCATTGTCGGAAATAATTGGATAGTTTGCTTGGATGCACAATGACAAAATGGCACGTACCATACCAAAATGAAAGTTTTCATCGAGCAATGATGAAGTCGGCCGAATCCACTTTTTCTTCCGAATTCCTCGTAAAGTTTTGTTTTGATAACATTCTATTTTGATTCTTTTATGCTGCGCCTTTAGCTTTTAGTCTTTTTCAGACTGCCATCCCCGAATTCCATCTAAATTCCCGAAACGAGCTTTCTTGATTTCCTTTCTACTTTGTCTTGACAAATTGATTATCCCAAACAACCATTTTTCTCGGCCATTCCGGTGGTTTGTTTGAACAACATCGCGATGTGTTTATGCGATGCGATGATGGAGCGCCATAGCTATTTTGATAACAGGCTGTCAATCACAGAATGCTGTTAAAGGCGGGCGCACGGCGCTATTTGTTTTGATACTAACCAAAGAATAATAGCATCAACGGAAATGGCCACGGCAGCGATGACCAACCATTTTTATGACAAACTTCGGCTCGAAGCATCTCGGAATGTTTGAATGAGCAGAGGCTACCTGTTGACACCTGAGCAACACGTTTCGAATGATTCACTCGCGTATTCTTCGGTTCTTGCATTTCCCAGCAAATCGCATGACGTATTTGTTTGATGTCTTTTTTGTATGTCATCATTAGAGATACGTGTTTTTAGCATCTATTTAAAAAAAAAATAGCGTTTATATTCTTGAATTTAGCGTTTTGGAGCAAATAAAATAACAAAGTTTAGCATCTATTTAGCATCTATTTCTTAAACACAAATTTGAAGTTAAATAGTCTAATTTAAACATTATTTGCAAAAAATATACATACATATATTGCAAAAAACATTTGAAATTATTTAAAAATAGAAAAACATCAATTAAATTTACATAATTATTAAAATTTATCATCGAGCATGTTTCTATTGACGATTCTTTCAATCTAGTACGTCGATCGTTCACAATTAAATTATATGAACTGAAAAACCTTTCTACATCAACATTATTTGCAGGACACCAAATTGATTGAATGGTTGCATTGCCGAATTCTTCGTGTTTTTCCCACTAAACTAATTTTGTGAGGCCAGCATTTAAAATGTAGCATTTTATTTCCAATTAAAACACTGAGACTTTTATGGCACGCAATCATATAGGGCGCCAAGTCCGAGACAAATCCTAATATGTCCGAATATGAAATTTCATATTCTTTGAGAGTATCTACTATTGTTTGCGAACATGTAGTAGCATTTGCCACATCCAAAAAATTACATGATGCCAAGTAGACATTTTGTTCACTGGCAGGTAGTACTGTTTTAAATAAAACGGCAAAAACACAGCGCCCCATCTTGTCTGAAGTTTCATCGACCACTATTATGATAGATATGTTTTTAATTTTCCCCATGACTTCTTTTTTCATATCTGCTCCACATAATGGAACATATGTTCTTCTTAATTGATCTGCACATGGCAAATCACTCGGTCCCTCACATCCATTTCAAAAAACATTCTTTCACCGCAGGATGGTTCAACTTTTCCAGGGGTATGTTGGCTTTGAGACACGTGCTAACCGTATTTTTAATGAATATCGGTTTTTCTTGTCGTCTATCTATTATATTTGCTATTGTCGATTGATGAGTCTTATTTGTGGCAGGTGTCGAAGCTTTCTTCTTGTGTCCATTTGATTGGATATGTTTTGTTAAATTGTCTTTCTTTTTCCAATCTAACTGACAATTGCAATGCCTGCACATTAAAATATTTTTATCATTCACATAAAATCCTTCTGCCTTGTAAGCTGTAGCTCTCTCTTTAACTGGTTGACGCACACGTCTGGAATAACGATTTTCGTAATTTATGAACGTAAAATTGGAGTTAAACCATCGCTAAAACACACAATTATTATTGTTTTGAATCAATGACATTTATTGTTGACAGTAGCGCTATCTGCCTCATTTCAATTCTTTGAGAAGTTTGAGAGTTTTTGAGCCGCTTACGTTTGTTTTCGGTTTGAAGTGTCCACGAAGACGGTATGCATTGACTTATCTGGCGCAAAAAGCAAGTATTATCTGCTGACGCATGATGGGATTTGACGGCTGTGTACGTCAAAGTCTTAATACCGACATTTACTCGACCCATATTCTTGAGACTAAAACATATATTTTATTGATTAACAAACGTTGGATAATTTTTAAAACGTGACATTATTTAAATTGTGAAAAAAACTCACCAAGTAGTATATTTAAACAATGTTATGAATGATTACGATACGTGCCTTAACCTCACAACCACGCAAATGACACAAAACAAGTACCAACCTAAGTGTGTGACATCATAGACTATGGACAAGAGTTGAGCATAGAGTCTGGGAAGATTATCTTAGTTATTTTTCAAGATAAACGATATTTTGAAAAAATATTTATCAGTTTTAATAAAATTTCGCATCTATTCGCATATTTAACAATTTCGCAACAATTTCGCATTTATCGCATTTATCGCATCTATTTCGCATTTATCGCAAAACGCGATAATCACGTATCTCTAGTCATCATCGTTCTGTTTGCAGCAGGGGAGTTTAACTCTTTTAGACTGCGACCCATGGGTCAAGTTAAATGCTGATATGAAAAATGATAAATTCTGGTTGTGAGAAGACATGAATATACTTTTATAAGTGTGATTTGCATTAACCAGGCTCAATAAATGAACTTCAACACTGTTGATAGCACACAATATTCGTTCACTTAATGTTCAAAATATTTCTTAATGTTCTTTATGCATGGCATCTTCTTTCGTTGTTTAGCTATTTTTGCCTATTAATGTATTGTGAAAAAAAGCACAGGGATACCACGAAAACTACCAAATTCGCTATCGTCGGATAAGTTATTAAGCTCTTTTAACAAAGATAATACGACTTTCCTTCGTGTTGTCTTGAGAGCAGGCGTTTGTTTTGATAGTTAAAATATTCGCATCACTTTATCGTTGATCAATTTTGTTATTCCCCCTTGACTGATCTGGATTGGCGTCACTAGCCGAGTATCACCACTCTTTTGTAAAATCTACTCCTTCAGGAGTAAACTGGCAGACTTGCACGGTAACCTGTCATTTTTTTTCGCAACACATTAATAAACAAAAATAGCTGAACAACAGAATGCCGATACCATGCAAGATAAAAATTAAGAAATATTCCGAAGAAATTAAAGAATATTGTGTACTATCATCAGTGTTAAGGTTCATTTATTGAGCTTGGTTCATTATCAAACATACACGCTGCGGCGGAGCTGACAGAAAAGTGGATTTACATTAGACCGTAGCGTGTATGTTCTCCGGTTTGAAAGCTTTGATAGCTGGACTTGCTTATCTCTCAACATAAATAGTTGATAGTGGTATTTGTTTGATTTTTTTTTAAACAATTGTATGTTATTCCTTCTGTTTAGTAATATGTCAAACAACACGATGAAGGGTAAATTGGCTTGTCTTGTATAAAGAGTCTTACAGGGTGTGTCCCAAAAGTCATGAAATTTTTTGCCATATTACTGGTCGCATTGTATTTGAATCAGTTGGGTGAAATAAGGGAAAGTTCAGTCTCCTGCATGAATTATCAATTAGTATTCCATTGAAACACTTGGAGCTGATATTCCTTCAATATATAATGTATTTCGTATTGGATGCAAAATAATAAATGAGTTCATTGCTCTTCGGCCAGGAAAAATATTAATCTGTTTGATCTTCCTGTGCAATTCTTCTCGAATTATAGTGATTTGAATATTTCATATGTTTTATATTTTAGAATGAATTTAAGACTACAAATGTCAATATTTCCGATCTCCATAATCAATATAAAAGTCCAGAAACTCATATATCATAACAGAACTAGATTTTCAATTTATTTTATTCTGGTATAAAATCTGACTCTCACAGTTTTTTTCCTTGTGTAGCGCTCCCACGGGAACACAAACGGGAAAACGTAATTTGGAGATTTTACTGATTCATTTAAATGTTAAATATTTTTTGTGTTTAAATTCGTTAAATATTTACATATGTAATGCAAAGCGTATTTTGTATGAATAACATTTATAATTCGATTATATTTGCTTTTTATTTTCGTCTGAATGATGACAAGTTAGTCCTTCCGTTGTGTTTTATTTTTGCAGGAGCTACTCCTTCAACGCTCTACTTTAAAAAATCAATCTTGAAAAAAGGTTGTCATCCCGTTCACGGTCCATGTGCTCGCTATCTTGAGAGCGTTCATCCATCAACTTCATCTCCCAGTTTGAGCTTATTAAGCCGGTTTTTTTATCTTCCTTTGTTAGCTTCATTATCTGTTACGGCCCCTAAGGTTCTCGAGTCCATCAGTTGCCCAATTTCAACGTACGTAGAGAAAGAAAGACATCGGAGAAATGTACGGATTCGACCAGCATTATCTTTCTAATGTTGCGATGCTGCGTGGGGGTTAATCGAAAGGGTGCATACCCCTGCAGTCGCCATATTGCCTAAATTCAAATGTGTACCTTCTGAAAATAAAAGAGATTTAGTGCCAGCACGGAAATGAAAGTGTGTTTATTGTTTTATTTTTCCAGCGGTATGCGTTTAGGTTGTGGAAATTCGATATTTGTAAGGTTATCGCTCCCATGGTGATGATTTGATGGATTGGAATAGAGAACGACGCCATCGCACTGCAATTCAATTCAACGCCAAAACCGCAGAATTATACATTTATATAGGGATATTCATATTTAAATGAGCTACAACTCTCACGATATGTAACCACTTAACCACAAACACTAAGATTTCCAACCGTTTCCAGCGTCAATGTGTGCAGACGCTCGAGCATAATTGAAATGTATTTGTTCTGCTTCATCGATTCATTAAAATCGCTATTCAAATCACTGTGCTATGTGCGCCTTTAATGAATGCTTTATGCCTAAGAACACATGTAAATTTCTTATTGTATTGCGAATGAACATACTGAAAAAAATCCAAAATCGATAATCATTGGAAAATATAAATACGCCAGTTGCGTAAATACATACATAAAAGCGGTACAGGTGATTAAAGATACTGCTCAACCTTTTCTGGTTTTGTAGAACCCTTTAAATCCTTGAAAATTCGAGATTCGGTAATCTCCAAGGGTAGTAAGCATCACTCGAAAAATGCTGATGCGTAGATTTCTTTTGATGCTTTTAAAATATAGCTTCGGACTTGAATGCAAATAGAAAATCTTTTATAAATAATAAAAATATGTTGCTCATTCATTGAGATAAATCTTGGCATACGCTCTATTATTTTGATGAAGTATGCGGTTATTCAGCTTATGTTATATTTATAAAATATTTCGACAGCCGTCAATCTTTTCATAACTATGATATAATCCATAACACATGTATTGGGTTGAATCTGGATTATTAACTTATTACTATTCTTTTTTTCTATTCTTATTCGCACTGTTAGATCTAATTTATTGATTACATTCATTCATCAGTATTATTGGCACGCATTGATACATTCCTACGAATATCATTCAATATATATGATTTATATATGTAAAATACATACGAGGGGGACTCAAATATAATCCGGAATTTGCTGTATAAAATTCATTACTGATATATAAAAATACAAATGAAGAATCTTATTTTTCTACATAGTTCCTTTAATTAGAAATATACATGCAAACATTTTTTTGTGCGACTTTTTTTGCGCGATTTTGAAGTTATGCGGTTTTTTTTAAAGCAAATTTTTATTTCTTTTTTTTTTGCATTTTTCCAATTTTTTAACTTTTAAAAATACAGTATCCAAACGAATTTTCCAAAATTCCAACTAATTACGTTGTTATGGCTATTAACTTATGGTCCAACCATAATGAAATCTTTTAACGCGTTTTTCTTGAAACTACTTTTTTCAACACGGTAGACATAATATCTCAAGTTTTAATTAATTAATATACTTCAAACTGGGTACAAATCTTTTCTATAAAACCCTCTATTACTCCTACCAGATTTATGTCTAAATTTATTTTTCAACTAATTAAAAAAATATAAAACTGACAAAATAAGGCCAAAAAATGACTTGACTGAATTTTTTTTAGCCAACAGTCAACATTTTGTGATTTATTTTTTTGAGTTAGGGACTATCGTGACATTTTTACTAATTATGAATTATATTGTTGGAAAAAGAAAGTCTATACAACAATGATGACATTGACACTGGGTATACTATATCTTCCGAAGAAGAAAACGATTTTGAGTCATATCTAAAATCGCAACGAAAATTATCATACAGCAATGATAGTTTGTAATTAAAATAATTAATATTTCTCTAGTGGTTTTGATATGACAAATGTATCCTTAAAATTATTCCCTTATTGTTTTCCTGCTTTTTTTAAATTTTTTTTTTTATGCGATTTTGGATATATTTTATATAGCAGTTTCAAAGTTATGCGGTTTTTAAAATTCATGGAACGCATCTTCACGATTTTCCACTGCACAAAAAATGTTTATGTGTATGTGACTTAGAAATGTAAAATATATAAAAAGGGACTCAAATATAACCCGGAATTTGTGAAAAATACAAATGGAGTATCGTATGCAAAGAAACTCTGAAATTTGTTGGCTGAATTGTTGTATGTATTCATGCTTTTATTACGCAGTATTCCATAAATCTATAAGACCTATTCTCCATAATCCTAGGTATTTATATTTTATCCTATAGGATAAATAGCAATATTCTAGTTATTGAATAAAAGCAGTTAAAAAATATAGATAGCATTGATAATCTTGTGAATCAATCGATGTTGCTTTTAAAAAATATGTAACATGTTGCGAAATTTTTTATCAAATATTTGCTTTGTTGTTTAGGTAATTGAATTCGTGTTTTCGTAGGTTACCATTTTTTTCCATTTGTTGATGATATCATCTCGAGATAGCAAATCAAGATGTACTTCCGCCGCTGAAAGGGATGTATAAAATGATAATTTATGTTATTCTCTTTGAAGAGATACATTGAAGAACTCGTCTCCGAATGTTATGATAGCGTCGTTGCATTTTTGCGAGGGTTCGTTAAAAAAAATCAGTGGGGTAAGAGCACGTGGCGCGGGTTTATTGTGTACCGGGGGGTGTATGGAATGCCTGCGAATGAAATGAGCAATTTCATTTGCAAATGTGTACAATTTTCCATCTCATTTTTATGTGTATTTTCGTTCGTCCGAAATTCCAATTTCGCACGCCTCACGCGGTCGAAGGCAGTATTTTGCAGGCGAAGGCAGTATTTTCCGGGCGAGAAAGACGAGCGAGATTTTCTTTTTCAGTGCCTCGTAAAAGTTAGTAATTGGTAGTGTGATGAAACATTTCATTCTAACGCCGCCGTTAGCACTTCACACAATAACATTCGTATGAGGGATGAAATTTTTTATAATATTTCCTCGGCGATTTTTCTTCTTCTCCATTTAATATGCTTTTCCCGCTCTGAATGAGAAAATTCACTTATAAGGAAGGAACAACTATTCTTTTTGGCGCGCGTTGTATTTTCATCGAGAATAATGATTGCGTATTTATTTAGACGGGACCTTTCGGGATGTTCTTATGCTGTAGTACAACAAGTTAATTGTTCCCCGATCACACGCGCTGATTGAATTGATCCGTATAATAGTTATAAGAGTGTAGTTATTTGATTTAGAGAGTTCCCTTTTTAGTATTCCCGGCATGTGTCCCTAGTGTAACGACCGTGACCTTAGTGTCTTACCCCAGTACTTAACTTCGGAAGGGAGAAACCTTCGCTCAGCTCAACCTGAAAATCCTTGCATGCTCCCTTCGTCCTTTAACCTATTCTCCTACCCTACATATATTTGCTCTTATCCGCGATTTATCAAACGTTTTTGTAATTTTATACATAGAATTTTTTTAAAAGTTCTTCAAAGTCCACTATTTTGTAACTATTTTTCTTCTTTCGATAGAAAAACAATACCCGACCAATGCATTTCAATTTTGCACCAGGGATTTGATTACATTATACGAAGACAAATCAAACATTATGCATACTCGTAACTAAAAGATTTATTTTAGAAAAGATGAATACGTCACATCGATGTAATCTTCATGCTTTTTAATGTAATTTTTCCATAATTTACAAAAAAAAGGTTAAATTCTTCTGGAAAATAGACGTTTACAATTTTCCGAAATTCTTAAATGTCAATATTGGATCATTATTAGGAAAATTATCCAAAAATTAAGACAAAGTATAAATTGAACGTATCCTTGCATATAATAATATACATCCATATAGCATTTTCACCTTTGTTAATACATATTCTGTGTTTTACAGTTTAGACCATTATCTACTAATATTGCCTTCTTTGTTTTGTTCTTACGATGGAAAGTTTATATTTTTGTAAATTTAAAGCAATCTAAATCCTTTCATCTCCACGATAAATATTTTTGAAAATGTATTTAACCAAAAAATGATCATTATCAAATCTATTTCATATTTAAAAATTAGAAATATTCAAATCATTAGTCTAAAATTTTCCAAAATGTTCATGAATACTCCTTGGGTTATGTGTTCCACGTGTTCTGTGCAAACTTTTCAGCTTCTACAATCTCGAATATTGTGTGATTGTTTGATTAAAGGCCAATTTTATTAACAGTGTGGAGGCGGGGATGCTCTCGGGGGCAGAGTCCCCGGGCGGTTTCTCGCCCCCAAGTGCTCGTCGGGATGGCCGCGCTAGCGCACGGGTCCGTTATTCTATCGGGCTGTGATGTTGCTGGACGAATGGGTGGGAATAGATGGGCGTCGAATAGAAAGACTTTTCTCTAAATAACTATTTATTTCACACGAGAGAGAGAGAGAGGTCTGGCTGCAGGAAGGACAACCTCCCGCAGCCAAGGTTAACCGACAACTCCCGCTTCTTGCGCGTCACTACCCAACCGGCAACGGTGCACGTGCAAGAAGCGATCGGTCGGTATGCAGATGCAATGTCTCCGTAGGGCCACAAGGGATGGCGCTGTTAATCTGGCAAATAAATTTACTCGGACTAATAGCGCTACCACGTTGGGATGGTAAATCACCCATGCTACAGTTTTAATCCAGATTTCTTAACTTCAGCGATATGTATGTAAAATCCTTGAGCATTCTGATTGCAACTAGCGAATACCCAGCAAACGTTGCAATGCTACACGAATTTAGTAATTATTTGCAAAGGAATGCAGAAGTGCAATTACGTAATTTATTGCTTTAGGTCACGTGTAGCGCGGGCTGAAGAGCTAGGATCCAAAAACACGGGCGCTCTCGCCTTGAAGGCTGACTGTCTTCTCCTTTCTCGTGAGCAGAGCTCAACCATCGCATTGCGGGCGCATCCTTTTTCTTCTCGCCCCCGTGACCCCACTTCACTTCACCAGACTAATATGCGCTTACGATGGTGCATCGGTTAAATGTCTCAAAAAACCAATTGCATATACAAACAAAGCTTTTTCTAATTTATAAACCTTCACGGAGATGCGCAAGATAACTCCTCAAAGTTTCATCGCAATCGAATGAATGTTTTAGGAATGTATAGACCACAAACATACACAAAAAACACACAATAGACATTAATTTTTATATATAGATATACATACATTTAAGGTTGTATCAGTGTTCTGAAATTTGATAAAATAATAAAAATGTTTATTGTGGAAAAGGTGTGTTTTCTAGTAAATGTTCAATTTTTAAATATCTGCAAAATTACTGCTTTATAAAGTAGCCTATTGTGTGGCAAATTTATGATTTGATTTTTTTTCGGGTATATTAAAAATTGTAGAATCTCAGGCGGAAAATAATCTCGGCGTCGGCTTTTTAATAAAATCTTCTTCAATAATCCCCTTCATTTATGACCAGGAAGATTACAAACCGAGATAATTCCATTCATAATATTTTTCATCTTAACGAGCGTATTATGCGACCGATGCCAAATATTCTCCGCTAGCTTTTTTTTTGGGAATGGAAAATTTTCTTTTTGCGTGTGTTAAAATTAAAAAAGTACACAATTTCCATGGAAGGTCGGATGAATGCCGCGAGATGTTTTGATGAGGTTCCCTAGAAGACGACTCCCTCAATTCTTCATTACGAGATGCTACATCTTAATTGAGCTACATTTAAATAAAATATTTTCTCAGCGTCTTGCAAGCGCGAAATATTTTTGTTAAATTCGCTCTTGATGAAATTATGTTGCGCGCAGAAGGGCCTTATTAACTGTTGCGAAGAATGGAATTGGAAAATCAAAAAAAATGCGTATGTGAATAGTAAAATTTACGAGGGTCTCGATATGTAAAGTTTGACGAGTTGCTTCTTCGGATGAAAAGAGAACAGCAGATTTCTCGCCGATGTTTTTATGCTCCATCCAGTGCGCTCATTTTATCACAAATGTGACGATATAAAAAAAGTTTTATTGTGAGCTGTAACACGAAATGAAAGCCTGAAAATCTATACGGAATTGCAGTTCAACAGTATAGGTAGATTTTTATCATCACGCCCGTGAATCTATTTATGACAAATGGATATCATTTCGAGCTCGGTATGTATTCGTTTTGAGCTCGGAAATATTGTCGCATTTTTAAATTCATATCGAGAGTGTTCAGCGAGTCGTTCTGTTTATCTAATCGACATTTTATTGCCGCCTGTCTTTTGGTCTTCACCTAGTGCCGATGATTTATTGGAGGATGGTCTATCCGAGCATCGTCGCATACCAGACATTTATCTTCTTGTACGGTGGCACCTCTTGATGCCCAGACGTTATTTGAACAGATGACGATGGATGTTTTATTGTCTCAATTAAATCCTCGCTTCGTCCGAATATGCTGGCTGTCTTAAAATAATCTATATGTTTTTATCTTTATTCTCCTATATTAATGTGATTTTTTTATATTTTGTTTCAGGTAAGAGCTTTGGACTTTTTCTTGCTAATGGATAATGGTATGATAACATTTTTGGACTCATCTAACATACGTAGACAAAGTGGAAAAAAACTCCTGATTGGTTTAAATATATATGCAAGCATTGTAGAACATCTGATCTGACAATTATCTTATATTGAATACTTAATTTGAATACATTGCTTAACCCTTTAAGTGCTGACCGAAAAAAATACACCTAAACTAAGAATCCCGAGCCAATTTAATAAGGCTAGAATATTTTTTTAAAAATATACTTTTCAAATATATTCGATGTCATCGCCGTCGAGATCGAAATATTTCTGTAGTCAGGGCACCAGCTTTAGAATGCTAGTGTCATAGACGTCCGCCGCCAGCCCTTTTTGAATTATTGTTTTTCCTGTGAGAGGGGAATCTTGCATAAGACACCCTGGGTTGGATCCCAGAGTAATGT
The DNA here is from genome assembly GCA_008973525.1 of Stenopsyche tienmushanensis. NCBI lineage: Eukaryota > Metazoa > Arthropoda > Insecta > Trichoptera > Stenopsychidae > Stenopsyche > Stenopsyche tienmushanensis. The sequence continues at coordinate 186,905 of WACJ01000179.1, read as the reverse complement.
CAAATTCTTACTGACTAAAATCCTTCCTTGTCCTTCTCTGCCCCCCGGTAAGTCGGTGGGTCCATCTTCTCTCGTTGAACTGATCCCATCTCTGTTGCCAGGCTTCCCTCAGTTTCTGGTCTTATGTGGTGCGGCTTTTAGGATCTTCGTAGTCCAAGGCCCTCTTCTTTGCCTTTATGCCCAGCGGGGGGATTCCAGTGATCATGAGCACTGATTCTTCAGATACAGTTCTGTATGCTGCGGTGACTCGGAGCGTTCTCAGCCACTGGATCCCGGCTAGCTTCTTTCTGTAGTTTTCGTGTCTGAGTGGCTCATGCCATATCGGGGCTCCATACAGAAGGAGCGAGTGTGTGTACATCTTCTGCGCGGTTTTGGCCCCCAGATATTGGGTATGAGCCGTCTGAGTTCACTGGCCACCTTCTGCGCAGCTGCTTCAATATGTCTTCTGAAGATCAGCTTGTTGTCCAAAAGTATCCCGAGGTATCTCAGCGATTTGCTAGAGCCCTTTTTGGATTCTGGGGTGTAGTAACACATCCACGTCTCATCCCTCGTCACAAACAAGTCCAGAAAAGCTTCTCTCTCCTGTGCAAAACGATCCAAAAATCCACTCGCGGTAGTCACACGATTTTGACGGTGTTGCGGTGTGAGCATTCTGAGCACACATCTCGCTCACAACTTCTTGTAACCAAGTTTATCTGATAAAATATCCAAAAGAAGACTTCAACAAATGTCAGGAAATTCATCATGAAGGGCGTCAAGCGTCACACGGCGATCATATCGTACTTGTTCTTCAATTTTTCGCACATGTTCGTCAGACATCACTGATGATTTCCATTAAAAGAATTTACTGAGACTGAACAAAATGGCCGACAAACATGCGGAACCATAAAAACTAATCATTAGGATCCCCCTTACACGTCAGGTACACTGATTCGAAATAAAAAAATCCCCCGACATCAAAAACCCTTGTAACCGTACTTTCTGGATTGCTCTCGTATTTAATAAATTCTAAAAGAATCACATTACAAAATAAAAGGTGAATAAACGAATGCCAATGATATTCCAAGGTTTCTAGTGTTTTTTTCCAAAGTAATACAATTAATATAAATTGGAAATCGTTAGATACAATGGAGAAATAACTTTTCTTTTTTAAGCCGTATTTGCAAGTAAGAAAAATGATCTTTTGGTCATTGAATGTGTAACAAAATTAATGTTGAAATTAAAATAATTTGTCAAAACTGTGCTTAAAATAACTATGTACTTCAAAATAAACTTAAAAGCAAATAGTAAAGTATTTCATGTGAGATATATCAGCGTTGGCACTTTTCGCACGTGTTATCAACGACGATATAACGACATCCGGCATTAAAAGAGTTAATCATTTTATTCCGCTAGCATTGAATTAAGATCAATTAATGACTCTTTCGTACAGTTCTTTAGTTGACAAAAAAATGCTTTCTTGATGTATTTTATACATACATTTCTTTGTGTATGGTTTTTAATAGATTCTGAACCAACACGATTATAATATTGAATATTCTGAATTTAAAGAAAAACGTTTTCTAAGTTTTTAGTCTCTAAATAGGAGTGTCCTATATCAAAGTATTTGAAACAGAATCTTCAGGCTAAATCTTTTTCTAAATTTCCTTCATGCAAAACTGCGTCTCCAGAGATGTCAATTGTCACGTTCATATTGAATTGAATTCAAAAATAAATTAATGTCTTGAGGTAATACTTTTAAAAAAAATATTGGTTACATATTTTTAAACTATTAATAAATACTATTAAGCTAAGAATAATTACTCTGAAATACTCAATAAAATCAGCATATTATTTGAGTCTGTATTCGACTATATATTTTTACTGTCTGAATATTTTTTTTTTGTGATTTAGAACCCTTTGTTCTTTGTGTATATCGAGTTGATCGCGACTAAAATAGAACCATAAGATGTGCCCCACATTGGATTTTCCATTGAAGCTGTATGATGTAAGATAGCTCCATAAAGCGGTGATAACGATAAATACATCGACGAATAGGTAGGAGTATAATGGAATAATATAATGAAAATCATCAGACAAACATTGTTCATCTGAAAGTATTATTAAATTGCAGATATTTTTGCATCAACTCCATAGAATAAAACAATGTTTACAATAGTATAAAATGCATGATGATGCTTATACGCCTGTACAAATTGAATAATAAAGGCTGTATAATAACGAAACAGGAAACGATTATGTTGGGCAATTTTAGATAATGGGCCAAATGTGGTCATGCAGGTATCCATCAAGTCATCACTTTTTAAAATCCCTATTATTTTATTTGGTTAGGGTCTGCCTGTCACCTGTTCGCCTTCCAAAACCAACTGCTCGCGTTTTTCTCTCAAGTTTATCTATAGCAATGAAGCTATTAACTAGCGTCTAGCTACTAAATTTGATTTTCAGATATCTCAGTCGATAACCCATAAAGTAAATCTACAGGGGTAGTAGAGGAACACAAGGAGCACATGTCGGTGGAGGCATCGTAGTCCATAATTTAGCAGCTGATGATGTGAGGCACGAGCCTACCTACCTGTAGCACCTGTTCTAACTTAGGACAGATGCTCGCTAAATTATAAGGCATACGTGTGCCTGAGACGGTATAATAAATGTTTTCGTCCTTACAATTTTTACTCGCATAAATTCGTAGGAGGAAAGTTTTTACGATAGTTTCAAAGTCATTTGTTAACTGTCGCACCAAGATTTTTTGATACGAGCTTTAATGCCATTTTGTTTTTATTTCGACATGGAAATTCAATTTGTCACATCCTCCATCGGATGACTAAGTTTACATCTGTTATTTTACGAAGGCAAATTAGCACCTTGCGGTTAAGAAGGGTCCCCAGTTCTTAACTGTTATTTGATATTTTTTAAGCCGTGCTTATATAGAGTCTTTAAATAAAGACGCTTGATTTTCAAATTCAAATAAAACAAGATTCTGCCAGATCAATATCTGCATCAAACAGTGACTCTCTCGGGATGCATTTGGTGCTGGTTAGGGAATCCAATCCCGAGCCCAAATACCGGTGACGGGATTTCGGGATTGCATTAGACAATTCCGGAACCAGGATTTTCAATAGTTTAAGAAATTACATTGACAAATTTGATAATTGAATTCCCGATTTCCCAACAAATTATTTATTTCCGTCGCTGCAGACGAATACTTATATACTATAATACCTTGATGTGATTCGTAATTATACTATGGAGGAATACAAAAATTTTGAATCCCGTATCTATTCTATTTCATATCGATATTCCCATTATTAGAGTCGAGGTGTAGTAAATACATCACCGGTAGGGAAACGTTAATATAACAATTTGAAAAATATAATATTGGCGGCGAATAGATTAGACAGTTACTGCCCCTAGGCGTCGCCAATAAGTAGTTACGCCACTATTTCCAAGTGTTCAGATTTCGGCGGGAATGTCTCGATTTAGTAGCCTTTATCGTGCTTGTGAGGTGTACGATTTCTTTTAGATAAAAATTTCAATTCCAATTTCCCTAGTGGGATTCCCTTTTTGGGATTTCGGGATTTCGGATTCCCTAGTGCTGGTGTATCTAGTGTGGATTGGTATCGTCCCAAATCCGACAATTTTATATATCCGTCCAAAAATGTACCTCGTCGCTAAATATGATTTTTTTGGCTAAATTGGGATCGCATTGTTCAGCTTCTAAGGTGATTTGCCATTCACTACTGAACAATTCATAACAAATTTTAAATATTTTGCTTCAACAACATAGCCGCTATAACCTGACAAATCTACAGCGTCTCTATTGAAATACCCTGTAGTTCCATGCATAGATGTATTGTTATACCTGTTGGTCAATCATTTCCACCCAACTTCTCTCATAGTCTAGAAGGATACTTTATCTGGCTTCTCATACTTCATCCCCGTATCCTTAGTGGGATCGCTTCAACATCCGCCGGTTTCAATTCCACCGTCTTTCTTGGACGTCAACAACTCGTCTATAAAAATAGACCACCATCGCTCTTTTCATATATCCAGCAAAGCAGCGCACTTAATCACTCTTCCACAATGGAAGAGCGCTCTCAGAAATACCCAATAAATTCGTATTTAGGTCAAAATTTCCATAGTCGATATCTCTTCCCGGTCATCGGATAACGTCATCCGTCACTGACAAACGTCCGCACATTTTCACGCTTCTGCGTCTCTGCCGAAAACGACATCGATATCGTTTTTCCCGTGTTTTTCGCGGTCGGCCTAACGAGACGAAGAAAATATCCAATTTCGTCCAATTTATCTTTCCCCGTTTCGTTTGTTACCTGGAAGCGTCCCATCAAATTGATATTCAGCCCGTGACATTTGTTCGCTTGATTTCTGCCGTTTCTTCTGTAATCTTCTCATAGGAATCATCAGGCTTCTCCACCTCCGGCTTTATCCGTCCGCTTTTGCGGTCGTTCGGTATTTTGCAAATATTTACATCGCAAAGATTCCCTTTTTTCCTTATCTTTCCGTTACATTTGATAATTGTATAAGTTCTACGGGGGAGACAATTTACGGCGTTTTCGAAATATTTCCCTGCCGCCTTAGCGTTTTCTTTTCATTTTTGTTTTAAATTGATACTCCGTTAAACAATTCACAAATTTATCGCGTACCGTTTACGAGGAACTTTTTGCTTATCGCGAATTAAATTGCTGACAGTTCAAAGAGTGTAAAAGAAAAAAGTCCATATAATTTAGTAAACGCTGTTTATTTAATTTTGCAAACAGATCACAAAATAATATTTTTTTAACTCTAAGCTTTGTATCCTATTATAATATTATCAATAAAAAAACAATTGTGATTCTGTGGGAACTACTAAAAATGATAGACCACTCTACACTGAGTTGACCAACGGCCGAGCTTTTGTACCGGAGGCGAGGAACTATTGAGCCAGAGAAGAGGCCTGAAAGGTGGAAGAATATGAACAAAATACAACTGGTCTGTTCTTATGATCCGAGTTCATATGAGGGAGGGGGGGGAGCCAACCCTACGCCCGTAGGCAACGGTGGGGTAATGATGTGGAGTAGAGGTGTGCAAAAGAAACCTCGTCGGTTTGCTCATCAAACGCTGCTGGGGTAGCCCAGCTAACAATAGTTGGGTGCGCAGGTCACCTTGTGCTGCGTACCCATAAAGGGGTGTATGGAACAGCTGATTACAGTAGTTGGTGGAGATTGTTTCAAAGGCTCACCACTATCCTCAAAGCTTTAAGCTGTTCGAACGGCGACTCGTCTCCGTGGGTATATGAGTACTATGGGGAAGAGATAGCCCCTGCAGTCCGTCATCTGCTGCAGCCCCCTTCAAACTGATGTTGGATTCGTTGTGGCAGTGAACGCGCGGTAGTATTCCCTTGAAGTCTAGCTTAACCTTAGTCCTTCCTCTTCCATCGCACCTTTGGATGCACATGGTCTGAAGCTGGTCTCTCCCGCGGAAACCTCGCCTCCTTTGGAGGGCATGGAGCAAAAGGGGTGTGCATCTGAACGCTCCGCGCGTAGCATTTCTCGTGGAGCTAAAGGATCAATGGAAGACACCCTTTGTGTGGCTAGTCCGGGGTAAACCCGGAGCAGACCATACAGCAGCGCAGGAAATGGGTTCGATTTATAATGAACCACTAATCCAATCAGTCGCTGTCTGATGTCTGTCTTCTTGTGTTCTTATGTTTATATCAAACTTCAGACAGGTGGAGACCCCAGCTAAAAGATATCCCGATAAGCTCATTCCTGCATGGCTAAAGCTAGCTCAAGTACAAATGAGAGAAATCGTCTTCTTTCGGTCAAGATTCTATGCCTACTTGTTCGTTCCTGAAGGAGCCCAGTCTACTGGAAATAATCCTGAAATCCTGAGCCTTTTTCATCACTATCCATCTATACAACAGAAATCGCTATTTATCCTGTTTTATATAAAGTCATTAGCCTATTGATAAGCGACGAACAAACAAATATAGTATTTGATAATATTTTAAAAATAAAACCATGTTCAACACTGTTTTAGTTTTTTTTAATTTTATTTTTTATTTTTTGGAGGTTGTGACCTTAGGGCCAATGCCTCCCTGAATTTACAGGGTTGGTCATTAATGACCATAATTGTTATTTTATACATGGTACAGATAAAAGTTATATAATATAGCATCTTAAAGGTTATACAAAAAAATATACAAAGAAAATATTAACTGTTTTAGTATAAATGGAAGGCTCATATATTTCTTTCAAACGTCTAGCATACCTGGTCTTTATTCAAAGCGTAATCGGATTGAATTCATCTGCTCTATGTCCTCCAAACGCATAATTTTAATTGTACATAAAATTATCACCATACTTCACGTAAAGTTACAGCGTTGTTTGAAAATATGTTATGTACATTAATGTTTATCAAGTTCGTAGGCGCTCGCACAACCCGAGGGCTCCGACTGACATAAAATATAATTACACCTAATTACTGATTCTGTAAAGAACTCACTTAATGGCTTCAGTATAAAAATTAAAAATAAAATGTAGATATATCGGTCGTTTCCCTTTCGGGAATGCTTCCTTTCGTGTGAAGGGGGAACGAGTCTTATGAGGAAACCAGACGCCCAAATTGTGTTATTTTTTATTTTAATTTGTTGAACAGAAACGCCTAATGCGCTACAAATGGCACAAAATTAGAACGGACGATATTTATAACGGCATTTATTTCGCGATATTTTGAAAACAGCCAACTGACAAATTTATCGCCTCAAAAGTTTCCGTCGACTTTTAGCATTTTTATGCGCGCTCGACAAGTTTAATTTGTTGCTGATTTTAGCAATAGAAAGGCAAAATGGCCGCCGTAAACCTGTTCAGTGGTTCTGAAAATATAATGTTTCTTATAGGGAAGAACTTATTAGGATTTTATGGAAATGTTCTCGTTTTACGGGACGTCTTCGCTGAGGAGAGCTCTCGTTGCTTAACGTTTATTATGGGTCATTTGTCCAATTTGAATATGGCTCAAACGCAGCTACGAGGGGCGAGAGAAGACTCTCGCCGCTCGTAAACTTTATTAAACTGTTGTACCCGTTGGTCAATAAATCGATTAACAGCTGCAAGGCGCCATTGTTCTCCCGTAGATAATTTCCTCCTTCGTATTGTTTATACGAACCATTGGCTCTCCCATAAGGCCTTAAACGTACCTGAGGCGCACTTCCTGTTTGTCCAATTAGCTTCGAAACAAGCTCCAACAAATTCTCATCATATTTTATTTTATGCATATCAATTGTCTCGTAGTCCAGCGTATCCTTGGATAAGACTTCCTGAGCGGAAAGATTCAGCTCGCACGTTCCTGCCTCGAAGGCAAGCGATCGTCGATGGTCATGCTTCGAATGAATTGCGATGACTTCATTTTGAATTAGAATTTTAAAATATTAATCATTGACAATGAATTTTATTGATATACATACTTTACGGTGGGACAAATTGACGTCACGAAAAATGAAAGCACAATCGACAGTTGGTCGGAGAGGGAGAGGGATAATCGTTTATAGTGTGATCGTCACATACACCATAGAGATTGTATGTTTATGTTACAGTCAAAACCCGTATTTAGTTAGAACGCGTTTTTACTAGTTAAAATCAGTTTATATTGGATGCCTTTGTTATATCTAGAATTACTTATAACTGAAATTTACTGCTGAACATGTTTGTATTTTAGATAAAACTAGTTTTAACTAGTTTTAATAGGGTTCATTCTTATTTGAAACTAGCGAATACCTGACATGCGTTGCAATGCCATAAGCGCTTAATAATTATTTGAAAAGAACCGCAATACGTGGTTTATTGCTTCAGGTCACGTATAGCGCGAGCCGAAGAGCTGGGATCCAAAAGCATATGCACACTCGCTCTCGTCTTGAAGACCGACTTAACCACCGTATTGAGCGCGCGTCCTTTTTTCTCCGCTTTCCGCATCCCAAACTTAATTTCTCCAGATCAATATGCGCCAACATGGTGCATCCATACAATATTTTAACAATGCCTATGTTTATAACGCAAGTGTAAACGGTATGTTGACAAAGTTTTATCGCAATCGGATGAACGGTAGTGGAAGCGCATTAAATACGGACAAACAAACATTGATTTTATAGATTAGACTGTATGCCTATGTTACTCGCGCTATCCTTAGCAATAAGTGGACGAAGTTTTATCGCAATCTGATGAACGGTATGGCAGCGCATTACATACGAACAAAGAGAGATTAATTTTTATATATTAGATTGCAAAAGCAAAAAAAATATTTTTCATGATAAAATTTCAAAATATGAATGAATCAACTGGCATAGTTTGTTCCCATTTCGTTCCAATTTTGTGCAAACCCTGTTCATTTTTTTGAAGAACCACTGCAATAATATTACGAAAATCTGCTTTTACTCTGTCGATATTGGGGAATTGGTATAACTATATTATCACTGATTTCTACAGGAGGGTGTATTTATTTTAGCAATAAAAATGTCGATTAATTCCATTCAAATGAATTTCATCTGAAGTTCTACAAGATCTAAAGTGTTTGAAGAAGCTAATAGTTAAACTTGAAAGATCAAAGGAACCAAAATGTTTATAGGCAAAAGCCCTTTGTCACTCAGGAATATTATCTTTTCACTTGAAAATTTGGACCAGCGAGTAGTCATTAAAAGACAATCATTTGCCCAGGTCATAATTCGGCTGTTATTTAATCGGCCCTTTTACATGTGACGTCAATAATTATGTGCCATTTTTTCTCGACAATGAATGCACAAATGCCTTCGATAACTGGAAAGTTTACCGTCGTGGTGATATTTAAACAGCAAAAGCGATAACCGTTATTACTTGAAACACGTTAGCTACGCTAGGCTTCAATGATCGTCGATAATATTCGTAACGTTAGCAATTCAATCATACTACTTCTGCGCCCGTTCATTTTAAATCAAATTTTTCACGCAGAACATAATTTTATTTATGGCTTTCCTATGACGCTAAAGGACCGTTTTTTACGCCGACTTATCTTTATGCGGGGAAGTACTCGAGTCGAGAGGCTGTGCGCTGAAGTTCAACGCAAAGGTTTGCAATATTGCATGTCATAAATTTGTCGGATTAATGTGTATGCAATTGGAGTGCACTTACCTTAACCTCTTAATGGGAAGAAAGTGCAGTCGGAGAACAATCGCAGCACGGCGGGCGCATTATGCGCGCCACTAACAAGGAAACGTTAATTCAATTCCTGTTATGGAAGTACATTATTTGTGTGAAGCTCGCCATGGAGTTGGTTTCAATAGACGAGATAAGCTTCGGTGCCATAATTTTTGCCGATAAACGGGACGTAAATCCTCCTCCTCCGGAGGAAACGCTCAACGTCTCCGTATATATTACTCGAAGCGTTCAGGTCGTCCGAGTTGTTTTCGCGTCCCAGTTTGGTAGTCTTCGTAAAATTTAGACGCTTCACTGAAAATGGTCGGCCACTGATTTTCTCGGTAACAAGATCGACCATCTGATATACCAGGCTGAGGGACACGGATAAGGATGTAACGATCCGTTATGTTCGGCAGCGTGGAAAACTATTCCTTTAAAGGGGAAACCGTCATTTTTTCCATCAACGTTGCACGACAAAATTTCCATCTTATTTATAAGGCGGAAAAGACGCAAACTTGATACGAGATGTGACCCATATAAAATTATTAACGTTTATGCCCCCTAAGCCGGGAACTATCCGTATATTCGATAGCGCATATGCCTTCATTCCAGAATCCCCTCTTGCGATATGAAAAATCTATATTTTTGTATTTGATGGAGCTTATATATAACAGACTGCATGGACGTCTTAAAATACGGTCACATTTGGAAGTAAACGAATTCCATGACTGGATTACAAGATGTCTTATGTAGGCCAAACAAATAGAAAAATTATACATGGATTGACCGAACAACGAAACGCAATCCTACAGCTGGATTACAAATGGGCATTAACAAAGCATGTGTTAAAGAATGACCACCACATTGATTTTGCTGATGCAAGAATATCGCAACTGTTCAAAATTTTGCGGTCGGAGATGCAAAGAAAAGTCTTGAAATAATGACAGAAATTTGCGGTTAACATGAAAAACAGCATTGATAACCATAATTAATGCAAGATGGTTCACAAGAACTTTATCTAAGGCAGTTCAAATCCAAGTTGAAATTTAAATATTGATAGTCTTGTTTCATCCATTAACATCAGATGGTTTTGTCCAAATGACTCCTGTCCAAAAGCTTAATAAAAATTGCGTCCCTAATTTAACCGCAATAGTTGTAGATATTGAAATTAATTCGCAAATATTAGGGATATCGAAAAGTATTCGCGTATTTAGTATAAAAAAATTTCCATCACTTTGGCGGTCCTTCGATCCCTTTTTTTGTTAAAACTTTCCAGTTTAAAAGCAAAAAAGATTTTAAATGCATTTCCATTTCAGCTGCATTCTTGAATCGTTTTTCTCTGAGGTTGCGGCTTCATGGATCTGAAAAGTTAGAAATCCTATGGGACGAGGTTCGGTGAATAAGGAGGATGCGATAACACTTCCCAGTTTAATTCCCGTATTTTATCCAGTGTCAATTTTGCTTTATGAAAGCGCGCGATTTCTTTCTGTTGAATAAATACGGATGTTTCTTATTTAATTTTTGATGTAAAATTATTAATTTTCGACAATAAACTTGTGTACGCTTGGGACAATAAACAGTACATATATGTCTTTCAAATTGTTATATTAACCTTTTCCCACCGGTGATGTATTTACTACACCTCGACTCTAATAATGGGAATATCGATGTGAAATATAATAGATACGGAGTTCAGAATTTTTGTATTCCTCCGTAATATAATTACGATTCACATCAAATTATTATAGTTTATGAGTATTCATCTGCAGCGACGGAAATAAATAATTTGTCGGGAAATCGGGAATTTTGTATTTTATTTATCTATGATTTAATGGCAGTTCACAAAATCTTCGAATACTTTCGGCTCCTTCTAATAGAATAAGAGAAAAAATATTTAAGAAAACTTAATTTCGTTTTCTCTGTTTAAATGTGAGCAATCTTCCATACACAGCTGATGTATGTTTGTTCGTGCAATGTTCGTATTTTTATATGACCCTTCGTCACAAATCATTCCATATAGGACATGTTATTAATGAATACATTGGTTCTCGGTCGAGGATACGAGCACCCTCAAGGGCTGCATCGGAATAGCAAGGGGTGCGCCCTTGCGGCTTTATATCTTAAATGGCGGCTATTCATTTTACTTAAGGCTTAAGTAAAAGGACGTTAAAGACGTTTTTATCGTGGCACTGGTTCATACCCGTTCGATATAGCCGTGCGCTCAAATAAATTTGGCGAAAGGACACTTATACAAAATAAAATATTTAAGGATATTTACAAAGGTGGGGCGTTTGTGCGTTCCAGATACGCCATAGGGATTCCGAGAAGCACTTTAGCGGCGTTTTTGTGTATTCAATATGAGAAGGAATATTTAATCTATTGGGCTTTTTATATTTTTGATGAAAAATAAAAAAAGCAAATTTATTATTGCATACCATATGTGCGTGCATACTCTCTTTGGATCGCTCGACATGTGAGTGCATGCTCATCAAAGGGTTAAATTTTCTATAATATTACCACCATCGATTGATGGTTAACGTTTTCATGAATACGTTATTCATAGTTTTATTTCCGACATTTCAGCCTTGACCGTAAAAGAAACAGTATGCATTGTTTGACATGTTCTTGGTTAGTCTTGAGAGTTGACATTTTACACTTAATATTTAAAAAGACTTGCATAAAATATGAAGCAAATTGAAGACATACATGAACGATAAAAAATATTATTAAATTATCATTAATACCTCCTATAATTTACTTAATCCACCATTAAAACGTTAATTATAATGTACATCCATATTTTAATTACAGTATTCAAGCACACGCCTTGTCTTCGTTTAATTAAATGTTTTAATTTGAATTCGTCTTCCTGTTTCTTTTATGAAAGTTCTATTTAATTCATATTATTTTAATGACAGTAAAGGCAGTGAAACCACAATAGATTAAATTATTCGTATGGTGGCGTAAGCGTTGCCTGAGATATAACGACGTCTTCTATTTTCTTGTCTGGTTGAACTTGTCGCATTCGCTTTTTAGTCTTTATGAAAACGCAATCTACCCTACAGAATTGATGGCTGCTACTTCCGCCATAACGTTAACCAGAACAACCCCTTTTTCATGCGCCTATTGTTCAAAAAATGTTATACGCCAGATTTTGTTGAAATAAATTGCGATCAAAGTGAATAATGAATATTTATAAATACGACCTGAATCCTGCTCTATCTTCGATCGCTCGAGGAACAATACTTTTTTTTCATTACGTCGCCTGCGTATTCATACGGCGTATATTTACCAGAATGGCGCCAGAGGGTTGTACGTGCTGTAATGACGTTTTCCTCCATCACGCGACTTCTTCAACTACACAGACCTGATAAAGACATATATCGAGCCAAAGATGAATCAGTCGAAAGCGACGTCTGACAATGGAGAGGTCGTCGTCTTCGGCTGACCTCTCCGTCCTGTCTTCTTTTATTAATTTCATTAGCGAAATTGCTATTAAATCATGTGACGAATTACCCAGAAGCGATGCTCGACAAAATCGTATCAATTTGTCTACGCTTCTCTTTTAATCCATTTTTGGAACGCTAAATTACGGTCGATTGGCGTTGAAGAAATCATTCATGCCAAATATTTTCATTGCGTTTTTCTGATCATAATATACATTTATTTTTTATTGTTAACCTAGCCGATACCCAGCGCGTTGCCGCTACAGAAATAATAATTCTAAAAATATCATTCGTTAGTTTTATTATAAATATGAACAAACATACAAATATTGATTTTTATATATAAGATCTAATGTAAGTTAATTGTACTATACCTATATTATTTAAAAAAGTGCAAACAATATATTGGCAAAGTTTTATCGCAATCGAATAAACGGTATGGCAGTGTATTAAATACGGACAAACAAACATTGATTTTTGTATATATTAGGTTATGCTTATGTTACTCGCGGAATCTTTAGCAATAAGTGGACGAAGTTTTATCGCAATCTGATGAACGTTATAGCAGCACATTTCGAACGAACAAAACCCATTCATTTTTATATATTAAATATTATCTTTATGGTAATATATTTCTTAAAATATTAAACCTTTGATTAGTGACTTGATTTAAACGTAGATGCTATATTTGTATGTCCGCCACTTATCATCCACACAAACCCACTTCTTTCAGGGTCGCGCAGCGTGAATCAAACTTGTATATCAATAAATGAACCTTAACACTATTGATATTTTTGGGCTCTATAATAGCATTTCAAATAGATTCGCTTTTGTGTTTTAAATATATAATTGATTTATGCGACTTTTTATTATTTATTATGTTTCTAAGAAGACCACCTCAATTTTTATAAGTAAGTTTATATGTTCGAAATTAATGCTACAAAGGAGTAAAGCTTCCCTATGGGAATTAACCGTTTGGCACCGGGAAAAATTTCGCAAGTTATTGCAAAAAGAGCGGGAGGGCAAAATTGCTATATTTTTTTTTAAATTAGAAGTTGTAATTATTTTGTCAGTCATCCATTCTTTTCATTTTTTCATTCAAAGATTTGTGATTGATAGCGACATCTTTCGTCTCTTTTGAGGTGCAATGTGCTATTTTTCGACCAAGTGTTGGTATAGTGGCTTATATCCTGAACTCGTATTTTAAAGTTTCGGGTTCAAATCCAGATTGTGGAAAAAATTTCACCGTACCAACAAATTTGGGAAATTGGAAATATTAATATTTCTGATCGATCGTCACGATCCAGGTTTATCCTGTTTTCCTGAATTTGAAAAAGTAAATGCTGAGGCGATTAATAAAGTTGTGCAGGGACGCCCATGAGTGAGTGATTGAATTTGCAACAATAATTAAATTATCATTTATATACAATGATAATTTCGCTACTCGCTCATAGATTCTCTCCTTTCCTACCTTTCCAAATAATCTTATCTTTACTTTACCACGTGTGGAAGGCAATGGGAAACCGCCACATTAAATCCTTTCGGAGTCGTCGGTTGGCCTTGGTTGCGGGAGGACGTCCTTCTCGCAGTCAGATCTTTCTCTTGTGCTGAATAAAAAAATACCTAGAGAAGAGTCTTTTCGTTCGATGCCCGTCCACTCCCATTCATCCTTATACGCTGTGTAATATGATATTAACCGATGGCCCGTTATTTTCGCACCGAATTGGATCATCGCAAAAGCGACGACCCGATGCCAAGGGGTTAAAATCGATAACTTGAATGAATATTATGAAAACGATCCAGCGCATAACTCCATATTGCAAAACACTGCACGTACGTTATAAACATCAATTTAAATGCACTATGAAGGAAAATACGTATTAAATTGTCACGTGTGAAACACGAAACGCAGCATAGATGACCATTTTAGGCTTTAATAGGGACATTTTAGTAAATGCACATAATGCAATAACGCAGTCAGCGCTGCAACTTGACTGTGTCTCCCCGCTAAAGGCTGATAAATCACTCTATCCATTGCAATAAAAAAACTGACTATCGATTTTAGAATCTATTGATAAAATTTATAGGACCATTCCGAAAGATAAGTTTACGCGAGCACACAATCAATTCTGATTTTATGGCCATTCATTTATTCACAATGAAATCTAAATCAAATATTAGGACGGCGGTGCGTTTAAAGATATGCATTGACGATGGAGAATCAAATTTGAAAATTTACCATTCAGCTACTGGCTTAAAATTCGCCAACGTCGACAGGAAACCTCAGCAGCGATCGTTTCACCTGGATTATGTTATCCAAAATGAATTATTCCGCTAACATCCCAACAAATGCTCGGAAGAAACTTTCAAATCGTTAATCCTAGCTTAGGAGCCGTAATGCGATTTTGATTCGAAGAAAGTCATTGTTTCCACGTCTAATATTACCTCGTTGCCTTTTGCAGTCTCTAAATACCTATTACTCTGACATTTTGGATGTAATCACGAATGTTGTTTCGCTTTCGACCTGCGCGGTTTGCCCAGGATCGTTGAATCCCGATTTTAAATGTACTATTGCTCGATTTAAACTTTCGAAACCAATATGACATCCGTTTACTTTTAGCACTTCCCCATAAACTTTGCTTTAGGGCTCTTGCTGGCTTTCAAGCATCGATCGTAAAATAACAACACACAATGTCTGACGTGGCCTTCGTCAATTTCAGGCGCGGACATTTTATCTGCAACAGTAAAATGTCTTTTATTGGACGAAAATAAAGTTAAATATAAATTAAATTTAAAAAAAAACACATGCGATTCCAATATACAAGGAGTTAAAATAGTTAAATCTGATCGCTTTAATTTTTGTGTAATATATGATTTTAATCATTTGCCTTAACACATTACGTGCGGGCAACGTGTTTATCTGTATTACGTTGTCTTTGATTAATGTCGACTAAAGTATTATTACGCAATGTGTTTTACATTAGATGACTTATGAAGATATACTAAAATTATTTTCACAAAGTTGAGTCCATAACAGAGTGACTAAAACCATGTTTAATTTTTAGCAACATTTTTTTCAGTATAATTATTTTTACTGTTATAGAATGCGTTCTTTGAGTATATATATATTTTATATTCATATTAAACTTAATGATTTAATTGAAACATTAATGTGTTAAACATCGCCAAACGATCGATTGAAACATCCTCACGACGCTGTTTTTAATTAATTTTGAGCAAACGCGGCACCCATCTTGCGCACAGCTTTCTCATGTCAAATTTTCAGTCAATATGTGATGTTCAGCACTTTGAAATGCCTACTGTAGCGTGGGAATTATTCGCGATTATTTTTGAGTATTGCAGCCGATCCAAAGAGTTGCAGGGTGACCGGACTACCTATTCTTTCTGGGTCGTATTAATTATTAGCGGTAAACATCATTTGTCGCCATGTGTTAATTTCGCGCTACGAAAATTTTAAACAAATTTGAATATTAAAAGTTCACCATGTTTTAATTGTTTTCCTTTATTTTTGAGGATTCCTCCTTTTCGATGTTGTCGAATTAGCGGACGGAGATAAAGAAACGCCCCTTTTGCGGAGGTTAAATACGAATTTCCGTCGCATATGCTGCGAGTTCGTCTCGGGGCTGCAGAGCCCCATCGCCACTGAGGGCGGATCCCCTTCACTTTTCGTCGAGGCCCTTCAGGCTAAGATTAGAGACGCACGGGCGCGTCCGGCCTTCGAAGCACCCCGACGCCCCTCGTGGTATTGTATTTTATGTAAGCAATGGCATTTTATGTAAATATACGTTTTTTACACGCGATGTTGAAAGATTGCCCGCGTCAGGGGGCAGACGCGCGCGGAGTTGCCCCGCAATGAATGTGTTAATTGAGTTTCGCTTCGTATCAAATGCGATTTTTGTGGCCGAGTATCGTTAAGGTTTCTTCTGAAGATTGTGAGCCTTGTTGCCAATTTTCTTGTGGATGATTATAAATAGCGGTGCTTTAATTGATTACATCATATTTGTGCATCATCATGTCGGCATTGGAAGCTTGCCCCTGCAATTTAGAAGAGCGGCTGAAATCACAAGACTTGCTGCTTCACCGCTGACGTCATTTTGGAAGGTCGGACAAGGACGTGCTGCACCTAACGGTTTCTACAAACTGCTGCTGCTGCTGCTGGTTCTGCTGCTATTGCTGCTGCTGCTGCCATCTGAAGGCTCCTCAACTCCAATTCGTTCTTGCCATCGCCAACAGATGCCAATCCGACCATTGCTTCCGACTTCATCTTAGAAATGACATCATCCACTCAATACGGTCTCACTATTTTAATTGACAATTCTTCTCGTCATAATCAAAAGGATGTACGCACATATTTAGCATGTGTATACATTACTTTGGTCCACGATTTGCATTGATTCGCTTCCTCTTTGATTGTGCTTTGCAAATTAAATTATAAATTATGTCATAATAGGATTGAAGAATTTAATTACATGGCATAATTTTGCATACAGTTTAAAACTCGTAATAACCGTTATAAATAATATTCGACGTCGTTATAAACGTTTCTATTTCACGTCAAATTACCCATGGCTCATGTAAGCTATCCATTAACACATAAAGAGGCTTTCATAAAGATATCCTCCAATTTATTGTTCGTTAAATCTGTGACGTCGAAATCCGGGTTCGTTATAAACGTGAAATGTCACAATTTTAATAAAATAACATACTTTTAACATAAATACCATATCAAGTATTACGGGCTTAAATTTATTTATCTCTTATCAAAGATTGTATATAATATCTACAATTAATTAACCCTTTCCACTAAAAGCTAATTATAAGGTGGGACTTAAATTATCTCTCCAAATTTAGGCGTTTATTAACTACTGCTTAAAGCACATTTTCTTTCCATGAAATTGAGACGCTTTGCTTACAGCCGTGAAGGGCGATTTTTTTAAACTACAAAAGGCACATCGTCTGCGAATAAGTCGGTCTGGTTGATCTATATATTTGAAGAGAAACAGTGGGCTTGGATTTGATTATTTTCTACGCCTGGAAGCGTAGATCATCTTCCGTTGAAATCAGAAATTATTACCGACGATAAAATATATTTTTTAAGAAAATTGTTTGATGTTCTTCTGCCAATCGAAATTGCAACAAAGAAAAAAAGTGATTCAAAAAGGAGCCCATTGCATTGGCATCCGAGACGATGAGAGGGTTTCTTCGACAGTATGCTTAATAAAAATGGAATTACGGCCAATTTTAACCTCTTGATGAGTACAGTCGCGTATTTGCGATTGAATTCCAGTGATTTAAAAAGAGCATTCTTAAACATTGAGTTCGGGGAGAGACAGAAACGGAGCGTACATCATACGATTGTATAGATTTATAACCCAAATATATCGACTAATAATGATAACCCAAATTAATAGTCTTTGCAAAAAACATCGCAATGAATTTAGGTATTATTTCCCCATACCATAGCAAAACCATAAAGTTGACATTTGATCAAATATGTCAACTCGACTTTTATTTGCTTTTATTTATGTTACGCTCACAATTCGCAACAATTGATATAAAATGCAATTAAATCCAGCGGGAGTTGCCAGGCGGATTTTTATTGGCGACATGTTATGCAGGGTGCGGCTGGGAAACTTTCTCATTTGAAATGTGCACTCTGGAGCGACAGTTAGTATAACAATTTAAAAAACATATAT
Organism: Stenopsyche tienmushanensis; assembly: GCA_008973525.1. Lineage (NCBI taxonomy): Eukaryota > Metazoa > Arthropoda > Insecta > Trichoptera > Stenopsychidae > Stenopsyche > Stenopsyche tienmushanensis. The sequence goes on along the minus strand of WACJ01000179.1, from coordinate 168,584 downwards.
GTACTGAATATATGTACATTCAGTATACTAACCTTTCCCTACCGGTGATGTATTTACTACACCTCGACTCTAATAATAGGAATATCGATGTGAAATAAAATAGATACGGGGTTCAGATTTTTTTTTGTTCCTCCGTAATATAATTACGAATCACATCAAAGTATTATAGTATATAAGTATTCATCTTCAGCAACGGAAATAAATATCACTCATCTTCATATATAACGTTCCAATCTTTTTAAAGTTGTAATACATACGCTTATTGACGAATGAATATCATTTGGTCCGGCCATAAATATTCAAAATTTGATTTTTGTTCCGTTGGGTTCCGGATGTGACCTTGCGTTTCCGTTTAATCCACTTTCGCTCATAGTATAAAGCCGCCTACTCATTTGGAACGAACAGCAATAGGGTAAGGCGACAGCTGTCCGGAAGTACAAAGAAATGTCTCATTTTCTCTTATACTCGGTCTAAAATATTTTTACAATATTGCCCATAAATCTCATCTATATTTTTCCTTTTTCATAAGACACTGTCGCTGAAAATTAAAAATTCGCCGCGATCGCTAATTTTTTACACGGGAACCCTAAAAGTTTTCACTCTTCGGAAATATATAACGGAAAAAATAGAGACGCGGTATCCTTTTTTTGGACTAGAGAATAAAAACGCAATTTGTCTATATAAATATCAGCTTTGAAGTCGTGCTCCGAACGCCGAATCAATCGAGCATCTTCGCGGATGTTAGTTCTTTTAGCTAGAAAAAAGAATCTGTTCCGAGATGAAAACCTCGAATTTTCTTCTCCGCTCATTTTGTACACGCACGTGTAAACATTTTTCCCGTTCGAAGACATTATTTTTCAAACGTTTCTACATTAATGGAAACGAATACGAACACTATTTTCTCTATGTGGCGTGTTTGTATTTTTTCTACGGTTTGAAACGTTCGTCGTTAATCTTCATTCGTCGTGGTGGAGACGCGCTTATTTGCGTATTTTTCAATTAAAATGTGCGGTACCTCGTGGAATATTTTCATCGTCGGAAACGACGTAAATCGACGCCGAAGGCGAATAAGTCAAAAGGTTAAAATGCAAACAGGCGGAGTACAACACGCATCAAATTATTCGGTGGCCACCTAATGCACTCCAAAAGTTAAAGGTTATTTTTGTGCAGTGTACATCAATTTAAAATCCAATCTTGTGAATAAATCCACTTGGACTGTGGTGAATTTTCGTTTGAACATAAATCTAAAAGTTTAATTTTATTGTTATATTACATGTGGGATGTTTTCTTTAAAAAAAAGACCAACTTCCTTTCATACTCTTGTGCTATTTAATCTCATGTTATTTTATCTTCGGCATTGAGAATTTAGTCTATTGTTTTTTATTATATTTCTATTTTTGATATCATACGCAAAAACTTATATCGTTCAATTGAAATCCCAATGAATCATTCCCACGTTGGACAGATCCAAATGGAAACAAATCAAACTCATATACGATTCATCCAGAAATCATCAATAGGCACAACGTCATCTTGCATTAAGACAACGCGAGATCCCATTTAGACAAAACCTTATTCCCCTGAATTTATTAAAATAAATTTAGAGGATATAAAAACTGCTTTTCTTCGTTGTTTGCTTCTTAACCGAAAAATCTTTAACACGGAGGAATTCAAAAACTGTAATAGTTTCGGTGGACGAATATATTGTTGATTAAACCTGTTGTTTTTTTTAATACACAAAAATAAACCACATATTAGGTTGAGTCATAAATAGTTGCCGGTGAAAAGAATTCGTTATAATTATTCGCTTTTACCCTTGATGTTTCATCCATATGTGGAAAATCAAAAAGTGCATTTTCGTCATATGCTTTGGGAGCTTAACCTGTTAGGCGGGGAAGATCCTTTTCAATAACGCAACATACAGTGAGCGCGCACATTTTCGTTATGACGTATATTTACGTCCTGCCCACCTGGTGTGAGTTCATATTATTCAGTTTTTTAACGATGCTTAAAATTTATAAAAAAAACATTGAAACATCTATTTTTATTTATTTATTTAGATACATAAAAATATAGAGAAGTTAATGCAAAACAATTAACAAAAGCACATAAAGTAAATGGAAATTTAGAGTTTAAAAAAATAAAATCTATACATACATAAATTCAAAACTCGACTTCTGTGTGATATATTTTTAAACAGTTGTTGACACGTAGTGCTACCTCATAATCCGGACGCAAGTATGTAGATTCTTTCCGTTTTTTATAATAAACTCGACATTTCTTGGCTTTTGTTCCCTTTCATTTGTTCTTTGAAAATGCCTTTCAACTAAGCATGAGTGTTTAGGTGTAATGCTGTTTTTTAATGGCATAAGTTGACTTTTTACTATGTTGCCTGAACTGAGCATCATTGTATCTTTTTTGTCCTTCCATTTTAAAACTATAATTTTGACTTTGAATCTTACTTTATGCTACTGTCACCGTTTACTACTAAGTACACACACAATAGCGAAGTCCAACCAATTTGCTACCTATCTTAAATTCATATCAAAACATGTATCGATGAATCAAACATTCGTTAAACAAAAAAAGTTCCGCCTGCTTTAGGACTCAACATATATTTTGTGGACGTATATATACGTCCTAACCAATTTCGATGCAGTTTACGTTGGACGTATATATACGTCATGCCCATTTAACAGGTTAAACAAGGCAAGGGCGATATATACGGTGAAAGAGCAGTGAGTGAACGGACAATAAGAAATTGGTTTTTGAAATTTCGCTCAGGAGATGAGACTCTGAAAGATGAACCAAAGGTGGGTCGCCTTTCCGACTTTGATGAAGACATTTTAAATGTGTTATTGGAGTAAAATTGACGTCAATCAACAAAGTAATTTTCAGGAAAATGGATGTGGTGATGCCACATAATCTTAGTGAAGGCAAAAAAGAAAATCGCATGTATATTGCCACAAATCTTCTCTTACGGCAAAAAACCGGCAATTACTTTTGACTCGATCTAATATAAGTAATTAGATATTTTTATTTCGTGGTTGAAAACCCTTTGTTTTTTTTTACAATTTCTTCAATCTGAAATCAACTTCACACAAGAAAAAATCGAAAAAAATTAATCCGCTCCTGGAACGTATTTGCTACAAAATTTAACTCATGATTCAAAGGGGTTAATCATGCGATTCAAATCCGTTTCTATTAAACAATAAGATTAAATTTATAAATTCCAAATATAATCAACTTTTACAGAGATTTTATTGTTGTTGGAAATGTTAAGAATGTAACATTATATATCTCATTTGCTTTTGCACATTTTTCCTCCGTATCTCAGTAATTTGCAAAAAAATAGTGACAAATTTTCCACAGACAGATTTTCCCCGAAGCAAAATTCATGCTAGGTGCCTTTACGTCAAAAAGCAGTCATTACTCCCAAAATTCGATGGTAGCATCTCTGCTATTTCCGTAAGCAACACATTTCATTTCAAGAAATGGTGTACCCCGAGGACCTCGTCCGGAATAATTTATTTCAGTCTAGAAATTAGATTGCTTGTTACTTTTTCCGGGCCATTGAACGAGAATATTCGTATTCTTTATTTTGCCGAATTAAAATAATTTGACATTCTCCACGGTATTATTTGGCCTTTGAGAAGTTGCCGCCGAAAGTCGTCCATCTTTAATGAATAGATGTGTTTTGATGGAAACTTTGAGCGTTGAAAAGTTTCCCCCCCTTGACGTTTTTCATTTTCGCAGATCAAACAACCGGAATGTTTCGAAATTGAAGCCTCCACAAACGCCGTTCCCGGCAGACGCAATAAATCCCGGCGATGCGTGTGTGTGTGCATTTTTAATATGGCAATAGAGAAAAGTTTCCGAAGACGTATATTTTGTCGAGTGGCGAGCATTTTTTGCGGTACTCGACGACCGGATAGCGAGTCTTCACTCTTGAGGCGCTTTCCATAAAAATAATGCCTTTTCTCCGGGGCCGGTTGCGAGGTCTTCTCCTTCCACGACCCTCGGGGGTGAAACGGGATATAGACCTCCGGCAGACGAAGAATGGCAGGCTCCGTGGGGTGGCGAACCCTCTAATTCAATTGGTGTACTCCCCAAGGCACGACCCGCCCAGAGACGCTCTGATTTCTTTCGCATTCTCCTTTTTTACTCCGCTTTGATTCTTTCTTGACGTGACGTCGTTATTTGTTCATATTTATACGCCTTGAGAAATTCACCTGCCCTCTTCTTATTTCAGCGCCGACAATTAAATAAAAATCTATGATTTTTCCCGAGGAAATGTCTGATTTATCGTCTATGGAGAAGGTTTTGCAGCGGTCACTCCGCGAGGTAGATATTTCTTCGCATAGACATTTTAAAGACGATGTCAAAAGGACTTCCGTATGTATACGATCCTCGTTACATATAACATGGTATTTCAGAAAATGGTAGATGTTCTCACAACATCACATTGTCCGCATGTCTTGAAGATGTAATCGTAAATGTCCTCCTGCATGTCAAACGGACGAACACTGCCCTACCATACGTATATTCCCACGTTCCCGTATATTGAACCGTATGGCGCTTGTTTAATTTTATTTTTTGATATAATGCATAGATTAAATTTTCTCTTCTTCCATGTAACTCTAACTGTATCTTGCATGCGAATTTACATATATGCATCATCCGTATTGTTATATCTCAAATAAATAATCCTCAGCTTTTTAAAAATACCAGGTTGATTCCAGAAGTAATCAATCTTACAAAATAAACACAAAAAATTTGGGAAAAAAACATATTTGAATCCTCATAGACTGAAAACTGGCAGCATAAATTGAGGATCATCTCACATATGTAGATCATTTAATTAATTGTGTTCTGGTGTGTTTTTAGATTATCATTATGACAGTCTGGCGACTGAGTGCCATTGGGTTTGTGAGGCGAGGAGGTTGAAATAAAATGAAAATTGATCATAATTAAGTCATACTGTCCAAGTAGTTTTTTTTATTTTCTATAAATTAGTAAAATAAACAATAATTTATAAGTGTTGCCAGACTATTTACTGCTTGTTAAGATAGTGCCAGACTGGCTAAAACTTGCTGAAGCCAACCAGAAAATCATATCATAAATCTTCGCAAAAACTCTGCATTATTGCTGTGAAACATTATCAAACACTCGAACGTCCTCAAGATTCTGTATTTATTCCATTGCGAGCAAACGCGGCACCCGTCTTGCGAACAGCTTTCTCATATCCAAATTTTCAGTTAATATGCGATGTACATGATTTTTTTAAATGCCTATCATGTCTGCTAGCTCGCACACATTCAGTCGACGGTCATCCAATACCATTTTGATAATAATACTGTCTCGTTTAAACTCTGCCAGCTAATGTTTTACTGTTGTAAACGAAGTAGCAGACTCTCTGAAAGTAGAATCTAACTTGAATATGATATTAGTTAGATTGAGACCTTTTATCACATAAACGATGACCAGTTTTTTTCCATGCTTATTAATTCACTGAGAATGTTCACTGTTGATGGCTCTTTGTAATGCAAAGAAATACTAAACAGGATAGTCTTCAAACTTAAACTTTATAAAGTAGGCACTGTAGCGTGGGCGATTTATCATCCCCTTCAATTACCGACCGATCGCTTTTTGTGTGTACACCGTTGCCGGTTGGATAGCGACGTGCAGGAGGCATGAGTCGTCGATTGGCCTTGGCTGCGGGAAGACGTCCTTCTAGCAGCCAGATCTCTCTCTCGCGCTGAATAATAATAATAGTATACATCAGGTCGAGTACTTCTGGGAATGCTTTCGTAGATTTAAATGAAGTAGATATATTTGGAATTATATGATTGCTTATTAAATTATGTCTATTGATATATATACAAATAAAAAACATTCTCAAATTATATTACATTTTCCCCCGATTTGCTCAAGGCAAAATCAATTATAGATAAAATATCTCTGCACCACCAAATTATTTTTCTTTTGTAAATACGTACAGCACATCGAGTTTTTCATTGATCCAGATAATGATAACGGCGAATTAATTATGCTGTTACATGCTAGTTAAACCTAATAAATCAAAGAGAACTTTTATATCAGCCATCAATATTGCTGAAATTGGGTAATAAATTACAAAATATAAAGTTAAAACCTCGCTTTTAAATTTCAGCGATGTTTTGATGTTCAGTGTTTACAAAGGTAAAATAATCAATATACATGTACCTGAATTAGGCATAGATATCTGCTATTGATTTGGATCGATATAATCCAAATTATAAGGAAAATATTTATAGCATTAAAATGTTCACATCCCCGCAACCCTTGATTGAATGCGGAAAAGCGTGACGATGATCCGAGTTGTAGAAACGCATGCATTTGTAGTTGCGAAGTGCCTGCACGTGTAGCAAAGAGCTCTTTGATGTTTTATCTCTCAAACTATTAGACTTAAATAACATTTTCGCTCCGGCCGTGAAAGCCTTTTCTCCGAAGACCGCATAATACATTCACTCCTCTTTCAGCAACGACCAATAATGGATGCTCGACCACATTAATTTAGATAAATGTCCAGGACTGCGTCCATCGACGTTTGGACAAATGTCGACAAATGAGAAAATCGTCGAACGTTTTTCAGTCTTTCACTTGGGATACTTAATATGCAATGGTCTCTAATATCAATTTGGTTCGTAATGCTCTTGTCATTTATATAATTGAGTGCATTTTAATTCTTTTGACATGCAATAATGTTTAAGGCGACATCATTCACTCCATTAATTTCTAGATAAAATTATTAGAATGTTGCATTTGATCATTTACGTGAGTCCATTGACTTGCTCTCATTACTTCAATTAAATTTCGGTATAATGAGTTGATTCATGGACTCTTATTATAAAAGTTTGGGATCGAATACCGATAATGGAAAACATTTTCACCAATGTAGTAAATTTGGGAGATCGAAAGTATCAATATTTCCGATCGATCATCTCGATCTATAATGAGAATAATGTAAAATTAATCAAATCCAAATAATATGATTCATTTAAAGCTTCTTCTTTCTTCTTAATTTGGAGTCGTTTTTCGCACTCAGGAGAATATACATATTGATGGGCTTCATCCTTTAAATTTCTGGAACCAATATTGGTATTTGCAAACTTTTTAAAAAATAACTTACAAAGATGTTTCCGTCATTATATCTGGACATAAACTGAGATCAAGCATAAGGTCTCAAAATTTACGAATACTTTCGGGTCATCCTAATTTAAAAAAATAGCCATTTATCATGTAACAAACTGCATCCCTCGTTTTCGCAAGAACCAAATATTTTCTAATAAACGAGACCTTGTAAATATTATTCATCCGACTGGCGCGTTCTTATTTTGGACAAATTTAGATTAAATTCTCCCTGTGTCTTAAGATTTAATATGCTTCAAGAAGCGGACTTATTAACACATTGAAGACCGTACGCACAAATCTGTGCGCCTCGAAAATTTGGATCAAAAGCCCGTACGCACAGATTTGTGCGCGACGAACTACACACATAAAAAAAATCACAGCACTCCTGCTAAACATTTTTAGCCTGTTTCAGAGATGTAGCTAGTTTTATATATATATAAAGATTTTAAAATATAATTTTAAAAAAAATTACGCGTAATATATTCCACACTATGGACAATCGTAATTGAAACTAAAACAATATTTTATTTGAGATTTTAACCAAAATTAAAATTTACCGAGCCGATTCTAAACATTTTTAAACTACATAACATATATCATAAGTATAATATATGCATGTATGAAGGTTTAAAAAGCGAATATAAAAAATATGCGTAATATATTACATGACTTGTAAATACCAGGGACCGGAACCGAACCAACATTTTTTAGGTTTTTTTTCGGTTCTTTTCTAAATACAATCATAATTCCACATATTACCTTTTTATTAGAGGATGAAAACCAAAATTATTATTATATCTTACATAAAAAAATAAAGACATTTTGACACTTGCGCTTGCAGTGCAATTGAATTCTGACATTTGGGCGATCTCAGGTTTTTTTTCTGCTTTTTGTAACGATTTTGCTAGATCCGCCCTTCAGTTGGGGTGGGCGAGTATTGTGTAAGCTTTCTAAACCAGCGGTTCTTAAACAGGGTAATATGTTCATAAGCATCATCATAAATGAAACACCAAGAATAAAAGGAGACATTTTAACAATATATCCCTTCAAAAATGTGAAAGGGGCAGATCTTTTGAAATGCAATTACAAAGGACAACATTGTTTATTGTTTCCTGTCTTCGAAAGAATTTAACAAATATCGGTAACTATTATTGAATAGAAAAATATCACAATCAGCATTTATTTTACGATATATTTTAGATGGCGATTAATTTGCCAATTGAGAACCACTGAATGACCTTGATATGGACAAACTCAACTAAGTTTATGAATAAATTTGATTATAACTTGTTAATTGTTTTTTAAAAAAAATGTGAAAATATTTTTTTTTTTTTTTCAAATACTTCTCTCTTACACAAACCCAAGGTTCAGTACCAATGATTTAGTAACGTTTCCTTATACTTATAAGTATCCCGGAGACGAAGCTAAAAATTTTATTAATTTACACCAACTGGTTTCGAAGTTATATCAATTTAAAAAAAACATAATATTTCTCGGAATAATCCTGAAATTCACCCGGTCCCAGGTATAAGTTTTAGGAAATCATTAGCGGACAGCAAAGTGTTAAAATTTCCGCTTAATTAATGTAGTTCAAACAATTTTAAATCATCGAAAAGTCTTTTACCATAACCGAGTGGCTTATTTTAAAGCTAAACACTTCAAAGAAGAGCATATCAAATATTGGATTTATATTCAGTTTCTTCTGGTCTTGTGTAAACTTCATTACTCGAAAGTACAGGTTTGCCCATAAAAATACACCCACATCTGTAAAGATATAGAAGGCTTAAAGTATAAAACGAGCTGCACGCTGACAAAATTTCCTAATATCGTTATTTATATACGTATTATTTTAATTCGAGCCGGTTATTTTGCTGTGCGAAACATAATTAGTTCATGGAATCAATATAAGAATGCGTAGAAATACGAAATACTTTTGGATGTGTATCTATAAATTTAATATATAAGTTTTTTATTCCCATTTGATTTGATTCGTATGATCCAATAGTTTATTAACGATCAATTCAAACATATTCAAGCCCAAATACAATTTGGAGCGACGAGTAACTATAAAAATGCAAGAAACTGCTCAGGTCGTATTTTGTCCGTTTTTATAATATATACTAAGTTCTTATCCCTCTTTTCTTCGTTATCGCTTAAACATTGGATCGACCCAGTCGGCATAAGCTCGCAATAAAATGAAGACAACAATATTTTCGACTGATTGTAAAATTTAAACAATCCATCCGATCAGTCTTTTTAGGGCAACTTCGTTTTGTAATGAGAGCTCGTAATCGTTCTGTAGACATGATCACGAGGCGTTCATTAGTCATATCAGCGGTCGGAAAATCGGACCGGTTGGTCACTGCGTCCTCTTTTAGGGCTTTTTGCGGCATTTTCAGAGATAAATGCTTACCCGGGGTCTTCTATGATCTGTGCTATCACGAAAGCCCCCTCTGAGGCTAACTTATATAGTTACTCGTTCTGATGAAAACATATTGTGCAAAGTTGCTTCATGTGATGATATGCTAAATGTTAATCACCAAGCTCAACGCCATCATATGGGTCAAAGACGTTTATGAAATACAAATATTACTTTGCGATTTGATAAGAAGATCTCATCTGGAAGACCATGCATCACTAGGTAATGTTTCATTTTATGATAATTAAATATTTCCTACAAGTATATGCTTTAAAAGGTCACACTTTATGTCATTCTAACCAGTTTACTTGAATGTGTTTTTTAATGTTGTGACATTATACGTGCAATATAAATATCGAGTTTTAGCACTGCTTTTCACCTACGCTTTTATTACATCACATCTAATAACGATAGTATATTTATGATGGACGCGTCGTCCTTATCTTCGAAATGTTTCTTTGGACACATCAAATCGCATATTTATGATCCAGGATGTCAGCCTATTCAGACTGAAATAATTAGTTGAACCATTTTTGCAAGGCGATGTTCATTGTGTGTGTGTGTGCAGAAGTGGTATTGGCCGATACTTGTACCATTTTGCAATCAATAGCGCCCAGGATGTTTTACCATGACGCAACATTTCCTAGAACTTTGCATGTTCGCGTTATAATTTCCTGCCTACGGAGCCACGTTTCCTTCGTCAGCGGTTGACAATCGAACAAACCACCACTCGGATGCATTGAACTTGAATAATGCATTTCAAAAATTGGCTCCGACGACCATTGAAATTCACCATCGTTCTATCCCCGTGGAACTCCATGCGATGAACTCGAAATTTTAATGCACTCTCGGCATTGAAACCCATAGCGCGCTGCAATAAATTTGAACGCTGCCTTCATTCTCCAACAATATACAAAATAAACTCTAAACGGGTTTGAGTTATCGACGTTCTAAAAGGAATATCTAATTTCATAAGCTCTAATGGAAAATTTAATTGATCCGCAAACAATAAAATCTCTGAAATGATTTATCACTCCTTCACGTGGAGAAGTTTTTGCTCATTGTATTTTGGCAATGTCGTTAAGTTGATTTATAAGACTTTTAGCGATATTGCACATTTAATTTATCGCTCACGTTGAATTGAATCCGTACAGTCAAGAAGTCAATCACCCTATATGACTATATATCATTGGTTGATAACCGTCGAGACTAGTTACATAAATATTTACTAAACATGGCCATAAAAGTGTGTGAAAAATCTCAATTATCACATTGGAAAATATGTCCAATTTTTAGATTCGATATCGTTTATTATTAGGGGGACCAAATAATATTCGCGTATTTGGTAAAAAATAAGTTCAAATTTATTAATAACAAAATATTAATATATTATAAAATATAATTGCATCGCTTTGGCAGTTCTTCTATCCCCTTTTTTGAAAAAACTTTGCAGCTTAGAGGCAAAAGCGATTTTAAATGCATTTCCACTTAAGCTGCATTGTGGTGGAGATCCATCATGGCGAGGTCCGGTGAATAAGAAGGATGCGGTGGTAACACTTCCCGGTTTAATTCCCGTATTTTATCCAGTGTCAATTTTGCTTCACGGAGGCGCGCATTATCACGAAGCAGGATCGTCTTCTTTCTGTTGAATAAATACGGACGACTCTTTTATTATTTTTTGTTGCAAGACTTCTAATTGCTGACAATAAACTTGTACAATTATAGTTTCTCTCGGTTTCATTAATTCATAATGAATAATTTCCCATATGTCCTACTTGTTTGGAATTGGGGTCTATATTCGCGAAAGTCATTGATTTTTTCGTCGTATATTATCGTTTGGTGCCTATCCTACCCATAACACCCATCCTATTCATTTTGCCGATGAAATGTGTTTGCACAGTAGTCCATGAGGATTCCAGTCTGCGATAGCTTCTGAATTCAAACATAAGGTCTCAAAATTTTCACAAATACTTTCGGGTCCCCTAATATTACCGCAATTTTTAATTTAAAAAATAACTTGTTTTTTCTTCGTATATTATCACTGGTTACCGTGTTTTGTTGCTCGTTTTTTGTTGTGTTTGATCAAGTCGTGCGGTATCCATCCTACCCCATAACACTCATCCTATTCGTTTTTCCGATATGTGTACCACAGTGGTGCACGGAGATCCCAGTCTTTGAGATAACTTATCGATTATTTGCCGTTGATCTAACTAGATTTGGATCAAAATTCAGAGATCCTCCCGTTTTTGATTCATCCCTTAACCTGTTAAGCGGGGAAGTTCTTTTTCAATATCGCAACAAATAGTGGGCATGCACATTTTCGTTAGGACGTATATATACGTCCCGCCCACCTGGTGTGAGTTTATATTTTTAATTTTTTTAATAATGGTTAGAATTTATAAAAAAAATCAATAAGACATATATTTTTTTATTTATTTAGATACATTAACATATAAAGAAGTTAACTAATACAAAACAACAAACAAAAGCACATAAAGAAAATGGAAACAGAGTTTACAAAAATTAAATATATCCATACATAAATTCAAAACTCAACTTCTGTATGATATATTTTAAAACAGTTTTGGTTTTAGTTCCCGTTCCTTTGAAAATTAATTTGAAAACGTGTAATCTATTTTAAAACAGTTAATAACACGCAGTGCTACCTAACAATCCGGACATCAGTATGTAGATTCTTTCTATTTTTTGTGATAAACTCGACATTTTCTGGTTTTAGTTCCCTTGAAGGTTTAGGTATAATTCTGTTTATTTATGGCATAGGTTGGCTTTTTACTATGTTGTCTGAAATGAACATTAATACGTCTTTTTTGTCCTTCCATTTTAAAACTGTAAATTTGCCTTTGAATCTTACCTTATGCTACTAGTCACCGTTTACTAAGTACACGTCCACTCCAACACAATAGCGAAGTGCTACCAATATACTACTTATCTAAAATTCATGCCAAAACATGTATCAACAACCCACACATTCGTTAAACAACAACAAAAAGTCCCACCTGCTTTAGGACTCAACATATATTTCGATGACGTATATATACGTCCTAACCAATTTAGATGCAGTTTACGTTTGACGTATATATACGTCCCGCCCACTTAACAGGTTAAGTTCTAAATTTGATGGAACCAATATTGACATCTGCGGACTGTTACCAATTGGCTATAATCATCTTGTAGTTTTTTTTATTAGTTTTTGTGGCATTCCAACCCAAATTTTAAAAAAACTGCATATAGTGCCGGATGTGGACTTAACCGTCATGAATAACCCTTAAACCTTTGTTGATGAGTAATCCCGCATATGCTGCGAATGGATTCGAGTGATACAGATAGATTCTTCGCACATTATCTATTCAATGTCTTGCGTCTCTTATACACTTGTATATTGATAGTAAGGTCGTGCTATAAATGTACCCCTATAAGTCTAAATATTGCGAATTCAAAGGGCTTAATTTTCAATATTATTATTTATTTAAATCATTATTTCAAACAAAAAATATTCTTTTGTCAGGTTTCAATCCAATTATATATAAAGAATCACAAATATTTCTATACAGGAATACAATATTTAAATGTTGTTTTTTCATATAGTTCAATATAATCATCACATAAATCATCAACGGATGACAACTATTAAAATTACAATATATTATTTACAAGTGCACGTGTAAACTCAACTTTACTATGCAAAACACCAATAATATCGACAGTGTTAAGGTTTATTTATTGACATACAAGCTTTATTCACGCTGCGCGGTCACAGCATGAAGAACACAGCATGTGCGTATTAAACTCACTCTCGTGTGTGCTACGAAAATTAACTCACTAATAATTAATACCTAAAAAAATCGCAAAAATATTTTAAAAAATATATAAAATAAATAATGTACAAAAGCACGTAAGCACGATTTCTCTACCGGTGATGTATTTACTACACCTCGACTATAATAATGGGAATATAGATATGAAATATAATAGATACGGGGTTCAGAATTTATGTATTCCTCCGTAATATAATTACGAATCACATCTAATTATTATAGTTTATGAGTATTCATCTGCAGCTACGGAAATAAATAATTTGTCGAGAAATCGGGAATTTTGCGAGTTTTAGCCCGTGTCTCAGCAGATATGAATTTTATCAGTCCCATTGATGGTATTATACGAAAATGGAGGCTCACGCAGTCATCAACTCGAACTAGCATTTAAATACCTGATGACGATACCTTAATAGGTATTTTTATCTTTTCTTAAATAAATAATTTCGCCTTCAAGTAATTTTTTACCAAATTTATCAATGTAATTTCTTAAACAATTGGAAATCCCGGTCCCAGGATGGTCTAATGCAATCACAAAATCGCAGGATCGATATTTTCTGTCGGGATTGGATTCCCTAGCTAAAACATGTAGTCTCAAAATACGCGAATACTTTTTGGTCCCCCTAATATTTTCATATTGATATTGTAAAATATATTAAATAAAAATTCTTAAAATATCTTACCGACTTATTTCAATACTCAACATGAATAAAACTAGCTTATTGTTGATAAGTGATACTTTCTGAAGTATGTTACAAGGTTTTCTATAAGATATAAGATTTCTATTGGCATTTTTAACATTATTTTTATTGCAAACACCAGGTTTTAATTTTACATTTTTTTCTTCTTTTTACAGGTAAGCATCAAATCTTCCAACGACATCTTCCAGTGGCTTCGTCCAAAGCATCGCCTCAAAGTATTTAAACGCTTTATTTATTCTACAATTGGTTGGTCTCGCATTACGCGGGGTTATCGAACGATTGCGTCCACAATAAAGTTATAGGTCTATAGTTATCGATTACTATTCGTTATCATGATCCATTTCGAAATGGTATTACTGAGCAATCGAAGAATGTACAAGAAGCCACGCTCGACCTAAATGTTTATTTAAACTTTATTACAGTGTATACATTTCAGCCTCCGTTGACTCGAATTACGACTCGCAGTGGCTTTTAAGGCGAATCGAATTAAATCCGAAAGTAAAATGCCATAATTGGGTCTTCGCACTTCAAAGCAGCAAAAATGCAGGTCACAGGTTAATCGCATTTCCACGCAGATTGTACTCGATCATAATTCGTAATGGCGTGCTCCCAAAGAAAAATGTGAAAACGTATCGTAAAATATATTATCATGAAAGCTTACCGAGTCCATTAGCGTAATTGGATAGTTTGATGTTTGGCCTATTTTGTAGGAAGGCTTGCTGAACTATAAAACAGCGACTAAACCACGTTAATTAATTTTACTTCCTTCTTATCATTTGTACACCCCTTGCTTTTTGATATGTACCACTGACAAAAATCAGCATCGCAAGAAGTCCATATTTACCTGTTTGAGGAGTCGATCAATTTCATTTAATTGCACATGACTCAATGCCAAAGTCAATATGTATTTACGTTCTGAAAGTAGGCGTTCGTATTTTGATCACAATTTTGTTTTTCTTTTAAATTAGCATTTAAATATTAATTTTTCGACCATACACTTTTCGCAAATAGCTGCAAAGAAAATATTGACTCGGCATATTTACACGATCTTGTCTTTAATTATGGCATTATTTGAGTGGATTCGTTAATGACACTAAATAAAGATGTTTGCAACATATTAGAAGCGTCGATTGACCTTGGGTGTTGTGTAAAAGCCTTAAAAATGTTACATCAGACTTCGTTTTGAACTCGCTCAAGTGCGAAACGTTTACTTCTCGCAATGAATATAAAAATGGAAAGGCGAGAAGTTTCGAATAATCGAAATTCCTTTTCAAAGGATGCGATTTCGTTTTCAAGTTTGCCTAAAAAATGTTTCGAATTTGTATATTTCCTTTGATTAAAGTTTTGAGGTCGGCTTATTTAAATGCTTTTAAACTCTTTCATTTCGAACCTATTTGTTTATAATATGCCAAAAGATCATATTTGAATGAAGTTAATTCCGCTTGAAAGACACAATTGAGAGCATTACGCGATGAATGACGATAAAAGCTGTTTCGGTTTTGTCTGTAAGCCTGACTTTTATAAATCATACGGACGTTATTACTTAACACATCACTCAATAAGTTCGTAGGACTATCGAAATTGCGATAAAAAGACCCCAAATGAAGTAGATAAAAAATTAAAGTGTTTCATCGGCTTCTTTCCTTCTTTTATGGCACTTCAAACCTCAGAAAAACAGCTTTCTCCACCATTTTAGGATTTTACGGATGAAAAAATATGATGAAACGTACTGATCCGCTACATCTACATCTCCCATGTGCTTGGTGTAATTTAACTTGGTGCTTCTGCACTTCTTCGTTTCTTCTCGTGGTAACTAATGGTGTAGTATCGACAATTGGGGGAGATGTATCTAATCGGAAATTTGATTCATCGCTGCTGCTGTATACCCTGAAGGTTCATGATGCTCCAACAGGAGCACTAATTTCTTCATCTGAATTAGAATCTAAGATGAAGACCGGATTTGATGGTCCGGAATCGATGTTATACTTCTTTTTTTTTTGGTTTTTTAAACCACACTATTATCATTCTCTCCAGTTTTTTTTACCTATTTCTAATTCTTGTAATTCAATATCCAGTTCACGCATATAATCACTGTCTGTGTCACTGCTGTCTTCACTGCTTTATTTTTTTTCACATTTATATCACTGTTTTATTTTTGCATTTTGTATATCCATTAGTTTTGTAAAAAAATATAACGAATACTATATGATTGCGAAAAAAATATCGTAAGTATAATCGGAGATGCTTTTTTTTGTTTTGAGATGATTTTACTCGTGCAACAGCCCCATTCCTTTTTATCTCTAGCGGGTAAGCGAAACATTATAAAGCATCGTAAAAACCAATATTCGTTTCTAAATACTGCCCTAAACACGATTCGCAAAAAAAATCACTTGTCGAGCCAGACTCGACATAGGATGCACCGAAATAAAATCGATGTCGAGTCAGACTCGACATAGGACCGCAAAGAGTTAAAGGTTCGGTCAGTCTTCTCGTTTAGACAAAATTATTATGTCTATGATCCCCATGCTCAAAATTTCAAAGTAAATTACAGGAGGCGATTGAAATTCAATGATAAAAGCCTCCTATCGGAGGAACCGCTTCCATGACAACGATAGCCACAGCGAAAGATAAGGATAATGGAGTGTATTGAAAATCTACGAGGCTTATTATTGTACAATATTTTCCATCTCCGGTTACTATGTGATTGAAAAAAGATAATTCTGCTTCAGGGTCCAGAATTTCTTGGTATTTATAAAGCCCACCTTTTAGGATAAGATATGCTTCAATTTCAATTGATAGGATAACTACCCTTGCTTGAGTCTTCATTGTCCCTTATATTCAGGGTTCTTTTTGATAAAATAATTCGCAAACATGTTTAGTGTGAAATGATAGAGTGCGGCAAGGAAACTACCTTAGTCGACTTTTGAAGATTCCCTCTTTTTCCAGCGTATCGTCAGGCATGCTCTCGATACCAGCTTGAATATTGTTCTTGTTCTGTTCCCCACAAAAAAAGGAGATGAGGCGTCCGGATAAGTGTTTTCGCAAAAGGTTCATCGACATTCCTGTTGAAACCAGACATCCCCCATATTTACAGTCTAACATGCTTGATGTTTTCGGATGTCCTGACAGTTTTTAAACCTTCAGTGTTTTTTTTTTACTGCACATCACTGGTTTTCAAAATAATTGATTTCCGATGAGGAATACGATCTGCGGGCGCGATATTAAAGTAATTCCTGAATGCATGTTTCGTGGCGACGATTTAACTAGCTATTTGAATAGTACGCCTCTAAGGCGAATGTGCGCTCCATCCTCATACACTGTATGTTCGTTATTAAATCTTCATGATAGAAAATGTTAGATTTCGAATGAGTTCCACCTCATCCTTCTGGGAATAACTGTCGCTGCAGTGTGCACATTTCAAATGAGAAAGTTTCCCTGCCGCACCCTGCATAACATGTCGCTAATAAAAATCCGCCTGGCAACTCCCGCTGGATTTAATTGCATTTTACATCCATTGTTGCGAATTGCGAGCGTAACATGATGACACGGCAAATAAAAGTCGAGTTGACATATTTGATCAAATGTCAACTTTATGGTTTTGCTCTAGTATGGGGAAATAATACCTAAATTCATTGCGATGTTTTTGTAAAGACAACTTATTCAGGATTTTTACGATTGAATCGTAAAATTTTCACGAGCTCCTGGGGGAGTATGAATTTGTCGAATGTCTTGCGTTATTGTTTTAATCCGCGACGGAATACGAACACGTCCGCAAATACCATTCGAGTTAATTGAATGATTGTCCCATTACCGAGAAACCATTACAGACCCACTCACAACGGGGGGGCGTAATTATCATTTAAATTTATATGCTTAAAATGTTTCTTATGTGTATTTCGAAATTAACACGTTATTTAATGTTTATTTATTATCTCGATAGAGTCGTTTGCGATCGAGGACGGAGATCCAATTTGAAATGTAGGATTGATTTTTTCGCCTTGCGGCGCTTGTCCCTTTAATTTCGTTCCCGAACTGCAAGTGGTGTATAGTTGGAAAACTACCCTTACATTGGGTGATAATAAGGTGTTGTCTTGGAGGGGTAGCGAAGGGTACGCCATAATCAGATCGACGCTCAACTTTCACTTGGCTCCCGTCTACCGGATTTCTAAATTACGTCTAATTTAGTTCTCTCGTGATTTTTCCTACAACCCCATGGTCAATTAGTTATTTTTCAATCAATATTTGACTCCGTGTGTAGTCTCACTCCTTCCGTCACGCTCCGCCCTCGTTGATTAGCCTCTCTCGGAGTGAAGGTGTGTTTCCTCCCACCGGGGGTTAACGGAAGGGTTATTAGGCACACCTCCCAGGAAATTGCAAATTAGTGAACCAGACTGTGTATTTTATATGTTGAGCCCGTATGAGCCCCGTAACGTTCATCGGACCGATATTGCTCGCTACTTACTCGACACTTTTACGACCGACTCCCAAAAATTAACGATCTGCAATCTCATCGAATTTGCAATTTCGTCTTCGTATACGAACCGTTATTTGAATCGGTGCAAATATAAAATGCACATCGACAATCGCCGCCCTGGATCGATCACGCAATAATGCTTGCGTTTGCGAAAATATTCAGTTTTTGGTCGTGGAAAAATTCGCTCGTTCGTTTATTTTTATTTAGCCGCTATGATGTTTCTAAAGTTTTATAAATTTCGATTGAATTAATCCAACAAATGCACGGTTTAAAATAGCTAAATAAATTCAGGAAAATATACTAAAAATTTGAATTAATGAGTTATTCGAGCTACGGTGAGCGTTGTATGTTTGCACTGCGGCATTAACCCTTTGACATCGGGTCATCGCTTTTGCGACGATCGAACTCGGTGCGAAAAAAGCGGACTCGATTAATATCATATTATACAGCGTATTTGACATACATTTCTACAAACTCTAATTTAATATTTGTTGTGCATTTTTAACTTATTTTAAATTCGATATTTTCATGTTTTATGTTGTTTTTTTTAATGATTATAAGATGACTGATATAGTCAACTTCTTTCAAACAAAAACATCGGTATTTTTTATTTATTTTCTTACTTCGAATTCGAGTAAAAACTATATTTTGTTCACATGGTTTTCAACCAATTTTTGCATAAAAAATTAAATTTGTATTAAGTAAATTTCTAATAGATATAAATAAAATTCGCAAAGATATAGGACGACGAGGAGAATCTTTAAACGCGTTTTTCTCGAAACTACTTTTTCTAAGCTCATGGAAGTGCTCTCACACGCCCTAGATGAGCATTATTTATGAAATTTGGCAGGCACGTGTATAATAAACGTCTTCATAGTATAGACTACAATTATGCAAAAATATTTAAAAGTGTTTATTTAATGAACAAAAAATGTTAATAAAAACACAATTTTTTCTCCATTCGCTCACTATTTTTTTTATTTTTTCATAGTTCTTCTTAATTATAGTATAAGCTATACACAATATTATACAGAGTAAAAATATGTTTAATTTTTTTGTTGAATATCATCCGTTCAGGACTTAGGACTTCCATGGTGAAGAATGTCATCGCGCGCCCACTCCCACTAGCATACTTTGTCAAATTAAAAAAAAAAAATTTATGTTCAATAACGATCACCTAGTTAACACGTTAAATATCAATATTCTATATTTAATACTTTTCGCATAAAAAATGTTAAAAAACTTATCACTTTTAAGGGCCAGCAAGGTAGAAACGTTTTTAAATTAAAACATTAATCAAAATCCCATAAAGGCTTTGTTTACTAACCGTTTTTCTGACAGTGCAAGTTTGCAAGAAATTGAAGAAGACAATCATGATAATAAGCTTTTGCTTTTACAATTTAGCTATTTATCGGATCACAAACTATTTTATTTGATGAGTTTTTGAAAGATTTGGTTAAGCTTTATGCAAAAAATGTTTTTTTTGTGTTAATCAATTTTTATTTATTTTTATAAACCAAAAAAGGTGCTTCAATGCTTTATCATTTTAACAGTCAGTATAGTTCATTACACGTAGCAAAAATATCGATATAAAATCAAACCTCTTTTTGTGCGACTTTATTTTGTGCGATTTCGAAGTTATGCGGTTTTTTTTAAAGCATTTTTTTTAATTTCGAAATTTTTTTAATCGAAAATCGCAACGAAAATTATCATACAGCGATGATAGTTTGTAATTGAAATAACTAGTATTTCTCTAGTGGATGTCTGGCATTTGAGATGTCCGATGTCAGACATCTTTAAAATTTTACTAATGATGCAAGACGTCCTTTAAATGTTATTTTTTAATTGCCTTATTGTTTTCCTGTTTTTTTATTAACTTTTTTAATGCGATTTTGGATATATTTTATATAGCTGTGTCAAAGTTATGCGGTTTTTAAAATCCATGGAACGCATCTTCACTTTTTCTATAAGTCATAGCTTTTTTTGTGCGACTTTCTGCTAATCTTAAGCAAGTCGCGAATCTGCGAAATTTCTCCCAATGCCAAAGAATTCAATTTCATACATAACTGTCAAAATATAATAATATTTCTTTACGTTTCTTCGTTTTAAAGTGTTGTTTCTTATTTTGACAATTTATACCTTTAGTTTCTCCCGTTCCAATAATACGATTTGGAAAAATTTTCGAGATTTCGTTTTCTATTCTTTTCACGATAGAAAAATGCTCTCCATTTTTAATCCAATATGGAAATTCTCATTGGGGATATTTTCTATATACGTATCGAATGCTTCGATACTTTTGGGTATGTCTGCATTGAGAATTTATGAATATCACTTTTACAAATTCAAAAATGGTTACAATTGGATTTATGGATGCATTCTGTTAAGATTTTCTAATATTTGTATGCAAAGTAAAAATATCTCTTGCACTATTTTTATATGTTGATCATCTGTGATAAAATTAGATACGAACCTGTAGGAATCTAGTAAATTTTACCGTAAAGCTATTAAATTTGATCATTTTATAGCGTGCAAGCAAAGTTCACAGACGCGACGTAGAAAACAAGTTTAAGAAGCACTGTCTCTGTCTGAATAACAATAGTTATAGGAAAGGCTCTCTCGTAAATCAAATAAGTCTGGTCTGGATGCTGGGACTGGAGCAGACGCCTCGCCCTTTGACGTCTGCGGACGAAGGACCGCGATTTGTAACCGAGGCAGATGCTTTAAAAAGGTCACATATCAAAATAGCGCAAAAGGCCCGACACCTTCCCGCCAACGTATGAGATTACTCCAGACCCGAACCGAATTTATGTCTCGGGAGAAAACTCGATGATTAATAGCCCTCGCGCATCCGAGGCGTCGAAGCTTTCCGTGTTATTAAATAAAATGAATCATAACGACTTTCAATCCTTTCACATAAATTTAAAAGCCTTCAGCTTCATGAACTCGAGCATTCCGTACGGATTACTTCGTAAATCCTCAAAGTTTTCGTAGAAAAGAGCAAGAGCAGGTTGAGTAAATTGACTTTTCTTTTATGACAACGTTCGCTTATTAAATCCTCCGGTTCGTCCGACTATTTTATCGACGCAGTAATGAAAAACGGTCGGATGCACGACGGCGAATCGATTTCAATTTTACATCGCGCAGTAAAAAAGGACACAAATCGCAACTATCGCTTTTCGATCGGTCCACGTCGCATTGTATATTCGGCGAGTTCATTTCGAATCGTAAAATGATACTGTTAACGAATATGGAACCGGTCGAAGTGGCCATCGGTTTTTATTTTCATTTGGCCTGAGGAGGATTTATATGTATTTAATACCTGCACTGGTTTTAAGAGGGCTTTTACCTCGTCTCGCATTCGACTCTGAAAACTTGATGTTTTTCCGAGCGTATTGAAGGAAATAAATAAACAACAGACAAACAGTGTACCACATAACGAGAGCTCTGCTTTATTCAGCTGGTTTTTTATTTGAATTCGGAAGGAGGGTCGACCAATAGCCTTGGCCGTGGGATGGCATGGATTTTTTTTATGGTTTTCCCGATTTCATAACTGTGGTTTTCAGTTCGATAAATAAAGATCTTGATAAGAGCTAGTCTTCATCTCTCTTGGCCATCTTCTTCCTCCTCTACGTCCTCTTCAGCGACCCGAAAAATCCGCGCGTAAGTCATCATCTTCCTTAAGCGTTTAATTGCCTTTCATGTTGTTGTGCATTTGATTGTAAAGTAGATCTCCAAAGCTTAGTCCTGTGGTGAACTACATGTGGCTGTACTATGATGATAATGATAAATATATATTGAGATGGCTTTTAGCAATCTCTTTTATGATAAATTTGCTAACCATTTTTACATCGTTTTTCGTAGCAAATATATGTTTTAAAATGTGGTCAACATTCATACCTTCTGTAGATTTGAACCAATGACAATCTAGCCTGACCGCTTGATTGCGGGACTACCTACAGGTCAATATTCATGGTGTTGTTTGTGTTAAGGAATAAATTAATATATCTAGCAGTAAGGAATCATTTAACCTATCATTAATTTTAACGTTGTGTAACGTTGAGGCGGGGGCAGAGTCCCCGGGAAGCTCCCCGCCCATGCGTGCTCGTCAGGATGCCCGCGCTTATGCACGGGTCCGTTCTTCTATCGGGCTGTGATGTTGCTGGATAAATGTATGGGAATAGACAGGTGTCAAATAGAAAGACTCTTCTCTAAATAACGATTTATTCCACACGAGAGAGCGAGAGAGGGATCTGGCTGCAGGAGGGACGACCTTCCGCAGCCAAGGCTAATCGACGACTCTCCCACTCACGCCTCCTGTGCGTCACTACCAAACCGGCAACGGTGCACGCGCAAGAAGCGATTCGTCGGTATGCAGGTGCAATGTCTCCGTAGGGCCACAAGAGATGGCGCTGTTAACGTAACACATTGCACCTGAAGAGAATCGGAAGATTTTGCTGTTAATCTGGAGAATTTAATCTGCTCAGATTAACAGCGCTACTACGTGGGAATGATACATCGCTCACGCTGCAGTTGCAATCACTTATGCCCGGTTCACACGAGGCTAGTTTTCAAGCTAATAGAGCAATCAAATGCCGGTAAGCTGGCAGGCTGGTATTTCTATTTTTGTTTTTGAGCTAAAAATATAACTTAAAAATGAAGCTAATATTATTTACACACACAAACCCCCTGGCTTACTATCACTCTCTTTCTCATACATATTTAACTCTACGCAACAGAATACAATATAAAAAACCTTATTGGTTCAGAACCAGGAAGATTTAGAAGCAGAATAGAAGCAGACGGCTTGAAAGAAGGCGAACGAAAAAATCTTGCATTGCCTTCTATATCGCTTTGAAATTACCGAACTGAGAGTGTCAATCTGAAAAATCAATCTGTCAATCTTCCGAGGAAAACTGCTCAGTCTTCCCAAGTCAACAAATCCTCTACATTTCCCTATCGAGACGATCGCGAAAGCGCCCTTCGGTATGCTCATCCAGGAGACCCGCTAGGTGAGCGTTCCAAATGAAATACGGAGGTTATGCTATTGTCAATATCGAGTGAATGAGGAGGTGAACGTATCACATAGAATGGATGTAGCCCTTTCCTGTGAATGAATTTTAAAAAGGTCCATAGTTCTGCAGTGGACTGTTTATAGCTGCACCATGATGATGATGATATTTACACTAAGCTCTATTAGCTTATAAACTGTCTTCGTGTGAACCGGGCTTTAACGCCGTAATGTAATCATGTTTTTATTATTATATGCTACAATCACGATATAATATTTGAGTGATTTGTTTAGTATTTGTTTCATTTTTTTGCTCTTATATAAATAGCGAATAATACGATATTCTACGCATAAATTTTAAAGGCTTTGGCGGCTCAAGGATTCAATTATCTTGCGATTTTCTTGCTCTTTTTGATATTCAATAATATCCCCGGCGCTCGTATAAATCCTCTCTTTATCATTTCCACAATGCTGGATTACTTTTTGCTTTTGGTTAGATATTCAGCGAAAATATCTTCAAAGAAATGGATAGTTATATTTCATATTAAATGTCATAATCTTTTACCGTACGCTCTGCCGAACCGATTCGATGTCGGTGCTCGTTCATAGCGCAAAGTTCTTCCATTGTGGAGATTTGCTACGGAGGTAAGCGAACTTCCAAAGCTAGGATTTGTATGTTTATCTTATTGTAGAAACATGGAAATATTGTTAAATTGAACTGCGAACACTCTAACTATCGATCTCGATGAAGTCGGAGAGTCTATTCTCGCCTTCTTCTCCCCTTTATCTCCCTGATTTATGCGATATTTTTCTTTGTGCACAGTAAAAAAGCAGCAATTGTGCTTATGGCTGTGCTTTACAGTCTTTGTACGCAATGCGGAAAATTTGGCGAGGAAAATCGGCAAGCTTTTAGAGTATGGACCTATTTGAATATTATCAAAGCAGTCTACTCTTCTTCGAACGGCCTTCACCCTTTCAATATAACATAAGCAATTTACTTTGGCGGTTGCCTTGTGGTTCTTGTATTGTGTATATATATATTTATATAAATTCGCCCTCGTGAAACTTTAAAAATACCTGCTCTGGTGAATGGCGCAAAATTTGTATGTATAGCGCGTATCCGAATTGAAATTGATATCGATTTTTTATATTGTGACCTTTTTGCAACAAGTGATTCAATTGCCTTTATTTGATTTGTAAATATTGCATACGGCTTAAATTTGTTCACGAATTTGATGCTTTGATTCCGAATAAAATTTATGTATGAACGAATCGGTGAGTTTAACGCGAATGCAGCAATTCGAGATTCGCATCGCTAAACTATATATAACCAACGTTTCCATTAGTTCTTCCTTGTAAATTCAGCTTTCTAATGATAAATTCGAACCATATTTCCTACATCATAAATTGCAAAATCTAAATATCCTTATTGCATATGCTAAAATGAACGGTTAGTCCAACAACGAAAGGAACTTCTAAAATCTAAAATCTGAACAATACTGCAGCGTTCGAAGTCATGAATATCAAATCTCGCTTCTTTACTACGTATTTTCTCGAACAAATGTTCGTATCGCTTTTAAATTCCGCTCAGAACACGTGTATACAGATATTTTAGATTCACTGCTACTAACTTATTCTTTTACTAACTTATAAAGTATGATCCATGCGGATCGCTCAAAAGCGAAAGCCACACGCGAGCGACGAAATATATATTTATTTGGAACACAGCAAATTTGTTGCTCAAGAAGTCTGAATTTTCGCACAAATTGTGTGGTCGGTAGCCACATTTTAGTCGAGCACACCGCATAGACCACAATAGACTTGTGATGGCTAAATGAGATACAATTTAAGGCTTAGCGAATAACTATTTCAATTACGCGCACAATTACTGTGTCAAGCGAGCTTAATATTCAATTCCCTTTTATAAAATATAAATGCGGTATAAAACCGCAATTTTAAAGCGATGAAAATGTACACACGTGTGTTTACTGTCTTTCGTATTTATTTTTTAATTTGTTGAACAGTTAAGTCCATTGCAATAAACATGCGTCGTTATAATTTGATCGATATTGAGTGCTTCGAAATAAATTATGTCCTTGCAATCCTATCAAATGAACTAAAAGATCATTTCTACACACAGGCTAGGCTTAGTTTTCAATGTTCCCCACATTAAAATTCTTATGACACAACATGTGTGCCATAACCCGGAAAATCGTTTACGGTCAGCTCTCAACAAATCCTTTGATTAGTGAGTTAAATTTAAATCGAGTTATCGTCCACACAAATCCACTTTTTTCTCAAAACCGCGCAGCGTGAATAATGCTTGTATATCAATAAATGACCCTTAACACCGTTGATATTGTTGGGCCCCATATTAGCGTTTCAGATAGAATCACTTTTGGTACCACGTGTAATTGATTAATGTGGCTTTCTATGATTTATTATGATTCTTAAGAAGACCCCATACCTAATAGTTACTTAGATTAGTATTCCATTTATTTCCGCCGAAATCTGGACGCTTGGAAACAGTGGCGTAACTACTAATCGGCGAGCATAGGTAACGCCTAGGGGCAGTAACTGTCTAATCTATGTATACATATATATATAGTACATATATGTTTTTCAAATTGTTATATTAACTTTTCCCTGCCGGTGATGTATTTACTACACCTCGACTCTAATAATAGAAATATCGATATGTAATATAATAGATACAGGACTCAGAATTTATTTATACCTCCGTAATATAATTACGAATCACATCAAAGTATTATAGTATGTAAGTATTTGTCTGCAGCGAAGGAAATAAATAATTTTTCGGAAAATCGGAAATTTTGCGAGTTTTAGTCTGTGTAATTTCTTAAACTATTGAAAACCCCGATCCAGGGATCCCGGGATCGGATTCCTTAATTGTATTCCTTCTTAGAAATACAAGTGATTATTTGTATTCGTAAAACTTGGTCGAAAATTTAATTGAAACGTGACAAAATAATAAAAGTTTGCGAAAATACTCTTTCTATATCACTCGAGTCCGATCGCAGCATATGCGCGATTACTCATCAACGGGCTAAATGTGCAGCTTATTATAACTGCACTCTTATTTGTTACATATATCCCTATACATTCGGCCATCCTTTGAGATAACGCAATTGTGCAATTGAAATTAAGAACGCTGAGATTAAGCAAGCAGTAAACTTTTTCATGTAATGCGTCTCCCGAATTGGATGTTACTGATATTGCAGCACGTTTCCATTGCACTTTGGCTAAGTAGATCGGAGATGAATGGTCGTGCTGTTGAACCTGGCCACCAAAAATATGTAATAACCATGTTCAGATGCTCGTTCCGTGGTTCCCGCTGCAGCCGACACGTCATTAGGGATGCAGCATCCCGCGGGAGTGGAGACGCCCAACAAAGGTCGCATTTGATATATGTCATTGCAAACATGCAGACGTTTTATTATCCTTGTTATTATGAAGATTTTTAGCGAGGAGTATCGCGCCGGCCCTGCAACTTTGCGCCCCTCTCGTAGGCGGGACCGCATGCTGATTATGTGCGTTCCTCTTTGTAGTCTGCTTCGGATGTATTTGCTTCATCGATCACTCAAATATTTATTTAGTTAAGTGAAACGTCTTACTTCAGTTTATTTTTCTTATATTCACATGAAGGACTCTGTGTAAAGTTACCGCAACAGTTGATCGACGTGATTATTTTGATATCGTGATCGATTGAAACTAATGTAGAAAATATCGTTAACACTGACAGAAAATTTTGAAAAGTGAAGGCAATTACATATGAAATTCAACTTGCTTGCACAAGCAAATGGATGATTATTTTTTATCATCGAAAGTGATTTTATAACTATTTACTTCGATTTAACGAGTGTTTTTAAATTTGAGTCCAGTGAGATTGTGTACGTAATTATTAATTCAAAAGTGAGTGATAGTGATACGTATAAGAAATAGTCTAACTGTTACATTCGTGACCGTTCGGAAAGTAAAAAGTATCAAAGAAGATCACAGGTCATAGCAGGTATTGAATAGTATTCCGACTTTTTTTAAATATCATAATAATTTTGCTTTATTTACCCTCAAAAATTCAATCTATAAAGGTTGCATAATGATTTTGATAGTCTTTGGAAATCAATATATTAACACTTTCGTGACCGGTGATGCATATGTTGCATCATCACGGGTTTGACCATTGGCTGCCGCATGATGCCACATATGCATCATGATCGCGCCGACCGTCCATATACATCAATGGATACGGTGAATATTTTTTTTATATCTGCAACTGCTGATGCTACATCTATTTGAAGTAATACTTGTATTATGAATTTTACGGATCTATGAAATTCATTAGTGATTGACGAAAACTGTGACACAGGGTCTGTGTCATCAGGCATTAACGATTAACGGAAGCACAGCACACATGTTGGCTTAGCATATACGAAAACATTGATCATGAAGAGTTGTACGGGCTATGACACTTATGTTGCATCATTGACCATTATGGTGTTTATTCAACGAATTTAGAGATATTAGAAATTGCTTAATTGTTTGATTTATATATTTTATTGTCTAAAGGCTCTATACTGTCCTGCGGGATCATTTACTGGTTTTGAGCATTTCTTATTGAAGGTTATAACAAATTATATACATGCCCTTAAAATTGATTGCTTCATTAAGGTTCTCTCTGGAGAACCGGGGAGCAGATATGCTATGCTCTAATGTAAATCCTTTTTTTTTATTTTTTTTTTTGGCAGCTCCGCCGCAGCGAGGATAATGAACTAAGATCAATATTTCTTAATGTTCAACATAAATGGTATCTGCTTTCTGTTGTTCAGCTATATTTGCCTATTAATGTGTTGCGAAAATAAAAGGACAGGGTTACCGTGCAAACCTGCCAGTTTACTTCTGTAGAAGTAGAAGAGTGATGATACTCGGTTAATGACATCACTCCAGAACAGTCAAGGGGGAATAACAAAATTGGCCAACAATAATAATGATGTGAGTATCTTAATTATCAAAACAAACACTTGTTATCGAGACAACACGAAAAATTGAGCTTCGACTTCAAAACACTAAATCTGTCCTTAAAACTTGTTCGTAACAGTGACATAGTGAATTATGAGTAAAAAAAGTGCTTTTTGAAAAATATAGTACATATAGTAATTTATGTGTATTACAACGAAAAGAATACTTACATTTACTCTGAAAAATGGATCACCCATCAACCTCTAAAAGACCAAGGATCGAAGATAATATGAATAATTAATTTCTTGACTTTTGTGATGATGACTTCACGATGATTATCGAGTTTGCGAGTTTCTATAAAAAAAAATTAAAATATGTTAAGAATGTTTAAACGTGTAGGGGTATCTTTACGGCGCGCCTTTGTCATTGATGCATGAGTGTATGATGAGACACAAGACAACCGTCTCTGTCTCACGATTTTCGGTCCGATAGGATTAAAAACAAAATGAAAACACTAAGATCTATTATCGATTAATTCGCCAGATTAACATCGACATCTTCTTTGACGTTGCGGACACATGGCGTCTGAAGATTTGGTCGGATAGCCTTGACTGCGAGAAGACGTTCTTCTCGCGGACGGATCTCTCTCTCGCCATCAATAAAGAAATAAGCTAAAACGAGAGTATAACTATTCGCTACCTGTCCACTTCTATCTCACTGTCCAGCTCCATTACAACCTGAAAAAATAACGAACCCGCGAGCGCTCTCGCTACACCACGTAACATTGGTGTCAGAAGTTAATACACCACACTGTCAACTATTTATTTTAATTAACAATTGTGATGTACAGATTCTTATTTAAAAAAGTTCTAATTACACGTGTCATCTGCTTTTAATCTGTTTTTATTATCTTCAACATTATAGAAACACAAAAATAATACAATACATGTTGAAAATAATAATAATTTTTTTTACAATATTTTTTTAATATTCAATTTAAATTACAAGTTTATTAAAAAAAAAAATAAACGAAAGAAGTCCCTAATGTCATTGAACTTTATGATATCCTTGTAGATAACAGCTTTACTTAAACATGCTGTTGCAAACGGTCTAGCTATTCAGTAGATATAGTAGTTATTCCCCCATACAATAAGTTTTTTTTATGTTTAAGATCATTGAACTTCTTTTAGCATTCAAAAATTAGCAGCAAATTGTATTACCATACCGCAAACCTTCTTCTTTGGACGCCATTGTCTGCGATGATGATACTTCTGCATATAATTATATGCAATTTCTGAATGCATTTATGGTAATATTTTTAAATTCAGACTTTTTTAATGCATAATAATTGCATCTCTCGCTGAGATGAAAACATATCCAACTTCGAAGGGCTATCATTTTTGCATCGCATAAAATGTTTTGCGCGAAAGCGATAAATTTAGAAGAAAATCGATGCCGGGCCGCGTTTTAATATCGCATTGTGTTTTTTACACAATGAAACGTCCCCGTGAGAAGTTTTCCTTTATAAGGCGGTATATTAAAAAATGTTGGCGTGCCAAAGTATTCCGGTCGTAATCCTTTCAGGAGCTTAATCCAGTAAATTCTCATTTGGATCCCTGTTGTGTAGCAAAGCAGGTCGTATCAGTTCTAATTTTAATGTCCCGAATGCACGCTATACAGCCAGGGTGGGCCCTAATTGTGGTGCAACTTCCAAAATCACTATGTTCCAACCAGCTGATCCTTTCCACTTCGACTCCATATTTCCCTTACTTTATTGGCGGTGTCTTTATCTTTAAGCTTTGTCTTCATTTTAATTGCTATTTATGATACTTGTTTAAATATCACGCACCTCCCGGTGTTTTTAAAAAGTGACGATTTTCAAAGTGATAAGGACTCATCTTACATAATAAAGAGCAATTTTTATTTCTCAACATGTAGATTAAGATAATATATTTTAGCTTGGCGCACTTTAAATACAATGTAAAACCATGTTTTTTTTGTATTGTAATAGATTTAAAAAATATATAAATGATGGAAGTTTTAGCAAGTATTAACACCAGAATGCCTTAAATTCATGTGATATGTTTGCGAAAAACTTTAGGGATGCTCAAATGAAGTTGAGAATTTCACATACATTGGCAAACAGGATTAAAGGTGGATCAAATTAAAAAGTTTCAGCTGTGGATGTGCGCTACGTAAAGTTTTTCCTACTGAATGTAGTATTGAGTCGTTGAATTTAAAATGAGACAAAATATGTATGCATCTTCGACATGATTACCATATGCTTTTAATTTTTTTGTATTTCGTCCTAATTTTTGTAAAAAATATTGTTAACACAACTATATAATAAAATAATTTTCTTTTCGTAGGCTAAGAAATTATATTATTATGCAGTGTTTATGTGAAGTAGTTCATTGAGATTAATGATATTATCCTTACCTATGCTAGTCGATTCGACTAACACTATTTTTAACTATTATTGGTTGGACTTTGATGCTAGTTAAACTGAGAACTTTCAAATAAAAGTATTGTATCACAAAACAAATAAATACTAAACAACGTAGTGTCTTTAATATGTCTGTAATGTAGTGTCGTAAACTTTAAAAGGTATGTAGGTACCTTGGTGCTTTTTTTATCCTGTTAAACGGGGAAGTTCCTTTTCAATAACGCAACATACAGTGGGCGCGCACATTGTCAATAGGACGTATATATACGTCACGCCCACCGGGCGTGAGTTCATATTATTATTTTTTTTAAAGATGCTTAGAATGTATAAAAAAAAAACAATAAACAAACGTACATATTGAAAATGGAAACATAAAGTTTAAAAAAATAAAATATATCCATACATAAATTCAAAACTCAACTTCTGTGTAATATATTTTAAAACAGTTATTAACACGCAGTGCTTACCTGACAATCCGGACACCAGTATGTAGATTCTTTCTATTTTTTGTAATAAATTCGACATTTCCTGGTTTTAGTTCCCTTTCGTTTGTTCTTTGAAAATGCCTTTCAACTAAGCTTGAGTGTTTAGGTGTAATGCTGTTTTTTTATGGCATAGGTTGGCTTTTTACTATATTGTCTGAACTGAGCATCACTGCGTATTTTTTGTCCTTCCATTTTAAAACTATAATTTTGCTTTTGAATCTTACCTTATGCTACTAGTCACCGTTATTAAGTACACGTCCACCCCAACACAATAGCGAAGTGCAACTAATTTGCTACCTATCTTAAATTCATGTCAAAACATGTATCGACGACTCACATATTCGTTAAACATCAAAAAAAAGTCCCGCCCGCTTTAGGACTCAACATATATTTCGAGGACGTATATATACGTCATGATCACTTAACAAGTTAAACAACAAATATCTATCTATACGTCCGATCAGATTTTTCTGGGACTACCCTCCTATGGCGTATGTCCACAATATTGCTAATCTTCTTTGTGGCTTATATTCGTAGAAAAGGTCCGATCCTAGGAAAACAGCTGCAAATGTGCCCAACAAAAGATTCGTTGAAAATCCAAAACATGCCTTCATATGCAGCTTCGTGTTTTTGGTTCGGATTTGCCACATGTATAAATTGAAATCGAGTGGTAAGACTGTTTCCATAACGCACGGTCCGTTTACGGGAGGCCGTAAAACCGAAAGTTTGACCCGAACGTGTGGAGTGAGCTTTTGTTACCGGAGTGGTCCTGCGCTGGCCAATAACGACCTACACTTTCTGCGTAAATACCATGGCTAAAAGCAATTCTCTCCAAGCCATCCTTCGTTATGGACCTTCGGCTTCCAGAAAATTTAATAACGCGGACCAAAGAAACACTTCGACACACCGGAGTAACTGCTGCCCTGATTGAACTCGGCGACCGTCCGTCTCGAAATGCTTGACAACTTTCTACATTGTCACCCGAAAGTATCCGACTTTAGAGATTGAATTTTTTTCCTTCGACCAAAACATTTTAAGCCATCACAAAGGGCAATGCTATTTTTCGACGGCTCATTCCACTCTTCGTATACTATTTTCCATAAATTATTATAATTTTCTAGAATATTTGGAATGCATCTCTGCTACATTTTAATGGCGACTAGGCATGTACAACATTTCCTGGCCTGCAGCCAAATTTCAAGTGAAAAGTGTCCAGGGATCGTATCAAATGTATCCAAAATAGGGTGTGAGAAGGTGGTGTATCCGACTAAAATTGGCAATGAAATGCACCCAAATAAAGATAAAAAACACATTCTAAGACGTTTAAAATTAACCGATACTGTGTAATACTCAATAAAAATCGCTCTTCCAATAAAGAATTACATCTTTGTTTTTCAAGAATTCTTCCACGTCATTATTAAATGATGTGGAGAATTCTTCTCCAAATTTTTGAGTAGTGAGTTAACTTAAAATCATCATACACATAGTTACTATATTTGCTTGTCCGCCGCTTATCGTCGCACAAATCCACTTATCTGTCAAGACCGCCGCAGCGTGTATGAAGCTTGTATATAAATAAATAAACACTGTCGATAGCATACAATGTTCGGTAATTTTTTTTGCATAAACATAAACAATACATTATATCATTCACATATCATTATCGGTTGATAAATTTGGGTTAACGATCTATACAATCGTACGCTGTACGCAAGACACTCTGTCCGTCTCTGTTTCTCTTCTAAGTCTCTGTCTCCGAGCTCAACGTGTAAGAATGCTCTTTACACGTCACTGGAATTAATTAAAATGTTCGCTG
Source organism: Stenopsyche tienmushanensis (assembly GCA_008973525.1). Classification (NCBI taxonomy): domain Eukaryota; kingdom Metazoa; phylum Arthropoda; class Insecta; order Trichoptera; family Stenopsychidae; genus Stenopsyche; species Stenopsyche tienmushanensis. Next base: position 135,252 of record WACJ01000179.1, on the reverse strand, counting down.
TGTATTTCTAGGATTAAAAAAGTCTTTGGTTTCTTATTGACTTCGATTGCATAACAGGAAAAATTGAATGAACTATGAAATAATTACAGAAATAATGCAACAATGACGTTTCTTTCTGGGAATGCTTGCATTTGGCATTCCATCGATGATGATCATATCCGGTTCGTGATGAATTGCCAAATATTGACTAATCGAACGTTGTAAAACATCTATTGAGTATATTATTTAATTTGAGTGGCAAATATTTGTGCAACTTTATATAGTCATTTTTTCGTTGTTGTTAATTTTCATCTAAAATGAACAATATGTACGTAATGCAATACTTATTTAGATGTTATGATGGAAATAAATATAGTATACTCTCGATTATCCGGGCTAGTGCTGGGGAGGATAACTAAAAAACAATAACAATTTTAAAAAATGTTTTATAATTTTAATACTCAGTATTTATCAAGAAAAACGCTCAAAGCTAAGCAGATAATAATAATAGTAGCATTATATTCAATATATTCTTTGTTCAGCGTAATCTAGCAATGTTTCAACATAATTCAACCCCGTTTTATAACTAATGTATTCATTGATATTTTATTGAATTGTGGTGTCACTCTCATTTTCTTCCTCTTAAGAAACCTCTTGTCCAATAATTCACATATTCCAGATACAGTAGACCAGTGATAATCCAGTTCCAGTGTAATCCGGCGCCCCCTGTAGTCCGACATCCTAATACAAGTATAGCACATGTTTACGATAAGGCTTCGTTTATGTAAAAAAATGTTAAAGTGTAATATTGGACCGCCTAAATCGAAATAAACATCCAGAGGTAGTCTATTGTATATAATTTGCTTCATTCTCATCAAAATGCATTAAATCTGTTTCTATGTCAGGAAGTGTTAAAGGCTTTACTTTTGTGTTATTCTGTGTATAACATCCAATATCCTTATTTTTTCCGGGAATTTCCGTGCTTCTTTCTGATTATAATAATCGACAGGACGATTTCCATTTCATGTGTTTATGCAATACATTTATCACGGACAGTTATCCTTTCTTTGGACGATATATGTCCTGAAGCGGACTTTTTCCTTTTATTAAATTATAATATACATATTACAAATCTTAAATGAAAATGAATGTATTCATATTTTGTAATCTTTCACGAGCTGAATTGTTATTTCCAGGGATTTAACTTACAAAGTGCTGAAAAAGTAGCAAGTCCATTGTTCATAAGGCTAGAAGAACGAGATACCTGCCAACATTCAACTAGACGCCTACTAAATTATATTGTTTATTTGTTTGTAGTCTTTGTTCATAGAAACACGATCTTGAGTGTATTTACAAAGTTTCAACTATCCCCTGGTAACATTACGTTACTTTGTTTAAAATTACATCCATTAAACTTCTAGTTGGAATCCATTAAGCTCAGCACCGCTTTGCGAGAGGATTAGAGTAGAAATATTGCTTTTAAATTTCGCAAAATAATCGCATCCTCCCGAGCTCTACTCCACGTATGAAGTTTCGAATCTACTCTACGAGCCCGACATATTCAACTTTCATCTAATATGATAAAGATCCTCTTTGTTCGCCGGCGTTTGATGTGCAAAGAAATATCCTGACCTTATTTTTATGTTTATATTAAAAATCAAATGGACTCCTTTTATGCTCCGAGAGTAGCATTTTCTTTTGGAAACTTTCGAAAACAGCTTTCATCCCCGGGATTCGTCCGGGGTGTATCTGGATATGCCCACGCCTCGGGCATTATTTTTCTTCTTCCTCTGTCTACCTAATTTATGCAAGGTTTTGTGTGCGGCCGAGAGAAGTTCTTCTATTCTTTATCTCCTACCCTTTTTCATATCTCAATCTTTGGAACTCTTCCTTTGCGGTGTGCATTATTTGAACGGCTTTATTGATCCATCCGGAAGCTGTCGGGAACAAAAGCTCGCATCCTTTGAAGATTCAATAGGCATAATAATATCGGTGGCCGTCTTCGTTTTGGCTCTACACGTTCATATTTCGCTGTGTGTGTTTTTAGATAATTACAAAGTGCCCTCGATAATCACTTGTCGAATTTGGGAGCTTTACTCCTTGTTGTTTGTCGAATTACCGAGCAGATTACTTTTAGCCCTTATTGTTTGCGAACATCACCTTATTTACGACGTTTGAGTAAACATACGATATTCAATTGAAAATAACAATAGATCTAATAGATTTTGGTTAATGGGGAACGAATTTATTGTAAATAAGATTTATATAATTCCCTATATCAAACTTATCCATAGAATTAACGACTATAAACCTATATTTTTTATACCAATTTGAAACGTCAATTTTCATGTTTATATTATTCTTATTGTCGCTAAATATACAATATATTAGTGAACATTTTGACTTCCAAAATCTTTCTAATGAAGAAATTCATGGGATTAAAATTTGATGAAAATGGAGATCATTTTTGCATCGAAATGGAGCAAGAAGCACTTTCTTTGAGAAAATGTTAATTTTCTTCGTCTTATTGGATTATACAAGGACTTGGCATCATGTTTGTACATTTATTTTCATGCTAGAATGGCTCAAACTACAATCCAAACGAGTCTTTGTTTTCTCACATTCAATCACTGCTCCAAATAATTATTATATTTTACCTTCAATTGAACATAATTAAATCTAAATCACTAATCATATTTTCGAGTTACACTGTCAATACCATATTACCAAACCAATTTCGATCCCGGTATTTCGGTAATTGCATTAGATCAGCGATTCTTAAACTGGGGTCCGCGAGAATATGAACAAAACATTTATATAAATGTACTTGAAAAAAGATATTTTCGTCGAATTATTTACAGAAAACATTGTAAAAATATCTATTTTGACCAAGAAATGTTTGTTTGTTGGAAAAGTTAGCTTGCAAGGGTTGGGATGGGTCTGATTTACCAGCAAATTATTTATTTCTGTTGCTGCAGATGAATACTTATATACTATAATACTTTGACGCGATTCGTAATTATATTACGGAGGAATACAAAAATTCTGAACTCTGTATCTATTATATTTCATATTGATTTTCCCATTATTAGAGTCGAGGTGTAGTAAATACATCACCGGTAATTAAAGGTTAATATAACAATTTGAAAGACATATACGTCCTGTATATATGTATACATAGATTAGATAGTAACTTAGCCAATTTTTATGCGATACGTCCGTCTTTAGGCTCGTGAGTTTTTGTAAATAATACATCTTATTAATACTCAAACTTCAGTGAAGTAGCTGTTAATTTTGGGGTTGCTAAAATTACTTTTCACTATATTTGGCCTACCACCGAAACGTTTGATACACAAACATTTTGCTTAAGTTCAGTTGCCTTGAGATTTGCTAGTCAAATATACGTTTGAATTTCATTATGAATATTTATGATTTCAAGTTAAAAAACTGGATTCTTATATTGCGCTGTTATCGACGGTTTGACAGTCGCTTGAAACGAAAGATGGTCTGATAAGTCTGTGTTATATTATGGTAATTATAATTTTAAATAACATCGTTGCTTAAATTTGTTTTTTTTTCTGCGTTACTCTAACATTATTATCGTATATTTCACCCTTGCAAGTCAACCCTTTTCAATTTGAAAACAAACTTTGATAGCTTTTTTTGTGCACAAAAGTTTTTTCCTAGATTGGTGCTTTTATTGGAAGTTATAAAATATTCTACTGATTTTGGGTTCGTCACTTCTTTTATCTGTCTTAATCGCGTAATGTTATTAAGAAGCTGGATTCGCGCTAATTTCTTCGCAGATGGATTCTACAGATGGCGTCTCTTTAATTTTCCAATTATCTCGTTTGTAATGAAGTCTTCCCTCGATTTTTAAACGTATACGTATAAGGTGTATCTAATATGATAAAAGGATCGACGGGGGCTTTATGCGCTTCCGTTGAATAACATTTGAACGCTTAAAGTCCTTTTTGTCGTCCCGTACAATCTCCTCGAAGCCATCTCATTGAGCCCCATTAAACAAAAGAGAGGCTCGTCTTAAATCGCCATCTATTTGCCGTCTCCGTACTGTCTTCGATGCTGACGCTTCTCCCCGGGAGACATCTCTTTCAAATTAAAATATATTAAAAAAATGGGGGAAAAGGTTTTCCGATTTACTGGGAAGACGTGGGAGTGACCTTTTGCATATCATTCAAAGTCCTTCCATTTAAGTGAGAGTGCTTTCTTAATAAAATTCAATTGCTCGGGGATTTCTATAAATTATTTATTTTTTAGTCGTGTATTATTGCAGAGTCGTGTATCGCAACCGCGTATCAAAGACGTACGAATAATAGGGGACGGTCACCAAGTGACAGTAAAAAATGGCTCGGATTTAGATTTAACTCTCTTCGAGTGATGTGAAAATCGCATCGAATTCACCCTCTAGTTTTCCCGCTCGAGTACCGAAATTTTCCATTTCCCCTCGCGTGTATATTTTGTCGTTTAAATTAGTTATGTTAAGAGTTTATTGCACACTGACAACATTGGTCTTTTCCAAATATGAATCTCTATGTTGAATGCTGAAATCGCTTTTCCCGCATTGCGTCAACTTTGTATCAAATAATTGTCTTTTATAACGAAAAAAAAATACGCATTTGTCGCCCAACAATATATATATTTTTCGTATCAAATAATTTTCTTACGTCATATATCCATTAAACATTAAAATTTAATGCTTCTATATTCGACCAGAAAAAAAATGATACATAGACCAAAGACGCTTGGCACTTTGGAAATTGAAAATGTAGCACATTATTCAAATTCATATTCACAAGGCCCTTTTCAACTCGTTATTTTCGTTAGAAAATATTTTATTAAACTTATACGCCCTTCGTTATTGCTATAATCTTATACAAAATCGTGCGATAAATTCCATAATATGAAAATCGCATTCAGCGCATAATTCGTGCAATATTAGAGGAACCCGCGTAAAAATAATTATCGTCCTGTTTTTGCTTATCATTTTTATTGCTCGTCTCCGAAGCAACTGCTTTTAACTTTGTGCGAATATTTTGGATCCATTTCCAAACCAATTTTATTTTTAATTATGCTTTATTTCTGCGTATTTTATCAAATTATTCACAATCACTGATGATGATTCTTTCGAATTTGAAATTATATTTTTATATGCTGACGATTTGCTGAAATCGTTGCCAATGCGGATCTTTTTTATGCGATTTTGAAGTTATGCGATTTTCAAAAATAATGGAACCTATCCCTTATTTTTCTATAGAGGACAAAACTTTTTTTATGCGAATGCGTATAAAATAAATCTAAAATTAACACAAATTATTACTAAACTATTAGCTATAATTTCATTAAAGATATCAAACATTGGATCTAATAAAATATTGCATACTCATTTCTAGTATCAAACTATGTACTTTAATTTAATTGAGCTTTACAGGCGCAATATTTGTTAGATATTTGCTGAATTTAAATTTTATAGCCTTTTTTATTTTCAGATGTGTGTACACTTTTAAATTGTTTTCATTTTCCTGGTTAATTTTTCAGCTTGGGTTTTTTTAATAAGCAAGTCTGAATCTTGGCAATGCATCGTCGATTTATTTATGAATGTAATGTTGATTTAAACAAATTATTCTTCGAAGAATTCACTAGGACGGCTCGACATTTCATAAAGTCTCATTTTTCGTTAACATTAGGAAGAAAGTGAAACTAATTCGTTCCCATTCACCTGTCCAACGGTCCGTAAACTAATCTGAAATCGATAATTTTTCTACATTTTCACCTTTCCGCGTCCCTAGCATTCTCCCGACGTCCCCTTCCCGGAGAACAAAATAAAATGCCCCGCTCGCCTTTCAAGAGTCTAATTTACTTAAGACGATTATGCAAATTGAAAATTCTGCTTTCTTGGACTTCTTTAGGGCTTAGGGACCCTCTCCCCGGCGGCGCTCCATTCATCCATTGTGAGGAGGTGGTTATTGGGCTAGTTTTACTTACACCTCCCTGGTAAATTGACGAGTTTATTACCTTCCCGACTTTCATTGCATTCCGGGCGTCGTTAAAATGGAATTATACACAATTTAGACCTTATCTCGATTCGGTGCAAGAGATTCTTCAGAATTGCACATTTTAGGACTTTGAAATATTCAATTACGTCTGCGGTGCAAAAGAGTTCAACGCCGCCATAATCGTACGAACACAAATGTTATTGTCCCCTCGAATGTGAATCGATGTCTTTCATTTTGATTGCAAAAATATTTACGTATTGGGTGTGTGAATAAGTTCTCGCCGTTTTTCGTTGAAACATGTCCTTTATTTCAAAAATAATAATAAATTAAAATATTGCCCACCTTCTGGTAGTATTTGAATTTTACACTCAAAAAAACGACACGTGAAAAGATGTCCTTCCACATCTCTCGGTATCAAGTCTTAAGGCACCCAAGATTCATCATTTTGTATCATTCCCAATGCTATCAGATGTTTCGAAACTGCTGTCTGATCAACTCCTAATGATTCTGCAAGTTCAGTTTACGTTTGACATGGATCTTCATCAAGCAGTGATTCCAATTCTTCGTCTCCAAATTTTTTGATGCATCACTGCGTCCTCTGCATGAATATTTGCATGTTCTTTCCGCCAGAGCATAATCACCATAGGCCTCTACAAGAATTCTGTGCTTCAGCTGCGGCTCCCCGCCCCCCACGTGCTCATCGGGATGGCCGCGCTAGCGAACGGGTCCGTTCTTTTGTTGGACCTTCTGTCGGACCTAATCTAATAGATGGGAATAGACGGGCATCGAATAAAAATACTCTCTTCTCTAAATAACTAATTATTCCACACGAGAGAGAGAGAGAGAGATTTGGCTGCAGGAAGGACGACCTCCCGAAGCCAAGGCTAACCGATGACTCTACCGACTGCCGCCTCCCGCGCGTCACTCCCCAACCGGCAACGGTGCACGCGCAAAAAGCGATCGGTCGGTATGCAGGTGCAGTGTCTTCGTAGGGCCACAAGAGATGGCGCTGTAAAAAATAACACATTTCACCTGAAGAGAGACAGAAGATGTCGCAATTAAATTTCCAGTAAATACAACTTACTTGGCATAAAATTCAACATGTTTCACGAACGAAAAAAAAACGGCAAGAACTTATTCACACATCTAATATATACATAATTCGATCGTTTAACATCGACTGACGTCACGTACTAATTAAAAAAATGTTGGGTACTGCTGTTGCTATTTCTTAGAAGCAATTTACTGTTTTTTTGCTCAGCTTCAATCCCCGGGCAAATGAGTTTCTATTTTGGTCTATTAAGTAGAAGTCTTGTTAAACCCCCATTTGGCCTTAGTATTTTTTTCAGTGGCGTGTCCCATTTTGCCCCGATGAATTGGTTTGCCGCCTACGCAAAGTTAAAAATCGAATATCGGCACACATCGGGAGGCTTTCGAGGAAATCGCTCGGGCCCGTCTCGGAATTCGCATATTTATAGTCTGCTAACCGAGACTTAATTAGACAGTGCCTCCGCGCAGAGGAAAGGCAGGTAATGGGAAAACAGATATATTACCGCTAACGAAAAACTGCTGAAATGGGGGTTAATTTTTTTCAACGCCCTTTAAAGGGACTCAGCAGGGGCTCGGATGGAAAATATAGTCCCGAGCGAGGAAATTGCGGTCGGCTAAAGCCTTCTTATTTGCGAATTAATGAATTTCTTCGTGTTGGAAGCGATTTATGCACTGTGCAAAATGTTCGCAATTATTTTTTTTCGTGCACAACGAAAATCTTTACATTTTTATACACATTCGCATATAAAGGCATTGCTTTGGAGAAATTACAGCGTTCAAGCAATCAGGTTGATTAATTATTTTTTTGTTGAGCCTATGATTCATTGTCGTATAAGCCAGAATTGGCGCAGACTGCAATCATTCATCATAGGTTTTAGATGGCTGGCTCGTATGATTAGGGTCACATCCGAGGAAAGTTCTAAACTATTGATTAATTGCCGAAGCAGCATCCACTGAAATCCGTCGAAACTGCTGCCATCCCCCGTAGCTATAGATCTTTCTGGCGCGTAAATTGGAAGCTGGACGATTGCATTCAATTTCAATATTGTTTCTCGGCTCTCTTCCTATCATATCTGCGGCTCTTCATTGAAAACAACAAACAAGACATAAATCATTCCGCGTTTCTATCGGCCGATCAAAGATCCATTATGTTTAATATTGAGGTCACTTTAATCGAAGAAACTTGATCGATTGCAGTCGCTGCTTCTATGCATCGTGACCTCATAGTTATTTCTAACGTCTTCATTTATATGGTATTATTTGAGCGAGATTTAGCTGGAATTGACCTATTTAACTCTTTAAAGGGCAACAATACAGCATTCCATCTATTTACATGGGGCGATGGTTACCAGCTTCGGTTATTGATGTTACCGCTACACAGTGATTCGTGTATTCAGCACCATATCAATTCTTGAAAATAGTACTGTATGTGTGTGGAATCTCATTGTGTTTAATTAAAAACATGCCTTGTTAACAAGACTATTATTCTATAATTCAAAACAGAATCCAAAAACTATAAATAAAATTGAGACGTATTTTGACTTAACTTATTCAGGGTGTTTGGCAGATGGATCGAAAACATTTTTTTTGGGGATTAAGGGGGTCATTTGCTATGTTTCACACATAAGCCTTATGTCCTAAGTGTCAGGGTTGTCGAAATATATTTTTTAACATTTTGTAAAAATACCCAAAATCTTACTTTTAAATTGTCGTAACATTTTAATCTGTGGTCGTAATAGCACGAAATAATTGTTTTTGTATTTTGCAATGTATTTTTGATTGAAATTACTTCTGAGCTTCCAAAGTCACATAAAATGTATAAAGGAATGAGATATGTCAACTTCTAAATTCTATTAACAAAAACTAACAACTATTTTGAACTTAGTTTAGTTTAAAAAGTTCTCTAGATTATACCCTTTCCAACAATATACTACATGCTATACAAATAATTCAATAAGTCGTAAAACTTGAAGAATTACTAGTTTGCCAGGGTCAGTGTTAAGAAAATACGTTTTATGTTATAAAATGCTTTTATTAAATTTATTTACAAAATTTCTTCAAATTAGCCATATCTGCTTGGTTTACACACTGTAATCTCATTTTTGCAAAAGCGGCGAATATTACTTCAATTAAGATTTCTTTTATGGGCATCTTTGTCGTGTAAATTAATTATTTTGGCAGCCCTATTCCGTGGCTCGCACGGTCTTCAGATCTGACACCACTGGATTTATTTGCCTGGGGACGTACGCTATTTCGTGGCTCGGATGATCTCCAGACTTGACACCACTGGATTTTTTTGTCTAGGGACGCGCAAAAGCCCTGATACTTAGGATATAAGACTAACATGTAAAACGTAGCAAAAGACCCTCTTAAAACCCAAAAAAAAAAAAAATGTTCCATATAGAAAACACTGTATATTTATCTTGGAAGATATCTGGAGATTGTATGATCCACGGAATAGGGCACGTCCTCAGACAAAAAAATTCATCGGTGTCAGATCAAGAAACAAGGTTTGATTTGGAAGTCCCACAATGATATATATATATATTTTTAATTTTTAAATATTTAATTTAATATCTGGTGTTCAAGTAAAAAAGTCCAGCTGGAGTATGAAGATTGGCTTTGTGCGACTGCAGTTCTAATTTAACTTTTCACATTCGTCTCGTATCTATTGCCCGAACCGCTGGCGCTAGCTGTGATATGCCAAAATTTACGATTTTGCGATTAAGTCTTTATTGAAGTTTTCTCACTTTTCTCTTTCTTGTTCACTATACGTATTTTCAGCATGTAGTCCCTCGCGCAAGAATATATTTGTGTAAGGACTTTGTATCTCGGGGTTTTCTCTGAGAATATTCATGCAGACGTCTATGAATATTTTAAAGCAAACGATTGTTACTGAAAACTTATGACTATAAAGAAAATTTTCTCATCTCTGTGCTAAGTGATATTGAAACTTTTCGACGGTGTCGCCTCGACAGTATATTTTTGAGAACCTTCCCTTCGATGAATTTATTTGTACACTTTATTCCAGCAGGGGTAGAAACTTTTTTGGCAGCTTGGAGATTGAGACATTTCAGTCACATAAAAATATTAAAATTGCAAATTCTATGACAGGATTGTATTTATTCATAATAATATCGAGAGCTTGTAGTTAATCCTTTCAATGCGCGCGTAGACAATATAAATACACGAGTACATCAATATTCATTTGTACAGTAATTGATAATCATAAACGATTTTTTTAAATGTAAATAAAACAGGTTGTTAAGTATGAAATATATCGTCGTTCAAATGTCTACTGTGGCTTTGCTTGGGGTTGCACGTATTCGGGATGTCCAATTTTCGATGATGTCGCATATATCTGGCTGAATTTGCTAGATGTTGGCTTTGTGGATTTCAATTGTTAGCCCCCAAGGAAGATGCTTAAAAAAAGAAGATGATGCAAGATACCCTCACCTAGAACTCTATATATTGAACTCGAATATTGAATAGAAAAACTCTCTTTTCTCTATATAACTAATTATTCCACACGAAAGAGAGCGAGAGAGATCTGGCTGCAGGAAGGATGACCTCCCGCAGTCAAGGTTAACCGACGACTCTCCCGACTCTTGTGTGTCACTACCCAATCAGCAATGGTGCATGCGCAAAAAGCGATCGGTCGGTATGCAGGTGCAATGTCTCCGCAGTGCCACAAGAGATGACGCTGTTAAAATAACACATTGCACCTGAAGAGAGATGGAAGATGTCGCTGTTAAGAGCGCTACGTAGGGATGGTAAATCGCCAACGCTTCATCAGCATGCAAGTTTTTCACTATCTTCAATCTTTAATTACTTAACCGCCAGCGACTCACCGGTGAGTCGCAATGTTTATTCGTAGAAAAATAAATATTTTTGCTGAAAATGATCTTTGCTACGTAACTGAATCTATTCTGGGATGTATTAGTTAGAATGCCTTGTACAAAAAACTGTTCTTATTAGTGAAATTAGATCCAGGAAAACAGGCTAAACATAGAGCGAGGCGATTAATCGGAAATTTTGATACGTTCGAACACACAAATTCATGGTTGCTAAAAAAATGATCACTATTTACATTCGAAACCGAACCTTTACAATAAGAATTCAGAAACTCACAAATTATATCTAATTAAAATTGGTAACATTTAGTCTGGTGAATATATAGTGTCTGAAATGAAATCGATTTTTAAAGAGTAATTTATTGATCGATAAAATAACACATTGCTGACGGGTGACATTGAAGGCTGACTCCCGGTCGGAGATCCTTAAGCGCGATAAAGCTGCAAAGTTATGCCCTAAAAGGAAAAATGAGTATATTTTAGGTGTAATTTGAAACATGGAAGGCTCCATGAGTATGTTATTTGGCTTCAAGGCCTTAATAAGAAATGAAAATTGGGCAGTAAGCGAGTTAATCTTCATTAGCGGCGGTTTCCTTGTTTGGGCAGGCTTTAGTTGTCGGTTTCGGTTTCCGATCATGGTTCACCTTGAATCCTGGGGGGGAGGGGTTACCGAAATTAAAATCGCTACTTATTTATCCGGCCACGTCCCTGGGGTTGTTCGCGTGATCGCTCCGGTGCGTGTTGTATTTTCATAAAGGTTTCCGTATGTAAAGTCAATCGGTGCGATTTCTCCGCACGCACGCCTTCTATCGATCCGCCTAAGAAGTGACTAAGTGACCGACAAAAACACGTGTTTTGGCAATCACCGTGATTTGTAACTTGTTATGCAGGCAAAACGTGACAACACTCCCTTTACTAACCATATTTTTCATTTTTCTTATGCCAACACACCCTCTCGCATCTCTCACATGCCGCAAAACAACTCCGCCAAACTTTGCATTATGTAACTCATCACGAATATCAAAACAATACGCCGAGAAGTTCAAATAAAAAAGCGAAACACTCTAAAAGCGGGGCGCACCGAATGGTGATCCTGCGAGTCATGCGCCTGATTACTAAATCAAAATTTGGCAATTTTCGCCAAAATATGCGTAACGTCGTTGTTATACAGTAGCAAAATATTTTAGTTAATTTTGTAATTGGTTCATTCGTTTAATTCAATACATTTTTATGTAATTTAGAAAAAATCCTCCTTTGATATGTGGTATTACATGAATATTAACGAATTACCATTAATTGAGCTTTGTTCAAGTATGAACATTTTTAGCTTTTTTTTAATCACATTTAGTTTTTAAATATTATGCACGCATAAACCTTTTTTGTGCGGTAGACGTGTTCCACGGAAAATCGCATAAAAAGCTATGACTTAAATAGAAAAAGTGAAGATACGTTCCATGGATTTTAAAAACCGCATAACTTTGAAACAGCTTTATAAAATATATCAAAAATCGCATAAAAAAAAGTTAATAAAAAAAACAGGAAAACCATAAGGCAATTAAAAAATAACATTTTTTGTAACTTTTAAAGGACGTCTTGCATCATTGGTAAAATTTTAAGGATGTCCGACATCTGGCATCTCAAATGACAGATTTTAATTACAAACTATTATCGCTGTATGATAATTTTCGTTGCGATTTTTGATATGACTCAAAATCGTTCTCTTCTTCGGAAGAAATAGTATATCCAGTGTCAAAGTTATCATTGTTCTGTGTAGATGTTCTTATTTTTCCAACAATATAATTCATAATTAGTAACAATGTCATTATATTCCCTTACTAAAAAAAAATAAAATCACAAAATGGCGACTGTTTAAAAAAATATCATTCAAGTCATTATTTGGCCTTATTTTGTCAGTTTTAATTTTTTTTAATAGTTAAAAATTAAATTTTGACATAAATCTGGTAGGAATAATAGAGGGTTATATAGGAAAGATTTGTACCCAGTTTGAAGTAAATTAATTAAATAAACTTGAGATATGATGTCAACCGTGTTGAAAAAAATAGTTTCGATTCATCCAAAATATCTCGATACACGTACTCTTAATGAAATAAAAAATCGCATAACTTCGAATTCGCACAAAAAGAGGTTTGAACATTTGTTAAAATATTTAATACTATGTATAAAATATATTTTTTATTACTTCTTAGTAATATATAAATTATAATAAAAAGAAAACATGGTAATTCTCACTCCAAAGACGGTTTGTTAAAAAGTTGAAAAACTCCATAACACTGGCTGAAAAATTTCAAAATTTGGTGCTATTATTGCATATTAAGTTGAATAATTATTAATTTATATTATTATTTTTTTAAAAAAAAAAAGTGTGTCTGTTCAAGCGCTCGGCTGCGTCAGCCAAGGCCGCGCTCGACAGCTGGCGCGTCGTGGTGCTCGGCGGCTCGCCAGTCGCTATACGAAGTGAGGGAGAGCGCACGCATCCTAACCTCTCAGCCCCACAGCAATACATCGCGTAGCTTTCGAACTAAGCGCGTGTTGCTAAACAACCACATCCAACATATACCTAAACAAATCAATAAATAAACAAATCAATCATTCATCAGCGAGTACCCGCCAAGCAAAGCAATGCCCGACTTTGGATGCATCTTCACACATAACAAATCAATCAATAGGTGTGGCATTGCAACGCATGCCGGGTATTCGCTAGTATTTAATATAAATTTATACACATCGATTTTTAAAAATATTCCTTATTATTTGATGAGTTATTTTCATAGGCCGTTTTAAATTATTTTATGCTTTTGTATGTTGTAAATTAAATTATATCTATACAAGCCAAAGTTCGTAAGGCTCAGGATTTAAAATCAGACACGAGAAGTATTTGGAAGCTACAATATTATGAGAGAACAAATTTTCGAAGTCGGTTAAAACAACGTATCTTACAAAATTAATTAAAAATAAACAACATCCTCCGAGGGCGGAGAAATATTTTATTCGTGGCTTTCGATAATTTTAAGTATTCTTTGATATTTGAGTTCTGAATTCTTCAATCAATTTTAATGCATCAACAATCGCCATTATTCCTCGATATTTAAATTTAGGCAATGTTGATTTAACGTTAATATGGTTGATTAATTTCTGGGCTCGTATTATAAAAGTTATGAAGGTTTGTTGCTTTTAAAAAATGTATATTGAGAGAATTGGGATTTTTCTTCGATTTTTTTTATAATCTGCCATTACAATTATTTCATTCCTTATAAGTTCCGAATCGTTTCGAATGGTATAAATCTCTCTCATGTCTTCTCCAGTGTAACGGGTCACCGTGTCATAATGTGTTATTTTCGGAAGAACAATACATTCGATCAATTTTGCGGGAAAAATAAATTCCACCCTTCTTTCTCCGGAGGCGGAATTCGCTCGAGGCTTTTTTTCTTGTCGAAATCTCGGCGGAGGAGAAAATTAATTGTGGAGTAAATAAGCAGGATTTCAATTGGGCGCGATGAGAATATCTCGGGAGCCGAATAAGGATTTTTTTTATTTTGTTGTGGCGTTTAATGCGCCGGAAAAATGTACGTCTTGTTGTTTTTGTTGTAACATCTGTTTTTCATTTCCGTTTCAGGTGAGTACGCCGACCCATTTTCCGAGCCTCCCGACAGAGATCATTAGGCGCGGCCCGCGGTCCGTCAGCCCAATAATACTCGGCCCGTTTCCTCAACTATAACGACGACATTTCGACTCGCATTGAATGACCGCGTCTCGTCACTAATGCTGCTCCTTTCAATTTTATATTCTAACGACAGACCCCTTTAATGAAATTTCTCGTTATGATATCCGGGATCGTTCGAATTTATACCAAAATACGGGAACAATCAGCACTTAGTGGACAACATTTGAATGCCAGATCATTTGTGGAGACTATTACTGGGTAAGATTTTTAAATTATTGATCGATAAGAGAAACTTCTATATAATGCAAAATGACAACAAATTTTCATTGCTTCATTTCGCAAAATTAACAACTGTCCTTTTTTGCCATTCTTTGCTTGTAAAAATTCGAATTGTGTGCGTGCATTGAAGACGAAAAGGTCGACCAATGGTCTTGGCCGCGAGAAGATGTGTCAACAGTTTCGCAGCTGAGTGTCTCTTTAATCAGGTAAAGGTGTCATTTTAATCAGGTAAAAAAGTGAATACTTTTCGTGAATATTAGGTATATTCATCCGTTATTTAAATATTAGGAATCTAAAAATCGGCATGATTCAAATTTACACTT
Organism: Stenopsyche tienmushanensis; assembly: GCA_008973525.1. Lineage (NCBI taxonomy): Eukaryota > Metazoa > Arthropoda > Insecta > Trichoptera > Stenopsychidae > Stenopsyche > Stenopsyche tienmushanensis. Next base: position 120,071 of record WACJ01000179.1, on the reverse strand, counting down.
TAAAATATAAAATATATCACGACTTTTTCAATTAATTTAGATGATTATCAACTATTCGTTCCAACTTAATGGCGTGCATCTTTCGATTTCTATTCTCTGCAATTTGTTTTAATGCCCTTTAAGCTTAATTATTTTGATTAGTTCGAGATAGTAATCAAAAATGAATTGCCGTTAAAGCGCATTTTTATTAGGGTGCGGCAGGGAAACTGGCGCTCATTCAAAAGAGCGATACCTAACATGTGACTAGGGAATCTAATCTCGAGACCCCGGACAGTTTACAGTTGACAGTTCTAATGAATCTCGGGATTAGTAAACGTAATCCCAAAAAAAATCGGGATTGAAAATTTTATCTAACAGAAATCGTACACCTCACCAGCACGATGAAGGCTACTAAATTGAGACATTCCCGCCGAAATCTGGACGCTTGGAAACAGTGGGGTAATTATTAATTGGCGAGCTTAGGCGACGCCTAGGGGCAGTAACTGCCTAATCTCTGTATACATATATATGTATTTCAAATTGTTGAATTAACCTTTCCCTGCCGGTGATGTATTTACTACACCTCGACTCTAATATTGGGAATATCGATAAGAAATATTATAGATACGGAATTCAGAAATTTTGTATTCTTCCGTAATATAATTACGAATCACATGAAAGTATTATAGTATATAAGTAGTAATCTACAGCGACGGAAATAAATAATTTGTCGATAAATCGGGAATTTTGCTAGTTTTAGTCCGTATTTTATCAGTCACATTGATGATTTTATACGAAAATGGGGGCTCACGCAGTCAGTATGATTTCTCAAATAAATGCAATTCAGATTTGGATATTGCTTGTATATCACAATATACACCCGTTCATTTAGATTAGGCACTTTTTAATAGTCAAAATTATATTGTGCGTGTGTTTAGAAATAGGTTTTTTATTAGATGTAATTCACCCAAATCGTTGTTTACCGTGAGAGTGTTTGACCTTTTTTTGCCACTATCGAAATTCCTTATTCATGAGCATTTATTATTCACACGATCGATCAATCATGGATGAAGCGTCGAACAAATTTGCTTAAAATCCATATAAAAGATTGTGTACACTATAGTCGTTTGTGGTGATACAAGTGGTGATAGTGGCGCAGTGGTACGCATGCATACTCTGCGGGGCTTTGTTTACATGTGCGAGCAGGGTAGTTGACCCTAGCAGGGTGTGACCGATATATTGTGGCCGCTTCCATACGAATATTGGCAGGGGGTCGCTTGAATTTCGACCTTTTCGTCTCGCGCCCGGACTCTATACATTTAAAAATGATAATAGCCGCGGGGATACGGCCGCGAGTCGCATAAATCTCACGAAGGGAACGGTTAGATAATGAGGCTGAAAAATGTGACGTTAATGTAGAGACTCACGTTCCCGATGCATTAAATATGACGAAGAAAGTTGAGACGGTATTCTCTGAAGGAAAGCGAAGTTTTCCTTTGAAATTCGGTATCGAGGCTTCGATCGGGACACGGAATGGCGGTTAAAGTGCGTAAACTAAGGGGCCGAGGGATTTTCCTGCGGGAAACTTTGGATAGGAGAAGGCTCGCGTGCGTGATGCGGATCCTCGACCCCGACCCGAGGGATTAAAACCTCTGGAGCACGCTTTAGATAACGGCCATCCACTTTGCTTAACTTTCATCATTTTTGAGGGAGTGACATCCCTTGCAAATATACTTCTTATTACGCGAATAATCCACCCCGCTTCGCGATAAACCATCGTTTGCAACGATCAATCAGCTTATAACTAAATTAGTTCTAATTATATCACTAAACATTACATCTGGAGCGAATCGCAAGACAGATGCTTCCTTTTTCTCAGAGTCTTCAAAGACATCGCCGTCTTGCGGACATGTGTGCCCACAATTAAATATTCAGCGTCATAATACAATACATTTTTTCACGTAATAAATCTCGATTTTGTTTATTTTTTCTAACACTCAAATTGAGGCTCAAATAAACGCTAATGAATTCACATCCCGTCGGTGTTGCTTTGTGCCCTCCGAAAGACATCGAACCCGACGCCCGAGGGACCCGTGTGACGTGGGCGTCGCTGACCCATCCATCTTTCGTCGCTTAAAACGTGTCATAAACGTACGGTTTCGTCTCGGGGCCTTAATATCATTCCTTGGATGATTTAACATCGATGCCGTTGCAAATTACATTGCACTATTGCCAGTAATGGCCAACAATGCTAAAGTGCTTAATTCCTTAATCTCCATGAGCTAAACGTATGTATCATGTAGGACTATACGGCTTAACCCCAGCGTTGCTTAACTGGGCTTAACGAATGGAAAAATACATTTCCTGCATTGAATTGTATGTTCGGTGCTTGAATTTCCTCGGTTGGTATTGCCTGATTAATAATATTGATGGTTTTCTCAATGCTATTGGTCATCTAAAAGGCATATTCAAGGAACTGAAAGTCTTTGTATTATTTTAAATTTAATGCAAAATTATATTTTAATGTATTAGGTTGAGTCATAAATAGTTGCCGACGAAAAGACGCTTTCATAATGATTCAGTTTTACCATTGATGAATCATGTATTGGTGAGTATAGGGTAACATTAGATAGGTATGAATTAATCAGTCTTTCGGCAAAAGCTAACCTTGTCACATCTTATGTTATAGTATTTTTTTAACCTGTAAAATGAAAAATCATGAAAGGCATTTTCGTCTTATAATGCTTTGGGAGTTTAAACAAGGCAACAGTGGTACGGCTACGGCTAAAAAATATGTGATATATACGGTGAGTGGGGAGCATTGAGTTAACAGACAGTAAGAAATTGGTTTTTTTAAATTTCGCTCGGGCGATGAGATCTCGATAGACGAATCAAAGGTGAGTCGCCCGTATTTTAAATCAATCGTCAATCACATCACAATCAACCATTTGTCGGCCCTTTGATAAATTGGGGAAGGTTAGCAAATTGGGTGTGTGGATACCACATAATCTTAGTGAAGGCAATAAAAAAAATCGCATTTCTATTGCCAAAAGTCTCCTCTCATGGCATAAAATTGAGCCATTTTTAAACAGAATAATTACTAGAGATAAAAAATGGGTAACGTACGATAATGTTATATGTAATAGACAGTGGCTTGATAAAGATTAACCACCTTTACCGGATACTAAAGCCAATATTCATGTGAAAAAAATTATGTATGTGGTGTAAAATAAACAACAAAAAAATCCAGCAACGTCAGGTCTGGCGACCGTGCGAGCCACAGAATAGTGCACGTCTCTAGGCAAAGAAATCCACTGGTGTCAGGTCTGGAGTCTTTGAGAGCTACGGAATAGGGCCGCCAAAATAATTAATTTACACGAAAGACGTGACCACAAAAGAAATCCTTATCTTAAGAATTTAGAAGATGACATCACTCATTCATTTATTGACATCAACATTAAACTATATAAAAACAGTTATTTCGTGCTATCACGACTATAGATTAAAAAAATATAATGATTTTAAGGTAAAATTATGAGTATTTTTTCAAAATGTTCTATTTCGACGACCCTAACATTTAGGAAATAGGGCTTATGTGTGAAACCTAGTAAAAGATACCCCTAACTTCCTAAAAAAAACTATATCGGTCCATACGCCAAACATCCTGTATATAAAATATTCGAATATTTTACCAATTTTATATTCGTTATTCGAAAAATTGAATTTACGATTATTTGGAACTCCTAGTTACCAATAAAATGGGAGAAAGTTATTACTAATATTTTTTTATTTTGTTAAAGCTAAATAAATGTTTGGAAGAAAATCGGCAATTATTTATGATTCGACCTAATAATAATGCAAAAGTTGTTGTAGTATTTAAGTAACGGGGTGGATTGACATTTCAAAATATTCTCATTGAAAACCTATGAGAATACGAGTGAATGATGAGACTCAAGACATTCTCCGTCTCTGTCTCCGATTCACTAAAGTGTGAGAATGCTCTTTTTGTATCACTTTGAGTTCGAACGCATATATGGGTGATTACTCATCTACGGGATAAATTTTAAATATAATTTTTCCTCGTAAAAATGATTCCCAAGTCCTTATAATCTAAGAACTAATTGAACATGTTTAATCACATTTTTTTTCCGTCAATAATTATGCATGACCATATAACTGGCCATTTTGCCTGTCAAAAAATCAGCGAGCGGCCATGATAAATCGTGAACCTGCTCGCGTCATAATTTTATCTACATTCATATTTTAAAAATTGCTTCAGAATCGCATTGGACGTTAACTATTTGGCTGTAGACCTTTCACATTATAACAAGACTTGACACCCCCACACAAGCCCATGATTTTTTTTTATAAAGGGAGAAGTTATACGGCCTTATTTATTTAAATTCCATAGACACGTCGTGGGAGTAAAAAGCTGTTATATCAAATAATAAGCTCAGATCATAAAAGACGTATTTTTTTAAATACTGTCTGATGATTTTATATTTGATAAATGACGATCCGTTTCCTGATTTTAAATTTGGCTCTCTCGTTCCCAGATGTGAGGAAACGTTTTCGTTATTTAAAATTTATGGGGCTCCCGAATAGAGAGCTCTTTTTATCACTTCTCGCTCTTTCGCCATACAATAATTGGCGATGAAACCGAGCTGCCTGTTTATGACCCGTTCGAGACTTCCTTCCATCTATAATAATTTTCCAATAAAGGCGACAGTATCTTCCCACTTGTACTCTGCATATGAGCGACAGACCTGAATATTAATCCTTTCTCTCGTTTCAGATTATCGTTTAGATAAAGTTTTATGCTAAAAATTGCCACGAACGTGAAAAGGTTTCACTTATGCCTGGACAGGTTTAGCCGTAGTTAATCTTATCCACCTGTCCACCCACATTTTTAATCCGTGTACCTTGAATGCTTTATAATGTTAACGTTTGAAAGCGGAACCATTACGCTCAATTTGCTCCACCTTTGTATTTGAACACTCTTTCGTTCATTTTCTGCAGCGGGTTATTATTTTCCGGCTTCCGTGTGTGCGGATCCAAGTTCTCTGGATGAGGATTTTTCCACATATTTTTTCCGACATATCTGATACCGGATTATGAAGATTTATTTATGAGATACTTTTCCCTCTGTCAGTCGTTACGAGGGAAGATCGCTTTGATGTCGCACTTAATGCATCAATTCAGCACAGTAAAATATCGTATGTAATTAACTTTGTCATCCGCGTGGGGAGAAACCAAATAAATCATACGTTAAAAGGGGATCATACTCGTCAAATAACAAAAAGGATAAAAGCAAAATGATAAATAACAACATCTCGTTAGGAGCTCGGAAGATAGTGATCATGATAATTGACCTCGGTAAAAACACTCTTAAAGCACCCTTTGAAGTTTTTCTCCTTTTTCGGGCGCCCGTTGCCGACGAAGAATAACAGCGAATTCTCGTAAACTGTTGGGAATGAAACGTAATATATCGCCTCTTGGTGGTGTAAGTCTTCAGAGTATTTCATCATTTACCGGTTGAGCCCCTAGCCGTTTCGGGAATAAGCGTCTTTTGAAGATTGTATTTTCGTTCCGATTTAGGTCGAATTGTAACCGCGATACGCAGGAATGAAACATCCCCTAAACCCGGTAACGTGAACTATTTTCTTGAGTATTTTTTTAGACCTGAAAATTTATCCTTCGAACCCTTTCTGTCATCCGTCGTGCTGTCAACGGATTTGCCGCCAGACCGAGAAATATAATATCGTGCAGAACTAAAAATAATGTCGTATTTCGGATTCAATGCATTCAAATCTCTAGAGGCGTCCCTCCATTCCGTTCGTATTAATTCCAATAAATTTAATGACTATTTAGTGTCCCATAAATTTATCTTTGTTTCCTTCTTTGACTTAAAAATAGCATTTATGATTGATTTATAAACATACATTTATTTATAGGTAATCAAACTGGAACGAGGTTTACTGTTTGCATTTTGTCATAATTTAAAAGCCGAAATCTTGATAATTTTTAATCAAAACACGATATGTTTTTATTGATATCACGTGGTAGAGTATATTTTTATTTAAAAGCAATATTTGTTACTGCGATATAGGGAATCCAATTCCGAGCCAAAAGTTTGATCCCGGAATTTCGGGATTGCATTAGACTATCCTGGGATCGGGATTTTCAATAGTTTAAGAAATTACACAGACTAAAACTCGCAAAATTCCCGATTTCCCAACAAATTATTTATTACCGTCGTTGCAAATGAATAATTATATACTATAATACTTTGATGTGATTCGTAATTATATTACGGAGGAATACAGAAATTCTGAAGCCCGTATCTATTATATTTCATATCGATGTTCCCATTATTAGAGTCGAGGTGTAGTAAATACATCACCGGTAGTGAAAAGTTAATATAACAATTCGATATGTACTGTATATATGTATACATAGATTAGACAGTTACTGGCTCTAGGCGTCGCTCAAGCTCGCCAATTAGTAATTACGCCACTGTTTCCAAGCGTCCAGATTTTGGCGGAAATTTCTTGATTTAGTAGCCTTGATCATGTTGGTGAGGTGTACGGAGGCTGCGAGATCCTAACGACTAGTTTGTTTAGTCCCGCGTTATGGTCGGCCATTTTATTCAGTTACAGTAAATTCTTCCGATTAGGAGGTCGTCAAGCGCTCCCGTCGTTTTCCTTCGATGATTTTGCAGAATAATGTCGCCGCGAAAATCCATCAGAAGCTCGTGGGAGCTTATTGTAATTATGTGTTGAAAGATCATTTTTATATACTATTTTTCATACATTCGAAACATTATTGGTGTCAATTCTGACGTTTGGATTTTAAGGAAATGTTTATGTTATTGATTGTATTCATAAGAGTGACCGTTGATAAAAAAATGGGGATGAGACGTGGGTGCGTTACTACATACCCCAATCCAAAAAGAGCTGTTTGGCGGAGGTCTGACACTGACATACAAAAGCTGGTGCTTCGACTTAAGAAATGTCTCGATCTCGACGGCGATTATGTTGAAAAATAGTTTTAATATATTTGTAAAGTATCCTGGGAATTTCAATTAAATACAAGTATTATTCGATCCTACATAAATGTTGTAACCTTACTTTCTGGATGACCCTCGTATTTATCTTCGTATCATTATGAATATTAACATATGCTTTGTAATTATGTGATGTTGCGTTTTCAGGGTTGCCACAAAAACGCCATTTATCGGCTTACGTCTCATATTGGAATTAATAACATGGCATAGGGTTGTAGGCGACACTATTTATATTCAGACTAATATATTATCATGATGTGAACAAAAGCAGCAGACAATAGAAATACTTTTCGCATCTTCGCTCGGACAATTTTAGGGTTAAAAAGAGTCCTTCGCATGATCGATATGTGTTTTCAGTGCTGACTTTCAACATTTTAAAATTTGAAAGAACGGTCCGCAGAGGGCGGGACCGGTCCGCCCACGAGTGTCCGAGGGGCCCTTCCGCCCACGGGCCCGTCGCCCCTTCGGTCCTGCTTTATCCTTCACGTTTTATCACTTTTGTTGGTCCTGGGAGAATAGTCGGCCGACGAACTCCTCTCCACGAGCACGTACCTCCACTGTGGCGGAACAAACTTTTTGATTAAATTTCAATATCTTTAAACGATTTCCCTTGTTTCATAGCGTTTTCGGGGCCCGCTTTAATACGAGGATCCAAAATTCTTTCATGCGAATGTATCCACGAGGAACCGTCGTCGCGAAGATTAACTTGCATGATTGAGAAAACTTTCGGGTGGGCCTCTCACTACCGCTGATAAACGTTACTGCCCAAGTTTTCATTTCACTCGTATTAAATAGGGTCAAAGCTGCTTCGGATTTCGGTTTTCCAATTAATTACTATTTTATGGCTCGGCATAACTCCATCGGCTTTTATAGCGAGACCGCAATGTCGTTATGACTTAGGACAATAGACTGCTCCTATACAAGCCCAAAATGCAATCTACGCAGTACATTCACTTTTATAGCTTCGATAATCAAATTTCATCTATGGATTAAATTATCTCCGATTTGCTAAATCATCTACTCTTCGTCCTCATCGAAAAATTGCACTGTGCAACTCTTCAAGGCCGCCAAAAATATTCTCAAACATTTGCGACCTCTTTGCTGTCGAACTTTCACTCGAACACGAAACAAGTGCAAGGTATAAATATAATATTGATAACGAAGCCATTAAACCAGATTTCAAGTTGCTTTTTATGGAGCTATCTTCCAACAGGATTACGCTCCGAGCAATTCTCATAAAGCGTATGATTTATTCGATGGCTGAGACACTTAGAGTTCGCTCAATATGGTCGGTATTTATCTTGCAGAAGAGATTTTGAGTTGAAAATATCCGAATCAATTCTGTTGACCGTGCAGATGACACGATGCTCGGCTTTTGAGCTATCGAATTTCTCAATTTAAAATGTTCAATCTTTCATTTCCATTACCCAACCAGTTTCCAACCATAATCAGGTACCGTCTACTAACATTTCCGGATGCATCTATGTTATGTCGTGATATTATTTATCTTCCAATCTCCCATCTCCCACCTTCGTTTTTCTTGAAATTTCGTATTGTACAGTAGCATTAGATTAGTTTGAAGAATATTTAGCTAGTCGAGGTATTTGTACTGGATTGTCAAATGAAATGGTTGGACAACCCTCAAATATTTGATTTTCAACGTATTCATAAAACTGCTGCTAAATTTTCAGACTACTCCACAAAAACGGAGTTTCGATCATATTAGATGATCCCATAAATTATGTCGTTTTTTTATTTATTGAACTTTTCTTATACAAAATAATTTCTTACATTATCTATTTTAGGTTTAGGGATTTAAATAACCCTTTTTTCATGCTTTAATCATTGTTTTATTCCCACGTTTAAATAGAAACCCCATTTTCATCACCAGTCACTTAATCAAAACGAAATGGTCTTAATAGTTCTTTTTTTTTTAAATAACTGTTGATGTTGAGTATTTGAGTCAATGCTTGTGAGACCCAAATACCTTATTTTTGACCAGGACATGCCAACAAATTTCTGTTTTTTTTATGATTACCTTCGGATTGTCCTCGATTGCAGAGTTGAGGGCTGCTTTATTCGACTGAATAAGTTATTTGGTTTTTTCGTGTAGTATTAAAAAGCATACAACTCTACAGATGTTGTTTCGACGGACATGTCTCTCCCATTGTTGTTAGAAGGTTAACAGGACCCTTACTGCTCTACAGACTGAAGGATACTATTTTAAAGATGATGCATCGAAAAAAACGACATAACTTATGGCAACATCTAATAATTCAAAGTATGGCTTTTAAATGCTTTCGAAACGAAACGTTAAACGAAAAGTTTATATTCTATCTTCCTTTCTCTTGATTGATCGCGTTAATGTGTGAGCAAGATGCTGTGTATAAAGATGATGTATAAAAGAAAAATTGGTGAGTTATAGGGTGTGTATCCAAGAAGGTTTTTAAATTTGTGTGCGGAATTTGTTTTGCGAATCGTTTAACGGATGCACCATGTTGGCGCATATTAGTCTGGTGGTTGCTCGGCCGCCTTCGTGAGGTGCACATTTTGTCGTACACATCGATGAAAGCAATGCTGTAGATTTTTTCATCGATTTTCTTAGAAGCTCTGAAGATGTCTTCTTATTTTTCTTAGTAGTCGTTTTAAACAGAGCCGTAATTAGGATATAAAGCGCCCGTGGCAAGAATCTTTTTAAAGTTAACTAATACTATTACAAATGCAATATATTAAATACTATTATAATGCATGTTTTAAAATAATACACAAAGATAGTCCCAAAAGTACCCGACATAATGTATAGATGGCAGTTATTGTTGTATGTAACTATGATAGAAAATGTCTAGACGCTACGTTGCTTGATCGTACAGATCATAGAAAATGCCGCGAAAAGCCCTAAAATAAGACGAATAGCCATAAGGTTTGTATGCTCAATCGGTCCGCTTTTCGGACCGCTGATATGACGAATGAGCGCCTCGCGATCAAATGCCATACCTGAACATAACGATAACGAAGATAAGAGGGATTAGATAACTTAGTATATATTATAATAACGGACAGTGTCAATCAATGTTAGTTCAAGCAAAGTAGAATGGCCAAGTAAAATAAAAAACATGTGCAACTCTCGACCGGGTCGGTATTCTGCGTTTTGCGACCCAAGTCCCGTTGCGCCCGTAGCGGGCGCCTGCTTTCAAAAGCCAACCAATTCAAAGAAAACAATCAACATCGATGTTAATTCGAGCTGTTTTCCAATGTATTCAAAAATATTCGATAGCTGTTTTGTCTGTATTATTTCCAATATATTTTTATTCCAAAGAAAGTCACTTCTATCTGAATATTTCATCCCTTCCATTACAAAGACGTCCAAGTTGTAGTCGTGCCTCCGCCGCTAATCTACATCATGGATCCCGGTCTTCCTTCTTATCGTCACGATTTGGCCTGTCGATTTGAAGGTTGTTTACGACTGGCTAGAATTCGGGTCCAGGTCACTATCACGACGTTATGATGCGTCGCCGATGGTCACGTATGGGCCGCATTAAAACCGGGATGAGGAGAAATTAGGGACGCCGTTTAGTACGGTCGCACGCTTTATGACCGTCCGCGTGGTACCCGCGTAAACATTTGTCCCGGACAAATTGGGTACTAAAACTATAATTAATGTCTTCGAAACGCTCAATGAATATAACCTGAATTATTCAATAACTACGAGCCATCCCGCTTTTACGGTATATGCGAATTTTCCGGATGCGACGTCCTTCGCATACGAATATCGCGCCGATATTCTGGAAGAGGGTTTTATTGTTTCGCGGCCAATTTTGCGCCTATAATAATGTCGGGCTTGCTTTATAATTCAACCCGTGTAATTTCATCATAAAGAATTCAAATTACGCTAAATAAAGTCATTTATTTGTACTATCCCTCCGGTATTCTAGCATCATGCTATTCCATCGTTAACTTAATTACACACATGTAAAAATTAAATCAAGCATCCATTATGTATCATTAATAGACTTTTATTATAATTATTATAATATTGAAAAATTGCTTATTTTATGGTGTTAATAAATTTAAGTTGGCGCTTGCAAAAATAATGATCCCGTTTGTTCCAAATTGTGTTTTTTGTTGTTGTTTCGAAATGTTCGTTCATTATTTTAAATTTAAACAACATTTGACTTGCTAAGCAACGCTCTCTTTATAGTCTGCTTTGACGCTGTTGTGCAAATATTTGTCGCCGATAAACGAAGCTGTAAAACTTTCAGACCTTAATATCCTGGAAAGTATCCGTCGAGGATTATTCGAATCGTTTGATGTGCGCAAATCATCCCCTTTTTGCGCGGTAAACAAGTCGAGCAATAATTCAATTTGTCAGTGAATAACTGAAAGAGTCCCTCTTTGATGGCGACACGCTAACTGTGCATCTATTCATTGCTGTTAAAAATAACAATACACGCGTTGTTATGGTACGCTTTCAATCCTGTGTCGCTCGGGACAAATAGGAGTTAAGTACGTATTCATGAACAAAGTTAACTGCTAAGCTGGGCACAAACAAGTTGGGACACACTGAAGGATATCGCCGTTAAATTTAACCATGTTGCTGTCGGGTGCCCTTAAACTCTTCCCTGTTCCACATTATATTATATTAGCAGTTACGAGTTTGTCCCAACTATCGGTGAATGTAACCTTGTTAATTTACGCACGTCTGTGCCCGAATTGTATGGAGCTTTGGCTAGACGGCATCCAGCGTCTGCCGATTCCTGATAAGGGCGTTTTACTCCGAGCATAATTGGAGATGTTATACAGTTTAGGATGCTTTGTTTATATACCGACGTTTTGTTTGGAGAAATAAATCTAATAGTGTTATAGTTTTGACATATTTAGATCAATGAGTGGCTAATGAATATCATTGGGTCTTATATTATTATTTTTTTCATAAAAAGTACTTTTAGCTCCTGAATTTTAACAGATTATAATTTGTCCATGCGTCTTCTTTTATCTCAAACTTATTGTAGTTTTATACAATATGTACATGTGTGTCCCAAAAGTCATGAAATATATTTGTTTGCCACTCTCCTACTGGTCGTAGCGTGTTCGAACTGTTTTAGCTGCAGCGAGCATCATTAGAATCAGGATAGCTGATTTAGTTCACTCTTGTTTCGAGACCATATCTTGGCTACGTCCGAATAACGTCAAGCGATCAAATTTTGCACAAAACTCAACAAAAAGGCTGCTGAAATATAAATTGCTCAAGCAAGCCTACGTAGCGCCAAATTGCTGAATGGTACACTTCGGCATCTCCGAGGCCCAAGAAGGTCAGGATAAATAAATCCAAAGTGAAAACAATATTGATTGACTTTTTCGACATAAGTGTGATTCACAAAGAGTTTGTACCTCAAGGATAGACCGTCAACGCTGCCTACTACGTTGATGTTCTGGAAATAACGATGAAAAGGAATTAGCTGGGTACTACATCATGACAATGTGATGGTGCTACATCATGAATGACCAATAACGTTTTTTATCGGTATTGTCAATAAATCTCTTGAAAAAAATATATTTCATGACTTTTGGGATGCATCCTGCACGTGGAAGGGAACTGGATATAGCAACAATTATTCACCAATCTTCAAAAAGATAAGACTTCTGTCCTTTTTATTGCATGTTTCATATAATGTAATCAAGAAATCAGTTTTTTGGGATCACAACATTTCTAGATTGATTATTTGAAGTTCATTCCTCATATGGAAATGTAATGGAAAGCGATTTTTTTTTTCTAAATGTATTTTTGCACTATTTTCAATGGGTTCACTGCCGACCACTTTGTCATGATTTTCATAGGGTACATATGTTTTTTTGTAAATGTGATCACCAACCGCATTTCTTGTAGATTGAATAGCGAATTCTTGGAACTGTTACGTAGGGAGCGGAGACGCTCTTAAGGGCAGAGTTCTCTGGGTGGCTCCCCGTTCCCACGTGCTCGTCGGGATGGCCGCGCTAACGCACGGGTCTGTTCTTCTATCGGATCATGTACAGCCGGACGAATGGATGGGGGCGGACGGGCGTTGAACGAAAATACACCTATCCCTCGATTTACGCGGTAGATACGTTCCTAGAGAAAACGCGTAAATCGAGACTTCAAATTCATACAAAAACGGAAGATAGGTTCCAGAAAATAAAAATCCGCGTAAATCGAGACTTCAATTTCATATAAAGTAGGGGGATAGGTTCCAGCAAAAACCGCGTAAAACGAGCATTGTATATACAAATATATCTGCATAAAAAAACATTTTTTTTAAAAAATAGATTTAATAGCTCGACATAAATTTATAACTTGTCCCAATGCTTTTGTTGTATTTAAAATGCTGTTAAATGTTTCATTTCTTGCTGGAATTACATGATTACGTTTAACTATTTCTGGTCATACTGCTCTCCAACAAGCATTTAATGTTGACTTTTTAATTTCTTTAATTGCTAATTCTATATATTCCACACAATTTAAGATAATTTATTAAAAAATCGATTCAAAAAGTTCGATTTTTATTAAAAAAATATTTTTTCTGACCGCGTAAAAGTGAAACCGCGTAAAATGGGTACCGCGTAAATCGAGGGATAGGTGAACTCTTCCATGTATATAACTTTTTATTCGGCACGAAAGAGAGGTATTAGGCTGCGGAAAGGACGTCCTCCCGCAGCCAAGGCCAACAGCCGACTCTTGTTGACTCCCGCCTCCTGCGCGTCACCACCTAACCTGCAATAATGCATGCGCAAGAAAGGATCTGTCGGAAGCGCTGCATTTAATAAGTAAAATAGCACATTGCATTTGAAGAGAGACGAAAGATGTCGCTGCCAATCTGGAGAATTAAATCTCCAGTAAAAAAAAAGTTAAAGTAAAGCTAGAAGTAAATAGAATTTTCTAACACTGTGATGCTTTTCTTGCATAAACTTACTTAGCTAAAGGCGTTAAATAGGATTTGCCCAAATTAAAGATTAAATCATTTTTCCACACTTGTGACTTTTTTCTTTTAAACCTGAAAGAATTCGAGATGGCAAAATTGAGTAAAACTAAATACATAGAAAACACAATCAAATTATGTGCTAGTAATAAACATAGGGTTAATGGATATTTTAGACCTTCATTATAATTTAAAAATTAATTTTGTAGTTTCGCAATTGGAGTAGTTGTTAAGTCCTGGTGCACTCGAAGTGGACGTGCTTGCATTAACCCTGCAATGAAAGCGAAAGAAAATAAGGTCAAGGTACTCTTTACTACCGAAGTGAAAACTGTTCTTGTTTGTTATTACTGCAGCTGAATTAATAACCATCATTTTATTTTTTTGGCATTTATTTTAATCATTGTTTTAATTTCGCTTAAGGAAAAAAATTAATAGCAATCGCGAAAATTAATGGAGATGCCGCATTAAAAGCCTTCATTACTCGGACGCAGTATCGTTATTGTATTATAAAACATTCAAATTAACAATTATTTCATATACTCTCTTATATATGCGCCACTTGAAGGTAAGCTTTCTATTATTTGCAGTAATATATTTTTAAATGCTCTCCCAGCATCGAGCCTGTTTTTCGAATGTTTCTACGAGGTTTTTTTTGTGGAATTTTCCCAAAACGAAAAATTATCATCCTTTAAATGCCCGTTTTTTGTCTTGTCCGAAAAAAAAATACCACAAGAATTTATATAACTGTCCAAAAATTTCACTTCTAGAATTTCTCCGAAAGTTGAAGAAGGTATGCCAACATTCCGAGTTTATTTGGGAAAATAAAACCTCTTGTTATTTTTCCGCATTTTCATGACCCTTCTTTATATCAGTAAATACTGAACGCAGCAAATAATACCCTTATCAGATAAGGCCGTGTTTCAGAAACGATATGGAGGTTTCCCACGCATGTTTAATAATTATGCAAATAAATTAGTATATATATATATATATATATACTTGTTTAATTAAATTTATTAAATTAATATTAGCCGCACGTGTAATGGACGTATGTACACCGCACAATTACCCCACAATGCAAAGTGTTGACGTACGCGCGTGTACAAATATACGTCTGTAAACGCCCGGAATCAATGGTCGCTTTCAAAGTATCATATGAGGATGAGTAAGCTGAAACGTTTCAAACTGGACATAAATCAAAGAATGGTTCGCATAATAATACTATTGTGCGAATAAAATATGCCCTTTATACTTGAAAAATATGCTTATTGAGTGCTACCCACGGACGCACAGACTACAGGAATATGCACAAGGATTTATTTGATATTGTACTGTCGATTAAATTAGATAATGATGATTTTCATAAAAAAATATTTTAATTTATTGAGGGATTAATGTCAACCCCTAACTATATGCCTCCATCCAAATTTTTTATATAAAAAAATACTTTCGTACGGTGTTTTATTTTTGTTATTGCCTGCCCAATTTTATCAATGGTCTCAGTATTTATTTTTTCAGAAGGTGTAAATCATACTAAATCTGCCTTATCATCCGTATAAATCCATTTGTTTGTGAGGACCGTCGCAGCGTGTATGAAGCTTGTACATAAATAAATAAACACTGTTGATAGCACACAATATTCGGTCATTTCTTTGCGTAAACATAAACTATGCATTTGAAACCGATTCATGTATCATTATTAGTCGATAAATTTGGTTTAACGATCTATACAATTATATGGTATACGCTTCGTCTCTGTCTGCCATTCACAATCTCCGACCTACAAAATACTCTCTTCGTCTCTGTTTCTCTCTATACTCAACGTGCAAGACACTCATCGTATTTGTCTGTCTTCGAGCTCAACGTGTAATAATGCTTTTTCTGAATCACTGGATTTTAAATACAACTCTGTATCTTACCTATTTAAGGGGTTAGTGTTTTCAATCTCTACTAAAACTATTTTTTAATAAAATATTATAGCGTGAGCGATTGACAGTCTTTATCCAATAGCGCTGTTAATCTGAGCAGTTTTAATTCGTCAGATAAAAACAACGATATCTTCCGTCTCTTTTTAAACGCAATGTGTTATTTTAACAGCGCCATCGTCTGTGGCGTTGTGGATTGGCTTCTTGAGTGGGCACCGTTGCCGGTTGAGTGGTGACGCTAAGTGGGGCTTGGCTGCGGGAAGACGTCCTTCTTGCAGCCAGACCTATTTTTCTCGCGCTGAATAAAAATTTACCTAGAGAAGAGAATTTTTTTTCCCCATTCCAACGAGCGTGTGAGAGCGGGGAACTCTGCCCCGAGAACATCATATGTTTAGAAAAACCTATGTTTAGTATGATGTTTTTCTTTCACTTGTGCTACAGAAAATATTTTTGCACCATGTCTCTAAAAAACAGATAGTGTGAGTTGCAGCTTTTTTCTACAATATGTTGTATATTGCAGCATTGGCATTGTGGCGTGGGCGATTTACCATCCCCACGTAGTAGCGCTGTTAATCTGAGCAGATTTAATTAGCCAGATTAACAGCGACATCTTTCTTCAGGTGCAATGTGTTATTTTAACAGCATCATCTCTTGTGGCCCTGCGGAAACATTGCACCTGCATACCGACTGATCGTTTTTTGCGCGTCCACCGTTGCTGGATGGTGAGTGACGCGCAGGAGGCGGAAGTCGGGAGAGTCGTCGGTTAGCCTTGGCTGCGGGAAGTTGTCCTTCCTGCAGTCAGATCTGTCTTTCTGTGGCGCGTGAAATAAATAGTTATTTAGAGAAGAGAGCCTTTCTATTCGACATCCGTCTATTCCCATCCATTCGTCCTGCAATATCCATCCAGGATCATACCAGTGATATGCGCCAAAAATTTAAATTTAATTTTTTTTAATCCATTTCCAAACAAAATATACGAGGTTCCATCTTGATCACTTTCATTGACGGGAGACAATAGAAATCTTCATTGACAGGATAATAGTAAGTCATTAAAAAAATGGCACTTTTGCCTTCCGCTCTTTTCGCAATAACTTGCGTAATTTATCCCGATGCCAAAGGGTTGAAAATCGACTTCATTCATATCATTGAATAAAATAACATTATGATTGCTGAATTGGAAAAATAATACCGTGCCAATAAACTTGATTGAGAGATGGAAAGCATTAATAATTTTGATCGATCGTCTGAAAGCAATCTTATGTTGATAACCCGATGAAATATTGAGACGAATAATTAAGTCTGTCAAATTTGCTTTTAAGTGATTGATTTACGGAAATATGTAAATATTATGTCTCTTAAAAGTAATGATCATTTGTTATCCTATCCTATTAAACGGTATATCTTATTTATATCCGACGTGGAAAAATAATTGAGTCGTTTCGATTCCGTGGAGTAGTACATATCTGTAAAGTGCTCTATAATATTATTTAATTATTTAACCGCCAGCGACTCACTGGTGAGTCGTCATGTTTTTTGTGGAAAATCTAATATGTTAGGAACACATATTGGTAAATCAATGAGCAACCCTAATGACCTTTTAGGGTAATCTTTGCTACGACAATAAATTATATAAAGTCAAGCAACGTTTCACGCGATTTCATTGGCGGTTAAAAGGTTAATTTTTTTAAAATTATTTTTAAAAATGTCTTCAGATTTACTACTTTTTATCATAATTATTTTTCCGCATTCAAGCGGAGGTCTGATAAACGTAATCTTAATTGTTGTTTATTATTTTTTTCAATTAACATTCCTCGAAACGTGACTAATTATGAAAGATAATATTAAACTTGCACTCTGTTTTCATTACAAATTCTTAGAATGCTTACGAATCAGCATCAAATCTCTAGTCTGAAAATGGCAATGCATTTATTATGACGCTTGTGATACATCTGTTTGGTGGTATTTAACGCGATACGGTTTCGGATGATTTTATTCAAATATCATCGCACGCGATTTGCATAATGTGTTTCGCGAAACACCTCGCTCGTTAGCCGTAATCTTCTCCTCCTCGGAAATAGCACCCACGGCAAAGAAAGCGCAGTCCATTGTGTATGAGAGATATATCATGTCATCGTGTCATAATTAGGAGATGGATCCGCCGTAACCTTTTTGTGACCCATTTATCAGCGTTTTTGCCCGAAACATACATGTCTCGGTCGTTAAATCAACCGCGGGCGCCCTATTTAAATCCATCACGGGGCAATTTGTATCTTGTCTGGCTGCCGTCCAAATGGTTTCTCTCGTTTGGTTAGATAACACGCAATGTCGTTTTTAATTTATTCAATGGTAACGTACCGACTTTCGCGGCGATCCATCATCCAGGAGTGTAAAATCTGCCGCAGTGTGTCGTCATAGATGGAGCGGGAAGGAGGCCTTAATTCCGGCTCATTTTTCCGAATTGTTCTTCGGCATCGGGAGCTGTGGGGATCTATAAATTCGACGATGCTTATCCTGGTCTCCGGGACCTGGCCGTGCTCGCCGTCTTGTCTTTTTCGCCCGACTCCCGAAAGACTTCTAAATCTTTTGCCCTATAAATTTCTTAACATCCTCTCCATGAACCCATAAAAGACATTTTTCCAGACTCTTCGCTACGTGTTCTAATTTTTTTATTTTATTATCAGCTATCCTTTATATCAACAATAACATCAGATATAATAGTAGAAATCTTCTAATTCGATTGATTTGTCAGTCGGTTTTTACATCGTTTCGTTGACTATCGACTAAAAGTCTAAAAACAAAGTTGTGTCAATCATTTTGTCTTTAATCATACGCCCCAACCCCTCAAAGAGATAAGACACAATGTTGTCTCTAAATTCCAGTGAGTGAGTGCAGAGATAGAGAGTGTCTTACACGTTGAATTTGAAGAGAAACAGAAACCGAGATTGTGATTGGAAGACAGAAACGGATTGTATAGATCGTTAACTCAAGTTTATCGACTAATTAATAATGTCTGAATGGCGTAACTAATCGATTTCAAGTGTATTATTTATGTTTACTTGAAGAAATGGCCGAATATTGTGTACTAATCGACCTTATCGATTTATTCAAATACAAGCTTCATACATGCTGCGACGGTCCTGACAGATAAGTGTATTTGTATGACGATAAGTGGCGGACAAGCAAATATAGTGTGGCGTGGGCGATTTAACATCCCCATGCAATAGCGCTGTTGATCTGGGCGAATTTATTTCGCCGGATTAACAACGATATCTTCCGTCTCTCTTTAGGTGCAATGTGCAATTTTATTAGCGCCATCTTCTTGCATTGCACCTGCAATTGCCGACTGATCACGTCTTGCGCGCGTACCGTTGCCGGTTGGGTGGTAATGCGCAGGAGGCGGGAGTCGGGAATAGTAGGCGGTTGGCCTTGGCTGCGGGAGGACGTCCTTCTCACAGCCAGATCTCGCTCTTTCTCTTATGCTGAATAAAAAGTTACCAGAGAAGAGACGTTGTTGTTCGACGCCCGTCTATCCCCATCCATCCGGCTACACAAGATCCGAAAGAAGAACGGACCCATGTGTTAGCACGGCCATCCCGACGATCGCGTGGGAGCGGTGAGCCACTCCCAATTTAAAATTAGTTCACCACTCAAAGGGTTAATGCCTCGAATCTGAGCTAGGTTTGATGGTTTGAATTTTTAGCAGCATTGTATTGCTACCTCAACATTTTTATTCATTGTGAATTCCTTGAAAAAAATAAAACAGATCGGCACAGCATATTGCCTTATGGTACTCCAGCTGAAAATTTTCTAAGTGATTTATATGTTTGTGTCTGATTTACTCTGAAATATCTTTCTATAATGTTAGACTTCAGACTTAGAAGAAGTAAGACTTAGAAGACTATATAATGTGGGTAAGAGCCACTCAATTTTGTATGCAAGTTCTTTATGTCACACATTATCTGAGGCTTAATCTACGTCCAAGAAGCATGTCTACGACACGAATAATAGTTTACTCAATCATCGAGTAAATTTAATTAAAAACCAAACTGACGGACAGAATACTTGTATATATATACTTTGTATATTTGACAAAAGACCTTGAGCTGTACCAGGACTATATTAAAAATCAGAAAGATGTAGAAACAAGGATATTGGAAGGAGGTCATAAATTGGGAATGTGGAAAAATGGGTCAAAGGAAATCGTAACATGAATTTTAAAGAAAATATTTTATCATATAACCACATCATAGATATCATTTTGTTACAATAATTTCATAGTCAAAGAAATGCATTTACGCGAAATATTCGATTATTCCATAAACACAGTGGTTTTCATTTTTAGATCATTCAAATATATTTTCTTTTCATTTTTAACAATTACAATTCGTTATTAATCTATACTATTTTATATGAAAATTCTGAGAGTCTGAATATTTTTAGAAAATAATTGAACTATTTGGGTTTTATTATAACTTATTAATTTAAGGGTGGATTAGTTCTTGAACTTTCAACGTAAGGGTTTGGATTCAAATCTATCATGTGGAATATATTCCGGCACCATCAATCGTCTCGAAGTAGTCTTTCCCCGATTTCCTGGCTCTAATAATACTGTGTGATGATTAATTAAAACTGACAGGGCCGCATTTGACTATTATTTATAAAATGATGATTTTATTTATAAAGTAATAAATAAAGAGTATTTAAGCACATTGAGTGCGGATATTGGTGAATCGGAGATAGTGACGGGTATCTTGCATCTCATACATTCGTACATTGATGGTAAAGTCGTGCTGTAAAGGCACCCCGACAAGTTTAAATATTTTTAATTTTTGCGTTCCAATTATCAACGGATCGCGACAAAATAAACATTAATTTGTAATGGAATTGGTCCGTATCCGGTTGAAAACCATCAAATATGGAGTTTTCTTGGAATGTTGGTGGTCTTCTGAGTTGATACATGTTCATTTTTATGCGAATTTATGGAAGAATGTTGCGTGCTATCGACAGTGTTAAGGTTCATTTATTGATATACAAGCTTCACCCATACTGCGCGCTCTTGAGAAAAAATTGAATTTGTCTGGATGATAAGCGGTGGGCATACGAATATAGCATCTGTATTTAACTCGCCAATCAAAGGATTAATGATTCGATCGAATGGGGATTTTCGAATTATTTTTATGCCGTAAATAAGATTGATTCCGCGGGCTTAAGAGACGCCGCTTATGCGTTCGACTAATCGAATCGCATAAAAATAGCTCAGCAAGATCAAAGCTTTGAATGTGCACCGATTCGGATGCAGGACCTGGCTTTCGTCAGAAGTGACACGTCGATCTTCGTTAAACACGTCTCGCTGGGAAAACAAACATTCTTCGGATGGAGTTATAATGCCGCTTCCAATCCGACATTATTTACGCGATGCCGTTGGGATGTTCATTTGTTTTTAGTGCTCGTATCAAATTCAAATTTCCCCCCAGAATCCACCCCTATGGTCATGCACACCGTTTACATCAAACATCCTGGTCAAATAGGGTTCGCACCCCATATTTGCCATCGACTGACTTTTTGAGTTCGTTTATCCCCGTACCGACGTCGCTCAAAAGGCAATTAATCACATATGCAGATGTGTTTACTTTGATGTGCCAGTCTTTTTTTTTTCGTGCCGTAGCTATTGATTAATTAATAATTCGCATTGAGATCTTAGTCCTAATGGATTTATGGCAAATACGCAAAGGCATATGAATATTTAATGTGTACCTTTCATTAGGCCCGTGTGACGTATCGCCGCGAGATTTTCAGGTGACTCCCGCCATTAGAGTCGCCATTAATTGCATATTAAAGTGGAGCATTAATGCGTTATCTGGCGCGTTTTTAACCCCTTAACCCTCGCCTAGCCGCAATCTGGCAGGGTTCATCATTATTTATTAGGCAGAGAGCGGGTGCAGTGTGCTAATCGAATCCATACGACGGCGAGGGTTGAACGAACGAGACGAGGCGCTTTCCAATTTTGTTTGGGCCTCGTGGAAATGAAAAATGCGCTAATTATAAGGAGGTGGTGCTTTTAAATGAGTTTAAAACCACCTTTTCTCCGTCCGATACTTTTATCCATTAGTTAAGGATTCGAAGCAATTCATCATAATATGACAGGCTTTTTTAATTATTGTAAATTCGCTTAACCATACTTAATTAACCGGCGCGGGGCTCTCCAAACTTTTGCTTCTCATTAATTTATTCATCATAAATTTGAACTGTGCGCCGACGCTAAAGTGTTTTATTAAAATTTTCAACGGCTATTAAGAATTCATACAATGGTAAAAAGTTTGCCGTCTTTTATTTTTTAATAAATCAATCCTCGGCGCCGCTTAATTAAAATTCTCGATGTCTTCTTTTTTATCGAACTATCGTCAATTCGGACGCTTTTAACTTTGGAAACAATATTTTTAAATTCTTCCCGACTTTCGTCCGTATAATGTGTTAAAGAATTTATAGCTGCTACAAGATTTCTATTGAGACAAATACGTCGATTAAATTTTGCAATAAAACCGCAATAAAAGTATTATCTTCTTATGACAAAATTTTCTTTATATTTTCTTCTATATTTCATTCTTTAAATTTCATGCTTAAAAATTCGCTCATGAAATATCAACAGGCTTATATCATAATTTACAGTTATTATTCTTGAGCCTTTTAGCTTGATACTGAAGATCTAAACTCCCCAAGTATATAAAAATAATTTACGACTTTTTAGAGTTTTTTTTTAACGATGTACACGTTTTGATCTATTGAGCCTGAGATCATTTGATTATATTGATTGAATAAATTGTAGTAAAAAACGTGTTATTTTCAACCACCAAATTAAAATATATATAAATATGCCAAAAATACGTGCCGTTTTCATCTGAGTCAAAAATTTCATCCAAAAACTGAGTTTAATTAATACTTTATATTTCCTCTGAATTTATTACAATTTGCCATCTGGTTTATAGTTTTTTAATAAGAAGCAAAAAATGAAGAAAGCCCATTAAGAAGAAGAAATTTATTAGAAAGCCGTATTTTATTTTTTGTATCCAAAATCTTCTTTACTTCGTTCACAAATGTCAATACACAGTAAAGTGAGTTTATCCAAGTTTTTCAATGGAAAAGTCAGTGGATTTGTCTCCACCAAATCTCGGAGAATCTCATTATCCCATCAATTGCAAAAACATCTTATTTTTTAATATATTTTGTTAACAGAAGTGTAGAAACGGCACGTATTTTTGGCACTATCAATATAAAAGTTTTATGCGTGTGTTTTCAAGTTTAGTAAGAAAGGAACACATTTTGGATCCATAATATTGTCTTTTGATGGAAGCACGACTTAAAAAAAAAGTGCTGTGGAGTGCTGGACGCCACATGTGGTTGCATATTCTCTTGGATCGTTCGATTGTGCACTCAACATTTGAGTGCGTACTCATTAGAGGGCTTAGAATTAAAGATTTAAGCAAGTGAGCATCGCATTAGACCGTATGGCAAAAATGAATTTTTACTCGCAATTTTCTGTTCGACTGAATTATTTCGCTGCAGAATGAACACTATGATTGGCACATCAGTTTCTTCGCTCATCTTCCAGGATGAAAACGTCCTTTCGATTGATGGCCTATTAATTTATCCCAAAAAAAATCGACGGTATTATTCGTATTTATGACGAGGGCGCCCGCAGCATGTGCGGGCATACTCATCAAAGTTTTAAATAAAATTCAATGCATTTTTATTATATAAACTTGTATTTTTTTAAAACGCAAATTTCTCATCATAATTAAAAGTCACACAGACGGGTGTCTTTTGTCTCATCATACATTTGTGCATCGTTAGCAAAGTCGTGCCATAAACGTACACGCCTAAACATTCTCAATATATTTTTTGTAGAAACTCATAAATGCTCATACTTACTATTCAACAAAGATAAGACAACTTTCGTTCATGTTGTCTTGAGAGCAGGCGTTTGTTTAGATAATTCAGATACTCGCATCATTCTTATCGTTGACCAATTTTGTTATTCTCCCTTGACTATTCTGGAGTGGTGTTATTAGCCGAGTATCATTACTCCTTTACTCCTTCAGAAGTAAACTGGACGGAAAGCAGATATGCATATTGAACATTAAGAAATATTTCAAAGAAATTAACAATATTGTGTGCTATCAACAGTGTTAGGGTTCATTTATTGATATACAAGCTTGATTCACAATGCGGTAGAGCCGACAGAAAAATTGATTTACATTAGAGCGTAGCGTTATAAACTGATTTATCCATTTATTTAATACAGTTTTCGTTAGAAAAGATCCTAATCTTCCTAAAAAATTTATTCGAAGAAATTTCACGAACTCTTTAATTGAATCGAGAGTGTAGTTTCTTCGGATCATGATCGCGATTAGTTCAATTATTTTTTTTTTTTCCTACTTTTTAGGCCGTCATGAGATTAAACGATCGATCTTTACGACGAATCTACGTTACCGTCGGAGCTCCGATACAAATCCGTTTACGATCTTTATGTTTTCCAAGTTGGAATATAATGGCATCAGTGAGCTAGATGGTCCATGATTTGCACCTCACTTTATCTTACCCTCCTTGTACCCGGGAGCTAAACGACGCTATTACCCCCTTCCCAAACGAGATATAGCCACACATCCCACGAGCCCGGTTAATATTTGTCCACATTGTAGCTTTGAATGAAGCACACACACTTTAATATGTGATTCTAAAACGAGGCACCGGAATTCATTTACACTAACTATTAAAACCGCGTTGGGCGTCTGCTAAATAGTAATGAGACTTTTGCGATGCATAAAGCATCGCCTGTATTCCAAACAGGATTTAATAAGCAAGCCAATGCGCTTGGGATCATATTATAAATTGATCTATCTTATCGCAGAGACAAACAACAGGGCTTCAATCTGTTATTTTTTCATTTCGTTTTGGTTACGTTTGAAGCCCTGTTTACAAACATTTCATTGTTGATAATAAAATTTTATTCCAATTATGAGCGATTGTCCAAAATCGAGTTCGCTGAGCGCAAATTGTATTATTCAAAGAGTGTACAAAGAGGACGCATGTATAATAAATCACGGCCGGATTTTCTCCTTGCACAGTAAGGATGTTTACGCAAGGATGGCAGGACGAACGTCAGCAATATCAGAATATGCCGAATTTTACGTTCAAATATACATGTGGCAGGATGCGGGGACAGTGTGTGAAGGCACCAGAAGGTGGTTCCTGCAGGTGATTTATATTAAAATTTAAATAGCAATTTAACAGGCGCCCCTCGCTATCAGCTCCGAAGCTGGGCCCTTTAAAATTTATGACGAGTCATCCCGTCACGTGTTGTTAAAGGTAACTGCCCCAGCACACATCCAATTAAATCACATCTCGCCCCAGCGCCATACAAAAACGCACCATTCAATTTTGCTGACGAACTGTTATACATCGGCCCGGACAGATCTCTTCCGCGACTGTCGAAACGCCACCCGATTAGGATAAAGTTAAATTGGCACTTTAGGGCGGTTTTTCAGCTTTTACTGCGACTATAAACCAACTTAAAGATCGATTTCGAACGGAGCCGCAAGACGTGCTCCTGGCAACTTCAATTATCCGCACCTCAATTGGGTTATTGAAGGGTGGGCCATATAGCCCTTCTTTCATATTTTTATTTCTTCGCATGCAATAAAATGCATGATATGCAAATTATATTGCTATTTTAGCCTTAAATCCTCTTTTTTGCAAAATTACTGCTATCTTGACGGAGCTGTATTTATTACAACCCTTTTGGTACTAAAAAGTGACTTTCTTTATTCATAAAAATCAGAATATATTTTAAATATGAGTGAGCATAATTTACTCATTTTCTTAAATTGTATTTGCTCGGAATTAAATTTATATTTGCATACTTTTCCAAACATCAACATATAAATCGAACACATGGTCAAACAATTATTTGGAGCAGAGAGTGACTCAAAAAGCAAAAAACCCGTTTAGGTCTTGATGTAGATCTTAATTAACGCCTCTTAACCCACTTCGTGATGTCTTGTCGACTTCCAAGAGGTTCGGATTCACGGCGGTATTGTTCTGCAAAGTCAAAAAAAAAACGGAAGACCGCACTCATCTCGCATGGACGGGAGGTGACGGGAGTGTGCGACGACCTCTCCATCAGAAGAATTTACTGTGACTGAACAAAATGACCAACAAACATGCGAGACCAAACAAGCTGACCGTTAAGATACACTCTACATGTTAGGTGCGCCAAATTCGAAACAAAAATTTTGCCCGCCCTCAGGAGCCCTTGTAACTAGAGAATCCAATACGGAGCCAAAATTTCGATTCCGGGATTTCGTATAACACCATCAATGTGACTGATAAAATTTGTTTCTGCTGAGATACAGACTAAAACTGGCAAAATTCCCGATTTCCCGACAAATTATTTATCTCCGTCGCTGCAGATGAATACTTATATACTATAATACTTTGACGTGATTCTTAATTATATTATGGAGGAATACAAAAATTCTGAAGCCCGTATCTATTATATTTCATATCGATGTTCCCATTATTAGAGTCGAGGTGTAGTAAATACATCACCGGTGGGGAAAAGTTAATATAACAATTAGTAAATGAATATGCCTTCCTGGTATATTAGATCATCAAAAATGCAATACTTAATGCCATTAACCCCCTGAATACCCTTTTTATCAATCTTTCTGCGGCTATCATTCAGCGACCGGTTGAAAATTCTTGTTATTGCATTATTGTCAATAATGTGAACAACGACGGAAGACTGCTTTCTTAGCGAATGATAATTTTCCTGTTTGCATTCCAAGAATATATCCGAATACTGAGATTTAATTGTTTTTTTGTCTTCATGAGGTCCGTTTAGAAATGTAAATACGATCGTCATCGTGTGTTTGCAGTTCGAATTGCCTTCCCTATCCGCACTGTAGAAATCGCGTGTTGGGCTTTGCCCTCATGGCGTATGATAAATTCTTCGTATTTTTACACAATGCGGGGGCTGTCCCCGCTTTTGTGCTTCTGATTGCTTAATTTAAGATGAAATATGTTCCAGGGTCATCCTTTCGCTGGCCGTGCTAATCTGGCGGCAGTGCGTGCGTGCAAAAATGCCTTATCTTTTCATCTCGCTTGCCTCGTTATTCTATGTCATCCTGGAACGATAATGCATAGCGAATAAATTGGAAAATTCCGAAAATTATCTTGCGTCGGGGATCGCTTTTGATAGCCATGGCGGCCCCCGCTTATTTCATATCTCGGCGTCAAAGTGTTAATACGTATTTAATATTAGGGCGTACCGCATGAACGTTCGGAATTCGTAGGCGAGAAAGAGTTATAACTATATATACACCACATATTTATGAGCTTAAAAAGCTATTTTCCAATGAGAAACAAAATTATTGTACTTAATTCATTTTTTTAATTTAAATCTGCAATTGCATCCAAGCTTCGTGGGTTTATTTATTAGAATTTATTGCTATTTTTGCTTCACCCTTATTATGCTTCACATTATGTCCTTATTTGTCTATTATACAGTAACCCTGAGCTTTTTTGATGCATTGCAAGCTTTGGCGAGTATCCTGGAGAGTAATTTGCATTCAACCACTACCCAGATATATAATCTAAATAATAATGTCGTTACACCTCCAAACGCCTTGGATATTTTGGAATTGTCCTCTCACATTGATTGATTGATTCATCTCCGAAAGCTCTTAATATTTTTACTTTCTTTTGCTGTGTTGCTTGCAATTGTTGCCAATTTCAATTCAAACCAAAAAAATAAGCGGAAATCTTTCGTTGTTACCATTATGTCCTTACTCCGTATTCAAAAGCTATTCAAGACTGCAATCCCTTTTTCAATTTCAAATAGTCGATCTTGTAAAATATTTTTCTTTCTCAATCACGGTCGAACTTTGACTAATTGAAATTCCGAATCTTCATTTGTAACTATGTATCCAGTGAACGTATCTAGGAATGCTCTGTTTTTATTTTGGGTGCCTAATGAGCGATAGGAGGAATCGCGTGGGTGGTGTTGAGAATTTCCAATGCGACCGTAGAACGATTAACAAGATCGACAATAATGGGCGGATCGATATCTACATGCAGCGTGATGCATCATGCATCAGTATGCTGCTGCATTTCTGGGCGAGGCTGGCTTTCGACACTCACGTTGGATCAATATTTTGATTACTTCCACGTCTGCTCTCGCAGTGGCTCAGTAGGTGAGTTGGCAACTTCGGTCTTATCCTCCAGTTCGTTTACCCACTTTCATAAAAATATAAGAAACCGCTTAGTCATCGACGCCACACCTGTGCAAATGCTCGCGTCCGATCGATTCCCCTCCAGCAGATTGCTCCTCTGCCGTTCTTAACACTCCAGCAATGCCAGCAAACGCAAATTGAATATGCCGCCGGTGGCGCTCCTTGTCAATTTTCAAAATGGCGGCGTGCCGTCTGAATGCATAAATATCAAAGACAACAGAATACTGGGGATCGATAACGACCCCGCCGTAAGATATTCATTTAATCCCAAAACAGCTGGCCAATAACTACGTAAACAACGCCTGAAACGTTCCCCGAAACTTTGCAGAGTGCATTATCGTTACAGACGTAACAACGATACAACTTTATTCCCAGAGTAGAAAAGCCAATATTTGAAGTTTAATTTTGTACACTCTCCGATAGCAAATATGTTCAACATCCAATTTGTGCCGGAAAGATTGCGCTAACGTATTCCAGAACATGCTCCCGTTTACGATTTCATCATTTTAATTAAAATTTCTTAAGCAAATTTTCCGGACAAATATTAGGCACGACTGTAAAGAATGTCGCTTTTGCGACGACGAAACAATTGATCTAATAAACACGCAAATAGTTCAACTGATCACAATGAACTTGTGTCGCTATTTTTGAACTAGTGCTTCGAAATAAATTATGCACTTGCAATCCCATCAAACGGACAAAAGGACCATTGTTGATATAAGGTGGAGCTTGGGGTGACTTTTACTACACGCCCTTTCGGCATGCATGTTTTTTTTGCATTCATGGATATCCAAAAGGCTTTCCAAATGTAATGCCTAAATAAAATAAACTTAAACCTTTTTTTGTGCGGTAGATGCGTTCCGCGGAAAATCGCACAAAAAAAGCTATGACATAGATGAAATGAAGATGCGTTACATGGATATTAAAAACCGCATAACTTTAAAACAGCTTTATAAAATATATCCAAAATCGCACAAAAAAAATTAATAAAAAATCATGAAAACGTCTCGCTTCATTGGTAAAATTTTAAGGATGTCTGACATCTGGCATCTCAAATGCTAGATATCCACTGGAAAAACACTAATTATTTTAATTACAAACTATCGGGCGTCACTAATAATCACTAAAAATAGAAAAAAAAATGCTTTAAAAAATACCGCATAACTTCGAAATTGCAAAACAAAAAGTCGCACAAAAGGAGATTTGAACGTAAATTCTTTTTTGTTAATGCTTTCTCGAATTATGTGACATGTAGCATTGTCTTGCTGAAAATAGACATCAATATCATTCAATTTCGGCAATAAAAAATCATTCAACATTCTTTGTTATGGCTCAGCATCCACAGTAACAGCATTTGTATGTCAATGTGACCCAATTATTCCATTGGCCCAAAATGCACATCAAACAGTAACTTTTTTTGGGTGTAGACATCTTTCCTGAATAAAACGAGGATTTTCATCTTCCCAAATACGACAATTTTACTCATCAACGAATCTATCCATTTGTTAAATCTGACATCTAGGCGTCACACTTAGGGAATCCAATCCCGGGATCCCAGACAGTTTTAGGTGCTCATGAATCCCGGGATTAGTAAACGTAATCCCAAAAAGTTCGAGATTGAAATTTTTATCTAACAGAAATCGTACACCTCACCAGCACGACGAAGGCTCTAATCTATGCATACATATATACAGTACATATCGAATTGTTATATTAACCTTTCCCTACTGGTGATGTATTTACTACACCTCGACTCTAATAATGGGCATATCGATATGAAATATAATAGATACGGTGTTCAGAATTTTCGTATTCCTCCGCAATATAATTACGAAGTGCGTCAAAGTATTACAGTATACAAGTATTCATCTGCAGCGACGGAGATAAATAATTTGCCGGGAAATCGGGAATTTTGCCAGTTTTAGTCCGTGTCTCAGCAGAAAGGAATCTTATCAGTCGCATTGAAAATAGGGGCTCACGCGGTCATCAACTTGAACTAGGATTTAAATATTTGATGACGATACCTTCAACGAGTGTGGAGGCTGAGCTTGCATTTTCAGTAGCAGGTTGCCTGGCTTCCAATATCAGATCCAGACTAAATGACGAAACACTCGATGCTTTAATATTACTTCGTGCATATTTTCAAAATGATATTTGAATTTTTTTAGGGTTTTTTCAAAAAAAAAATTCTTTCGTCTTCAAGCTATTTTTTTATATCAAACAAATGGACTTATTGGTAATTTTTGATCAAATTTATCAATGTAATTTCTTAAATTATTGAAAATCCCGGTCCCGGGATCCTTGGAAACTTGATTTTTTTATTGACTGTTTAAATCATTCATCATGGGTCTTTTATTTTCAAAATGGTTTTTATATTAAACTATCGCCATAAAAATTTTAGATTCCATACATTGTATAGTTCATGTAGTTGATACACATTAGAGTTGGCTTGATGAATATTTAAATTCTAAACGCTTTATATAGCGTAATTATAAAACGGCCACCTTTTGATATGTTTCAAGGAGAACATCCTTTAATTTAGCTCGTTCTATTGAGTCCTTCGTCACTGGGACACTTGCCTTTGCTCCGGCTTCGCGATGAAAGAAAACGCCACCGGCATCAAAGGACATATTACAATTTGAGCAGACTTATCGCGTTTCATCCTCGGTATGAATCCAGCGTCCGTTCGGGGGTCACTCGAGAGGAACTTGACCCTTATTATTTCAGGGAGCCTTTTCGGCCATTACGGAGGTCGGTGATGAACGCCACCCTCCGACCCTCTCCGAATCCGGCGTAAGTATGCGGCCCGCCCATTTTCCCTCGGGGGTGGATCGCAAAAGTAGCGCATACGACCCGATCGATTATGAAACGGATTAAGTTCCTTTGTTATAATAACCGGGACGAACATCATTGAGAAAAAATAATCTCCAAACACCTCCGGTGGACGAGACGCTCGCCGTCGAGGGCGGGGGGCGCGCCTCTCCTTCGCGGACTCGTATTGTTTTGTCAACCCCAATATTTGTATCTTTTACGTATTTCCGATACATTTCCTCGACTAGGCTTCACTAATATTAGATAAAGCTTCTTGTGATGAATTTAGTCCATTCGTCGAGGGGAATTTCGAGATATCCGTCATGACTCACTTTAATAGGGAAACGTCTATGATCCGATACAAATGTATCTAAGAAAATACAATTATTTATTAAATAAAATGTATCATCCGCATTTTTCTATTCTGTAAATGTATTTTCTCGTGAAATATTGAATTAGTCATGCCTTAGCAATAAATATACATTGATACTCGTATCATAGTTGAATACTTTTATTCAAGCATCTATTTTTAGTTGGCATCGTAAAATAGTCTTTATAGAACGTCAATAAGTCTTGTCGAAACATAAGGCAAGAATTCCGTCTTCATGGCAAAACATGACCTGAGCTGATCTTCACTTTTTAATAGTTACTCGCCGCTCATAACTGTTATCAATTTTTTTTTAGCTTTTAACACATTACCTAGTAGTTTTTGTAGAACGGTTTATCTTTAGCTTCAAAATAGACTTCAATTTCGGCAATTTCTTTCCCTGGAACATTATTTTTAGATCTGCAAAAAAATAGTAGTCGCTGGGAGTCCAAATCCGGGAGATGCGGTGGATGAAGAAGCAATTTAAAGTGCAATCGTGCAAACTTGTGAGCAAACGCAGTACCCACTTTGAACAAAGCTTTCTCATGGATAAATGTTGATATACTACTTTCTGATATATTTAGCTCTTTAAGTAGTGAATTAATTTTAAAATGACTTAAAATTAGATCCTATATTTGCTTGACCGCCATTTATCGTTCATACAAATCCACTTATCTTCCAGGACCGCGCAGCATGTATAAGGATTGTATATAAATAAATAAACACTATTAATACACATTCCTTCGCTTAAACATAAACAATACACTTGAAACCCCACGGCGTCTCCAGGGGATTTTGTATAAAAAAGAACCAAATGTTATATTTGAATATTTTTATTGAAAAGATATTAATTCAATAGAACCATTTAATATGGCATTTTTATCCTGATTGTGATATTTATTAAAATTTCATTGTTGTATGCTTTTATACTCGTAACCATCAAATATATATATGGTAAGAGAATAGCTTAAATACGCCCTTTATACTCTGTCAAATCTATGATATTACATTTCATTAGATTTCTGTGTGGTTTTATACGGCGCTTGTCATTTTGAACGTTATGAAAATTTCAGTCGTGTACCTTATGGAACATATTTCGGCTACATTCCCGTTTCCAGTTAATTAAATTCCCATTATATTTCGTATGCATCGAAAAATATAGGTTTTTATTAAGATTTGCAGATGGTAAGGTTGTGTCGTCGAGGAGATATATTGAAAAAATATGAAATGCGAGAGAGATGTCTTCAAATCAGAGTCTCTGTGTACATAAAACGTGGTAGTTAGGCACGTGCCATGTAATTTTATGAGACTTCTGAGAACTTTTTACGTTTAACTCAAAAACGGTACGTGAGTTAAATGACGAATTAGGTATTATGCATAGAAAATGATATGCCTCCCTGTGATAAGTCGTGTTTGTGTGTCACATGTATACTTTGTCATAAATTATGTGTCTAACTTTCAGCGACTCGTTCAAAAAGCGGATTCCGATTTGTTGAACGGTAATAATTCTTGTAATGTACAATCTTACATCTATGGCTTATATAATAAATTATTGAGTTGCTAACGCGTTTAACTTCGAATTAGTGCTGATTTTCCATTGTGAATTCGATCATTTCTTCTGTTCGAAGTGGGCAATAGATTTATCTCACAGTGGTATAAAACCTTTTTCATATAAAGCACTATCATATATAGTTTACATCTACATCTAGAAAAAAATGTTTGGATTGATATTCAATTACGAAATGTATTTCAGATCTGATCGATTGCCTTTTCTAATTCTAATGTCGAATCTGTGATACGAATCTTGTTTATTATTATGCATCATTGTTCTTCTTATCTAATGTTATCGTATCATCTTTACAGTATTTTTTCTCGCTATAAATATCATGTACAAGTTGTACCATTAAATATAGTCGTTATAGATCATTTCAAATTGAATTAAATTATCGATGCTATTTTAAGACTAAAATACTAAACTATTTCATAATTTTCATCTGTGTGAGTCGTCTTCTAAATGCTATCTTAGATGTATTAAATCCACTTTGTTCCAATTTGCTCGATTAAATTTATTTCACATTGAACTAACTCTGATCATAAACTTTTCCAGCATATATTCAATGTTGGCGATCAATACACTTCAAAATCATAGTCGAAAACGCCTTAATTCCTGATGATACAGCAGGTGTACCATGTCCTTGTCAATCGTTGCTAACCGATGGTGACACATATGTACATATGTTTCCGCCAACATATAATCCGTATTCAACATTTTCTGTTTCTGGGGCTGTCTATTGAACGATCTTTGATATGTAACTGTGTTGGTTTAGATCTTGGACTCTAAAGTTTCGGGTTCAAATCCAGTTTGTGGAAAAATATTTCAGCATACTAATTAATTTGGGGAGATCGGTAATATGAATATTTTAGATTGATCGTCTCAATCTAGGCAGATTAATAAAAATAATGATAATTTCACCACCTCACTCATAGATTCTCTCCTCTTCTATATGAATTATAATCCAAACAATCCTATCCTTACTTTACCACATGTGGAAGGTAAATGGGAAACCACCACATGAAAGATCTATCCCTAATAGTCTATTATAAAGCCAATCAGTGGCGTAACTATTAATTGGCGAGCTTAGGCGACGCCTAGAGGCAGTAACTGTCTAATATATATATATTGTTATATTAACCTTTCCCTACCGGTGATGTATTTACTACACCTCGACTCTAATAATGGGAATATCGATATGAAATGTAATAGATACGAGATTCAGAATTTTTGTATTCCTTCGCAATATAATTACGAATCACATCAAAGTATTATAGTATATAACTATTCATCTGCAGCGACGGAAATAAATAATTTGTCGGGAAATCGGGAATTTTACGAGTTTTAATCCGTGTCTTAGCAGTGTCTGAATGTGCATTTTCAGCAATTAAATCGCCGCAGCAATTAAAAGCAATTAAATTATCTCGCCCTAGAATTATTTTTTATATTAAACAAATGGGCTTATTAGTAATTTTTCATCAAATCCCGGTCCGGGATCCCGGGACTGGTCCCGGGATGGTCTAATGCAATTCTGAAATTCCGGGATCGAAATTTTGACTAAAAATATCTAAAAATCTTTTATAAACGCGATAATTGCAAATATGCCCCGCGTCAGTGGAAATATAACACCATGCGCAGCCCGACGGGAATGTGTTAATAAGAGAGGTCATATATCCGTGCAAGCAACATATTTTATTCAATCAATGACCTTTGAATTATTTTTTATGTTTTTATGCATACGCAAATGTTGTAAATTTTGAAGCACGCCCACATGACGCTAAATGCACACTAGTTGGCCACCGCTGTTTGTAAACAAATCACCAATGCCGGCGGGACCTGTTTTCGATGACACGATATTGTGTCGATATCTTGTAGACACAATAGTTGTTTAACCCACTCTTTATGACAATTCACCCACATCTGGCAAGGCGAGACAAACTGGACATGAACTATGCTATTGTATTAAAACACCTGATCGCTATCGGGACAAAATATTTCCTCGATTCTGCAGCAGACGTCCTTTACTTCGATGGGCTTTCGTTGAAGTGCAAGATGATCAACGGCAGCCCTTAATGTGCGATCCTCACTCTTCATCCATATTCGACTTATCTATAAATTCATCAAATCATAGAATCGATTCCGTGCGCGTAATAGCTCATTGTAAATCACAATACTCGTCGGAATTATCACATTTAAGCGAGAAGTGGCTGCCCACACCGAAAATGCAAAGCAAACACTCAATTTCGGCGAATCACGTTTTCACCTACGCACGGGCAAATATTTGAATAACAATGCGTTTTGGTTGCGATTTTGATCGGATGGCTGTTTCATTTAATAGTGTAGCATTTTATGATCCCGTGATTTATCTCAAAACAAACATAATCCTCAAATTAATCGGCCCATAGTTCGTGCGTTCAGTTTTTATGGCGTTCTGCGAGCGCATTCTCTTCCATTCGGGCCATGATTTCTTTGTATTTCATTTAAATTACACTCCTTGCGAGTTGCATGAGTTGGAAAAACGTGATTATGTTTAACTGGTTAATTTCAGACAACGCTAATTCGATGCAAATGGTGCACTTGCATTTACATAAAAATAATTGCTAAATGTTATTGCTCTCAGCGAAATTGCTCCGTGTGTGCAATGCAATTCCCGGGCACATTTCGGCCATATATATGATGAAACATGCGCTTGTGATATTTGAGCATAGTGATTTTAATAAGTGTTTGTATTAATTTTTATTTTGTTTTGTTTCAGGTAAGCATCGCATGCATTCTATCGTGAAAGATTTAAGATATAGTCGATAATAATGTAAGTATTCATCATAGCGCAGCATTCAAATGTCACTGTAGACATATTCATGTCATGTGTTGAGTACCGAAGCATAAGATGTTTGGAAAGAAAATACTCCGTTGAAATCCATCCATAAAGAAAATAAAGGGGGCCTGCAACGGGCTTTTATCGAAAGATGAATCTAAATTTCGCTATTGATTTTTTAATGGATTTATGTTTTTGCATGTAAATGTTTTTTTAAGAATGCACCTCAATAGAAAAATATACTCTTCCTTAAAGATCTATCATATCAATAGAATTTAAGGCCGTTCATGTTGCATATGCGCTATTGTGCTCCAATGGCGCCATTTCAACTGTGACCCTGTACTGATATTCTAAAATTGCATAAATACACCTAATATACTGTTTTTTTATGTGAGATATTGGACTCATTTAATGCTAGAATATGTACATGATGTATGTTTTAAAAAGCTATAAAAGAAATAAGTCATTCCTCAATTTATTCTGACTGGTTTTACCGTCTGGACGAATAGAATTTTCGCAGAAAAACCCTGAAAATGGAATAGCCGTAAAATAATTTGTAGTTGCGGTTCATTTTGGTTTCGGTTCGAAACCCTGCCTAAAACACTAGATAACGACATTCTATGGGAAATAGTGGAGGTAAATCTAAGTCTTTTCATTGATGGATTAGCTACTTAGACTTGGATCAGCTCTCTCAACTGTATAGACATTCAAACTCGTCCAGAACTCATCAAAAGGCACGACGTCATCATGTATCATGATAACGCGAGACCCATTTAGCGAAAAATATATATTTAACACTCTCGTCGCCCAACGTGGATCGCTGTTTAGTAAATTCGATAGTCGGAGCATAAACATAAGGAATAGCGATGCGATATTATAACGTACGGTATAAACACTGACGAAATGCGGCGCATCTTCTCTCAGGTGTTATTTTTACCTTAGATCGATAAGCTTGACTTTGTCATTAGTCAAATTAACAAAAACAAAGTGGAGATAAGCAAATACGAACAGCAAGGGTAGGAATGCAAGTTTCGAGGTCGATTTCGAAAGATATTTAGACAGTCGCCATCTAGAACTTTTTCAAGTCGTTATAGAAATATCTAACAATGAGACGTGCGCATATTTGGTAGACGCAGCAACGAACGAATTAAATAAATAAACATTGTCGATAGTGTAACGTTGAGGCGGGGGCGTTTTCGGGGGCAAAGTCTCCGGGCGACTCCCCGCCCCCACGTGCTCGTCGGGATGACTGAGAAATCTGGCTGCAGGAGGGACGACCTCCCGCAGCCAAGGCTAACCGACGACTCTTACGGCTCCCGCCTCCTGCGCGTCACTCCCCAACCGGCAACGGTGCACGCGCAAGAAGCGATCCGTCGGTATGCAAATGCAATGTCTCCGCAGGGCCACAAGAGATGGCGCTGTTAAAATAACACATTGCACCTGAAGAGAGACGGAAGATGTCGCTGTTCTCTGGCTAAGCAAATTTATACAATCGTGTGATGTGCGCAGGAGCTCTTCGTCTCTATTTCCCATGCACAGTTGCCGTCTCTGTTTCTCTTCGAGTTCAACGTACAAGAGTGCTCTTTCTGAATCACTGGAATTCGCTCGCAAATACGCGATCATCCTACCATACGAATTAAATGAGAGTTACTATTGCATCCATCTTATTCCCCTGATCTAGCTCCTTCTCGCATTAAAGCAGTTTAAGGATGCATTTTTTACCAACTTATATAAAAATCTCTTTCTTACATTTTTTGCTTCTAAACTGAAGAACTTCTACAAGAGGTAAATTAAAAAGAAAATGTTAACTGCGTGATAGATTCAGTGGTGGAATATATTATTGATTAAATTCGTGATTTTTTTTTCTTGCATCTATAAAACTGATGAATATAAAACGGCACGTATTTTTGGCACTGCCGATATATAACATTTTTATTTACACGTGCAAACATTGCATCTTTAATTCAACATCATATTATTTATACAGATCTAAATAAAAATAGATTTCAATCGAAATCATAAAATAGCACAATGTTGTCCAAAGAAAAAAAGTTTGTGGTCCATAAAAATGCGAATTTTTTTATCGAATCTCACATTGAGGGTCCAAAAGCTTTCGTCGTGTATGAGAATACGAGTATACGGCGACGATATATAAATATGAGAAGAGTTCATATTTTATGCGTTCCCATGGATATACAATCGTTTTATAAGCGTTTTTTTTGTCTAATACACTGAGCTATTTAAGTATGGTGTTTTTTATTAGATTTCGCGGAATACAGTGTGAATTAATAAAAGCCAGTGGGCAGCGATTTTAGTTGCAGTTACAATTCTGCACGACCCATGAATCACGCGTCCTTTTTGGAGATCATCGTCTTTCGCCGCGTATGATATTTTATTTGTGCACAAGTGACGATTTGTTCGAATGCCAAGGTTCGAAATCGATGTTTACGTCCATTCAGGACTCGCCGATAACAATGGAAGGCTCGACAATTTACGAGCGGGGATCGAATTTAATTTTTTAGTTTGAGCGTCGGCGGTTAGTGTGCGGCGGTACCTGGGTGCCTGGGTGCCTGGGTACCTGCGACCGACACCGGGATACGAGCTGGAAGACGCAGCGCTCCTCAGTCGTTAAACTTGCTCCGTCGGGAGAGCTCGTCCGTTCCGAGGAGTGTCAGTGTACCGTGCGCCAAAAAGTGAACCACCAGTGAAGTGTTGTTAATTTCTAATTGTAAGTTCTTCAATATTTATCGAATCGATTTCGAATAAATGCCTCCATTCGATTATAACACCTCAACGTCGACAATTCGTCTAATTCGTACGCTTTTATAAAAACACAAGTAGATATTTGAATCGACTAACAAATGCCAAACAATAGTTTGGGCGCGCGTTCATATTGACAGCTGTCAATATTAATTGGATTTAGAACCCAAAAGGGGTGATCGCATATGATGCATCCTGTTATTCTACGACATGCTGGTGCTTTAGTCATCCTAAAATATTATTTTGTCTCTAAATCAAACTTAACTATCGGCATTTTTACATATATATTCGATCTTAATTTATAAAATTCTATGTAAATCATATTCATTTCAACAAAGAGTTAACACGAGATCGCTTCAAATGTGCATGAATAAAGTTGTGAAATTTAAATTCATTTTTGCACAACATAGGACGTCGTCGTAATCCTTTCAACGTGTAAATATTTGTTTGTGCTTTGAATTGTCTTTCACTTTTTGCGTGATTAATTCCTTTACAGCCCCGAGTGCACCTTCTCTTATTTGTATGCAAATCTACCGGTCGATTCAATACGGCTTTAACCCTTTGTTTTTGTTTTTTTTTTCGTTTTCACAGCGTTGTTGTACAAAAAGGGTGTGTTCAGTGTTGATTCGCGTGTTAAACGTGGGTGTGGAGCTTTTTTTTGTATCTCTTTTCCGTAGTCCCTATTCCCTTTTCTATTGCTCGGCGACGATTGACGTCGCGTGTCGGACATTTTGACGAATTTGACAAACAACTTGCAATCCTTCCCGTTCGGCGATGACCGTAGATGCGGCCGACGGTGTGTTTTAATTAACTTTCTCAACACCCGTGCAGATTGTGTTTAATTAACTTTTGTAGCGTTCCCCGATTGCGATGACATCTCTTTATTTCCCCTGTGTTCGTTCATCTTCGTAGTTAATCTGGGCACGAATTAAAATGTCAATTATTAACTCGCGATTTACGGGAGGATCATAATATACGTCAAAATGTTCCATCATCAACTATTTACAGCGTTCATACATTTTGGCATGATCTCCCATGTCCCATCAGATATTCTATTATACGCATAAACCCTGTCTGTTACAAAATTATTCATACATAGAAATGTATTTCATCCAATATATCTTAACACGCTTGGGTCCGGGCGTCTGTTTGCTTAGCACTGAAGCTGAACGCTTTCTCAAAATGTATAATACTCGATTTATTCATATCGATTTGATTGATTAAAAAATGAAAGGGCCGTGTGTGTGATCTTGTTCCCTGGAAAAAAGGCGGAGGAGATGTTAAATTTGATGTTTTTTAAACTAGACAGATACCCTTTCCCCAGATCTTCCCGTTTTTGCTTGGAAGAAAAGGCTCATATTTGGAATCTCAAAGCTGGATCTTAAAAATGTCAAATCAATTTCTTGAATTGAATCAATCGTCGTGGATAAAATTTAACCCTTTATCTGGTTCTATAATTGAATGAATTTCGCAAGCTATACTCATATATTAGGGGTATCGAAAAGTATTCGCGTATTTAGTTAAAAAAAATCATTTTTTAAAAACGATGATTTTTAAAATGTTTAATAAATATGAATGCTTCTCTATTAGTTTTTGATGCAAAACTTCTTATTGTCGACAATAAAATTATGTAGTTAAAGTTTAGTCCCGTTTTATTAATACATAATGAATTATTCCAGGCTTAGTGTTTCGTCGTTCGTTTTTGTCGTGTTCGGCAAAGACGTGCAGTACCCATCCTACCCCATTACACCTATCCTATTCGTTTTAAGTGCGTTTGCGCAGTGGTCAATGGGGATCTCAGTATTTGCGATAACTCATCAATTGTTTTTTCCGCAAATCTGACTTGATTAAGGATTTTGGTGCATCGTTATCAAAATTAGAGGGTCGTCCCGTTCTCGGTACATCCCTTAAGCTTATATTGCTCGATTTAAATTTCTGTAAACAATATCGGCATCTGGGGACTGTTGTCACTCCACCGTTAACGTCTTTGGGTATTTTACTGGCGTTTATATCATTCTAACTCAAAACACAAAAGTAGTTTACAATGCAAAATGATGTGAACATTGATGTGAATAAAAAAATACTGTAGCACAAAAATAACGTTAATAATAATTCTACAAATAAATAACTTCAATAGTTTCCGTCACTTTGACGAAGGCTACTAAATCGAGACATTCCCGCCGAAATCTAGACTCTTGAAAACAATGGCATAACTACTAATTGGCAAGCTTAGGCGATGTCAAGAGACAGTATCTATCTAATCTATGTATACATACAATACAATATATATATGTTTTTTCAAATTGTTATATTAACTTTTCCTTACCGGTGATGTATTTACTACACCTCGACTCTAATAATGGGAATATCGATATGAAATATAATAGATACGGGTTTCAGAATTTTTGTATTCTTCCGTAATATAATTGACTCGGGATTAGATTCCCTACCCAGACACAAAACGAGCTCAAACATAAGAAATCAAAATACGCGAATACTTTTCGATATCCCTAACAATAGATCATTATGCCGAGATTTTGTCGCGCTTTTATATATGATGATGACGTAATAAAAAGGATATTTTCAATATGAACTATTTGTTTGACAATTTATTATGTTGTCATATTACCATCATCAACTTCTAAAAATCTTGATAGAGTTAAAAACAATAACTATGCAATTAAATTAATATTTGGGATGAATATATTAACTGCCGATAATTTTAATCAGAGACGCGCATATGAGTCTCCCGGATTACAATGTGTTAAGTGTCCATTTCACGACACATGTGTCAAATATATTCGCTTGTTAATCTAAGCCCCGATGGCATTTATTGCAGATTTAACGTAATTAATTGATTCGTATCGAATCAATTATTGATTTTTATGTGTTTTTAATACGGATCTGCCTACGGGTTATTTATTAAAATTAATTACGCTAATATACATACTTATAAATGATCATTATATTAAGCCTATAGAATAATGGCCGTAACTCATCGTCCCACGATGTTTCTATGTAACGATCTTTGCGTTAAAATCATATAAACATGGCGCAATAACGTGCCAACGATACATTTGGTCTATAATAAAATATCGCAAACGATTTCATAATTTTGAACACGGCGCCCTATTTCAATATTTTTGACTTGTTTAAGACTTGTCCGACAGATTGTCGAATGCGCGCCATAAATATTCAGATTTATTACAAAACCGACAAAAAAAAAACAAGTCGCAATTATTGAACATTTCTTTGTTCGTCTTCGTCGCTCAGTGTCTTCGGTTTCGTGGCGAATAATGTCTAATTTTATAATCGCCATTTCGGATGTACAGCTGCTCAAAGTCATCAATTACTTTGTAAATTTTATGGTTCGTGCTCATACTGCGGAGATGAGTTGATGAGCTATATCCTGTCGTCATCACCACACCTCGATACTTCTCCATCTTCTCTTCGATCTCGAGACGAGTGTCGTTGAACTTGCGACCCATATCTTCCGAATCCTGCGATCCTACAAATACTCTCCTTTTTTTCAATATCATCGCGCTTCGATGATAACATCTTAATCATACAAACTTCGAGCATATGCCACCTGGCGAATACCTGAGATCGCCGGATCTTGCTTCAGATCACAATCTTCAAATTAATTTTTTTTTTAAAGAACTATCGAGTGCTCCGTTTTTTTGTTCAGAAAATTATGCATTTACTGTGTAAAAAAAACAGGCAACATATGTTAAAACGATTGAATAAATTTCGTATTGCACCATTTTGGGACGTAGACAATTTGCATCAAATTGAATCTTGATTTTTGAATAGCTGTATAACAAATCAATATGCTTTGAAGTATCGATCGCGTCCTTGTTTTCAATTTGTATTTCAATCCATGCCGATTTAAAATGCATTCTTATTGTTTTTATAGATTATTTTACAGTTTAAATGTCCGCGTTTTCACGAAAAATGCGCGTTGAAAATTTCACGCCAAATAGACGAGTCCGGACCATAAAGTGTTAAACTTAAAATATTAATCTTTAAGAGCTGTATTTTTATTATTCTGTAACACACAAATGATCTTATACGCTGTGATCCAATTATGAAGGGTATTCAAATATAACCCGGAATTTTGCTGTATAAATTGATGTATAAAAATATAAATGGAGTGTTTTATTTTTCTTCATAATTCGAATAGGATGCTTCTTGCTTCCGTCATTGAAGAAAAAAGGCGAGAAACAGAATTCACTGTTGCGCAACGCGTAATTGTTAATTTTTCATTTATGCAGCCTTAGCGTCATCTAGCAGATAGTAGGCCGCATTCGCCGTCTGTCGCATGTAGAAAATTATTACATGTAGTAATCGTTCTGTAGACATGTTCGGGTGTGGCGTCCAATCGCGAAGCGCTCATTCGTAATGTCAACGATCCGAAAAATGGACCGGTTGAACACACTTTGTTTTTTTCTTTTTTCATCTTGTAGTCACTCCGTCCTCTTTTAGGGATTTTTGCAGCATTTTCAGGGATCTAAATATTTTAGACATTATTCAGGATAAAACGTTTTTGTTTTCAATTTTAAATTATTATTTAATAAAACAATATTATTTTTATATACAGAGGCATTATATATTATAGTTTCTAATTAGATAATGTATGGTATCTCTCAAAACATTGGCCTAAATGGAGACCAGGTTTTTTTAAAATATTATTGTGTTTCATAAAAACCAATATCCCTTTCCAAATACTGTCCTAAGCACGAAACGCAAAATAAAATCACATGATTTTAAATCTGAGTTAGGAAAAAAATGTAGAAACAAAATATCGAGTCAGACTCGACATAGGTCCGCAAAAAGTTAAGGTTTATAAGGCAGACACTTTCTATCATTGTTTTTTTTTTAAACAACAAAAATTTTGTGCCCAATCAAACACTTGGGTCTTACTTAAAA
This sequence comes from Stenopsyche tienmushanensis, assembly GCA_008973525.1. Classification (NCBI taxonomy): domain Eukaryota; kingdom Metazoa; phylum Arthropoda; class Insecta; order Trichoptera; family Stenopsychidae; genus Stenopsyche; species Stenopsyche tienmushanensis. Next base: position 76,627 of record WACJ01000179.1, on the reverse strand, counting down.
TCTCAAAGTTATACTTTGTTTATAAGAAAACGAATGATTACGCGTTGCGCAACATTTGATGCTACTCCTCGGCTTCTTTCTTCGGTGACGGGATCAAAACGCTTCGTATTCGATAGAATAAATGTATATCTAATGAAGGGAACTAATTAATAATACTAATTCCGGTTTATATTTGAATCCCCTTCGACGTCATGCGATGTTATAGGCCATGAGGTAACCATATTTTTGCGTCGATGATTAAATATTTCAGCTGTAGCATTTGCAAGTTGACGAATGGTGTAATTCCATCTTTCTGAGCGTTGCCCCAAGAAAAAACCGGGGGTAGGGCATTTGTCAGCATTTTTGATTGTTGTTCCAAATGTGGCCGCAGCGGGAGTTTGTGTGCTCGAGCACTTAAAACGCTAAAACCACGGAGCTAACCCGAAAGAAAAAACCTACAAAAATGTCAATAAATCAAGGTTCGGGTCTCGAACCTTTTCATGGGACATTGCAAATAAATAAATAATGGCCTCCTCGGCCCCCATTCTCAGAATCGAAAACGCTTGGACAGAAACGAAAAAAATGACCCTTGCACATATTGCGCTCCTCCCTTTCCGCAGATCGTTGGAAATTTATTTCCAACTCATTTTAGATTAGCTATGCACTCGAATGACAATGTCCGGTTGTGTTGTAGATCAAATTCTTTCACTTTTACGACTATTACGAACGCCTCAAATTATAGTTGTTCTGAGCGAAAACCTGATTTATCGTTTTGACCTTATGGGAAACCTATAAAGAATACAATACACTTATGCTGCAGGTATTCAACGAATACCTAAATAAATTTACTGCTGACGTCCGCCAAGTGGATAACTCTGTACGCTATTGGAATATTTTCAACAGGCCATCATTTACTATTTCCATTAAATCATATTTTTCCCCCTCTAATATCTTCCGCATTTTTATCATTTCCATGAAATAAATAGCTGGATTATTGCATTATTTAAAGTTTAATAATAAGCCTTTCAAAAAGTTCGCATATTGACTGAAAATTTGGACATGTGAAAGCTGTGCAAGTGGACGAAGTCGCCAAATGATCTATGTGTCCAATCGGTCCGTTTTTCGGATCGCTGATATGACGAATGAGCGCTTTGCTATCGGACGCCATACTTGAAGTTGTCCAAAGAAGACTGATTGGGTAGGTTGTTTAAATTTTACTCATACCGGCTAAGTCGGCTCAATGTTTAAGCGATGACGAAAAAAAGAGGGATTAGACAATTTAGTACATATTATAAAAACGGACAGAGTCAATCAGTGTTGTTTCATGTGCCACCCCCTTATTACGGCTCTGCTTGGGTCCCACTAAATATCTAATTGAAACAATAAAATTTGTGCATAATTTTTCACGACCCCAGAATGGGTCCTCATATTGTCATAGCCACTCGATGCTCTAAATTATCGATCGACTCGCTTTGTAATTATTGTCGCAAATCAATGAAATCTTAACACTTTAATGACCGCATCAGTGCCGAATAAATGTATGCCAATCACCGCAAATTTTTAACAAAAATTGATTAAATAATATTCTATTAGAAATGCAAACATGACATCGTAAATAAAGTGCTATGGAGCGCAACATATGCGTGCATACTCATTATGGGGTTGAGCATTTGTTGTTTTATTTTAAAACATTTTTTATTCGTAAAAGGGGTGTCTAGGGACCAATCCATTATACAAAGGTTCGATATATTTTTAAAAACCATGCCTGAGTTACTCATGTGTATTGATTCCACCTTCGTATGTGCACACATGATAAAATGTAATTACCGTCTTGTTTGATCTGAGAGATCGTATCCATTCTATACAATGTAGGGTGCATATAATTTAAGATTTAATAGCGGACCAAATAATATAAAGAGCCTCGTTTAATGGGCGAATAAATTCGGTGAAATGCCACACGAAACACAACATATGTAATTTCGGAATGGATATGAATTGAATGTCGATGATAATGACATTATTTTTTTATGTCCAACTTTGAAATGCTGTCTTCTCACGTTTTTTATGCAGTAAAAACACACATGAGGCGTAATGATCTAGGTTTTAACACATTTTCAGCAGATGCACCTATAAAAGAAGACATCTGGCCATCACTCACTCTTCCGCGGTGGGTGTACATACTGGGGAACGTTAAATTTTAGTATTGAGCAATCGTAAAACGTTTAATACGTTTTTTTTATTGTTCCATTGTATCAAACGTGTTATGATGATTTATATTTTGGCCCACGCTGTACATGCGATTGTTTTATCACTCCAGAAACATGCATTTCATACATGCGAAAATTCGATTATTATATCTTCAGCGCCGAATTTCGATGTGGATCATAATATCAAATATTGAGTGACTGCCGTCAAAAAGGTTGCTTTTTCGTAATGAAATTGAATCGATATTGATTATGCCATTACTTTCAGCTTTCAAATAATACGGTTAGCCCCTCCTGGTCCTTAAATTACATATTAGTCAATTCAATAACAACAATGGTTAATATGAAAAGGCACAATGAACAACCCTCGAGGGAGCCCCCTCATTTTTATTTACTTCTTACATAAAGATCGCATCCCATATGTTTCTCCTCTGGAAAAAAGATATTATCTAAAAAAAAAATCGGTCCATTGTGCGTTTCCTTCGCCCAGCGTGTGCCCTCCTCCACAATATCGGAATTTCCAAATCATGTTTTATGTATAAAATATCCATCGGTTAGGACCCACCGGAGGAAACTCAATCATCCTGAAAGGACCGTTTATCTATTTGTTATATCAGATTTTTTACAAAAGCGAAATGTTTATTCGGCTCATAAGGACGCAACTAAATATGCCCGAAAGCCTAACTCACATTTATAGGTACGCCTTATCTTATCGACTCATAAGTAGATTAAAATTGTAACCGATCGAACTCAGTTCGACTTCGACCGTCCATTTTGCGGCAGTGTATTTCGATTTTAATTTATAACCGGACAAAAATATAATTTATTTCAAGAAACATGTGCTCGAATCCGCTTATGTAGTGTTAAAATATGAAAGTTCGAATGTGTCATGTTGGTGAGTTGAATCATTGTACAAGTAATAAACACGTGATGAAGTCTTCAATATTTAGGTAGTCATGGGTTCAGATCTACGTGGGGTATGGCGCGCGTCCAGCAAAACCGTTATTTTTGCCCGAACGAAAACCGTAACCGAACCGATATAAATTTTAGGAATGTAACCGAAACCAAAAATGAAATAATTTGGATATTGATATCTTTCGATGATTGTGTGTCAACGATGAAAATTATAGCCGTATTGACATTTTTACTATTGATTTAATGCTTATAATTTTAAATGGAGATAAGATCATCGTAAATATTTTTCGCTGATAAATCGGTAGCTTCGTTAAAAAACATTTTTCCCTCTCCACTGGATTGTGTGTTTTTATCTGTGGATATATAAATATCGTATGATGGCGAAAATGTCCTTTTAATTTAATTTAATAACTTGAAGGCGAAAGAATTTCATCTATTTAAGAAAAGATAAAAATACAATTCAAAAATAGATAAATAAAACACTAAAAAAATCAAATATTATTTTGAAATATGTCCTAAGTAAGATTAAAGCAGAGTGTTTCGTCATTTAGTCTGGATCTGATTTTGGTAGCCAGATGACTTGCTGCTGAAAATGCACGCTCAGCCTCCACACTCGTTGGAGGTATCCTCAACAGATATTCAAATGCTTTTCAGTATAACACCATCAATGTGAATAACAAAATTCTTTTCTGCTGAGACACGGAAAACTAAAAAAAAATCCCGATTTCCCGACAAATTATTTATTTCTGTCGCTGCAGATAAATTCTTATATTCTATAATATTTTGATGTGATTCATAATTATATTACGGAGGAATACAAAAAATCTGAATTCCGTATCTATTTTATTTCATATCGAAATTCCCATTATTAGAGTCGAGGTGTAGTAAATACATCACCGATAGGGAAAGGTTAATATAACAATTTGATATGTGTTGTATATATGTTTACATAAATTAGACAGTTACCGCCCCTAGGCGTCGCCTAAGCTCGCCAATTTTGTAGTTTTAATAGCCTTCATCGTGCTGGTGAGGTGTACGATTTCTGTTAGATAAAAATTTCAATCCCGAATTTTTCGGGGTTAATTAATTAATTTACTTCAAACTGTGTACGAATATTTTCTATATAACCTTCTATTATTCCTGCCAGATTTATGTCAAAATTTATTTTTTAACTATTTAAAAAAAAATTAAAACCGTGAAAAAATAAGGTCAAAAACTGAATTTTCCCAATGATGCAAGACGTCCTTTAAATTTTACCAAAAATGTTATTTTTTTAATTGCCTTATTGTTTTCCTGTTTTTTTTAATGAACTTTTTTTATGCGATTTTGGATATATTTCATAGAGCTGTTTCAAAGTTATGCGGTTTTTAAAACCCATGGAACGCATATTTACTTTTTCTGTTTAAGTCATAGCTTTTTTGTACGAAGGCCTCTAGCGTAAGATTTTGATAATTTGATGCGGCCACGATTGTGTTAAAAGGACAGTCATTACGTTTACTTAAAATCAATATCAATTTCATCCTTATTTAAAAAAAAAAAAAAAAACTACATATATTCTTTATGATTTTTAAGCAAGATGCTCTACCCTTTGATGAGTATGCCCGCAGGTGTTGCGAGCACTGCTCCATAACGCTTTATTTTCGATGTTGTACTTATATTTTTTTACTTATGTTGTTTCAATTAAATTTGAACAGACAGATTATATAGAGGTTGAACTGCTTTGTTTTTTAACGTTTTTGGATGTAATCAGCTCCCCATAGATACAATAGGGCGTTCTTCGTTCATTATAATTATATAATGTACAATCACGTTGAATAAAATGTTTGCACTATCGTTTCATAAATCTATCGGTGTGATTGTGTCGATTCTGTATCCGATGCTATCTCGTAGAGTGTGTTTTCCTCGGATAACACATTGTGTTTCTTTATTTTTGTTTTTGCAGAAGTACACACATAACGTTGCACCAAATGAGCATATGTAATCTCGACGATGTAATTTTAGTTCTTTGCGCATTTTATTGACGAGATAATCGGTCGGCGTTCTTGATATCTTGATACATCGCAGACAGCTTGGCATCTATCGATAATCATAGCGATTTAATGTTGTTTTTTCCGCTTGGGCGTTGCTAGGATATTATCAATAGTGATAACAGCTGGAAAAATAAACTTATCTGTGTGTGTTATCCCGTTGCGACGATAATAAATCGCTTTGCACAACGACCTGAGACTTAATTTCGATCGTTAAAAGAAAGATATTATTTTGTAGTACAACTCTTATCGCCCAAGGTCGTTCGACGACTTAATTAAATTTATGGGCCTTCTTAATGTATTTTAAACGCATCCGAACGCAAAGGGCTTCGTTTATTTGTTTCATATTAACCCCTTGATTAGTTAATTAATCCACCACACGTCCACACAAATCCATTATTCCCACAGAACCGCGCAACGTGAGCCAAGCTTGTATATCCATGAATTAAATGTAACACAATTTTCGCAATATTAGAACGTGTAGGGGTATATTTACAATGCGATATACGAGTGTATGATGAGACGCAAGACACCCATTCCAGTCACCGCACTCAATGTATAAAAATACTCTTTCTTTATCACTCAAGTCCGCAGCATATGCGGGATTCCTCATAAACATGATGTGCTCCTGAAGGATTCGACCCTTGAAATTACTGAATACGATTCATTCCCACACTTCGCACAGTCCGGCTGACGTATCCACGTCGTCAATTTTTTTTATGAGCTATTCCGTATTTTTCGGCCATGTGTGTCGACGAAAAATTCTCACAAAATGTTAAGTTGGCCAAACTCGATTTTTGCAAAGTTGTATAATAAAATGAATCCTAATTACTTCGGCGCTCTCCGCCCCCGGGTGGGTCTCCGCCATTATCATCAATCAAATTGCGGTTTCGCTAACGACGCTAAGAAATTTGCTTTCGTCCCCGTGCCCGGCGTGATTGTCGAAACTTTCACGTATGAAAATTATTTCAGCGAGCTTTTGACACATGATTCAAAATTATCGGCAGACGACGAAGCGAACAATGAAATATGAAAGTCTTTTAACTGGCGATTGCTGCTGCATTGACTTTAAAATGCTCGGATTATCCATTGTCCGGAACTTCCCGGACTATATCCACTCCGGTGCATTCGCTTTCGCTTCGGCGATTCCATATTCTGTAACTGGAATATGAATTCATAGCCTGGATATAATAAAACAATCGGAATATTTTAAATTCTGAAACATAGCATTCCGGCCTTCCGACATGAACATCAAAGGAGAAACGCCAAGACAATTTGGGCGATTCGTATAATTATTCAGACTCATAGTAATTTGTGGCGACAACTATATATCATCCTACGTACTTATTGAGTGTACTTAGGTCCGTGTCAACGTCATTTGAGTTGAAAAAAATTTTACACGCCAAGCTTAAAAGGTTCGTCTTCTCTGACCAAGAACGTTACAAAGTGATACTCAAAATTTCAGACTGATTGATAGTCTGTTTATCCATGTCGCACCACTCGAAACGAAAAAACTCTGACTATTGATAATAATGTTTATTCTTTATCAATTTCTTAACTATAATATATTTTCTAAATGCATGTAATTCATCAACATGAACCTATTGCTCAATAAAGTCGTTATAAAACTGAATAACGGCATTGGATCTAATCAGGAACACACATATTCATATTTAAAAAGTGTTCTCATGCAATTTTTAACATGATTCGTATTTATTGACTCATTAAAGCGGTAAGATACAATGTTAGGTCCGAATTCTAGTGACTCAGAAAGAGCATTCTTGCACGTTAGGTTCTGAGAGAGACAGAGAGTGTCTTGCATATTGAGTTTGGAGATAAACAGAAACGGAGATAGGATCTTCAGGTCAGAGATTGTGAATGTAAGACAAAGACAGGGAGTTTCTTGTGTACATCATGATATCTATACAGATATAGACCCAAATTCATTGATTGTGTTTATTTATTTATGTACAGCCTTCATACACGCTGCGATGGTTCTGACAGAAAAGTTGATTTGTGCGAAAGTGGCGGACATACAAACATAGTATCTAAGTTTATGATGGTCAGAGTCGCAACAAGGATATAAAGCGCCTCTGAAAATAATATACAAAGATAGCCCCAAAAGTACCCGATCTAACATATAGACAGCGGTTGTTGTTGTATTTGTGTAAACACCTGTGCTCTACCATGATATGTATTTGGTACACTACATGAAATTCTGAATCCTGTATCTATTATATTTTATATCGATATTCCTATTATTAGAGCCGATTTGACTATAAGTGCGCAAGCTGGCAGACATGATATTGATGGCCTTTCAAAAAATGTTGCACTGAATGACTGAAAATTTGGTCATGAAAAAGCTGTGCGCAAGATGGGTGCCGCGTGTGCTCACAATGGAACACAAACAGCTATTCGGGAACATACCAGCCCGCTTATTCTCAACTTCGAGTGATCAATTGCGCTCTGAGCGTAGGGGAGAAATTAGATAAAATAGCAGCATAAATTAGTAAGATGGATAAATATCATTCGCGAACTTCATTTGGCGCGAGTCGCCTTATGTAACTTAGCCTCTGAGAGAGCTTTCGTGGATCGTACAGATCATATAAAATGCCGCAAAAGTCCTAAAAAACGGACGGAGTTGCCACAATGATCTGGTTGCCCAATCGGTCCGTTTTTCGGACCGCTGATATGACGAATTAGGCGCCTCGCTATCGGACGCCATACCTGAACATGTGTACAAAACTTTATTTTATTCGCGGGCTGTATCGGTTCAATGTTGAAGAAAAAAAAGAGATCAGACAACTTAGTGCATATTATTAAAGTGGACAGAGTCAATAGGTGTTTATTCATGTAAAGTAGAATGATAAAGTAAAATATAAATCATGTGCGATTCTCGACCAGGTCGGTATTCTGCGTTTTGCGCCCCCAGCACAGTTGCGCCCGTGACGGGAGCCTGCTTTGCCACCCTCTTTTTACGGCCCTGATGATGGTTTTAAATTATCTCTCTATTCAAAGGGTTAATGGACATATTTCCATGCAAAATATATCAAAGAAGCTTGTAGTATGAATCTTTGAGAGAAATCTTGCTTTGTGGTGTTAAGTATGATTTGCAACAAAAATATTTTTGGGATTAGTAATTGTCACTTCTACATTACAAACGGACGTGTCCTGAAAGTCATGAAATATATGTTTTTTGGGAGATTCATTGACAATACCGGTATATTGTTGATTCTTTCCACTAATATTTTTTTAGATTATATTATAGTGTTAGCTTTTAGACAACCGATAGGGAAGTGGCAATAAATCAATTTTTCATGGACTTTTGGGACACATTCTGTATGTTCTTTGTCAGTTGATGTCATCCCTGAAGAATTTTTAAAGACAAAAACTTAAGAAAAGCATTTGTATATCTTGTAAATTCTGGAAAATAAAATTGGAGAAACGGCAGGTATTTTTGGCACTACCGATAATATGTAGATTATATATTAATGCATTTTTATGATTTAAAATCAGCAATTTGTGAATTTCGAATCGCTTAAACGTTTTGAATTGTACAAAGAGGCAACACACAGGACCTTTGAAATATTTGTGCTCGGCTTTTAAAAAAATCTTCACACATGGACGATTGCACTTCCCGAGTTTTTCCTTTTCTATCGCCGGGAACGGTTCCCGATGGCTCCAAATCGAAAATCCGCAAAAAAAAAAACACGCTGTTAAATACATTTCGCTTGCGAAAACCTTCTTTCAGCTCGATTCGTTCTATCTTTCAATTCGTACTTACGTCTGTTCTCTTTTTCATCTTCCGGACCGATGGAGCAATTCTTACCGCATCTGTCGATGTATTTATGTGTATTTTTTTTTTCTAAACCGGTAGAAAAAAACATCTTCGTTTCGATCCCTCTGGCAGACGCGTGTCACGCAATCCCTTATCAAATAAATTTGTCGTCAGTCGATATGAAGTAAAGCTGATGATATGTCAGATTTTATCATTTCTTCTTATGAACGTGTCAATAAAACGTAAGAGGGTTGTCAATAAAGTAACGATACGAAAAGCGGCTAATCATTATTATTTTAGATAGAAGATATTTAGCTCCCATTTTCGTCGTTTATAGAGTACGCTGAATATGGCACGTATTAATATTTACTGAACAAATTGGTTTGCGAGAAGTCTTATTCATAGATTTATATTGCTTCCCATATTATTGCTGTTTGTAATGTAGAAAACTACTCTGAGATAAGTCTGGATTGACAGAAACATGATACTCGGAGATCATCCACCAGATACTGAGGAGATGTGATATGAGCTATGATCTGTCTTTTGTCTTGCAGTTCGTCGGGCTGCTGATTATGAAGACATTATGACAGAAAAGTTCTTATTTAAATCCATTTAAACACCAAGAAGATCGTTTTGAGATTTATTAAATCTGTGTTAAATATGCATAATGATCTGTCATGTCCGAGTGTTGGTAACATCGCGAGGAAGTAAATTTGTAAGGGACCCAAATTGAATCTTCCGCTTAGAGTCGCTTTCGCTTTCCATTTTAATCCATCATTTGGAAAGCGCCACGACTGGCTCAGGTTGGGTTAATTCGCGTGGGTGGGTCGTGGGCTGCGTTCTCCCCCTCGCGAGTGCCGCCCCCGTTATTATTTTTGTAATTATTTCATACGTAAGAGGCTTAAGAAACTGCGATACCTGCTCTGCAACACCTTACGATCTGCCTACGATCAACCTGAGAGCGACTGCGCTCCCATATCATATCTCGCCGATTGTTACGCCGGGCATTTCTCGGTAACGACACGATAGTATCGAGTGCAAAAATTGGATTAATTCAGTAGATAAATGGAATGACGCGCGTAAAGAGGAATGTTCTATCGCGATCTTATTGCGCATTTTGTTCTTATGCACAACACGGAGGACGTAACTCGAAGCCCAACAATACAACGTGTACATCTTGAGAAAAATGCACTCGCAGTGCAACAAAACGCCCATAGTGATACGAGCATGTTTCGTGAGAAATCCTGAGTTTGCATTCATTGATCTCGCCGGATTCCGTATAAAATTACTGCCTAAATCTGTCTTGATTCTAAATAATTGCCTGAACCAAGATAATCATATTTCGACTGTCGTTATATTTGCTTAAAATATTAAAACAATAAAATACACAAATGTCGCCGTTCTACTCAATATTGTAACGCTTTCAAAGTTGCAATACTTCAGTCAAAATCTCGCGCTACAACTTTAGCCACGTCTATCGAAACCCTAAACACCTTGCATTGAAAGTAGATTACGTTAATTTAATAATATGTAATATAAATTATTTATAAACCAAAAAGCATATTTGTAGATGTCGGCATTCACAATTATTCAGGTTTCAAAAATTGTCATTTATGTCCGCAGCGTTGAATGCTTGATAGACTCTAATTTTCCTGATTTGCATTGTATTAACGCTGAATCAAACGATTTTAAGAAATGGATGCAAAATTTCAATCCCTGCGTACTATTATTTGGAAAATATCCAATGAAAAGTGCTAAATGAAACGGCGTTAAACTGGGTTATTTTTACTCAAAGTAAATAGGGAAGTTTTACTTTTTTTTATAATAAAATTTTTCACAAGTTCTATACAAACACGAAATTTTGAAATATAGAATTCTTTATTTATAGTTTGTTTAAAAAACGCGTTGTATCGTATTTTTTTAAGCATCGAGCAGACCGCTTTATATCAAATCGGCGTTAATAAGGGACGCGCTAAACGAGGTATTATTGTTTATAAATTCATATTTTTTATGAATTTTATATTATTATATTAGATGTCCCCATAAGTTATGTCGTTTTTTTTTATTTTTAAGCATCTCGTGTAAGTGTCAATCTGTTCGTTGTCATTAACCCTCTAACGATAATAGAAGAGTTGTGTCTCTCGGAATATCTGCGTAACTATATGCTTTTTCTATAGCATATGAAAAATAAAACAACAGAGGCTACATACAAAGGATCTAACAAAATTATCTAACATAAATCGTACACCTCACCAGCACGATGAAGGCTACTAAATCGAGACATTCCCGCAGAAATCTAGACGCTTGGAAACAGTGGCGTAACTATTAATTGGCGAGCTTAGACGACGCCTAGGGGCAGTAACTGTCTAATCTATGTATACATATATACAGTACATATCAAATTGTTATATTAACCTTTCCCTACCGGTGATGTATTTACTACACCTCGACTCTAATAATTGGAATATCTATATGAAATATAACAGATACGGGCTTCAAAATTTTTGTATTCTTCCATAATATAATTACGGCTCTCATCGAAGTATTATAGTATATAAATATTCATCTGCGGCGATGGAAATAAATAATTTGTTTGAATTCGGGGATCGAAAATGGGGGCTCACGCGCTCATCAATTCGCTGAAGGCTGAAAGTTGTGTGGAGGTTGTAAATCCCGATCCATTTTAGCCTTTTTTCAATCATAACCCGCTGAATTTTATGCGAATAATTTAATGAAGCTTAGCAAAAAATATTTTGAATTGCATTGAGAGAATCAAAAACGATGTTACTTATGGGAGCATCTAATATATTCTCGCACACTTTGATAATCGCTCACGATTGTAGCTTTCCATGCTTCGAGGCGTTTGTCATCCTGGCTCTTCGTCTTCGGACGACTGTCTTTGTGCACATGACCATTTCGCAAGCATCATTCTCGAATTAAAGTCGGTCGTTATTCACAGCATCCAAGTGCTTGTGATGTTTTTTCGCCCGTGATTGATTGCGAATGCTGCTTTTTAAGTCGAATTTTTTCGCAAAGAAATACAATATTTGTGTTGGCCTATATATTTTGGCATGATAGATTTATTATTTTGTGATTAATCGGTTTAGTTGGGGGGGAAAAAAAGGTAGGTATTGACGAGGGCTGTAGAAGTTGACTCGAATAAATCATAGGTGTCATGTTGGAGGCTTCTGTCGCTGCTGCAAGTGGCTGCGACTCAGTTCCGCTCGCGCGATCGTCGGCTTCGCACGTGCGTCGTCCGCGACGTCAGTCGAAACCCTCTATTTGATCCCTGTGTTTGGATTATTTATAACATGTGTTTGTAGCGTACGTATCGTTGTTTATATTGTGATTGAAAAAAAATGCATCCTGCATTTCGTGACTTGGAATGTTTCGATCGGCGCCCCCTTCGGGGATGAATAATACATTATTTTACCACCCCAAAATTTTAGACGGCGTCTTTCGATGAAATATTCATTCGATGTTTAAGGCAGCATCCAACGGGCTCTATCCAAATCGTCGAATGTTGTAATTTTGTAACGCGATAAGGTTTTATTTTTTATTATTTTTTAATAGATACGAGCATGACATATTTGACAGATACGTCTGTGAGACTTAACGACGTTCGTATCTTAGAAAGTGGATCAAGTTCATTTCGAGATATGTTTGACACCGGAGATAGTGTTCGATACGGGACTCGTTTTTAGCGTCTGTGTCAATTTCTAAAGTTTCCAATCGACATGTGCAATTTAAATCCTCGACATTCGAACGGGACGTCGCCCGATCTGTCTCCAGTTCGAGGACCTCATTCTTGACGATCGAAATTTGCATTCAGACCCGATCCCGTACAAAAAATGTGCAAGCAAATCGAATGCCAATTAGCGTCCATTATCATCGGCCACATCTACCATTTTCATTTTTGTGCTGCACAAACCACACGCGTTTAACAAAACGGATAATCCTTTTATACTTTTTTTGTTACGGAGGCGCAATCGCGACCGGTTTGTACCGAGAGTGGGACGCATATGCGCGCACGATGCATTGTTTTTGTCCATTTGACCGGACATCCGAAGTCCCATCCGATTTATTTCGAATCCAATATTTCAATTTCCGCATCGCGAACACAAATTCGCCACAAAATTTCCATTCGGAGCGATAACAAAGCGCGAAAATCGCTTTTGGAGCAACAGATGCTCCGTCGCCGAGAAGAGCGGTCACACCGTATGCATTTCACTCGTACAACTTCTTTTACCCGGTATTGTTTAATGTTATCGCTCTCGACCGGCCTTCTTGGCTCGGCTCTGTACGAGACGATGTTCTCGACCATAGCCATGTGTGAAAACTGCGACCTTTGCATACTTCAGTATGTGTACATTTTTAATTATTGCAAAATCCATTGTCCGCGCTCAAATTGGATCTATTAAGCGCCTAATTGAAATCCACGCTGTGAAAAAACCGCATATAAAAGACTCAATAACAGTAAAGCTGTAATGATACCTCGGTGTTGATTACCATTTTCAAATTATCGCGTGCAATTACATACTCGAATTAAGAACGCCAAATTAATCACAAATCTTGCCACATTCAGATTCACAGAACAGAACACTTTTGGCAGTTGCATTCAATCCCGAGCCAAAAGTTTTATTGAAAAATTCCCGATTTCCCGACAAATTATTTATTTCCATCGCTGCAGATGAATACTCATATACTACAATACTTTGATGTGATTCGTAAATATATTACGGAGGAATAAAAAAATTCTAAACCCCGTATCTCTTATATTTCATATCGATATTCCCATTATTAGAGTCGAGGTGTAGTAAATACATCACCGTTAGGGAAAGGTTAATATAACAATTTGATATGTACTGTATATATGTATACACAGAATAGACAGTTACTGCCTCTAGGAGTCGCCCAAGCACGCCAATTAGTAGTTATGCCACTGTTTCCCAGCGTCCAAATTTCAGCGGGAATGTCTCGATTTAGTAGCCTTCACCGTGCTGGTGAGGCATATGATTTCTATTAGATATAAAAAAATCAATCTTGCATTTTTCGGGATTACGTTTACTAATCCCGAGATTCATGAGCACACAAAACTGTCCGGTATTTGAGATCCAGGGATTGGAATCCCTAATCATCACGGGTTTGACCATTGTCGGCCGCATGATGCCACATATGCATCATGATCGCGCCGATCGTCCACATACAGTAATATGTTCAATGGTCTGATCCTTTGATGCGGCCACGATAGTGTTAACCGCTAGGTCATCAGGGCTGCCCATTAAACGATCTTACACAACCAAATCTATTTTGGAATATATTGATCAAAATGCTTTTTAAAAACTGTTCTTATTAGTAAATCGGGACAACCCTAAATAAACAATCATCGTTCGAAAATCAGTCGTTACAAGCATATTTTTGTATTATTTGCATAAATATGGATGAGAATCAAATAAAATACGCTTTGTAAGCTATCGTAATTTAAATTTAGGATTTTCAAACATTAGCACGTTTTACATAAATTAGTAACAAGCTTAGATTTTTGACACTTTGATTGATTAATCAAACAAAATATAAACAATTTTTCATGAAATCAGCTTGATAATAAAAAATGGAAATAAAGATCAAAACTTCTTCTTGCAAATTGATAATATCACAAGTTTTAGTATTTATATTTTTTGATAATCAATACACATAATATTTGGGACGGAATGTTTCTTATAAATGAAATTAAAATATTTATTACATTTTTCGGTCCTTTTCCAATTGCATGAGTATCAACTGGCCATCTTACGATTTGGAATAGCATTTTCATCAACTCTCTTTAAATCTTGACTGAAAATGGATAAAAGTGTTGTGGCAACCCTGAACAAGAAATGCCCAAAACGCGTAAATATATTATTTGAGAAAGTGTAAACAAACAAACATTAATTTTTATATATTGGACTATGCCTATGTTACTCGCGGAATCCTCAGCAATAAGTGGACGAAGTTTTATCGCAATCCGATGAACGGCATGGCAGCGCACTTCGAACGAACAAAACCCAATTCATTTTTGTGTTCATCAGAAGATTTTTTCAATGATCATTTCGGTCTGGTAATTTTTGCTTCAATAGTTCATTCGTTATTCTTCGGCGGCGGTTTATTTGATTTTTTCATTGCGGAATTAAGTCTAAAACTGTTCATTGTCGAATATGTCGATTGTTAGCGATGCGGACTGTTGAACTTCCGGAATGAATAGTCTCGAATAGAAGCGGAATCGGCTGTCGAATCTATATTCTGCAGCGAAAATAAATCGCAGACTGGACGAGGGCGTGAATATTTGAGGAAAAAATCCCAATCGAACGGCAGCATCGGTCTTGCAAATTACACATTGAATTCATTTCATTTTTATCAATACAACTAAAAAGATTTGTGATGATTTTTGCAATATTTGAGAATATTTAGATGTGTATGGGGTACCTTTACAGCACGACCTTGCGATCAGCATCGATCGATGTAAGAGTGTCGCACATACGCGTGATTACTCGCCAACGGGATAAATTATTCCGTGCCAAGATTAATTTGGGTTAAATAATTTTATCAGATCAAAATTGCGGGATAACTGTCGGTGTGAGTATCAATTAATTGGAGTTGGTAAATTCGTCTGCACATTTGATGGATCTCCTCGTGTAGGCGAAACTTGGGCAACACCCATGGGACAACACTAACCGCAAGTTGACAACTGTAGTTTCGCTTCGATCTTGTGTTTAATTGAAGGCGGAGCGATTCAATTCTCGAGACATATTTAGAGTCTTGCCCGATGGGAAACGTCCAAATGTGCTGCAGAGGCCGCACATGGTTCATCATTTCGCTCCATTGTAGCAGTCGCAGAGCGCTTGTAAATTGAGCAGATCGGACGTCGTAAAGTTTACCGTCCTTTGTCTTCGGAGATATTGTTTACTGTGTCTGCCTCATTTTTATTGGCCACTTCCATCGGCTTTTATGTCCGTGTCGGATTGGACCTGCGTGAGGATCTCGTGAGCCGCTCCTGATGAACGTCCAAGCCAACAACTAACTCGTTTATTTGTGTCTTCTTCCAGTCGAGGTTCACGTGATTCTGTATCGGCATTAGAATCGAACTTTTCAATGATATTTATTTTTAAATTTTGACGTGCTTGACGTCATTTGATTGTCTGATGGAAACGTTGACAGTTTTTCCGATCAAAACAAATCGAATAATATTTGACATGTTCTGGATTTTGTAGTGTTTTATCAATTCGGAAGCGTTTGACATTTTGCTACCGTTGATTTTAAACCGTCGACAGATTCATCTAATGGACTTATCATCCGAATGTATCAAGTTTCATAAAGTAATTCTGTAAATATTTGCATCACTGACATAAATTTAACTATGAAACACTTCTCTGAATCAATATCTAGAAATAGAACGGTGACCTTTCCTAGCTGATTCGTTCACGATTTACTCATATCTTACTAATTAATCCTTCTAGCTAAAAAACAAAGCAAAGATAATTGATTCGATTATCAGAAAATTACGGCGACCGGAAATCCGCTTGGCTCAAATTTGCCACCAAGCCGGATATTGATCGGCGATACTGTAGTTTTTAACACTACCCCTAAATACGGCGTTCTAGAGCCCCTACGGTCAAGAATCCATGAAATATGAAAATACCCTGCCCATATCTTAGTGAGCGTGCTCCCGAGGAGTGCGTAACGAAATCGACAGATGCTCATAAATCGTCATTATGTTCGCCTTAAATGTCAAGGATTTTGAAAATTCGAAGTGTTTACGAATACGCGCCTATAATATTTTACTATAACTTACTAGTTTTGCCATATACGGCCGGCGGCCATATGTAAATTCTTTCCGATATCGCTACTACTCCACAATGCCCATCAAATTGATGACTTGCAATAAATTGCGCCGATCAAATCACAATCGGAACCGAAATAGTCAATGGACTTCATTCAGACGACCGTTCGTAATAGTTTCTATTTCGCCACACCGGCTGAGGAAAACGAACGAAGAGGCGTGTCAATCAATTTGAAGATGTCCAATGCCATTTTTTTCCGGTTTTTCATACTCCGTTTGACCTATTTACGTCAATCGAAGATCCTATTTGTACCTGTAGGTAGTCTTGTGATTGAGCAATCCAAAATGATTGACCTCATATACATAGATGCTATATTTGTATGTCCGCCACTTATCATCCGCACAAATCCATTTATCTGTCAGAACCGTCGCAGCGTGTATGAAGCTTGTACATAAATAAATAAACACTGTCGATGACACACAATATTCGGTAATTTTTAAACAATATACTCGGTATCGATTCATTATGTCATTTACATATCATTAATAGTCAATAAATTTGGGTTAATGATCTATACAGTTGTATGATGTACGCAAGATATTCTCTCCGTCTCTGTTTCTTTCTAAACTCAACGTGCAAAACACTCCCCATTGTCATTGTTCTAGATTTTATATTCATATTTGGTCTTCTATTTGAGCTGTAATATCATCTAGGGATGATTTTATTTTTATCTTTTAACTGTCGAGCGAATTTAAAAACATTAGAATTTACCTAAAAAGTTGTTTGACTTACATATTTTATTATGTAAAGTCATCCGTAAGGTAAAGTCAAAGTAATGTATCGTCATCGGATATTTAAATGATAGTTTAACACCCCTTTCTGTTGAGACACGGACTAAAACTCGCAAAATTCCCGATTTCCCGACCAATTATTTATTTCCGTCGCTGCAGATGAATACGTATACAATATAATACTTTGATGTGATTCTTAATTATATTACGGAGGAATACAAAAATTCTGAGCCCCGTATCTATTATATTTCATATCGATATTCCCATTATTAGAGTCGATGTGTAGTAAATACATCACCGGTAGGGAAAGGTTAATATAACAATATATATATATTAGACAGTTACTGCTTCTGGTCGTCACCTAAGCTCGCTAATTAGTAGTTACGCCACTGCTTCCAAGCGTCCAGATTTCGGCATTCTGACCAATACATCCCAAAATAGATTTAGCTACTCAGTAATGATCATTCAATGGGCAGTTCTTCCTGGTTGAGTGCAATGATTTTAATCATACATCCTTGTTTTACACCGTTTCTGACCTTTGAAATATAATTTTCCTTTCAACAACAACATGAATATACTGATTTATCACGCTGTCGTGCCTAAGATTTGTGTATCGTAATGAATATATTTATTTTGCATGATTTTATGCACGTACGCATTTCTGTGACTGATAATTTTATTGGTTGCATTCTTGCATGTTATTATTGCCATATGCATTTAATCCGTTTAATAATTTGTTGATTTCTGCGTTTGAACGATTGACATCTTGTTTGTATATATTTAACCTTTTAACCGCCAGCGATTTCAGAAATATTAGAAATTGCGCAAAATGTTGCTTGACTGATACATTTGCATATGCATGTATACGACATGCTGTCCAGCGGGATATTTTTTTTCGGATTTTGAGCATTTCTTGTTCAGGGTTGTCACAACACAATTAATATTTTTTGTTGCAACGCATAAAATTATATTCAACAACGAAAACAATCGCCTGTTAAATCGCCCACATTCAATTTGATTAAGAGCTCGTTTCGAAACTTACATTTTTTTATATCCGCGCGATTAGAGCAGATCTGAGTCCTTTCGAGAGCAGGATGTGAACGAATGTGGTTCACTTGAAATTTTTCTCATGATATCGAGAGAGTTTCGCAAGAAACCTCTCAGTGTCCTGGGGTCAGCAATTGGTGAAGTCATCACTCGCCACTCCACTTATCGCGTCTCGTTTATTTACGTTCAACTATTGTTTGATTTATGGCATTTAGAGAGCATCTGGCCAATGGCCGCATTGTTTTTATTGCAAATTTGAATAAAAAATTGATTTTCGCGACGGTTCATCTATGAAATATCTCCGAGACTTATTGTTTGTTGTATGCAGCGCGTTGTTGTACAATCGACATCTCTGTTTGCACACTGCGCTTTCAAAGAAATGATGCAGCTGCTGCATTTGAAGCATATCGAAACGCGGCTTGGTACCTCAAAGACAATTGTTTCAATTGTTTCTGGTGCAAGACAATTAGCTTTATCCGCAAGTCCTTTGAATCCTCTTTCTCTTTTGTATTTCTCGGCAGTCAGGAGTGAAAGCTCACAGTTGGTTGTTTAGCAATTTTTAACGAATCAAATTTGTTGATATTTTGTTCTGAAGCAAGCGGCGTCGATAAAAACTCTTCGATTCGAGTGGCACTCTGCGGTGGTAATCTAAAGAGCTCTTTGTTTGTTGACGGCACATCAACAAAATTAATTAAAACTCAATTTTTAACCCTCTTAATGCCGGACGCTGGTATATAGTCACGCCAATACTTGCGAAAAATGCCAACGCCGATATATCGTCGTTTATGTCCTGGATGAATGATTATGTGGTTCCAATATAATAATACTAGAATTTTGTTGTTATATTAACTACACGAATCACTTGTTTTGTAGCAGATATTTTCGTGGGACTATTGTTTAGTTTTTTTTAAATTGTTTAATTTATTTGGGCTTCACACGTGTTGTATATCTAACTATGACCAAAGGATCATTCTTCTTACTTGCAAATACGGTTTATAAAAAAAATGATTTTTCTTAATGATTTATCAAATCATTTGGTATTCTTCGCATATGTACCGTTTTTTTAGTTGGTATTAAATGGGTTAATGCAATAATTGTTTGATTCGTGCATTTTTAGTGCAAATAATTGTTCATGACTTTATTATGTCATAAATGCAAATTAAGTACTGTCGGCTTGATTCATTTTAGAGACTTTATTTTAATTATGATTTTATATTATTGTCAATAATTTTAATCATCGACAATTTGATTTACGCTAATTGTTTTGTTGTTTTTTTAAAAAAATAACAAACAAAGCAAATTCTGCTTGTTTTATCGCATATAAACAGAAGTATCAACATCACCCAATTAATACAGAATTATTGTAGATGTACGCCGCAATGTCTAATGTGCCCGACAGTAAATTACATAGGCGTTCTGATGAAAATGTCTTAACGATTATTTCATTCCCTTTAATTGTTTTTTTAGGGCTTGTGCTAGTTTACATGATAATTTATGTGTGAATTGAACGAAAGCGAGACAGTTCGAAGTTCTCATGATCGTTTCGAGATAGACCGTTGAAATTGCAGACAGAACAATGAAAAAGTGAAAGGTGCCATCGTCCCTTCGATATAAAAATGGCCACCACTTGCTTCGGTCCTCCGCCTCTTCCGCCCAACAAGCGCGCCGCCAACTCCAACGGCGGCAACAAGGACACCCTCAACAGAAAGAATGTCGCCAACAACAACAACAACAAAAATTCGAGCCTAACTTCCTCCACCTACATGAGCTTCAAGGATCCCCTGGACGAAATCTTGGTCATCAGCTCCGAAGACATCCAGCCGGAGAAGAACGCCAACAAGAAGTGTCACCATCATCACAAGAGAAAAAATTCGCTCAAAAAATGCAAACACGCCTTGAATCTGAGCCTCTCCAAGTTCACCGACGACAGATCGAGGAAGATGCCCAACGACGGATCGCTCAAGAGCGCCAATCTCGTCAACGGTTTCGACCATAACTACAACGGCGACGTGAAGACGTACTTCCTCCACTCGCCGGACGAACCCGAATGCATCCCCATGAAGACCTTCAGCGAGACCGTCGGCCGAGGCTGCGACGACCTGACGTCCTGCGAAGACTCCTCCGACCCGCGCCACTTCGCCACGGTCAAGAACACCCCCTTCGCCAGGCCGCACTCGGCGGGGCGCTCCGGCTTCCACACCAACTCGCTCACGAGGAGTTTCCGAGGCTACGGCGAGATCAGGCTCTCGCTCCCGAGGAGCTCCTCCGAGGGGAACCTCTCCAACCTGCTGGACTCCGAAGTGCCCCTCAGCCTCACCCCCCTCGGCTCGAGGCGCGGCGTCGTCGCGCTCCCGCCCGACACCTTCCCCGGACACACCAAGCTCAACAAATACTTCAAAGTCTTCGGCAGCTGGAAGAATCTCTTTCAACGTAAGTTTTAACATTTGACTTTATCATTCTTGCATCTGCTTCCGTACGCGCTAATTATATTTTTAATTGAACACATCGTGCCGGCGCCGCTAACGGTACAACCAAACCGACCATCGCCCGTTACTCAAGGCTGCCCATTTTTATGCAAACTTTCAGCGCCTATTTGCATCGTTCACACGGCAAAATTAATCCATACACATATCAATGACTCCTCGAAAGCTCCATCACAATGAGCACAAATAAAGATCATTGGCGCCCGATTCGATCGAATTGTAAACACTTTGTTCAAACAGCTTATTATTCATCCGTGCAAAATTTAAACAAAGCACTCAGCCGCTATATATAAATAATGTTGAATTCGCTCGAATTGAGCAAATACTTCCTCAAATCAAAAATAGATCATTGAGCTTCCAGAGAACGGTAAACAGCTCCGAGCAAACAATCATCGGATTGTTAGTGCAATGCCTAAAATTAACATCCACATGAAGCTATATTCAAAATAGATAAGAATGCAATCCATTTTAACTATTGCAACGGGTTTCTATGGAATAAAATTAGGGTTTATGAACTAAAACTCGCAAAATTCCCGATTTTCCTACAAATTATATATTTCTGTCGCTGCAGATGAATACTCGTATACTATAATACATTGATGTGATTCGTAATTATTTTATGTAGGAATACAAAAAATCTGAAGCTCGTATCTATTATATTTCATATCGATATTCCCATTATTAGAGTCGATGTGTAGTAAATACATCACCGGTAGGGAAAGGTTAATGTAACAATTTGAAAAACATATATATATATGTATACATAGATTAGACTGTTACTGCCCCTAGGCGTCACCTAAGCTCGCCAATTAGTAGTTACGCCACTATTTCTAAGCGTCGTTTTTAATCCCGATTTTTTTGGGATTACGTTTATTAATCCCGGGATTGGATTCCATAGATATGTCCTTGCATATTTATATATAGTATTCTCCAAGTATTTGATGTCGTTTCAAGGTGTATCGCCCCAAAAAAAAAAAGCGCTGATCTATTGAATTATTGGACACAAATATTAGGCAAGATTTTCACCGCACCACAACTCGACACAGATTATTGTTTTGTGCTTATGGCCAGACTATGGTCATAATGTGTGGACATGTGATTTGTAAGGATTAATTTTATAGATTTTCCGACCAGATGATGATTCTCGAAGAATTGAATTATCTTACACCGGATGCGATGGCGAAAACGACATTCCTCAAAGCGATACGGAAATCGCTGCGGATTAAAAGCTCTGATAACCGCTATTATTTCGGTTCGGTTCCGGTTATAAACCCTACATTATTACACTTTTTTTGAATCCTGATTGCTTGAAATGCATAAACGCGTGCACTATTTCACGTATGCAACTTTCGCGCGTCATTAAATCCGCAGATGGCTCGCGAATTCCGCGACTTTCCGCCTTATCGTATCGATTCTGTATCATTTCGATAACGCTATATTACACTCGAGTCTTTTACAATATTAATCATGCGCTCAAAATGTCACAAACATATTATTCTATCGCATTTCGAAGTATCGTGATTAATCGTCGGCGCGTATCGGAATTTTGAGGAGTCGTACCTTCGAAGTTCGGTCGTCATTGCGACGGCGATCTCTTGTGCAGCGGGCAGGATGCATCGCATTTATTTATTCATCTCCTTAAACTCCTTAATGCACTCCGCCGTATGCAATAGCATTCAAATGACACATGTTTACGACTAGAAACCGACGTCGGAGGAGCTCGTATGCATTACACGTATCTGATTATACGATAATGATCCGAGTCTGCTGTGGGAAATGTCTTGAAATATTAACACCTCGGCACTAGAATATTTTCGTGGAGTATAGGGAAGGGATCGAAGGGACTGTCGCTGGAAATCCTTTCCTTCCCGGCCGGATGCGATTTTTTTATCGTTCGATCATTTATCTTCTTCAGCCTACGCGTGACGCTTTTTTGCGGTTGACCATATGGTCTTCCGTGACGCTTATCGTTATGGTGCCACACTAAAGCAATCAGTCATATTAACGTGACGCATCTCCGATGATGCATTGAACTCTGTACCTGTCGTCCCCCGTGGAACCTTCGTAAGAGGCTTTCTTCGACGGAACAATGGGCTTCAGTATTTAATCGCTGCGCGTGCTCAATCTCGAGGACTGCTCTTTCCATATCCAATCTGTTATTTCTCTTCGTATCGCTACAAACAGATGAACAAGGGCGAAGGTCGGCAAAAGTACTTTTTTCCACACTTTAATAAATGCAAATATTTCTGTTTTTTCCATGACATTAAATACCTTAATCCTCTGCGGTCCTATGTCGAGTCTGGTTCGACATTTTGTTTCTACATTTTTTTCCGCACTCAGATTTAAATCATGTGATGTTATTTTACGTGTCGTGTTTAGTTACAGTATTTGGAAATGAATATTGATTTTTATGATCCTTCATAGTGTTTCGCCAACCTGCTATAGATACAAAGGAAAGGGACTGTTTAGGTTAACTTTGGTAAAAAAAATAATAAAAAAAATGTTTTATCTTAAAAATGACTAAAATATTTAGGGACCGCAAAGGGTTAATAAGCTTAAAAAGTTAGTCGATTCGACTAACATGTCGCTTTATCACGGCTTTAATTTGTCTAATCCCACTTTTGTCGTTTATCGATAATCCATTTAAAATACTTTATTGCCTTCTGCTCATTTCCTAGAATCTTTTATTAGCTAAGATAACCCGCCCATAGTATCAATTTAAATGCAATTTAATTATGTTGGGGCATCGTTGTGAATGATAATGATGATCTTGGTCTTGAAAGATCAAAACAAGTTGCTCGTAATAATAAATATATTGTTTGTATAAATTGTCAATTTATCCCATTGCATTTTAATCACATAAAATCGGAGTTGTGTTCGAATTCCAGTGATTCAGAAAGAGCACTCTTACACGTTGAGCTCGGAAACAGAGAGAAACGGATAGTGTCTTGCACGTATATATCGTTAAATCAAATTTATCGAATAATAACGATATGTGAATACTATAATGAAACGATTTCAAGTGTGTTGTTAATTGAATATTGCGTGCTATCGGCAGTGTTTATTTATGTATGTACAAGTTTCATACACGCTGCGACGTTCCTGATAGATAAGCGTATTTGTACGGATGATAAGTGGCATAACCCCACAAAAACGCATTTAGACTTTAAGCAAAGTCATGAATCATTTTTTTAATGAGCGGAATTTATCAGCTGTGGTTTGTAATTAAAGTCTGTGTCGATCGACAGTAATTGTTGACGGAAACTATGACACACATTTCGTATCATCGTTCATTACAGTGCCAACCAAATAAGTGCTATACACGTCTATAGACAGAGAATCCGCATCGACAGGCCATACGCGTCTATAGCCGCTAACGTCATATTTTATTCAGGTCGCTATATTTTTAAGTTTTTTTTTTTATTAAATTAATCCTACGAACTTATTGAGTGACTTTTTTTATGGTATTTTAGTTTCAATTTATTCGATTTTCGAGCTACGTGAACAACGGCTTTTGACAATAGAGCTTATATAAATATAAAGTGACCCAAGAATACATGCTGGCGTATATTTCTTCAGTTTTAGCATTATATTTACACACATAGCAAAAAATAACATTCGTTGTTGTTTCGTCTGCTGGAGGTCTCATGTTTCGGCATTTCAAAATAGAGTTCTCAGTTGAGATCTTGAAGGTTTTTTTTTCTGTACAAGCAATGATGTAATTTATTGCTTTCCGGGCATTAATATTTAGATCATCTGTAAAACATCTGCCGAGGAAGAGTCGTAAATCAAGGTCCCGACTATTAGAACGAATGCTCATAGTTGTTCCCATGGACGCATCGTATGTCTGCAAATCGCTTTATTGGGATTTGAAGGATCTCAAAGAGAATGCTTTTGATAAGACGATTATAGTAGAAATTGGATCTCGGTAGGTGGGTGTTTCGCATGTCGTGCTCTTCGCACTTGTTGTGTTGCTCATATCTCCGTCCCTGTCGATTCCGATGCACTCTTGCAGTGCTGCAGCAAGGCCGCGGTGTTTCCTGTCGAGCCCCGAGGCCTTTGTCTGAAGACCTGGAAGTATGGCGACACGCAGACGCTCTCGCTTAAAAAAACCTGCATAAACTCCCTAATAATAATCGCGGAAAAACGCCTTCCAGATCCCACTGTGTGTTCTCGTTAATTGCACCGAGACTCAGATACGATCGTTCAATTAATGTTGCCTTATTAGAACAAAAGACCATTTTGTGATCGAGATGATATCGAATCGATTAGTACACGCTCGATTAAGCCGCCCCCGTCGAAGAACTATCCCATGGCGAATAGTTCGCTCGATTTCGTACGCCATTTTATTCGAGGTCTTAAGGTCGAAAATGTGTGGCTCAGTTGTCGCATTTTTTACGCATCGAATTAATACTGTTCTGTCGGGCTGCCCTTATGAAAATGTTAAAGGCTTCGGAGAGCAGACGGGGAGTTCCCTTTATTGCGGGGCCAAGATGGCCGAGCCGAAGGCATCAATCACGGAGTCGTTAATGCAGAAGATCGGAAACGAACATCAATTATACGGAGCGGGCCATGTATGCCCAACTCACTAATTTCTCTCTCAGGCATCGGACCTATTGTTTTAAATTAGCCCTTTTCTACGACAGGAAATGAATTGGAACTAATCGATCATAGTTTGAAATGGACTCTTCGCTGTGCGTATTTGCTCCGTGGAAACGTTTTCAATTAGCCCCGAAGAAACGCTGGTAGGTCTGAGCGCACGAGGGCTTATCGGAGCCATTAAACGATATTGTTCGCGAATGGGACTTATACATCAATGTCTGGAACGCCATCGGGAAGTGTGTTCGCAATCTGACCGTTTCTAGACTTGACATATGTCGGATACGGAAATAACGATCGCCCTGCAGTTTCCCACGTCAATTTTCGTCTGTCCGAGTAAAAGTCAGTCGAGCGAATTTATACTTTCCTCCTATCTCAACCCCGGCACGACAATGCGAGATGTCACACAGGAACGTGGCTTCGTGTTATTTATTCCTTGCGATTATTTAAGCTTCGACATTTTCCGTCGTATTATATAAAGACATCACATTTGAACCTATGCGTCAAATTGTAACTTAAAACTAAAAAAAAATAGTTAAGATAGCAGCATAAATTAGTAAGATAGATAAATATGTCGTTTTTATGGTGGAGAGGGGTCTAGATTCGTTTGCGACCTCATTTGGCACGAGCCGCCTATGTAAAGTAGCCTCTGAGAGTTAGTCCGTGATCATAAAAATCATATAAAATACCGCAAAAAGCTCTAAAAGAAGACACAAGGTCTGTGTGTCCAACCGGTCTACTTTTCGGACGGCTGATTTAAAAAATGAGCGCCTCGTGATTGGACGCCATACCAGAACATGTCTACACAACGATTACGAACTCTTATTACAAAACGAAGTTGTCCGAAGAAGACGATTCGGATATATTGTCTAAATTTTACAATCGGATATTGTTGTCTTTATCGTTGTCTTCACCGTACATGTCTATGACTTCTCGATTGGATCTCAGTGTAAATCAAGGATTTATAACTCCGAATTCTTTATATATCCGAAATAAATCGATTTTTTTTGAACCGGTTCAGTTACGGTTTTTATTCCGCCAAAAATAACAAGATTTTCGGTTCAAAATCTCGGTTTATTAACCATTTGAGTAGTGAGCTAATTTAAAATCATCAAAATATTAAATGCTATATTTGCTTGTCCGCCACTTATCGTCGTACAAATCCAATTATCGCCCAGGACCGTCGCAGCGTGTATGAAGCTTGTACATAAATAAATAAACACTGTCCGAATTTCAAAACCAAACCCCATTATTTTTCTTTAATTATGCAGAATGAGGCCTTAATTTATCTTGTTGTAAAGTATTCTTTTTTTTAAATAATCTTGTTTCATTTGCTCTGTTATTGACAGTGATTATCTATCCCGGTTCGACATAAAATGAATTACTCTGCTGATATCCCTGCATACACAGAAAGGATCCTTTTTCATTGTTGAACTACAATCATCAATATCTTTTCGTCGAAGAATCATTAACGTATTCACCAAAGCGTCATTCATATTTCTATACTGCTGTATTATTTGAACGTCCGTAGTACTATATTGTAGATAATGAGGTATGGGGATAAGAACAGGTAGAAGACCCACACAAAGATTTCTGTTTTTTCGCATAGGATTATTGCTAAGTACCCAACACAGATGATAAATTTCCAACTCTCATTTTCTAATGGCGACAAAAAAATGTGCGTTTCTTGAATCGTGTCTCGATACAAATCGATTGTAAAAGAATGAGTCTCTAAATTTGGATTTAAAGAGGTGATACAGACAGACGGAGAGTGTCTTGCATATTGAATTTAGAGAGAAACAGAGACGGGGAGAGTATCATGCGTACATCGTACGATTGCATAGATCGTTAACCCAAATCTATCGACTAATAATCATATGTGAATGATATGATGTTTATGTTTGCTTGATGAAATGACCGAATATTATGTGCTATCGACAGTGTTCATTTACTTATGTACGAGTTTCATACATGCTGCAACGGTCCTGGCAGATAAACGGATTTGTATTATCGTCGTTATATTTTGTATATTTGAATAAAATTCAATTGTATTGAATATCACGCCATAGTCTCTTGCTATATAGATTGGTTCATATTGGCAAGTTTGCACTAGATAGATTATCATTTCAGATTTTATCGCACAACTACGAAGATTGCGAAGTAGAATTTATCAAAATATCTACAGTTCTGCCGATTGAAGATTGTCACGACGAAATTGAGTAACAAAATTGTGACATGATTTGGCAGCATTTTTAGCAGCATTCGTCCAAAGCGACGCTGAGCTCGTGTTGATAATTGTGTGAAAGTCATTTGGGGATTTTTAATTGCCTTAAATATTTTCATCGTGTAGAAGAACTCCAGGGAAATATAGTTCTGGAATTTCTTAATTACTATCGTCGACAACATCCAGTCGTACAATTAGAACACAGAAATGACTTTCGTCCAATTAAAAAGGATGCAACTAAAGCCTTTGATATTCATTGACGCAAATATTTTATCAATCATAAGATTCGGCAATGGTGCTAAATTCAAAAATGCATAAATTTGCATATTGCAGCTATCGACTGGAGTCAGTTGCCTCCCGATCCCACGTCGTCCCACCCGCGCCATTTTTTCGCCTTTAATGTCGCGGCATAAATTTCTCAAAACCTTTTTAATATCCACATGTCGGATTTCTTCGCGGGTCCATATTATTAAAGAGCGAGAAAGCGATGAGCCATTTTTAAAAGCTTTTAAAATGCTGTTTGACACGTTCCGAGAATCGAAGCGCGGCTTCTCTCTGCGCCCAATAATGGAGTCTTCGACATCCAGAACTGTTGTATCGGACTTGTCATCCCGGCCGTAAATTGTATCATACTTAACCCTGCCGTGAATTGAATAATTGAACGTTTCGAATTTATTCATGTTGATATAACCCTTCGAATGTATTCAAATCCGGGGGGCGCAGGCTGTATAATTTTTCGGCATAATCGCGTTAAAAATTAAATCCGCGCGCAGAGTGCCTTCAGCGCAGTCCTTCACTCCGCTGAGGTCCCTCATAAATTTCGCCGAATTTATGATGCGAATTTATCATTTCGAACGGTCGAGTGGATCCAGGACCCCTCGCCAAATGTTTAATGTCCGACACTTATCTTTTTAGCGAATCTGAAGCTCTGATAATTGCGACCGGGGGTCCGAGAATTCCTTGTAATCTGACGAAACGTGCAAGTATTTAAAATGAATTACACCGGCGTTTCTGCGATTCCCATTCGTATTGCTCGGGGATAATAGAGATCCAGGACGTCTCCCACTCGACATTATTTTATTCAACGGCTATCTGATTATTTTGGTGGTTTCTTCAATTTGCATTGTTCTAAAACGCCGATACGAGCGGAGACCGCATAAATGATTGGTTTGGCTGCGGCTCCGCCTTTTAAAAGTTTATTCATATGAGGAAAAATATTATCTTACAAAGCCACACGACAGTTACTTATAATTGCTTCGGAAAATATTTATCTGAGTAAATATTTTCCTAGCATAAGGCATATAATAGGTCTTGAGAGCCTTGGAAGGTCATTTGGAGATCTTTGAACCTTTTATTTGTTCGAAACTATTGACTTTAAAGCCGTGGGAATCTTATTTAAATCATATTCCATCGATAATACAAATTTAAAGATGATATTTTAAGAGCTTACCAAATTAACTCTTCGATTAGTTTGTAGCGCAATGTAGCGGATGATCGCGTATTTGCGAGCGAATTCCATTGATTCAGAAAGAGCACTCTTATATGTTAAACTCGGAGAGAGACAGGGACGGAGAGCTTCCTGCGTACATTGCACGTTTATATAGATCGTAAACCAAAATTCATCGACTAATAGTGATTTGAGCAAAAACTGACGAAGCGACATCAGAAGAATAAGGTGAATGCAATTGTAATTCCCATTTAAAGTCCCTAATTTTTATAATGATATTCGCTGAATGGAGTCTCGCATTGACGTTGTGTGTATCGACGAGTTCTTGAAGAATTTCATTGGGTTTCTTCTTCAATCTCCCTAATTATTAACAATACACGTCTGATGTAATCAATTCCTTATTTGGCAACAATTCAAAATGAACGATCCCTTTAAAAATGGCACGTATTTTTGGCACTATCGATATAAACGCAAATATCTTGGGGAAGATGAAATACAACTTTATATATTTGTCTTCAATTTTAGTAACAAATTAATACATTTGGTCAAGTTTGAAATCGATACTTGTGCGTGCATACTCATCAAAGGGTTAAGATTTATAAGATTACGTTTGCATAGCAAGCGAGCATCGCACTCAGTCGTATGGCCAAAATGAATTTTTACTCGCAATTTCCTGTCTGACTGAGTTCTTTCGCTGCAGAATAAACAGTATGATTGGCACATCAGTTTATTTAGCCATCACTCATCTTCCAGGATGAAAACCTTTCAGGGCAGAGCCACCGCAATGTATTCTTTAGCATGTCGTTCTTTTTGGCCGTATCCGATTACAATCGAAGGAGATGGATTAAATCCTTTCGATTGACGGCCTATTAATTTCTCCCAGCGAACGAATCGACAGTATTCTTCGCATTTATGACGCCGGTGATTTTTGGAAAATTCACACGTTTGTTACGAATAAATATTTATTTACGAGTCGTCCTTGCGAATATGTTTGATCGTTCATTCTGCGAATGCAAACAAAAGGCTCGCATGCTCGAAAAAATATCTCTAAACGATCTCGAAGCTTATATAATAGCGATTTATCGTTAGGAATGACGATTCTCGCTCGTATTGATGTTTGACTGTTTGCTGTGCAGATCGTATTTTGTTGACGGGCCCGCTTTAATGGCGATCTTCAAAGGCATTACTTTCGCTCGGTTCGGCATTAAATAGAAAATATCACCCTTTAGTCTTCGCTAATGTGGTGTTATTGAAAGTGCGCAATGAGGCGTTCCAGATGATGTTTGGTAGGTTTAAATGGTGTTATCAGTTCCTCCGCAGAGCGCTCTTTCACCTGGATGGAGCTTCTATCGGAGGCGAAAATCACCCCACGGGATTATCCCCCTTTTCCCGAACACCGGCTCGGAAATAAAATATATCCACGACTCCGCCAGAACACCGACTCATCAATTTCGCGGAGGGGGAGTCGGGGAGTTTTTTGCGTACATTTTTCACGAACGTAATAGGGCACTTTGTTACTAAAGCCCTCCGGAAGATTAACACTTATGAAGAGTGAGAAGGGATCCGGCCAACTTTATGGGTCTGTCGGTCAATAACCACTATCGAACCCTGTGTTATTCAATGTGAAAATCAGAACCTTTACCCTTCGAAAAATATGTCTTGTGCTCGCACGTATTGATTCAATCTCTGTTTTGTACGACCCGGATTTATGTACCTTTATGCTCGAACATCATTATTGGTACGCCTGCTTTTGATGAAACTTTATTTAAAAGCTACCAATATTTGGGTAATAAAAAATGGTATATTTTCGGACGAGCAAACTTTATTTTAAACGATAACTCATTTGGACATTTTTTTCGATTTTTTAAATTGATTATTTATGTAAGAAAAACAATAAAACAGATTTTAAATGTAATACTTGACATCACAAATAATATTCTATTGGAAATACAAGTGCGGCATTGTAAATAAAGCACTATGGAACGCAACATGTGCGTGCACACTCATAAAAGGGTTAACAGAGTGTTACTTCAATACTGACATACGGACATTTCCTCATACTCGCGTATTTGCGATCGAATTCCAGTGATTCAGTAAGAACATGCTTACGCGAAGAAAATAAATGAATATTTTGCGCTATCAACAGTGTTAAGGTTCATTTTAAACATACAAGCTTTATACACGTGACGTGGTCATAAAAGACAAAAGGCGGACATACAAATATAGCATTTACGTTTAAGTAATTTTAAAATTTGCTAACCACTTAACAAATCTTAAAAATCCTATTAATATTATTTATTAATGATTTTTTTTAAATGTAATACACTTGGGTCAGTTTTTATGCGTTTTTGAATCTATGCGGTTTTCAAAAAAAAAGCAACACATCCATCATTTTTCTATAGAGCACAAAGCTTTTTTTTATGCGAATGCGCATAAAAAAATATAAAAGTCATCCACATTTAGAACATCCAAATGTAAAAATAGCTTATTACTAAATAGCTCCGATCTATTCAATCCCTAAGTAATGAAACTTTTATAATATGGTACAAGTGTGGAAATATAACTTGTATGTATATTATTCCCATATTAAAATAATATAAAGTTCATGATTTGCCAAATTTATTTATTTTATTCCTCATGTAGACAGATTTACTTTGTGGAGAGTGTTCTCCAGCGATTGAAAAAATGCTACGATTCGAGAAGAAGAGAAATCTCGCTTTTATCCCGGACGGGAAGAGGCTCAGAAACACAATTGTTTCCGGAAGAGAGAACAAAAAAATACTCGTCTATTTCATATCACAATAATTTTCATCCCACTGCGAAAATCGTGGATGGGAAAACTGCAAAAGAAAACTCCATCCGGGCACTTGTTTCGAACTTCCAGCGGATTGCAGGAAACCAAGACGTCCTGGGAATCGTCTACGTCGAACAAACGATGAAATGTCACAAACACATTAAATTGGCTCGAATTAAGAAGAAAAAAATTAAGACATTTTGCGCTTTTGATATTCTCGGAAGGAAAACAGAGGGATGGAACTTGTCAATATGTCGCAAGTTTTCGAGGGCGCAAAATAATTTGCGGACGTGCGCGCTCCGAAAACTTTTTTCCTCGAAAGTTATTTTCGCGTTCTAAATTATTAATATGAAAATTAATATAAAAAAAGCCAAGTTCGGATATTAATCTTCCGTCGGTTTAGCTTGAACGGTGCCGACTGAGAAGGGCGGTTCCGTTTTCGTCGGAAGTTTTTCTCGAGCTGGAAAAACGAAAACCGCCAAGAGGAAAAACTTTTACAGCGTCGGGACCTGAAATATACTGCCGGAAGATTTTCACGATTGAACGAGTCTGCCGTTAAGTTAAGTTCATGAACATTCAAAATAAAAGTGGAAACGATCCCGAGCACAACATGCCACCCGAATACTGCCTAAGCTTTTACACTCGTGCGTCTCCTATAATATGATGTCTGAACGTGAAAGTTTTCGGATATGTGTCAGGTGTTTGGCCTCATTTTACAGAGACTCAGCGCAAAGAAGTGCCAACTGATCGTTGAAGCGTTTTTATTATTGTATGTTTGTTGAACTTTAACCGGTTAGCGTCTGAATTGTTTTTTTTTCGGTGTAGAGCAGCGACGACATACCTATTGAGTTGGTGACACACATTGGACTTAAATTGTTTTCAACGATGTAATTAAATGGTTTCTAATGTAATCATATTATCATATTTTCCCGCATGTCCGCAACTTATCATCCATACAAATCCATTTATCTATCAAGATCGTCGCAGCTCGTATGAAGCTTGTACATAAATAAATAAGCACTGTCGATAGAACACAATATTCGATAATTTCTTCAAGTATACATAAACAATACACTTGAAGTCGATTCATTATATCATTCACTTATCATTATTAATCAATAAATTTGAGTTAACGATCTATGCAATCGTACGATGTACGCAAGATACTTTCTCCGTCTCTGTCTCACATTTACAATCTCCGACCTGCAAGATACTCTCTCTCCGTCTATGGTTTTCTCCAAACTGAAAGACACTCTTCGTCTCTGTCTGTCTCCGAACTCAACGTGTAATAATACTCTTTCTGAATTACTGGAATTCAAACACACCTCTTTTTTACCTCTTTATGGGATTAAAGTACAATTATTTTTATATGCACTTGTAACTTTTTTAAAAGTTTTTTTAAAATAAATTTAACTATGCATAATCATATTTTCTACTATACAGTCGACCCCTCCTAAAGTATCTACTTAGTTTGGGTGTCTTAGTCCTTGTTTCGAGACTATAGAAGGGTCGACTGTATTTTCAACTTGTTTTGGTTCTGGAGCGATCTGACGCGATCATTTTTCGAATTTCTTCTTAGCGAACTTAGATTTAAATATATTGGCTGCACACACATATTGAATGCCCACTCGAGTGATCCAGAAAGAGTATGCACATATATGTTGCGAGCAGTGCTTCATAACCCTTGTATTTTTAATAGAATGTCAAAGATTTCATTTACGATCTGTTGTACGAACTAATGTACGTATATAATGTCGATAAAATTGCTACTTTAACTATGTTTTTATAAGTGTTAATGAAAAAAGTAGCGTAGAGAAATGTTTGATCACATTTGAAACTGTACTTCACTGCGCATGCTCAATTTCTGCTATGCGCAATAAAATTGGTGTGCGAACAAAAACGTCAAAAGAAATACGTCATTTGTATTATTAAACATTAATACGAGCAGTGCTTTATAAATATTTATCATTTCAACGGAGAGATAAATGTTTCCCTGACAAACGGAAACCATATGTCGGTGAACTTGCATTTTCGTATATCAAACTTGCATATGAATTAGTCTTTCGGCAAGTTGGTCCATCTCAAGCGTCGTGTCGATTCCGAGACTAAGTTTGCTGATATTTCAAATTCGGAATCCGAACTATTCGAAAGCTCGACGTGGAAGTCATATTCGACTCGGTACAAGGAAAACTTTACGGAGGTTCGAAACTCGAAAGCCAAACTCGGTCTGCGATCCCGAAGGATCTCTCCAGCGGCAGCCGCAGAACGCTCCGATGATCGATGGCGTGAAAACGATCATAATCAACGGCATCATTTATATGATGGACCTTGACAAGGTCGTCTGCGTTCTACCTGCGTTTAGCCCTTCTATTTGTGGAATGACTTAATGTTGGCCATCCTCAGCGAGAGGTGTGAGAGAAAAGAGCAAAAAACGAAGGCGAAGCGAAGTTCTCGAGCTTGGCATTTCCGCTGCAGGCTTCAGTAGACATCGGCAAAAGCTCTCTGGCCAAGTTTTTTCTCCCCGTCTGGACGCAAGACGTTCAATTAGGCGAGCAGGTAAGAGCCTCCATGTGAGCTCTTGCATTTATAACTTGTTGTTGTTTATTCAAAGCGTGCTGTTTGTTTGTTTTTCTCTCATATAAATAGTGGGTACGCGTTGAGGTCGAAGCGTGCTGCATTTGACGCCTCGGCTACTCGACTTTCTTGTTTGACACTTAAAATAATGCCCCTATTGACTTTGTGTGATTGCATACTTCTAATTGACTTCAATTTGGCAGTCCGCTTGAGCACATCCAGATTCATTCCATTTGAAGATCCTCAAACATCGAGGGCAGGGCTTCGAACCGATATTTTTTTAATTTCGGTTTTGGTGTCGTTTACATTCAATATTTATATCGGTTCGTTTACGGTTTTCGCTCTATAAAAAACGGTTTTACCGGTTACCGACAATGAGCTTCTTGATCATTTTAAACTCAACGGTTCGCTTGAAAGTTGATTGCTCGTTATTAAATTACTGTAGAATAAAGCTCGTTAAAATAATTGCGCTGGGGATGTCTTTGTTTGTCATTGGCTCTAAGCAATAACAATGCTTGAGAAATTTAGTCCAGACAGGGGGATATCCGGGGAGTTTAATATATTTTTATATACGTCCACATGTTTTATATGATTGGGGAGTGATGATTCACAAATAAATCATGAAGTTTCCATGTGTACATACAATCACAGAACGCGTTCTATAACAGCAAGAAAATTTGTATTTTACTGTAAAATATATATCGTCTTTGGTCATTCTTTTTATTGAGAATGTGCTCAGTTTTGAAAAAAATAATTGTTTCATTATATCTACTAATGTGAAAAACCATCGTGTAATAACATTTCAGCTGATTCATAAAAAACATGCTTCCCGTACGTAATGTGTTAACTAACCTAAGTCTACTTTAACTTTTCCCTTATGCCATATGACATTTTTAAACCTCGTTTTTATTATACACTTGGGTCTGTTTTTATGCGATGGATACGTTCCACGGGAGTCGCATAAAAAAATTGCATAAAAAAGACTTGAACTACATAAAAAATTGAGGGATAGGTTCCATTATTTTTAAAAACCGCATAACTTCAAATCAATGCGATGGAATGTACAGTCAATAACTCTAGTTCAGTGTTTCCTAACCTTTTTAGTCTCGTTACCCCTATAACCTATCAGGGAAACTGATTTTACCCCCCTTTAAAATTTTGTTGAAGAAAACAACATATATAATACATACAAATAGTCTTTATTTATCATAAAATTGCACAAAACTATAGGAAATTACTTTTTACTTTATTTAGTAAGGTTTAGTTTCACCCAACGCACATTCTTAGAGCTATCACCTATAATAGGATATTCAGCACCTACTTTTCACCAAAATGTACAGAAGTCATAGTTTTGAAATTCCACTTCTTTGAAAATGCTATTCTGGAGTAGTCTGAGAAATTCTACTTTGGCTGACACATCTTCGTCTTTAAAAAATTCATTAGCCAACTCCTTGTGAACATTCTCGAAATGTTCTTTAATTTGCTTGGTTTCATGCTCTCTGTACCAAGAACTTTATTACATATAACACACTGAGGCTTTTCCATATTCCTGTCAACAATATTCGTGAAACCCCATTGTAGAAATGTTTCTTTATACAAGCGCTTTTTTTTCTAGAAGCAGAAGTCATTTCACTTAAAATACTGTCACAAATGCGAAACGTGCAAATTAGTGCTCGAGTAAATTTAAACTGTATCGTCTCCGTCTCTCGTCTCTTCGTCTCTCTCCTTGCGAAAAGGATTACTAGAAAGGCATCAGAACACAGTGAGAGACTTCTTGGAAGAGAGTGCAAGCCATATGACGCTCATGTCATTTTATTATTATATCTACATACTAAAAATGAATATTGTCATTACCCCCGCCAAAAAGCCGTTTTACCCCTCGGGGGGTAATTCCCCCCAGGTTAGGAACCACTGCTCTAGTTTATCCAGTATATATTGAAAAATGTTCTTAATGTAAAACTATTTTCACATTTAAATGCTCTGAATATGGATGACTTGCATTTGTGTTAATTTAAAAAAAAAAATATATGTGCATTCGCATAAAAAAAACTTTGTCCTCTATAGAAAAACGATGGATAAGTTCCATTATGTTTGAAAATCGCATAACTTTAAAATCGCATAAAAACAGACCCTATGGTATTTCATATCAATATTCGATAATATATATAGATAGTATATCGAGATTCAATGTAGTAATTTTGTAAAAATTCCCATTATTACAACTTTACTACAACTCGACTCAGTATAGTAAATACATCATGGTAAATGAAAGGTAGTCACATTGCACTTCATTTTATATTGATACTAGCGAATACCCGGCATGCGTTGCAATGCCATAAGCGTTTAATAATTATTTGAAAAGAAACACAGTACGTGGATTATTGCTTCAGGTCGCGAGCCGAAGAGTTGGGATCCAAAAGCATATGCGCACTCGCTCTCGTCTCGAAGACCGACTTAACCACCGTATTGCGCGCGCATCTTTTCTCTAGCCGTGCCCG
The DNA here is from genome assembly GCA_008973525.1 of Stenopsyche tienmushanensis. Taxonomy (NCBI): domain Eukaryota; kingdom Metazoa; phylum Arthropoda; class Insecta; order Trichoptera; family Stenopsychidae; genus Stenopsyche; species Stenopsyche tienmushanensis. Next base: position 39,450 of record WACJ01000179.1, on the reverse strand, counting down.
CAGCCCAATCTTCATTTCACCAGACCAATATGCGCCAACATGGTGCATCCATGCAATATTAAACAGTAAACAGTAAGTTGACAAAGACGCATTACATACGATCAAAGAGAAATTATTCGCAAAGATGCAGGTCTCTTCCACATATAAACGGTTGTAGTCTTATGTTCACAATTTGCTGAAGTCGATAGTCGTCTCTTGTCCCCGCGAAAGGATGCTCAGGGAAGCTCGTTGTAAAGCATTCAGTGAAGCGAGTGTATAGACGGCAACGCTGCTTCAAAGTCGGCATCCTGCAGAGGACCCTATTGGAAATTCGCGTCTTTTGCTCTGGCGGAGGACAATGGCGGTCGCAGCAGTCGCACTTGCTGAATCCACAAATGGTCATGCGGGAAAAATGCAGTCCGCTGCTGCAGAGTTGTTGCATTCGAACGCAGCGTTGTTCGGATTCGTATTCTCTATGTTCGATTCGGAAGTCGGTCCGAAGTGACCAGCCCCGAGTTCCACCTGCCGCCCACTCAGGCGCCAACCTTCCATTCTGTCATTAAATCACACATTTCCACGGAGTGGGCACACGCACCCGATAAAAGATCGCTCCGCAATGAAACGGTATATAATGCAGGCCGAAAAACCGGTCCGCTCAAAATGAAGGCATTCGGTGTAATTTATCGGCGCCTTATCTATCTCTTATTTTACGCGTTTTGCATTCGCGAGCCTGCAACAAATTGTGCATAACTCGTATTACTATTTAACGACAGAGTCAAGTGCTCCGGTCCACCTTCGGCGGGCTGCGCTTATCTGATCTCCTCGCCGGCGAAGACTGCCGATGGAGATGCTAACTTTTAACACTCTGTCCGTGGACGGACGCTCAAATTCTTCATGCTCGTATATGCTAATTCATTTTGCGCTTTTGCTCGATGCCTTTCTCTCGCGCTTGCACAATGTCTTACCAGGATTTCTCTGATAAACTGAAACCGACGATTGTGCGATGAAATCGCTTATTTACGATCATGCTTTGCCTGTTAAAATCTTATCAATTTTAATAATGCACTCTTGGCGGCGTACACTTCTCTTTCATCGAATTTTGTGCCCACTATATTGTTTATATATTTGATGAGTATGCCCGTAAACGCTGCGGGCAGCGTTCTATAGCCTTAGCTCTTCTTAAGTTGATGATAAGTTATTTTTCTAATGAAGGGAACCATGTAGAAAAACAATATATTCCATTTGTATTTTAATATATCACTAATAAATTTGTATTAAGCTCGCTTTTTCGCACCGAATTCGTTCGCCGCAAAAGCGACGACCCGATGCCAAAGGGTTAAACGCGTTGCTCAATCCCAGGGTGTGCAAAAAATATGTATCTTAATTACTTTTATGATCGCAATAACCTGTTTTACCACCCGCCGTGTCCGAATATGCATGCGACACCATTTTGATTAGATCTTTGTCAGTATACAAAAATGCCTCCGAGCATATACCACATTCGTCGAATACTTGAGCGCGATGGTCGCAGGTCCGCTGATCAATTTTAAGGCTGTCATGTTGGGATACGCTGAAATATCGCCACGACGTCGTGGTCGGTTATCTCGAACTGCAAATCTGGAGTCAGATGCAGAATCGCATACAATTGCGGAGGATTTTCAAATGCATCTTAGATCCCAGACGAAGATAACGTCGAATCGAAATCTATTATCGGGGACTCGTCGCTAGGTCCATCCCTCCGTCGAAAGCTCAATGTGCCTCGTTAGAATCGCTAAACGCGTATAGGCAATAAATCGATTAGCACTCCGATGTATTTACCTAATTTGTTATGATTTGCCGCAATCTGCGGAAGATTGGTCGATTCGGCGTGGGCTCGGTAAATATCGACGCTCGTCAGATCGGCGGCAATCATTAGCTGTGACAAGTTTATAAGTTTGCGGAGCGTGTTGATTATGTCAAAAGTTCCTGCGGACTTTATGGCACATATTGAATATTAATTAATTTCCTTTGCCTTTTGGTCATTCGTGCGTAAATTGGCGGCTATTCGAGCATTACAACTCGATTAAGGCTATAAACACTCGGGAAGCACAGTGTGTACAAGAACAATATTATCCCAACTGAGAAAACACATAGCAAGTTTACAATCTACGTCGTATGAACGGTCCAAAGCTCTGCATGCATTATTTCGACTCGGTCTGTATTATGACAGTCGACTATTCCAGTTTACAGTGGGATTTTGTTATAGAGTGTGTGAATAAATTCCTGCCGTTTTACCAATCATCAAATCAGTGTGCATCATTCCGTTAAAATCTAAACAAAATTTTACTGCACGACTTAATTTTAAAAGATCTACAGCTGAAGCACATATAATCTTTGCGGAGACCTATGGTGATCATGCTCTGGCAAAAAGAACATGCGGAGATTGATTTAATCAATAGACCATCCCGTGATCACTCCCGATATTTTCAATAGTTTAAGAAATTGCATTGATACATTTGATCAAATTACTAATAAGTCCATTTGTTTAATATAAAAATAACTTGAAAGCGAAAGAATTTTATTTATTTAAGAAAAAATAAAAATAAAACACCAATACGAGACGATACCTCCACACTCGTTGGAGGTATCGTCTTCAGATATTTAAATGCTAGTTCCAGTTGATTACCTATTTTCGTATAACACCATCAATGTGACTGATAAAATTCCCTTCTGCTGAGACACTGACTAAAACTCGCAAAATTCCCGATTTCCAGACAAATTATTTATTTCCGTCGCTGCAGATGAATACTCATATACTATAATACTTTGATGTGATTCGTAATTATATTATGGAGGAATACAAAAAATCTGAACTCTGTATCTATTATATTTCATATCGATATTCAAATTATTAGAGTTGAGGTGTAGTAAATACATCACCGTTAGGGAAAGGTTAATATAACAATTTGATATGTACTGTATATATGCATACATAGATTAGACAGTTACTGCCCCTAGGTGTCCGTCTAAGCTTGTCAATTAGTAGTTACATCACTGTTTCCAAGCGTCCAGATTTCGGCGAGAATATCTCGATTTAGTAGCCTTTATGTCTGCCAAAAAGATGGGCAAAAGTAGTGGCTAGCGATGGACAATACTTCAAATGAATGAAGGATTTACTTTCACGAAAAACGGCAGGAATTTATTCACACACCCAATAATTTAGATTCAATCATTATGGTGCAGTATTTAAATCCATGTCCAAAGACTTTGCAATTATTCGTATAATTTGGTCAACATCGCGTATAACGAAGCAAGGGGAGAGCGTCTATTTGTGTCGGAGTTTTGAATATGCTTTCTAATAAAGGCCCGGTGCATTCCTGCGACTCGGAAGGGCGGGCGTTAAGTTGTTGCATTGGAATTGATGGTAACAGCTGTGCAGTTCCCGGGTCGTTCTTGTATATCAGCACCCGAGTTCTCGCTTATCCCCGAAGAAGTGGTATTATGGCGTGATAACATGTAAAATATTAATTCCGCGCTCTGGGCGACGGAGTCTACATGGGCGTCAGCAGGTCGGTGTCGGCAATGGCGCGTGGGAGACGACAGTTTCTCCGTATTTATATCGTGATTTTTCCGGGTACCCAGATATTGTACCATGCTGCAACTCCGCTCCACGTGGGAAGAACAGGTCGAGCCGAGGCTCGTGAAAACCTCGCCGAGGAGTCATCGTCGACGTCCCTTGACCCGCCAAGACAATCCAGGTAATCCGAGCGAACTGGATCAGAGTCCCACAGGGCGACCGGGATGTTGACCTTCGAATCGTCCGACACCGCATATCGTTCCATGACCAGACGCGGCTATCGAGACGAAATGTCAACAGTCAATATTTACGCAGAGATGCCAATATTTGTTTTTAACATGGAAGATTGTTTGACGGGAAGAAGTAGCCAAAGAAGATGTGGATGGATCGATGTATGTTAACCGATTGAATATATTTAGCTCTGGATCCTGTCTCAATTCATCAATCTTCGACAGATATGATAAATAAATTTGATTAACCCTTAGAGTGCTAAAATGCAACATATCGTTGATGATGAAACCTAGAATCTATTCAAGTCTTGAATTGAATCGCGATGTCGTTCTTCAGTCATATTTTGGAATCAAAGCTTTAAAATCAATACATAAATCAGAAAATGCAATCGAACCTAAACAGGCACCTAAACAATTCGATTGCACCTTGGAAATTCCAACAAGATTCAAGAGAAATATTTGTATCATCAAATTCAAATATTACCGCATATTTGCATCAATGCGGGAGCGGCCCTTCTAGCGTTAAATTTAAATATCGTTCATCTACTGTGATATATCATTAATGTGTCGTTTTCTTTTTGTTTCAGGTAAGTTCATCCATCAATCGACTTTGTGTCCGTCGAAATAAGAGTAACGGCGAGTTTGTTAACCCCTTCTTCGGTGAGATAAATTTATCCCTCGTTTGTACAGCGTCCTTTAACATTTGATACTCGTCATTAGAGAGGAAAAACTCCGGCTATCTTTGGGGATTAGTGTCTGGAATAATATTTGATTGCGCACCCTCCTTGTTTGCTTGTCTTTTTATCAAAAACCAACTATAAATGTTTGTCGATTCGGGAGGAGTCCTCGGCTGTTGACTGATTTAGATGATTTAAGGAAAGCCGTAAATATTTATTTCGTGGGATTTGTGAATGTGTCTATTTGTTGTTCGAAGCGCTTGTCGTTGTTTTCAATTGTTCATCGGGCGTGTTAAAAGAAGCTAAAGATAATATTTTTCTTCTCCTTCTCTTCCATGTCTTTCTAAATTCAGTCTGAGACCATATCCGTTATCAGACGTAGACAGTTTCCATCTTTAATAGATTTATCTCTTATTATTGGGTCGTCCCGAAAAAAATCCATTTTTATTTTGTACACAAGTTAATATAAAATTTAATCATAATAAAACTCAAACTCTTCTTATAGAAATTAAAATAAGGATCGTAATGATTTTTGACTTAATCTACGTTTTTTTTATCTTTTAATTGATGCTCTAAAGATCAAAACAACTCCTCTACATTCCAGATAAATCCAGATAAGCTTCTCCCACTTGAAAACCATTTTAGCCACACATTTTGCACACAACTTCTTATAACCAAGTTTTTCCGACACAACATCGCTAAGGATATTTCGAGAAATGTCAGGAAATCATTCCTGAAGGTCATCAAGCGTCAAACGGCGATCATTTCGCACTTGTTCTTCAATTTTTTTGTACAAGTTCATCAGAAATGACTGATCGTCTCACACTTCTTGCCTCGTCGTAAATATAAGTACGACCTTCTCTGAACAACCTAACCCACTTCGTTACATGTTATCGACTCATCACATCACTACTGCGAGCTTCTGATGAATATTCTCGGCGGTATTGCCACAACCAACATCGTTTTGTAATGAGAGTTCGTGATCTTTCTGTAGACATGTGCAGGTATTGCGTTCGATCGCGAGGCGCTAATTCGTCATGTCAGCGGTCCGAAAAGCCGACCGGTTGAACACATAGATCTTGTGCCTACTCCGTTATCTCGACCTTATTGCTATGAACCATCGCCAAACACTCGATTGAAACATCATTACGACGCTGTCTTTGTTACATTGTGAGCAAACGCGGCACTCATTATGCGCACAGCTTTCTTATGTCCAAATTTTTAATCAATTTGCGATGTAAAGCATTGTTTGAAAGACCTACAATGTCTGCTAACTTGCGCAGTTACAGTCGATGGTCATCCAATGCTATTTCTGAGATAGTACCTCATTTGATCGATTTTTATAATATTAAATGTATTGCATTTATGTTAGTATTGCTTAATTATTTAAAAATTGGAAGGGGGGCAAGTTAGATACTTGCCACGGGTGCTTTATACCCACGTTACGGTTCTGGCTGGATCGCGTGACGACTTCTCCATCGGAAGGATTTTCTGTGACTGAACAAAATGGCCGAAAAACATGCGTAACCAAACCAATAGAGCGTTAGGAGTCACCCTATACGTCAGATGCATTAATTTTGAAACAATAAAAAAACATTCCGGTTTCAGTACCCCTTGTAGCTTTACTTTCAAGATGACCCTCGTATATATATATATATATATATAATACATATTGATGTGATCTACTGTACATTGGTCCATAGTCGCTATCGCCATATATCACGAGGGATAAAAATCAATTTTTCTTCGTCACGATTTTTTTATATTTAACTTTCGCTTTCATTAAGCGTTAAGTCATTCATACATAAAACTATGGCCGACCGAAAGTATTGTACAGCGATTACCGTAACGAGTCGAGCGCTTCGCTTTATCACACAGTTTGATCATAATAATCGCGACTTTCGGGTCGCTGATCAAAGACATTTGTTGATCCCTCTAAGTGGTTTTTAACCTTTTAACACAAAGGGAGCATCGGACTGAAAAATACCTCGAGTTTGACCCCCACGACCCGTTTACTTCTTCATGTGCGAGATGATGAGATTTCTCAACACACTTTCCGAGGATATGAAGCCTTATCGGTTTTTGTTAGCATTCTTCCACGATGCTATCGCGTTTTTCTTTTTCATCTCGCGAAAAAATTTCCACCGCGAAAGCTTATCGTAATGAATCTCACAGTCTCAATTTCGAGTTATCCGTTTATAAATAATGTCTTCTTTGTAAAAATCATGTAAATATGAGTCAGTGCCGTTATTTTGCAAGTCTTCCAGGGTGATCTTATGAACGATGATCTCGATGAGCGTTGTTTTCGCATCCGTGGGCACAAAATTGAAGACTGTGGGAGATGCAGATAATGGCGTCCATTAACGGACACTTGCATCGCCTTCTGTGGGTTGATAATATACAAATCCAATTATCCGAATGCATCGTGCATCGAGCAGCGCTCCTTCAGAGAGACCACGCGACGAAGCGGAACGTTCAACACCTCGTTTCCCCGCATCTCGAGATTCCCTCACGGAAAGGGTTGAATATTTTATACGGCGCGATGATACTAATTATGATATACGATGTCCGGTCCACAGTTTCCATCGTCCAGTTGACATATCACGTATGGAAGACTGGAAGTGGCGTGATCAAATTATAAAGTGGGTCTTCGTCCGCCTACTATGCCTCAATTAACGCCGTCGCCTATGATGCCGGAGAGCCTTAAATTACCGACATCGGCACTAGGAAATTCATTTCAAACACCTAGTTATTCCGATTGCGATCACCGCTCCGATATGAAATGTGATAATTCAAGTGAGCTACACACATTCGATAATTTGCGTGTGTTACTTTGTGTTGGGACGTATAAGAAAATCAAAGCAGTGCAATAATCATCCTCCTCGCAACAATCACGACCTCGTGCAATTTCCATCGAAGCTGACAAAGCGCTGCTCTAAGCTCGAGGAGACAATTGCCGTTATTAAAGAAATTATCGCGGTAATATTCGGGATGTGTAATGATAGGAACGCGCACATAATTATTGTGCTTTTTATCTTATTTGAATGCTTGTAATTTTGTCGGGATAACATCTCGAATCATGAGCATTTACGTAGCCAACGCATCGAAATACGAGTGGAATCATTAATATATTGAAGATATAACTCGTATCAAATCTCACATCCAAGTTCATATATTCCTGGGTAGTTGGAAAATCGTATATATTAATTGAGCGCAAAGAAATTGAAATTGATTGCTAGTTATAAGTAGATTTCTATTTAGCTTTTATTTCCCAATGTCTGTGTACAACCTCGCAAAATTCTATCCCTTTGATGAGTATGCACTCACATGTTGAGTGCAACGCTCTACAGTGTTTATTTATGTATGTACAAGCTTCATACACACTGCGACGGTCTTGGTAGATAAGTGGATTTGTACGGATGATAAGAGGCGGACAAGCCAATATAGCATCTAAGATTTTGATGATGTTAGCTCACTACTCAAAGCCAGAAATATTTTTGCAATCAAATAGTTTGTCTCGATCAAACATTAAAATCATGACCTGTGCTGGTATTGACTTTTTCTTGGGTATTATCTGCTTCAAATTATTATTGATGTCTATTGATCTTTTTAAAATTATTTTTTAATGAGATCCTTTTTAGTGAGGCTTATGCTTCCAAACTAAATATTTTATCTGGTTAAATTTTCGTTAAGAATCAAAAAAGGCTGATCCATTTTATTTTACCCTAGATTTTTATGTTCACTATTTTCTAACTGTTATTCTTGGAAAAATATTTTCGCTAAAAGGATTTTTCATCCAGTTGAATTTAAGCTCGTTGAGGTGAATGTTAAATCTTTCAATCTCATGTGGATTTACATCATCTTCGTCTCGACAAAACTCCTACCGCCCATCATGAAAGCTTGAACGCTCGCTAGTGGGCGGTAGGGACCAGCTTGACTACCACTGATGTAAATGGTATAAACTCCACAATCAAATAACTTCATATTATACCAAATGAACAGGAATGTAGTTCATCTTTTAATTGCTGAATTTCAGCTACATCAATACCGCATTATTTATGATATGACCCAATATTTGGGATACCGGAGGGAATATCTGTTTTTTAATACAATATGGACACGTGATGAGAGTTTAATTTGCCAAGCAAATATGCATTTGGAAGTGGAAATCATAATTTCATACGGGATTTTAACAATCAAAAACATTTTAGTGCTGCCCATGCTGAGGTCAACAATGTGCTTCATTAGTCGCTAATTGCAATCCGACACTGTATGGAGGATATATAAATATCGATACAGCGAATGGAAGGATTTATGTTCGAAATAATTGACAGTTCATAAATATTGCATGGAACGTCATAAACATAGGGAACACGTATCGTGGTAATCATATTTGAGAGACGCGTGTGGAAAATTTAATGTGCGCGCAAAAGAATATATCGACTTTTAATGCAAATCGCGGTTCTAAACTCGTATTTATAATGCGAAATCTGATTAAATTATGTGTGTACTTTATTAGGCTGTAGACAATGCGACTGCTTTATATGATAAATGACGAGTTTTTCTGCGAATGTCATAATAACACACGTATATATAATGCGAATCACGTGGGAGGATCCAATGGGACGATGTTGATGATATTTGAGATATCCTTGATTTGCAAAAAATGTAGTAATATGAAGTAGTGTTAATATTGGCGTTGTTGTAATGTTGAATGGGAACATTTATCAATGCATTTTGTCGCCGCTATTTTGTTGAGGTTCATGAATCATAATTGAGAAACGTCCTTTCGTAAAGATAAATCGAGTGACGGGCGCGTATCAGAAGAACGTCGTAGGTGTAAGTTGAAGATCGCGTTTGGATCCGATCAAGGCTAGGATCGTTAAAGGACTCTTTTATTTCAAACGTACGAGGGTCATCCAGAAAGTAAGGTTACAACATTTATGTCGGATCTAAAAATATGTTCAGCATCCTCTTTCTGCTGCATAACGCACTTTGTGTATTTGCACCACGCATTCCATGCCCTAGCACCCTTGAGCATTGAAGGAATCATATTATTGGGCGAGTCAGTAGTTGCTTGTTCCACGATGATGGCATTCCGGGCTTGCCTCTTTTGCTATTTTATTGAGGTAGCTACTGAAGCAGTCATACCCGGTAAGAACCTGGGTCAGATGGTAACACATTTGGCCATGTTGTTTGGTCATCCACGTTTCCAAATTTGGTATTAGCTTATGTGTCCAACATCCTTTCGTGGAGCTGTTCCATCGGGACTGCCACACCACTATAGTGGTTTCCCTAGCAGTCCTTTTCGCTGCTCCTTTTTAGACTATCTGTCTCTCTCGAAAAAGCAAGTCTGTTGGCGGTATGACAGTCAGTACCAGGATAGCGTCTTCTGACACTATGTGGTATGCAGCAGCCACTCTGTTCGCGCTTCTACGTTGTAGCCTGGCCCTTTCAACTTGTAGTGCATCAGCCTATGTTGGCGTATTGTACAACAATACCGAGTGGACTACTTCGTTGTAAAGCCTCCTTCGGTTTGTTTTTGGACGCCCGATGTTAGGCATCAACCTAGTAAAACCCTCTGCAATATTGGCCGCCTTCGCTGCGGCTTTCTCCGTATGTGTTGTCAAGCGGAGTTTATTGTCAATTTCCACCCCCAAGTATCGAATCTCGAGAATTTGATCTCGCATCCGTCGCTCATAAGGAGTAGAGGCGCAATTTTCCTGCGTTTTGTGAAGAATAGAGCTTCGGTCTTCTGAACAGCGAACTCCAGTCCAGCTTACTTGAGCAACTTCTTTGCTTTTCGCAAGTGCCGTTGAGCTGTGTTTAGCCCGATGACGGGTCACCCACCATCTACATCGTCGTTTCAAGGCTGAATGCCGATGGATTCTCCGCCATTCTAACCTCAACTCCTCACGTTGCCGGCGCGCGTCGTTTGTCATCCTCTTCCATTCAAAATGCTCAAAATTCACAACCCGCCGACTCTGACACCAGTGTAACGTTGAGGCGTTGAGGTTAGAATGGCGTTGCCTGGGTGAGCTACGTCATAAGCGAAGGCAACCATTTTGGCGCCCATGAGTGCTATTTTCAACAGACCGTCGTACATTACGGTCTACAGAACGCGTCCATGTCGTGAATTCTGGGGCGTAGTGACACACCCACGTCCAATCCCCCAACCCGACAAAGTCCATAAAAGCTTGTCCTTCCTGTGCAACACGATCCAATATATCAGCATTCTGGGCATCCATCTCGCACACAACTTCATGTAGTCAAGTTTTTCCGACACAATTTCACTAAGGAGACTTCGATAAATGTCAGTAAATTCTTTGTAAAGGTCGTCAAGCGTCTAATGATGGTTATTTTGTACTTATTCTTCCATTTTTTACACAAGTTCATCAGAAATGACTGATGGTCTCCAAATTCTTTCCTCGTCATAATTATCAGTACGATCTTATCTGAACAACCTTAACCATTTTACGACATGTTGTCGACTCATCACATCACTACCATAAGCTTCCACGAGCTTCTGATGGATATTAGCGGCGGTATTGTTTTTCAAAGTTAAAAAACGGACGATCGCGCTAATCTCGCATGGACTGGAGGTAGCGGGATGCGTGACGACCTCTTCATCGGAAGAATTTACTGTGACTGAACAAAATGGCGCGCCAACTTCGAAATAAATAAAAATCTCTGCCTCCGGAGCCCTCATAAGCACCTTACTTTCTAGATGTCCCTCGTATTTAAGAGCAACATTCGTGTCGTATAACCGAAACTTTTTCGAGCAATTACGAGTTTGAAGGAGGCTTCTTTAGCTCGTAATTAAAGTGCGAAATCAAACTTCGACTTTAATTTGAAAGGAATTGTTTGCCGTTTCGAGCAAAGCTATTAGTAAACATCAAAATTAGATGAGACGGATTTACCCTTGTCCTCGGACGTCCCGCTGCGAAGTCTCGCCTTCCATAAGAGCAGTCCTGAAAGACGCGGAGGCAATTTGAGTTTCGTCGTCTGCTTTGCATTCCGGGGCCGTCTCTTCCAGGTCGGCACCGGTGATTAATATTCAAATATCAATTAACGGGAATTACGGCGACCTGTTCGAGATTTGCGCCGGTGCCTTCGCTTTCGAGAAATTTCGCAACACACAAGACAAGTTATTAAATAATTACCCGCCCATTAAGCGAACGGGTGCTCGCAAAAATGAAAATTCGGGCCCCCGGTGGAAGCCGAGCTTTTATGAGGATCGGGGCGATCATTAGGGAAGGGCGCAAAAATGCTAATTAATAAAAAGGTCCGAAGGCACTTTGAACGATTTCGTAATTTCGGTAACCTCCGGAAGAAAAGGCATTTAATAACAAATTTGTGAGATTCATTAAATTAAAATACCGCTGGAACGAAATGTGCATTGATTATATCATATTATGGGGCGTAAATTGAGTCATCACGAATGATTAATCTGAATGCAGAACCGATGTAATTTGAATAGTCGATGTTTCAATCAAAGACCATAAACGTGTCATTAAATGTATATAACTATTTATTGCATTGGCATTTAATACAAAATTTATATTTGAATCATCTTAAATTCATTGACACAGATGTATAAAAGAGATTCGGACTGTCAACAATTAGAGTGAATAAGTCATTTTGAACCCATCCCAAAATAGATCCAGTTATGTAAAAAAGATCATTCAATGGGCAGCCGCCCTGATGAGCTTCATTGAATTCACTTAAAAATTAAATAAAGACACTAAAATCCATCAAAATGTGAAGACATTTCTTAATTGACCAATATGTGTCCCTAGAAAAATATTTTTTAGATATTAAAAAGTATTTATTGTTCAACGAAAAAACATAATGGCTCACCGGTGAGTCGCTGGCGCTATTTGAATACTTGTTAACCCTTTGAATAGTGAGTTAAATAAATTCCAAAATACTTCTGAACTTCCAAAGTCATAAAATATGCAAACGTATGATAAATGTTGACTTCCAAATTTTAAACTATTTTGAACATAGTTAAGGTTTAAAATGCTTTCTAGTTTATACCCTTTTGTTGACCCTATTCCGTAGCTCATACAGTCCCCTGACACCACTGGATTTCTTTGTCTAGAGACGTGCCCTATTCCGTGGCTCGCACGGTCTCCAGACCTGACACCACTGGATTTCTATGTCTGGGGACGGCAAAATATCGAATATTCGATTGGGACCCCTGATTGCGATCATCCGTTAATCCGTTATTGTGTTGAATTTTGAATAATATTTCCAAATACAATAAATCAACAATAACAATGCGTCGATGATCTGAAATAACTGGTTCTTTCAGCACAATTTTAAATTTGACACCGCCAATATCAAATAAAATTTATGTATATTTAGAGATTTCGCTCATAAATAATATGTTTTTGCATAATAAAGCAGAATTTAAATCGAATATCTTAAAATTTTGAATATTTTGATACACATTATAAATAAGTTCGAAATTATGGCATATAAAATAATTGCATCATTAAGTTTTTATTTATTTTTTATGTTTCCTATATCGCTAATTTGCGAATTAGAATATATTATCATTCCGTTTGACTGTTTTTCATTCAATAACCGAAGCTAAACGCTATTAATTATCGCGAATTAGAGGCCGTTTCCTTCCAAAATTGTTCCTTTCATTACAAGACCACACCTAATAATTGACAGTTTTACAACGTGGTCTGTGTCGTTGTCTCAATAAACATGCAAATGACCGTTTAAAAAATTAGCGTTGACATGTATATATGCTAAAAAACCGTTTAAAAACTAATTCAGAATTAAGTCCAATGTGCTAATTCGCTTCTCTGTGCGAAGAAGCCTGCGTTTTGTGCTCTTTTAATATGCAAATTCGATAAAAACGGGAAGAGAGAAGATCAAAGGACACGCCAACTCTTCATCCGCTTTCGTTTTCGCTCGGCGAACAATTTTACAATATATAAATATTAATTCAGACTATTTCATTTGAATATTGCCGGATCGACACGTGTTTGTCAGGATTTATTCGGAATCGATCTTTTATGGCTGTGGCGCTGTTATTGTCAAGCGTCAATCGGATCATTCTCTTATTTATTGCATCTATTCATTTTTGCTTTCAGCCTTCGAAAAAAGCCCACACGCGTTAAGAAACATTTTATATGTAGATTTGACTTATGACCGAATCGAATAAGCTCTCAAATAACACGTCCGTATCCCTCTTGTGGAGAAATCAAACGTGCATTGATTGTGCCATCGGGGAGTTTAGATTTATTTGAACGTTTTTCTCGGATAATATGTCTGTCCGATATCCGTGCGCACGGTGTATTCTGGATAAAACTTGTTTGTTTGAATCCCATTCTTTTTGCGCGCTTCCCGTGCAATTTAGTGATGTAATTATTTCATAATTTATCGTGACTTATCTATGGTTTATGTCGTGATGGTACCGGTTCTCATAATTTAAATGAGGATGGTGTACGGTGAGAACGTATGATAAAAAATTATAATCAAAAACTCATATTTTATACTGTTTTAATAAGGCGGTTATCATTTTTCTTATTCTTCTAATTAGTATACAAATGTTATCAAACTGAACATTTTTTCTTTGGTCGCTTTTGTAGCCATATCCATAGAAAATGGATTGTTTTAAAAAACCTATACATAGGAAGATAGTGGAAAACTTGTTGCTTTCCGGAGTATATGAAATTCAATCCATTGTTTCTTCGCAATGAGTTCAAACAATCAAAAGTAAGTCTCAAGAAAATACAAAATTGCATTCTATATACTTTTTCTGCAAAATTGTCCTAGTTTTTTACGGATATATTAGGTGTATCGATAAGTCCTTGCCGATTTCGATGGACGTCTGTTTGAGCTGAGATTGTGTCCAGACACGGTAAAGACAGCATCTCCGTAAGTTTATTTTAAGAACTATGGTTTAGTAATATAAACCCTTTCTGGTCCCCAAAAAAATATTTTTATTCCCACCAGATCCACAATAGATTTTCACAATTTTAGGAGAAACTATTATTTTCATTTTCTTTAAATAAAAACTCGATTTCTGGTAAAAATTTTATTCATCAAATATTCATACTGAAGGCCTTAATAACAATATCTTTAAAAAATCCAAAGTGTGGTACCGCTCAAAGCATTCACCAATGCAAAGCCTAGGCTTTTTTCTAGTACTGCCGAGAATTTTTCTATTGGAGCACGCTGCGCAGTCAAAAAAATACTAAAAATCGGTAATAATTCGGAGCAAGTGTAATTGTTGATTGCAAAGCCCGGCTAACGTGCCGCGCGAGCCCCTAAAACGACCCATTCGTATCACCTCCAAGTAGACAATTACACATTTTAATGAGTAAAAAAAAATGTGTATTGCATTTTAATTCAATAATACTAACGATGAAAAAATATGTCGAATGGCATTCGACATGAGACCCACGCGGTAGAAATCGATGTCGAATGCGATTCGACATAGGACCTGATAGGTTTAATTGGTAAAAAAAAATGTTATTTTCGTTAAGAATAATATGTTAAAGCCCAAAACCAACCAACATCACATTCGACGTTATATGATGCTGTTTTTCGATCAGGGTTTGAACACCACCAAGGACATAAAAGTCTTGTTTTTGTTGTTGTTTAGGTTTTAAACATAAAAATCGGCTGAACGAGACAAGACGTTTATCCTTTTTTAAACCGAATTGCGACTAGGGATGAAATATGGGTTGCTTATGACGATCCGGAAGAGAGCGTAGACTAACGACCCGCAAGTTTTTTTTGTGCGTGAGATGTTGAAGGAATTATTCATTATGAATGTATAAAACTTGACGAAACAATAACTCCAGATTGAAATTGAAAAGGATGAGTGAAAAATTGAAAGTCAAACTTTGAGAATTAATCAGGAACAATTTAGCGATTCTGCAAGGCGACAATGCACTACCCCATAAGGCGAAGAAGACGTCTGAGATGGGAAGAACTTCCACACCCTCCATATTCATCAAACCTGGCTCCGACGGATTATCATCTTCTTCGATCTTTGGCACATTCTCTAAAGACTCTCCGAAACGCAACTGAAAATGAAAATCATATTTGCACATATTTCTAAAAATAAAAAAATGAAATTATTTCTTTCATCGTTAAACAATCGGCAAAGACTTTTCGATACATCTAATATATATAAATGATCCAATTGAGAAGGTTCACTAATTGTCTTTGGACACTTTCGTTTTGGTGAACATTTAGGAATGAATAAAATCGCGATTAACGGGGGAGCGCAATCAACGGGGGAATATTTATTAAACGCTTGGCGTAACAAAAAATTATATGATATTCTTGGCTCGGTGTATCTACGTTCATTCCATAAAATTTGTCATTGCACTTATTTGCTGAAAATCTTCATCGTTTTCTTGTAACTATTTCGTACATTTATAGAGAAGAGATAAGTCTTTTTCGGTTATTTTATAAGGTAACTTTGCATAGGAACAGATTTTTTATTATGTAAATTTCTTGAGACGTGCATGGCACTCTTCATTGTTTTATCACTTAACCACATGTGTGATCATCAACAATATTCAGGAGCAAAATGATTTTCGCTAAAAGTAGTCATATTTTTATCATTTAAGAAGATTGTTTATTAATTGCAAAATTGTTTTGATTGGGCACAATTGGCGCAGTGCAAACTGTGGTTACATTTATGAGAGCCCGACTAATGTATGGAGTGCATGTGTTTGACGTCTGAATGTCAAACGATTTGTCTAATGGACAGTGAAGCATAATTGACAGACTCACAATGAGGCACTCCAATAATATTAGGAAGTTCTAATATCACCTCGCATCTGAATCGGCGATCCTCAACCATTTTCCTAGGTAAACGTTGTTTATATGCGAGAAGATTAAAGTGAGACACGACAAGTGCATATTAGCGTTGCGTCTCGAGGAGGAATAAATGAAGATAACGCGTCGACGATGCATATTCTCGCCGCCAAGATAATGTGGCAAAATGTCTTCTCTCAGAACTCCGACACTGTCACTTCGACAATTTGAATACGTGGGCTCGGACCGCCAATGACACGGCCCACACCGAAACCGGGTACAAAATGTCCCAAATGTGGGACAACGCTTTTCTTCGTGGATAAGTGAACTATGCGAGAAGCGGGGCGTATGTGCGCATATTAAACCTGATTTCAATTAGAGCTTGTTCGACCCGAACAGACGTAGGAGGCGTTGTGGTCAAGATTTGATACCAGGCGACCCTGGGTGTCGCAGATCATCCTAGAAAAATATTTTGCCAATGTGACAACAATAGGCGCTGAGGCCTTAACGCTGGACCTCAAGTTAGCGTTCAGATTCTGTCTTTTCCTTGCTATATAATGCGAATCGATACGCGAACTTCCCGCACGCAGATGTACTCTCGTCATCGTGATCGATGACCGAAAACAGGGTTCTTTCGGGCACAGCAGCCTTCTGTTTATTCTTTCGCATCCATTAACTGATTACCGACGATCCGCCTTGAATGCGGCGAACCCTTATGAGCATGCGACTTTATTCAATTATCGCCATATACTGCCTTCCGTTTGTGTCCTTCGATGAAAGATCGTCGAAGTAAATGGATTCATTCGCTTGTTGCTTTTATGAATCGTATCGCCCGATGGAAATAGCACGTTCATAGATACATATACACTTAGCGGCACGGAAAGTGGCCCAAACTTAATATTTGGCTTGAATAAAAAATATGTGCAAAAAACCGTACAAGTTTTATAAAAAAATATGCATTACATTGATGACTGCCAATGAAGGTTACTAAATCGAATTTTCCGCCGAAATCTGGACGCTTAGAAACAGTGACGTAACTACTAATTGGCGAGCTTAGGCGACGCTTAGGGGCATTAACTGTCTAATCTAGGTATAAATATATACAGTACATATCAAATTGTTATATTAACCTTTCCCTACCGGTGATGTATTTACTACACATCGACTCTAATAATGGGAATATCGATATGGAATATAATAGATACGGAGCTCAGAATTTTTGTATTCCTCCGTAATATAATTAAGAATCACATCAAAGTATTATATTGTATGAGTATTGATCTGCAGCGATGGAAATAAATAATTTGTCGGGAAATCGGGAATTTTACGAATTTTAGTCTGTGTCTCAGCAGAAAGGGATTTTATCAGTCACATTGATGGTGTTATACGAAAATGGGAACTCACGCGGTTATCAACTTGAACTAGCATTTAAATATCTGATGACGATAGGCTTCCAAAATCAGATCCACAAATTCACATAAATAAATGGACTTGTTAGTAGTCTTTGATCAAATTTATCAACGTAAAAATCCCGGTTTCGGGATCCCGGAATGGTCTAATACAATCCCGAAATCCTCAGATCGAAATTCTGGCTTGGGATTGGATTTCCTACACAGAAGCAAAACACAATCAATGCTTTTAGAATCTCCATTTTTAATAAACAAACACAAGCTCTTTATACATATCTTCACATAAACAATTAATTAAATGAAACATAGTTTGCTTCACATCGCTATGTTTATGTTTGGGCCACATTCCGTGCCAGTGAGTGTACTTGACAGTCTTTTTTGCTTAAAATCCTACGAACTTATTGAGTGATGTGTTAATTTGTAATGCTTTTATTCATTATCAAAAAAGCGTTGCCAACGTTCGTTCGTGACTATTTAATGCTTTGAAACCTGTACTTCGTTGTTATCTTCCTGGAGTAAGTTCATACTTTATTTATTCCCATATAGTTGCAACGACAGCAATTTCAACTTTTTAAAAACGACGCAAAAGGATAGGGACTTATCCGGAAAGATATTGGAGACTATATAAACCTGTATTACTATCATTTTAATTTTTTCAGAAATAATCCTAGTAGCCTATGAAATTTTAGCCTGAATTCAGGATAGACTAAATCCATTCAACTCCACTAAAAAGAAGCTTTATTTAGCTCGACGCTGCAGATGCTATTAAGAGTCGCTTGAGCGTCTAACGGAAACGGCCAGATAAGCCTTCTATCTGGATTTCTACAGGCCATGCAAACTTTTCTACAGCCCGAAAACGAGGCCCAATATGAATGAAAGTTTGCTCAAATCGCATTTGTGTGCGAAACGCATTAAGTTCTCTGACGGCGGCGGCAAATTGCAAGCTTAGCCGTTGCTTTTTTGCAGAGTCTAGGTTACACGTTAGCGGTTATGGGCTGCACATTAGGTCTATCGCAACCGATGATTACGCTTATTTAGCATTGCAAAGTCGAGATCAGGCGCCACTTGGACAGCGAGCGGTCCTCATCCATCATCGCCACCCTTTCGCTGCGTCTTCCTGATGCGATCTTCGCGCGTCGAGCTCCTTTTTTGCGGCAATTGTTCTCGACGATTCCCCTTTTTAATTGCCAGACGGCCATAAATTCAGCGCGCTAATTAATAGCACGTATCGGCAGGCGGTATTCTGCATAATTTTAGAGTAACCATTACCATTTTATCTCCTGTAATTTTCTAATAATAACGCTCGAAATGTGTCGATAATTTTACTGCGGACGTAAGAATGTGGTTTATCTCGCCCGTTGCGCTTTGTTTCTGTGAAATTTATATGTTTAACACTAGAACCGCCGGCGTTTATTGGAAGCTACTGCTAAAACCAACCGAAATTACTGCTCTTTAAAAATACGCAATAATAGATTGTTTTGGATATGGATGCACGATCTTAAACGTAGTTGGTATTGATTTTTTTTATTGTATATTATCGTAAATTAGTCGTTTCGTCGTTCGTTTACTTCACTGCAGTAATCGACATGCTAGTAAACCATGCACAAGAAACCACGTTCGTGGAATCCGCCCAAAATTTAACTGGGTTGGTATTTCTTGTTTTAATGTTATTTTATCCAGCTTTTTCGGTTTTCGTGATCCAGCTACTTTTTTGGTCCAACATTGAGGACGATGATCCTATCGAGATGATTTATTGTCTATTATTTCATAAGATCGATCAGCACTCGCGCCGCTATCATCGTCGCTGACTAATCGACTCGAGCGACGCTAATGAAGTAATGTGCGACGTTATTGAAGCGAAGACGAGATAAATAAGGTGTGAATCAGAATCTAGCTTTTACTTTACGACAATGCGCGCCTACGCTTCTATGTGCAATTTCCATGGGCATTTGGAAAAGTGGCCATCTTCAAATTCGAAACGGGTCGATTATACACAAGAACGACGAAAGGCAGCGCCCTCAGCTCTTACGATGTAATAAATTTCACCTTTGTTATGGCATTCCCGTATATCTCGATCATTTCAGTTGTGTGGAACCACTTACATAATATTTATGTAAGATTTATGGCCTCGTCGACCACATTTTTTACGGCGGTGAGAATCTCACACTTCTCACCCGGATCACCTGCGCCCCGCGACTTTTCAAGGGAACGCGTCGAATCCTTCTCGATCGTGACGATTTCGCGTTGTCCTGTCCCTCCGACGGATTGTTGAATATTGGGCATTCAAATCTGCCCACGAAGGGCTCTATGTTGATTCACTTCATTAGCAGAACCGGTCGCACAATTGAAAGCTGGCGAGTTTATCGCCTCGTCTGCGAACAGATGGCTTCCACTTTTGACGCGCTTGACCCGACAATGAGGTCAATGTGGTATCGATATCGATGTTCATGCTTTTCATTGCCAGTTATGAAATGTGATACTTTGTTGGAGATTAGTCCTGTATTTTTTCTCTTTTGACATACCCAAAAAATGTCCAAACATTCCTCAGCATTTAAGATTAACCATAGACGCTAGACTTATAAAATATCATCATTTTTTTGTGTAATAAAACACTTGATTTTTATCCGAGTTAATAGATTACATGATCATTTTTGAATATTCAAACGAATCGTTCACAATTAGCCCTGCCTATTTGTGAAATTAGCCCTGCCTAATAAAATTGGGTTAATCCTGCATTCAAATAATTTATTGAACACATCAATGTTTAGGGTCTTACAAATGTTTCGGTACAGTGAACATTTTTATTTACATTCTGGATATGAAGCCAAACTAGCTCTTAACACATCTTATGCGGGACCAATTTAAAAGCGAAAGTTTTTATTATTGTAATTTGTTAACTTTTGCGTTGATTTTAATAGCTGGCTTCTCAGAATTTGATCTGTCATTGATTTTGTTCTTCCATATGTATAAAAGCGCCTTCTAATGCCCAGTGTCCATTGAAAATGGCATATTTATTAAATCTATACAGTGTGGAATTGTGATTTTTTACTTAATTCCTCAAAAAGATAAGGCACAATGTTGTGTCAGAATTTTAGTAACTCACAAAGAGCATTCTTACACGTTGAGCTCGGAGATAGACGGAGAGTATCTTGCGTACATTGTACGATTTTATAGATCGTTAACCCAAATTTATCGACTAATAATGATGTGTGAATGATATTGTTCATATTTACTTGAAGAAATCGCCGAATATTGTGTGCTATCGACAGTGCTCATTTATCTATGCACAAGATTCATACACGCTGCGACGGTCCTGACAGATAAGTGGATTTTTACGGATGATAAGTGGCGGACATACAAATATAGCATCTAAGTTTATGATGATTTTAAATTAGCTCACTACTCAAAGGGTTAAGAGATTACATGGTTTTTGAAATTTCAAGCTGGCCAACTGGACGTTGTTAGCAGAATATACCGGTTTTATTGAAATTTTACATACTTTTAAATAGGATTGAGTAGTAATAATGAATGAAGGTTTTTTTTATTACCTTTTATTGTATTTTTGTATCCAAAATTCTATTTTTTGCATACAATTGTGCGCTCTCATGTTTGAATAAAATATTTATTCTTTTATATTAATAAAAAAAGAAATCCATATAAGCCTTTCAGACAACAGTACCTTTAATATAAAAGACTTGTATTGTATATATTTGTATAAGTTGCTCACTTGATGATCATTTTGTTATTGTTGACTTGGGTGTTAAAATGCTTTAGATTTACAAATTAAAAACAATTAAAACAGAATATATATAGTATAGAATAATATCAGAGCTGTAACTAGGGGGTGGCAAAGCAGGCGCAATTGAGCTTGGGGTGCAAAATGACCCAGTCGAAAATTGCACATGGTCAGTCTTCTTCGGATAACTTCATATTGTAATGAGAGTTTGTAATCATTCTGTAGACGTGTTCGGGTATGGCGCTCGATCGTAAGGCGTTCATTCGTCAAGTTAGCGGTCCGAAAAGCGGACCAGTTGGACCCACACACCTTACGTTCACTCCGTCTCAGTTTAGACTCGCGAACGAGTCTAGACTTATTCTCAAACATAAAAACTATACATTTAGATATCTTACTAATTTGTGTTGCTGTCTTACCTAGTTTTAAATTACAAAATCTAGCTGATTTATTGATATGAGCGAATTGCCATTGTCCCGAATGGCGGGACTCCTGTTTGCTAAACATTACCACAACGCTGTTTTTGTTACATTGTGAGCAAACGCGGCATCCGTCTTGCGCACAGCTTTCTCATGTTCAAATTTTCAGTCAATATGTGATGCATAGCATTTTTTGAAAGGACTATCATATCTGCTAGCTCGCGCACTTACAGTCGACGGTCATCCAATACTATTTTGTGGATTTTCTTCACCATTTTAAAATATTATAATAATATTTCTTTTATAATAGTATTATTTAACTAGATTATTTGCTACGGGCGCTTTATACCCTCGTTACGGCTCTGAATAATATAGTCGCAAGGCTGAAATTATTTCAACATTATGATTTCACGTAAAATGCTTTTAAAATGAATATTCAGCTTATTACGGTTTGATGACCGCTGTTATGTATTGGCTGTCCACATATAAAGCTGTCGTCTATTTTCTGCTTTATAAGTCATATTCTTTATAGGTTTAATGTTATAGTGGACATGTTCGTCTCCCGTCTGCGAGTCTCATTATAGTTATTTGAATATTCATACGTCGATATGTAAGAGTGATTGAGGAAAAATCTGGAATTTCCAGTTTGTTATTAAATCTAGGATGTGAGCACTTAACCGAGCACGAGTGCAATTCCACTCAGCGAAGATGGTCACGTCTCTTTCTTGGACCCAGACGTGTCATTTTTAATTTCCGATTCATTGTCTCAATTTGCTCCGACTGATGATTTGCTCGTGTCCT
This sequence comes from Stenopsyche tienmushanensis, assembly GCA_008973525.1. Classification (NCBI taxonomy): domain Eukaryota; kingdom Metazoa; phylum Arthropoda; class Insecta; order Trichoptera; family Stenopsychidae; genus Stenopsyche; species Stenopsyche tienmushanensis. The sequence continues at coordinate 16,847 of WACJ01000179.1, read as the reverse complement.
GCGTTCATTCATTGCCAAAATAATCTGTCTGTCTACCTGCTCCCCGTCCATTCATATTGTTTTGGGGTGGTTCAATGAGCATATTTCGAAGGTTGCAGTTGCAGTGCAGTATGCATTAGTTGCAGAACAGGTAGGCAGCGAGTTGCAGACACGCGGCAGGTTGGCGCCCTGCACTTTTTATTATCGGAATCGCTGCCGCTGGCATTTCAGCTTTTTAGCGTAGTTGGCGACGCTGCTGCTTCGACATTTACCGCCTTTCGATAACTCGTTCGAATGCTCAAAAATGACCATCCACTTATGCTAAAATTATTAAACATCGACAAGTGCAATTATCTGCTTTATTCGTCTGCGCAGCATACGAGTTATGTTCATTAGCGACTCGGATTACATAGGCACGTCGTTAAGAAGGCGCTTAAAATCCGTTCGCATCGACTCCGTGTTGGCGAAACACCTAAAAACTTTCGACGTTATGGCTTCGGAATGCGCTGTAAACCTTCACATATGGTACGAATCCATCGGTAGCCTTTTTATTGGCCATAAACAACACTTCGACTCCGCTATAGGGTTTTAGGATTACATTTTGCAGAGATCCCTCCCGAATCCCACGCTAAAGGGTCTGAAATATATCGATCACTGCCCCTCCGAAGATATTTTGAATTTTAAACAGGGATACGCTGAATAAACAACGCGCTCGTTCAAAATTCGAAAGACGTCTTCCGATAGCATTATCTGCAACCCTTTTACGCTAAATGGACTTCGAACAATATAATCTGATTTTGGTAATTATTACTCCTCTTTCTGACGAACGGACAGATCCTACCTGTTGATAAACAGCTAGACAATGAACAAATTAAGTTTATCTAAAAATTGAGATATCTATGTTTTTATATTTATATTTAAACGCTGTATACATAAAAGCATAAAGTCTATTGTAATTGCATTCAATCTCCTCTTTCAGAAACACTCAGACGATTTATCTGAATAGCGCTCATTTCAAATCATGTTTCCATGTCCAATCTATCAATCCCGGGAATTACATCATCGTTCATAGATGCAACAACATGATAAAACCTCTACTGTCCACCATGAAAGCTTGAACGCCCACTAGTGGGCGGTAGGGACCAGCTTGATTGCCAATGGTCCGTAGCATAAATACTAGTTTATAACAGTTTAAGAAATTCCATTGATAAAATTGATCAAAAAATACTAACAAGTCCATTTGTTTAATATAAAAAATAACTTGAAGGCGAAATAATTTTATTTATTTATTTCCGTCGCTGCAGATGAATGCTTACACACTACAATACTCTGATGTGCTTCGTAATTATATTACGGAGAAATACAAAAATTCTGAACCCCATATCTATTATATTTCATATCGATATTCCCATTATTAGAGTCGATGTGTAGTAAATACATCACCGGTAGGTAAAGGTTAATATAACAATTTGATATGTACTGTATATATGTATACATAGATTAGACACCTATAAGCGTCTCCTAGCGTCCAGATTTCGTCGGGAATGTCTCGATTTAATAGCCTTCATCGTGCTGGTGATGTGTAAGATTTCAGTTAGATAAAAATTTCCATCCCGAATTTTTCGGGATTACTTTTACTAATCCCGGGATTAATGAGCGCCTAAAACTGTCCGGGATCCCGGGATTAGATTCGCTAGTCACACAAATTATTTTATGAAGTCCATACATTCCCTCTTTTTGGGGATTGGGGATTCATCCTCTCCAGTTCGACGAAAAACAGATTAACTACATCCATGAAAATGTTGGTTGTTTCTGGACTCTTATCATAAAGTTTTGGACCACGTGAAAATAGTAAAAATACGTATGTTCAATGACGGATATTACACGTTAAGAATTCAACAAATATTTTTTCTTGATAATCTGTTTTTTTTAATCGTTGTGATTCCAATGATGCTTTATGATTCTGTGAATTTCGAACGAAGCAATTTCTTGGGAGCTGTGGGTGATAAGATACGGCAGTCGCCTGGATTGCATTTTTATTATCGTTGAGAGCCAAATTCTGAGATATTGTTATTGTACACTTTCTAATGAAGACGAGCGTAACCTTATGGTCACGTCGCATTTTTTCCCTGATATAACGTTGTTTTGTTTGTCTTCGATCGTTTAAAATGACTCAAAGCAAACTGTCCGGCGAATAAGACTCATGCTATGTTTAACACTTTGCAGTCCGTGCCCGCTTTTATGCGAATTAAAAATGACGCAATTGTAGCTTGAAAAAAATGTCGTATACACATGTGTGACTATTTTAATCGTGTAAATAACTATCTAAATGTCAACCATCGTCATATAGAATTTTTATATTCGAGGGTCATCCAGAAAATAAGGTTACAATATTAATATAGGATCGAAAATGCTTGTATTTAATTTAAAAATTAACAGGATATTTCAAAAATATATTGAATTACTTTTCGACGTAATTGCAGTTGAGTGTCACACGGTGATCATTTCGCATTTAATCTTGAATCTCTTGCACAAGCTCATCAAAAATGACTGATGGGCTCCCACTCCTTGAATTGTTGTGAGTATTATTAGGGCCTTCTCTGGACAACCCACTTCATATTAAATGGATCTTGCACTGAAAGGAGGTGGTGGGAGCGCGCGACGACCTCTTCATCGGAAGAATTTACTGTGACTGAACAAAATGGCCGTCAAACACGCGAGATCAAACAAACTGACCGTTACACCTGGCGTGTAGGGGGGATACACGTCACACGTCGGATGCGCCAACTTCGAAAAAATACTCCGACCTCCAGATTTCTAGAATCTCGTAGGACGATGAACTGATTGAATATTGTCTTTGCAATACAATAAAGTGTTAAAGATAGTAGTACAAATTGTTGGAAGGAGGCTGTGCCACTGAAAAATTGTAATTATCTTATCGTTTATCCTGCATTTATGATCTATTATTTAATTGCAGAAGGCTTTATCTCGGACTAATCGACGTTTGTTTGCATTAAAGCACAAGTTGTAATTCAATATAGCATTGTAATTATAACATTAAATGCAGGCCGGCAAGCGAAAGATTTATGTTTGCGGCGTCGATTATATATTGTATAAGCTCTCGGCTGTCAAATTTGCTAAAGCAGCGGCTTAAATCTTTCGCGCCGATAGGCAACTGTCAAAACAATACGGTTCCTTTTTTTCGGCCATGAGAGGTCGTAACGGGCTCAAACGCGACCATAATTTATGTAGTCGCCCCGCGCTCAATTTACGGCGCGAACGAGAGAGTAATTATTGTTTTTCCGCGTTATTGTATTAATCTGCGCCGATTCTCAATGATAATAAATAAGGGCCGATCGGGCGTTTCGGGTGGAAATGTTTTGCGCCCGTTCAAGGCCGGCGGTTTAGGGGCGATTTTTCAATTTAAAATTTGCGAAGGTTATCAACCTCAGTCCGCCGCAGGCCGATCCGGTCTCGGCGCTGCGTGGGATGAACGGGTTAAAAATATTTCATCAAAGGTTCAATTTCCTTTCGGTAAGCTAGAAATTATAATTGCGCCCCGGGCTGCGGCCCTGCTCCGCTAATCAATTCGGTGCGTCCGTGATTTATTTGGCCTCTTGCAATTCGATTAAATTAAATCTCGATGCAGTACCAAGCTTTTTACTTTTCGGCTTTCTTTGAGTTATGACTCGTGCCGATTTGTAATATATCGGGATGTCTGAAGGTTCCCACATTTCGACCCTTGCGTGCAGTTGTACTTCAATAAAACACGACAGCTTTGCATTTGTTGGTCCATCTTCTACGTTCCAGAGAAAGACTGTGCCTTTTGCAGTCCTTCATCTTGGATCAATCCCCCGTCTTAATCTACACACTGGCCAATTCAGTTTCTGGTGACGCGCAAGAAGCGATCGATCGGCATGCAGGTGCAATGTCTCCGTAGGGCCACAAGAGATGGCGCTGTTAAAATAACATATTGCACCTGAAGAGAGATGGAAGATGTCGCTGCTAATCCGGCGAATGAAATCTGCAACAACGCTACTACGGGGATGGTAAATCGCCCACGCTATTGAAACATAAAGCAACCACTACACCACTACAACAATGTTTCTTAAAAAAATAAAATAAAAAACAGAAACTAAAAAGTTTTACTTCTATAGCTCAGGACGCATTTTTTAAGAGAGCATACATTCTTTCATTCACATATTTCCTAAAATCATACAAGGTGCAGCAGGGTAACTTATTTGAATACGCGCCCTGATGTGACAGTTATTTTGAAAAGGGTGGCGATCATCTTAAATAGGTTCAGTAACGATTATGTAAGGGAAGAGGAGGTCTTCTTATAAAATAACAAAACTTTTGAGTTGGGTTTACATCAGTTAAGGAGTTCAGTTCTTGAAGTATATCAAAGAAGTTCTTGCAGAATCCATTGACTCACATATTATAAATTATATTAATTTGTCAGTATTTAACAGAGCGAGACTTCAGAAGATGAGCACTTTCCTTAAGAATATCCAAGGTCAGCTCTCAAAGACAACTGAAAATATTACCTCCGACGTTTTCAGTATTTTGGGTCAATTTCATTGCCACCCCGCACTATTATTAATCTTCTTATATATAAAAAAATAATATTTGTTTGTTCATATGTAATGCGCTGCCATACCGTTCGTCAGATTGCTATAAAACTTTGTCAACTTATGGTTTACACTTACGGGAATAACATAGGCATATTAAAAATATTGTTTGTGTACGCAGTTTTTTATCTGAGACGTGGCATTGAAACGCATGCCGGATAATTACTAGTTTAATATAAATATAATAAGTTTTGTATAAAATTTAATGTATGTCTGTCTGTTCTTCATATTACATACTGCCGATGTACATTTAAATATTGTCCGGTCTATGTAAAGATAACTAGCTTCGTTTTTAAGCTTGCTACCTTACCATCCTCGTGTGCTTTGGGCGTTATGAATATTTTTTTACATACACTGGGTTTCGCTAAATCCACTTTTTCTTAAATTAGTAAATATTACAATTGTAACCCGTTTTTACTAGTTGAAACCAGTCTATGGTGTTATGTCTTTGTGTTAACTAGAATTACTGCTAGTCAAAAATGAACTTGATTTAAAACTAGTTTTGACAAAATAGTTTAAACGTGTTTTTTGGCAGAATTTGTCATGAACGAATTAATTCCCCCCCCCCAACATGTTTATCTAACTAAAATTAGTTTTAACTAATTAGTTCAAAAAATTAGTTCAAAGTTAAAACTAGTTTTATCTGAAATACAAACACCTACAACAGTAAATATTTGTTATAACTAGGCAATTCTAGATGATAATTTTCTACCGACTGGGTGAGCATTAGGTACCCCATTTTTATCCATTTGGAAAAGAAACGAATGCATTTTTATGCATTGTGCACCTAAAAGACGGCTCCGTACATAAATTAGCTTATGACCTGGTCGAGGTCTCGGATAATACTTGACCCTTCGATAATAAAACGGATGTTGTCTATTCATCATCATAATGCATTTCACTAAGCGCCATTGAAAAATCTATATAATGGTCATTTTAACTCATTGAATATTCCAACCGGTTCTATTTAGAATGCACTTCGCTTCATGATGCTCCAGTCCTTTATTTTTTTGTCGTTTGTGTCTTGAACCAACTAATGTACAAACTCTTCCAAGTCAGCAAATGGTAATTTCTATCATAAACACATCGACTCATCATTATTATTTTTGATGATGTTCGGCGCTAAATTATCCAAAAATACATGATAGTATTGACCTTTGGCATTGATTGCTCTGAAATCCGATTCCTGCCGCCAGATAATCCATTGTGATGAGGCGGGTATTATTTCGCTTCCAGGAAACGCTTTAATCCTTTTTCGGCGTAGAGGTATTGAATTTCCATTTTTTCATCCCGAGGATCGATATGCCGGTTCGTTAAAATATAATTAGTCCCGTCTGCCGTGGATAAACGCTTTGTTCTCGGCGACGTCTTCTCCTGAACCGGATCTCGATTCTGACGTCCCGTGTCAATCTCGATTATCTCTTATCTGCGTTACTTAAATCTGCAATTTGCTAGACCATTAAGAAAGCTCCCAAGTAGATTTCTACTCGCCTCGACCATTACAGTTTGATCTGATGACTTTAAGCCTAAATGGCTCAAACGGTGAATTTATCCCTGGCGAACACGATTTTGCAATCTGAGTGCGTTTGAATACATTTATAGTTTGATTGACGATCTATTAAAAATGCACTTTAATATAGATTTATATGATTTTGTCTACTGTCGCGGCTTTATGATAACAAAACTGAAGATTAACCCTAGATCTAGTCGATAAGACGATCTCTAGAAGACAAGTTAATTTTAAAGTAATAGCACAATTGCGACCCTTTGATGAATATGCTCGCACATGCTGCGTGCACACTCCAGTGATCTGGAGAGAGTATGCCCGCACATGTGGCGTAAAGCACTCCATAACGCTTCATTTTCAATACCGCGCTTCTATTTCTAACACAATATTATTATTTATTCAAATTATCATCAACTATTATATTTAACATTCGTTTTTATTGTTTTGTCATGTTTAAATAAAATTTTCAACCAAGTTGTACGATCATACAACAAAAAACAAAGAATCATATGTATTTCTATATAGGAATATGTATATTTAAACTTTTTTTTTCTTTGGTGGCTAAAAAATAGATCTTCAGTTTAAGTATAATTTTTTCTACATATAATTTTTAAAAAAAAGAAGAAAAAAATTAACTAACCCCTTGAATATGTGCACTACGTAAAATAACTCACTGACCAAAATGTTAACTAGTATCGTTGACTGAATAGGTTATGAATTATAGCAAAAAAGGCTTAAAAAGAAACAAATCTATCATACTTTTGGCATTTACTCAAATATTAATTTACAATCACAAGTGAAATAGACCTGAGCATACAGGTGTGTCCCAAAAATCATGAAATTGTAACGTGGGCTAATAAAATAGGCTTGCTAGTGGTGTAGTGGTTGCTTTATGCTACTGTAGCGTGGGCGATTTACCATCTCCAGATTTAATTCGCCAAATTAACAGCGACATCTTCCATCTCTCTTTAGGTGCAATGTGTTATTTTAACAGCGCCATCTCTTGTGGCTCTGCAGAGACATTGCACCTGCATACCGACCGATCGCTTCTTGCGCGTGCACTGTAACCGGTTGACAGTGACGTGCAGGAGGCGGGAGTCAGGAAGAGTCGTCGGTTAGCCTTGGGTGCGGGAGGTCGTCCCTCCTGCAGCCAGATCTCTCTCTCTCTCTCTCTTGTATGGAATAAATAGTTATTTAGAAAAGAGAGTCTCTGAGAGCGCACCCACCTCAACGTTACAATTTTCGACTCTCTCTTTTCGAATTTTCTACAAAATTTGATCGCTTGATGTTATTCGGAAGTAGCCGAGACGTGGTCTCGAAACAAGAGTGCATTAAATCAGCTATCCTGATTCTAATAATGCTCGCTACAGCTAAATCCCCCACCTACCTCATCCAACCGGTTCAAATACTCTGCGACCAGTAGGGATATAGTAAAAAAATATATTTCATGACTTTTGGGATACGTTTGTATGCTGCCTTTTCATGGACACTCGATGCTTTAAATTACTAATGCATCTTCGTTTATTTAATATTTTCTTCATGATGTATTTACTACAATTCGACTCTAATAATATGATATGAAATTTCATATGGTGTACCAAATACATATCATCGTAGCGCGCGGATGTTTTTTTAGCATGATAAGGTTAATGACAATTCTATGATGGTTTTGATTATTTATATTATCAGGTCTTCGTCAACAATTGCCGACACGCCAATGACAAAAATCAATCTGGGAAAAAAAAGAAACTGTTATGCTAATAATCGATTACTGAAACATTAGTCTCATGTACCGTGGCTACCAACTTAACAAGTGGAGCTCGAAGAAAAAACTGACAGCAGATTGATCGATATGTGCCCGTAGCTGAATCGATAGTCGGAAATTAATGGACGACATTTGTAATAAGATCGATTTGTTTATCCCTATCGCTCTATTGACTGATTGTGAGCCTGCTTTTTTTTTAAATAATAAAAAAAGTTGCTCTCGTCTCCTGATAAATATGTCATGAATATCGAAGGATGGTGGTTGTTCGAGTATGATGTGCGATGACAAGTCGAATGATTTGCCACAACCGTTATGCAGAAGACTGTCACAGTGGTTAACCGTTAATGCTGGATAACCGATGCCTCCGCAGTTAGCGTTCGATCCGACAAATTCGTATGTCGATTGCGAAACCTGAACGATTTTTTTAGTCGCTTCTGTCAGTAAACTGGAACGAATCGATATTGACGTTTTGAGTCGATAAAGTGGCACGCTGTAATTGTATATATATCGTTAACAAATTCTCGTTCGGCGTACATTGGAATGCTCGCGATGAAGGCGAAGGTCGCTTCCCCTATTTTTAATTGTTGCAATAACTTACGGTCTATTATCATCACGCTATTATTCCGTTAAATGCCGAGCCCGGGGTATTTTACAAGAATCTGATATTTGGGGCAGTGGCGCCTTCGTCATTTTCATCATTTTTTATTAATGCCAATACACCTGACTGTCAGGGAAAATGCTAAGGTCGTTTTAAAAAGGCCATAGGTAAACTTGTGTTTACATCTATTTTGCAGGGTTACGATGTACATTGGTGGATGCCATTTTTATCCAGGCAAAATGTCGATATTTATATAAATATTCATGCTAATATTGATTTAAATGCAAGACTAGGGCCTCTTTGATTTCATTTGATGAGTACGCCCGCACATGTTGCGTGCGGACTCAAATGATCCTGAGAGTATGGCCGCAAATGTGGCGTGCAGCGCTCCATACGAAAACACAAAGAATCACTTGTGTTTCTATAATGGAATATAATATTTGGACGATTATTATTTTCATAAGGTATAAAATAGTCTTGTGCTTCAAAAAAACCAGAAGCCTTTTTCATCCATCAGGAAGTTTTTGACCCACTGGTAATTCAATGGATTCAAGAAATTGTTATGTTGAAGTCACTGATGCGAAGGAAAAAATAACAGATAGTCGACCGACAGCCTTGGCCGCGGGACGATTTACTCTTCCCACCGTTTCTCTCATACATATATATAGTTTCGATATAGGTACCTTTTTGTTACCAACTGACCATTTCCATTCTCTTGCTTAGTTCCAGTGGTCTTATATATTTTAAGGGCCTCAAAAATTTTTTGACCTCCTGGGAAATTTAAGGTATCAAAGAATATGTTCATCCTTTGAAATACACGGTTTCACTTTTACGCGGCATGTAGAAATCATGGTTAAAATATCAACCTTCGATAGCAAAACTAGTCTGTTGTCTGATATTGAAATCGTAATGACAGAATGACAGAATTTTCCCAGGCAAAAAACCAAACTTCAATTGCGCCAAGGCCCTCTTAAGTGCTAAATCCACCACTGCTCGACTTCCCTTGTAGTTGTAGAATGGGAAGGCCCTCTCTTTTTAAAAATACACCCTCACAGTTCAACGACTTCAAAGCGAAACGAGACCAGTTAAATTTTGTCGTAGTTCCTTATTTTGTCCATATTCCATTGCCATTGAGTTCATCTATTGGTTTTGCGTCGGGAACATCATTAGCTAAAAGGACCTGTATCGAGGAACAATAAATAAAATACATCCCCAGATGGCGAAAACGAAGCTATTCATGGCAATAAAATATTTATTAAAAAATTAAGAAACTATCGCACATTTTCTTAATCTGAAATTTCATCCTAAATACTTATAAAAATATATTTAAGCGTTTTAAAAAAACATTTTTTTGTAGTCGGCATCAATTTAGACTTAATCCTTTGAGTAGTGAGCTAGTTTAAAATCATTAAACTTAGATACTATATTTGTTTATCCACCAATTATCATCCGTACAAATCCACTTATCTGTCTGGACCGTCGCAGCGTGTATGAATCGTGTATATGAATAAATAAGCACTGCTGATAGCACACAATATTCGATCAATTCTTCAAGTAAACATAAACAATGCACTTGTTTATGTTTACATTATATCATTATTAGTCAATAAATTTGGGTTAACCGTCTATAAAATTGTTCAGTGTACGCAAGATATTCTCTCCGTCTCTGTCTTTCATTCACAGTTTCCAATCTGAAAGATACTCTCCGTTTCTACGATGGAAATCCTATAATTTGAAGCAGTAGTCGAAGATGTAAAATTATTGAAATAATATGCATTTTGCGTTAGTCGAATCAAACAACATCTTGCATAATCAACACTTTCAAATTATATTTTTTAAATGTAATTTTATAATGACCACTATTAACTAGATAAATGTCCCAAGATTAAACGGCTAATTACTACCATATATTTCTTTTAATCCCCCCTCAAAACACAAACAGACTCTAATTTAATGAAATTTTGAGTCCCCCCCATTTGTTCCGTCGTACGAGCGTCCACATTAGGAGCGAAGCCGTTGATTCCTCATCGTCCAGCTGGTTGCCGCTTCAAATATCGATCATCCTTTTAATCCTTTACGAGCTCGCAACTCCACAAGTTTAATTCCGGGCAACATCTGCCGCTGGATATAAATGGCATCTAATTTAACGAAGATTCCGACAGCATCCATCATATGACGGGCCGTATTTAAAAGAGGGGGACATTTTTGGAGGCGTGTTTAATTTATGGTTAAATTATTTTTAAAATACCGGTATCACGTTTCGGCTCCGAGCCCCGAGTTCGTGACTGACATACGCTTTGTGTGTTTACTCTTTCTCGCTTTGTTTATAGTCTCGTTGAGATTCTACATATCGAATGGAGTTGAAACCTTCGCCATCCGTCCTGGCGGCGGTCGACTTCTGAATACATCGAAATGAAGGATGACAACTCGTCGATTCGGCACAATGACCTGTTTGTCTGCATTAATTGCTGAAATTCATTCGGCCAATTTTATTGACAGTTGACGTGGTACAGGGTCTGTGTCGCATATGTGATGTGACACACACGGTGTGCCATCATCATGTTAATGCATCATTTATTATTATACCAAATCACATAACACACAACGAATGCGTTTAACGCCGACTATTTCGAGAATATGACAAGCTGCAAAAGCACACCGATCCGAAAGCGTTCGGATTAAACTATGGCACGAAGCTAAAATTAATCATAGTTTAAAATTTTAATCCCCGGATTGGAACAATCTCATCGGGGATCTGCCTCGACAGAATTGTTTCATTCGTGGCGTATTTCAATCGCGCTGAAAGCTATTTGCATATATTTGCCCCTGTCGTGTCAAAAATGACACCCCACCTGCGATTAAATAATTCATAAGGATTTATATTGTCTCAGAGTATAATATATTCATAGTTCATCGCGTATTTGTATGAAGATTTTACAACCCGCTGTATTAAATTAAACTCAAATGGCGCCATTGTTTATCAACCCTTTAATGCGGGGACTTTTCATGCTCTTCGAAGTCACAGTCCCTCGATGTCTTCTAATGCTATAACTAGCGAATTCGATCCCGGGATCCCGGACAGTTTTAGGCGCTCATTAATCCCGGGATTTTAATAATTGTTATATTAACCTTTCCCTACCGGTGATGTATTTACTACACCTCGACTCTATTAATGGGAATATCGATATGAAATTCCTCGATATCGATATGGCTTCCAAAATCAGATCCACAGATAAACAAATGGACTTATTAGTAATTCTTGATCAAATTTATCATTATAATTTCTTAAACTATTGAAAATTCTGGTGCCGGGATCCCCGGATGGTCTATCGCGTCGATTGCCAATATAATATTATAATTGTTTTCGTAATTAGGTATACATATCAATTACAAGCAACTCCGTCTCAGAGAAGGCCGCGATTAACGGGGGATCGCGATCAACGGGGGAATATTAATTAATTAGCCGTTTCTACGATACAAAAGAGACTCGGTGGCTTGGATCTGATTTACGATTTCGTTGATGATTTCAACTGCCTAAAATAAAGGGTTTCTTTAGAGTTATTCGGTATTCGATGTTAATTTATTGCAGCCAGCCGAATTTTTGTGTTTAAAAAGTCATAATGGGGAATTTCGAGAATAATTGTCGATGTATAAATATGTATGGTGATCCACTCGTCGTTTGAAGTGAACGATGCCTCTCAGTGCGGCGAACTTTAGCCGGGGACTCGAGTGTTTCACCCCTTATTTTTTCGCTTTTGAAGAACGAGACTGGGGAGGGCCCCGTCTCGAAAATACGCAACTATGCGTGCGTATTTTTATCGTTCAGCGTTTTAAAATGAGAGAACTCCTACTTATTGTTTGTCGTTTCTTTTTACAGTGGGCGGCATGTCGAGGGGCGGCAAACCGGCCCCTCAGGCCAAGAGGGTGGCTCCGCCTGCCGTTCCGGACGCGTTCGGCGGCACCGTTCCCGGAAACGCTGGAAATGTTGGAACTCAACATCGCCTCTCGGGAACGAGCTTCGGATCTTCGCAGGGCTACGCCAGCAGCGAAGACACTGCTTTTCTTCATCCTCCGGATACGCCGCTGGCGCCCATCAGAGGTATTGTCCGAAGACGATCGTGCTAAATTTGTATGTATTTGGATGTTCTAAAATGTTTTTCGTTTTGAAGATGATCATTCCGACTATGGAAGCACCGTCAGCGGCGCAAGCGGAGGCAGCGGCGGGAGCGGAAAGAGTCCCGGTGCGGGCACTGGAGGCAACGGAGGCGGTTCGGGGGGCCCCGGAGGCGCTCCGCCCGCCTTTACGTTCCCTCCCCCGGGAACCCTCACTCACAAGACGGCCGTCTTTTATCATCACCAGCTCGCCTTGCAGGAGGACCAAGGCATCGACATGACCCAGGTGAGCCTAGCAACGAAAACGCCGCCGTTTGTCGCGTAATTTCTGCTGCTGAATGCTGATAACGTTCGTTCGAATTGCAGAGTCCCGGACGAGACAGCCCGGGATCGTCTTCGGGATCCGCCGGGTCCGGATCCAGACACAGCAGCGCGTCCCTGGACAGCGGCAGGGCTTCCGGCTGTCCCGCCGCCGCTCGATGTTCGCTCAGTTCCTGCTCCCTCAGCTCCGACAACACGCGGATGGACAGACTCCTTTGCCAAGGACTACCGGTAAATCTTAGAGACGTTAGTCACGCGCGTTCTAAAATGCATCCGCCGTCGAAAAGTCACGTTCGCCACACATTTGCGCACGTGCTGTGCAAATCTGCAAGCGGCAACTTATTGAAATGTGGCCATTTACTGCTTCAGCTCCGAATTTATCGTCCCCCCCGACGAAAGCAGTCGCAGCCAGCTGCACCTTCCAGCTCGATCGTAACAGATCACAGTATTTACGTCTCGTGTCGAACACTTGCGACATTTGCCTGACTGCCTCGACAAATATATGGCGACGAAACGCATTCAAATTCGTCTTTCGTATTAAAGGATGGCTTCGGCAAAACTGCTCATTCCGAGCACCTTTGCAAGTATAATGAGTCCAAGCATTCATCACTCTGAGGAGGCAACGGTGCTTCAATCCTCATTTTTTGTATGCATCCGAAGGTTACCTCCCAGCAATTTGTTATTCATCCTGTAATGTGCATTATTCATTCAGAATATCATATCGTCTTCATCATCCCGACTGTTTTGAAATTCATCCTCATGCTAATTTCGGTTAAAACAAACGGCCATTAAAAAAATGTACCAAATATTTTTCACCCTGCAAAGCATATTTAATTAATATCATACTATTGTAACGTGGAAAAGTTGGGGTTACCATGAAAGCCTTTTAATTTACCGATTTTATTCTAAAGAAAACAAATTTTCATAAAAATTGACAAAACTCGGCTATCTACAACACTGGAAAACTTACATGTAACACCGAGTGGATGATGATTCTCGAAAAATCGAAACCCAGAGCAATATGCAAAGAGGTTCAAAAAGCCAGTTTAGTTAATTCGAGTCATGTAATTTAACTCAAGATGGGTTTCAGTCTGGAGTCCCTCGGAAGAGCCGTCTACGCCTCCTAACCACTGCCGATCTGAAGTCGAAAAGACATCAGTCAAAATCAGAATTAATTATTTTGGGATAAATCAAAATTGTACCTCTTTTGATTAATGTGATCTTTTCGACTTCAAATAATAAACTTATAAGCATGATCCGCGTAAATCTTAAAATACATCAATCCTCTTTTTGTATGGGAGGATACGTTGAAAAGACTATTGTGGAATATATCATGCAAAAAGAGGATTCGGTGTATATTTTTATACATTTAAGTTATTATTTTCTTTCTATAAAATATGCAATAGTACACTGTGCATGTAAATATGCTAGTTGGCTTTATTAAATTTTTAATTAAACGCTTTCACAGGATCATGATTTAATTCACGCTTGGCTGTCCGATCTTCATTACGAAGAATACTCCCCGTTGTTCATAACCGCCGGCTACGATCTTCCCACCATCACGCGGATGACGCCCGAAGATCTCACCGCCATCGGCATCAAAAAACCTAATCATAGAAAAAGGCTGAAGACCGAAATAGACAACCTCAGCGTTCCTGACAATCTGCCTGATTATATTCCAGTACGTATTTTTGCAATCATTCAAATAAATTCCGATAAAATAGAGCGAGCTCTGAATCGTCGATTCATTTTTATAGGGTTCGTTGGAGGAATGGCTTCGTCTGCTTCGCCTGGAAGAGTACGGTCCGGCGCTCGTATCTCAAGGATACGTCACGGTCCAGGACGCCACTCAGTTGGCTTGGGAAGATTTGGAAGACGCAGGCATCGTCAGGCTCGGTCATCAGAAGAAATTCTTATTGGCGATCAAGAGAGTGAAAGACATAAGAGCCGGGAAGCGCAGCATCAGCTTGCAGAATGCCGAGGGATGCAGAATGCAACATCCGCACTCCGGGCAGACCCATGTTAGTATTGTTGCTCGTCGATATATATGTTGAATCGATGTCGATTTAGCTTTGCTATTTTACACCTCTCTATTTTTTCAACATT
This sequence comes from Stenopsyche tienmushanensis, assembly GCA_008973525.1. NCBI lineage: Eukaryota > Metazoa > Arthropoda > Insecta > Trichoptera > Stenopsychidae > Stenopsyche > Stenopsyche tienmushanensis. The sequence continues at coordinate 1,827 of WACJ01000179.1, read as the reverse complement.
ATCAATTTAAATATAGATTTCAAAATATAAATTCAAAGGCAATATTATTTTAGATTGATAATGTTGTTCCAATTATTACATTCAAATGAATCAATCATTTCATCGATCAAGTTCATCAAATAGTTTGTTCTAAATATCAATTCAGTCATTCCATACTAGACTACCACTAATTATACATATTTTTGTTTAGAAGAATATTCATTCAAAAGGTTTTCGATTCATCCGTATCCTCGGCTATATTTTAAATATTAAACGATTCTAATCAGTGAAAATATGATATACAATCTAAACTTTGATTTCCTTTTGAATGATGTTTGCTTGTGTTTATTCCAAATTTACATTGTTAGAAAAATGGCTGATTCATATGCAATAGTTTTTTAAATTTGAATATATCGCCTAGACTCACAACTAATTTTCAATAATAATCATCCTTTTTTTCTCTGCTTTTCTTATACATACTCATTCATATAATTATTTCTATTACAAAATGCTTTTAATAAATGTCTAGAACCCTGTCAGTTTTTTTTTAATAGAGAAATTAGCTACTAAACAAAGTTTGCTATCGCTTTCTATTTATTATATAATCGTTTAAAAAATAACTAATACAATAAACCTTTAGTTGTCCAAAATATTATTAATTCGTGTACATATATATTTAGATTTGTATAGATAGTATTGTACAGGCTCTTAGAATATACTAAAATTTTAATACGCTTAGGTAGAAATATGAAAAGTAATCGTCGGCGTTAACATGTCCATAGAAATAGACAAAATTTAAAGACGGCCCTCAGAGTACTTTGCTCATGTCATGCGTAATTATTTCACGCATTTTATTCAGCAAACGTGTGCATATCAATTAAATAACGCGTCTTTATAAACTGTTATATTCAATTGTGGTTATTATCGAGAATCTTAAATAGATGATTTAGATTTTAAGAGCATTTCCCTTCGAATACAGGTTGAAATGAAAACTTAAGAAAAGCTGTAGAACACATGGATGACGTTGTTTATATTTAATTGAGTGTTGTACCCCAAATACACCCTAAAATGTCCACCCAAAACCTCTCACAGTTTTACTTTTAACATATAATTTATTTAGGAAGTTGTTCGTATAGGATAAATTATTTAAAATCCAGACGCTATAAAATAAACGCACTTTATTTTATATACATGTGTTAAGAGTAAAAACTTGTGAACGAATCCGTTATATTTGATCATAGATATGTCTATTAATTTTTTCTTTCGATAATATTTTTCATCGGTTAAATTAAATTTAATTCGTTCTCGTCCGTCATTTTTATTCTCTCGAAACGAGAACAAAATAGACTGCTTTGAATTCATTATTTCATTCCGTCAATAAATACACAGCACATTTATTTTTCTTTTGGCAGTGAGACGTTAGAATTCTTAGCTTATCATCACGTCCAATTCATCAAGTCATCGAAACATTCAATAGAATCATTACATAAGAATTCACAAAAACTTTATTATTAGAAAGAAAAATTTTTTAAGCATCTGTTTGCATGTGTATGTTTTATTCTTTTTTCCGTCACTTCACATCATCACACAACACTGCGTGATTGGCGAATATACACTATGATGAAAAATTCGAACGTTGCCAAAATTTTGTGGACCACGAAATAAAATATTGGAACATCGGCCGTTCTGTACGAACACGATCGATTCGCTTATGAAAACTTGCATTTTGTGAAAATCAAAATAATAGGAAATGCTTATGACACCATCACCTCTGAGCGGAGGGGATGTAACCCCGGATCATATGTCCACACGACACAACACGCATACCAGCACTCTTGGGAAGTACAA